>CM050512.1:109951648-110548482 GCA_027563665.1 Antrozous pallidus | reverse complement strand
GCGCGAGGAGGGCGAGTCCCAGCCACGGAGAGTACTGCACCCTTGACAGCCTTAAAGCATCTTCCCTGTCTGTCTCCCGTCTTTCCGCTTCAACGGTGCTTCTGAGTACTCAGCGTCATCCAAGACAGGCTAAAGCACTCCGGAGCAGGAAGTAACTGCTAACGTGAATGCTGAGTTTCCAGTAGGCACAGCCCTGTCTCACTGTTACCCACAAGCACAAAGAACTGCTGGGACTCAACTGACCTTACACCCCAGGGTGGGCAGGAGGCTTGCCTTGTAGTCTTCTTAGAAGAACTCCAAATACCCCCAGGACTCCCTTCAACACAGAGCGCAGATTGCTGACCTGTATGCCCTCTGTGCATCAAAGCCCCTTAACGACTGGGCAACTGCGTGTTGTTTGTCTAATGTTGTTTGTTCAATAGGGTGTGTATGTGACCAGAGGCAAAGCCACTGTTCTACATCATGAAGCTCGCAGCAGCCCCCAAAAGGCACTGCAGGCAGCTTGCCAAAGGCCCTAATGAGAAGCAGCTCGTTGGGCCAGCTGGCGTGGCTCCATGACTGAGTGTCGGCCTATGAACCAGGAAGTCACGGTTCAATTCCTGGTTCGGGCACAGGCCCAGGTTGTGGGCTCAGTCCCCAGTAGGAAGCATGCGGGAGGCAGCTAATCAGTGATTCTCTGTCATCACTGATGCTTCTGTCTCTATCACCTTCTTCCTTTTTCTCTGAAACCCATAAAAATATGTTTTAAAAAGAAAAGCATCTCTTTGAACTATCTCTGGATAAAGAAAGGAAAAAGTCAAAACTCCGGAATATTTTCTTAGGTTTTTTGTTTTTTGTGGGGTTTTTTTAATCCTCATCTGAGGATATTTTTTCTATTGCTTTCTAGATTTCTAGAGTGTGTGGAGGGGGTCGGGGGAGAGAGAGAGAGAGAGAGAGAGAGAGAGAGAGAGAGAGAGAGAGAGAGAGAGAGAGAGAGAGAGAAATCGAGGTGAGAGAGACCCATTGATTGGTTGCCTCCCAATGGAAGGGACCTGCAAACAGGGTATGTGCCCTTGACTGGGAATTGAGCCCATGACCCTTTGGTGCATAGGCTGAGGCTCTGACCATTGATCCACATCAGCCAGGGCCAAACCCCAAAATATTTTATCCTCTTTGTGCTGCTGCTATGATGGCTGACTGAAGCCAGGCATGCTGGGCCTTCTGGAGCTGGAGCTTATGGAAACTGGTTCCTCTGCTCCAATAAGGCTTTATGTGATGAGAGCGAGGTGCAAGAGTCTATTCATTCCTGTGAGTGTTCTGTGAATTTACGGTTCAGGACTCCCAAACAACAGGCGAAGGGGGATTTGACCTAGCTGGCGCAGAGGTGATGGGTCCAAAAAGTAGTTTGTTTCCTAAAAATAAATTTGCATGGCTTCCTAAATTACTGACAATGTGTATTCCAGGTGGAAGTCATCAATCAGCAAATGACTGCATGATTCTTCAGCCAGAAGTATTTCCACATAAATTCTAATCCTGAACCCTAACCCCAACCATAAATCCCAAACCCTAATCCTATACCCTAAACCCTAACCCCCTAATCTTTAACCCCAAGCCCCATACCCCAACCCTAACACCATCCCCAGCCCTAAACCCTAATTCTAAACCATAACAATAACCGTAAACTCCAACCCCTACCCCTAAACTGCTACCCCAAACCCCTAATCCTTACCTCCTAACCGTAACCCCAATGTCAAAGCCTTAAACTCTAAACCTAAATCCTTTTTCTAACCTCCTAATCCTTATCCCATCCCTTTTCCTTAATCCCCTAACTCAGACCCCAGAACCCTGGACTTGGATCCCAGAGCCAGATCCTGGAGCTGGACACTGGACACCAGACCTCAAAGATGGACCCCAGAGATGGACCCCAATAAAGTCAATAAAAGTGTTTTTAAGAAAATAAAATGTGTTTCCCACTTGGTGTCACTTTCCTGTGATTACCTGGCCCCCGTATGCCCCGGGGCAGTGGCTTGGAGCCCGCCTCTGTCTTCCTTCCCGAACCTGTGAAATGGGCTCATTTGACTGATGTCACGTGTCCTGTGAAGATGTGCCCTGCTCCAAGCACCCTGCAGGTTTTCTGGACGGTCTCCGCCAAGAGGGTGTGGTGAATCCACGAGAACTCAAGGTCCAGGCCCCGCAGTCAAGTTCGGGGCATCGTGCGTTGTCTCTGAGACTGAGACAAAGCACAAGCCTCCCCATACCCAGAAATGTGAATGAGGCAGGGCTCGTGTGGAAACTCTGGAGTATTGGTAAATGTTATACCCCATTTAGTGCAGTGCCTTCACCCATTATAGCACCTAGTTAAGAAGGGACATATGGTCCCAGGCAGTTTGGCTCAGTGGATAGAGCATCGCCCTGCAGACTAAAGGGTCCCGGGTTCTATTCCAGCCAAGGTCACATGCCTAGTTTGCAGGCTCAATCCCCAGAGAGGAAGGGAGAGGGAGAGAGAGATAGAAACATCAACAATCACAGAGAATCATTGATTAGCTGCCTCCTGCACGCCCTCTACTGGGGATTTAGCCTGAAAACTGGGCATGTGATCTGGGCTGTAAAGAACCAATGGCTGTCTAGGAGGTGGAGCTTTTGACACTGATTGGCATAGGAACTGACCAATCAGAACCAAATCTGGGTGTTGTGGGGAGCCAATGGCTGCCTAGGATGTGGAGCTTTTGAGGCTGGCATAGAAACCAACCAATAAGAACCAAATTGGCCAGCAGAGAAGAGCAGGGGAGGGCAGTTAGGGATGATCAGGCAGGCAGGCAGAGTCATTTTAGGGGAGATCAGGCATGCAGGCAGGTGAGCAGTTAGGAACCAAAGGTCCCAGATTGCAAGAGGGATGTCCGACTGCCAATTTAGGCTCAATCCCACAGGGATTGAGCCTAAACCGGCAGTCGGACATCTCCCAAGGGGTCCCCAATTGGAGAGGGTGCAAGCTGGGCTGAGGGAACCCCCCCTTCGTGCACAAATTTGTGCACCGGGCCTCTAGTCTATAATAATAAAAGCCTAAGTGACCATCACAACTGAACAGGCTGCATGAGGCGACCAGGCTGGCAAGGGTGTTAGTGAGGAGTGACCAAAGGACCAAGCAGCAGGCTGCATGGGGTGACCAGGCCCAAGGGGGGGGGGGGTAATTGGAAGTAATCAGGCTGGTGAGGGGGGACAGTTAGAGGCAACCAGGCTGGTAGTGGGGGGTGCAATTGAGGGCAACCAGGCTGGCAGGAGGGGCAGTTAAGCAGGCAGGCATGTGAGCAGTTAAGAGCCAGTGGTCCTGGATTGTGAGAGGGATGTTTAACTGCCTGTTTAGGCCTGATTGGGCCTAAACCAGAAGTTGGACATCCTCTGAGGGGTCCCAGATTGGAGAGGGTGCAGGCTGGGCTGAGGGAACCCCCCCATGCACAAATTTCATGCACCAGGCCTCTAGTTGATTATAAACAATTATCTGTCTCAAGATGACCAGGAGGCATGGCCCCTGGTACTACTGCATTCTTCATCCCTTTGTCCTGCCAGACATTAGTACCCAATCAAACTATTCTTTAAAAAAAATACTGTAGCCCAGCCGATGTGACTCAGAGGTTGAGCATCAACCTATGAACTAGGAAATTATGGTTTGATTGCCATCAGAGCACACCCCTTGGTTGCAGGCTCAATCCCCAGTGTGGGGCATGCAGAAGGCAGCTGATCAATGTTTCTCTCTCATCATTGATGTTTCTATCTCTCTTCCCCTCTCCCTTGCTCTCTAAATATATATATGTATATACACATATACACACACACACACACACACACACACACACACACTAGAGGCCCGGTGCAGGGGATGTCCCTCAGCCCAGCCTGCACCCTCTCCAATCTGGGACCCCTCGAGGGATGTCCGACTGCCTGTTTAGGCCCGATCCTGGTAGGATCAAGCCTAAACGAGCAGTGACATCCTTCTCACAATCCAGGACTGCTGGCTCCAAACTGCTTGCCTGCCTGCCTTCTGATTGGCCCTAACTGCTTCTGCCTGTCAGCCTGATCATCCCCTAACCACTACCCTGCTAGCCTAATTGAAGTCTAACTGCTCCCCTGCCAGCCTGTTTGCTCCCAACTTCCCTCCTCTGCTGGCCAGGTCACCCCTAACTGCCCTCCCCTGCAGGCTTGATCACCCCCAACTGCCCTTCCTTGCAGGCCTGGTTCTTCCCAACAGCCCTCCCTTGCTGGACATCTTGTGTGGCCATCTTGTGTCCACAAGGGGGCAGGATCTTTGACCGTATGGGGACAGCCCTCTTGTGTGTTGGAGTGATGGTCAATCTGCATATTACTCTTTTATTAAATAGATTAGAGGCCTGGTGCATGGGTGGGGGCCAGCTGGTTTGCCCTGAAGAGTGTCCCAGATCAGGGTGGGGGTTCCCTTAGAGTGAGGGGCAGCTTGGGCGAGGGCCTGTGGTGGTTTTCAGGTTAGCCATGCCCCCCAGTGACCCAAGTGGAGGCCCTGGGATCTGGGATTAATTTATGTTCTACAATTGAAATTTTGTAGCCTGGAGCAGAGCCACGCCTTCTCCTTGCTCTGTGGTGGCAGCCATTTCTGTTGGGATATTGACCTTCAATAATTGAAACTTTGTAGCCTAGAGTGGAGGCCTAGACCAGCCAGGACTGCAGAAGCTTGGCTTCCTCCATCACCTGGGCAACCCTAGCCTCTGCTCTCTCCAGCTCCCTGGCTGCTGCTATTTCTATTCAGATTATGTATCTTTTATAATTGAAACTTTATAGCATTGAGTGGAGGCCTAGGCTTGCAATGACAGGTGGAAAGCTTGGCTTCCTTCTTTGCCGGGGAAACCCAAGCCTCCCTTCTGTGCTTAGTGGTGGCAGCCATCTTGGTTGGTGTTTATTTGCATAATGTGCTCCTTTTTGGCTGGTGGGCGTAGCTGTGGGTGTGGCTTGATTGAAGGTACGGTCAATTTGCATATTACTCTTTCATTAGATTGGATAATTTTTAAGTACTGTAATAGGAGTCTGTTAGTGGAGAATAAGCTTCACAGAACTAGCTGTTCCACTCCCACCGAATCTTCCTGTAAGTAAATTGCGCTATAATAAGTTCTGGTCCAGTCTGTGGAGGTGTCTGCTTCATCCTTCGGCCATTGTTCCTCTGCCCCATCATCAGACAACGAGGTTTCCTTGAGATGAAACACACTGTGTCTCAGAAGAAGCTATCCAGAAATTGAAAAGACAGCCCACAGAATGGAAGATCTATTTGTACATTATATATCTGATACCCAGAATATGCAAAGAACTTCTACAACTCATCAACAAAAAGACAAAAAACTAAATTTAAAGATACACTTGAATAGACCCTTCTCCTGAGAAGACATACAAATGGTCAACAAGCACATTAAGAGATGTAGGCATCACTAGTCATGATGAAATGCAGATGAATGCACAACCTGATAGCCCTTCACACACCCTAGGATGCCAATGACCAAGAACCCTTAAACATCACTTGTGCAAGTGTCAATGGTGCAGCCTATGTGTCCAATTCCTAAAATACACAAACAAAAATGCCTTATGGTTCACTAACTCCACCCCTAAATAGTGTCCCCCCAAAACTGAAAAGAGTGTTCAAACAAAAATGTTCACATGCATTTCATAGCAGCCAAAAGATAGAAACAACTCAAAAATCCGTGAATGGGTGGATGAAGAAACAAAAGGTGATAAATCTATAAACTGAATTATTATCCCGCCGTGCAGAGGAATAAAATAACATGGGGCAGCCGCTGTGGAAAACAGGAGGGCAGTTCCTCAAAAACTCACACACAGAATTAGTGTATGACCCAGCGATTCCACTCTAGGGAATGTGCCCAGAAGGTTGGAAACCAGGGACTGGCACAGATATCTGTCCACCCATATTCATAGACACATTATACACAGCTAATGGCCCTGCACACAAATCCATGCATGAGGAGCTCCCTGCTGCTGGCCTCAGCTGGCTGCCCCACCACCGCCATCCGCCGTCTGCCGACGCACCTAGCTTGCTGATCATTTGTTGTGTGACGGCGTCCCAGCCAGTTTGCATTTACCCTATTATAAGTATAGATAGCCAAAAAAAACCAGTGTCCACTGATGGTTGAGTATACAAAATGTGTCCTATACACAGTGGAATATTATCCACCTTAAAACTGGGGCAATTCTGCTACAACCTGGATGCTACAACCTGAAGTCACTATGAAAGGCGAATAAGTCAATCACAGAAAAACAGATATTACATGATTCCGCTTACCTAAGGTATCTAGAGAGATCAAATCCAGAGGCAGAAAGGAGAGTGCGGTTGCCAAGGCTGGGGGCAGGGAGGGTGCGGGGGAGGTTAGTGTTTCATGGATACAGAGTTTCAAAGAAAAACAAAAGAAGTTCTGCAGGTGTATGGTGTTGGTATTGTTGTGAGGTGACTTCCACGACCAGTTGCAAACGACCACAGAGGCGGTTAAGTTGGTAATAAGCAGGCAAGGATTTACTGAAAAACTGGCCGGGACGGTCACGGGGGCACCGCGCGGAGACCTAACACCCTGGGTGCAGGCAGGCCTTTTAAAGGGGTCTGAACCATAAATGTTATTGCCCTACGTTTGGCGAACAGCCCCCAAGGCTGTATCTGGGGAAGGGGTGCCAATAGACTATGAATGACCCTGTTGCTCGCTCCTTATTTTCTAATTATACATTTTGCTAGACGCAGGAAAGTGGTTCTATCTTGCAAAAACAGATGGTGTAGCTACATAATTGGCGCCGACCAGTTACTCCGCTGGTTCTAGTCTTCAAAGGGTGTTGTTTTCTTTCTTTCTCTAGCCTTCAAGGTCTCAAGCTGGAAACTAAAGCAGTAATTCCTTTGTTTTAAGCAAGCAGGGGTGAACAGCGGCCAAAGTTTCAGAACAGCAGTTTTACCCGAGATAAATGTTCTTATGACCTTGTTTCAATATTTGTCTAACAACGTAAATATAGTTAATTCCACAGAACTGTGTACTTCCCGTGGTAAACGTGTTAAAATATGTTTAATCACAATGAAAAAAGTGAAGTACTAATACACGCTAGGGCACGGGTGAACATTGAGAACATCCTATGTGAAAGAAGCCAGCAGAAAACGCCGCCCCGACCAAGTTGTAAATCCATGAAGTTTATGAAAACGAGGGCAAGTGTCAGGGAAAGCCTCGGGGAGATAAGCAGGGTCGCAATGGGGAGGGGCGGGTCCACACTGTCGGGGCAGGTGGTGAAGGGAAGGAGGGCTGTGAGCGGTGACAATGTGGAAACCACTGTGATGTCCTCAGTGGGGGGGGGGGGGGAGGGCAGGAGGTGAAGGGAAGGAGGGCTGTGAGCGGTGACAATGTGGAAACCACTGTGATGTCCTCAGTGGGGGGGTGGCAGCTCCGCGGGCTGGGCCGGCAGCCTGTTCAGGATAAAACGCCGGAGGACTGCGTGACGTGGCAGGTGTGGCAAAGAAACAACAGCTGTGTGCCCGGACAGCGTGGCTCAGTGGCTGAGCATCGACCTGTAACCCAGGAGCTCATGGTTCAGTTCCCAGTCAGGGCACAGGCCTGGGCTGTGGGCTCAGTCCCCAGTGTGGGGTGTGCAGGAGGCAGCTGATCAAAGATTCTCTCTCATCATTGATGTTTCTCTCTCTCCCTCCTTATCCCTTCCTCTCTTAAGTCAATAAAAATATTTTTTAAAAGCTTGATATTTGTCAAAATCGGTTTGGCTCAGTGGATAGAGTGTCGGCCTGCGGACTGAAGGGTCCCGGGTTCGATTGCAGTCAGGGGCATGTGCCTTGGTGGCGGACGCATCCCCAGTGGGAGCTGTGCAAGAGGCAGATGATCGATGTTTCTGACTTTCTGTCCCTCTCCCTTCCTTTTTGTGAAAAATCAATAAAATATATTTTAAAATAAAAAGCTTGATAGAAGGAAGGAAGGAAGGAAGGAAGGAAGGAAGGAAGGAAGAAAGAAAGAAAGAAGGAAGGAAGAGAGGAGGGAGGGAGGGAGGGAGGGAGAGAGGGAGGGAGGGAGGGAGGGAGGGAGGGAGGGAGAAAGAAAGGAACAATAGCTGTGAACCTAAGTGGAGAGAGTATCTGTATTGCTGTTGCAACATTTAAAGTTACTGGGAAGTAAATTACTTTTTGAAACAACCATGTCAATACCATGTCAGGAAAGCAGAGAACACACAAGACTTCATTCGCAAGGTCACGCCCCATGCAGACCCCGTCCATGCAAAGGGGTGAAGCTAGTCACCCATGCGGCAGTCCTCATGTTATTAAGAGGCACTGTGGGAATATTATGTTAGTGGTCACTATGCCCTGAGATGTGGTAGACACAGTGGGATTTTTAAATTCCAATTGTCCACACCACGTGGCCACCAAAACAACTGCTAGAACTGATTGATGAATGCAGTTAATTTGCAGGACACAAAATCAACATGCAACCATCAGTTGCCTTTCTACACACTAATCATGAACCATCAGAAAGAGAAATTAAGGAAACAATCACGTTTACAATGGTATCGAAAAGAACAAAATACTTAGGAATAAATTTAAGCAAGGGGGTGAAAGACCTGTACACTGAAAACTATAAGACATTGATGAAAGCAATGGAAGAAAAGAAGAAGGCATGAATAAATGGAAAGATACCCAGGGCTCATGCATTGGAAGAAGTCATAGTTTTTAAATGTCCGTTCTACCCAAGGTCATCCACAGATTCAATGCAATCCCATCCAAATTCCCAATGGCATTTTTGCTACCGGGTGGGGTCCAGGCCGTAGTGTGTAGGTTCTGGACTTTGTGCAGGACAGATTTCACAGCACGAGTCCAGGTGATTTTGAGAGTGTGTCTATTAAAGCTGGGGACAGTGAAACAAATGAGGGGGTGAAGATACAAAAAGCCACAGGAGAGAGATAGAGAAAGGGGGCCTTGGAGACAGGTTCAGGGGGCAAGCACGGGATGAGCTGCACTGCACGCTGCTCCCCAGGTTGCAAGTCTCGTGGGGACTCTTAGAGTTTAGGAAAAAGAGGGCAGAGGTACAGGCATGGGTGTGCTCCAGCGAGAGTGCACATGAGTCCTTCGTCTGAGGCTTTCTCTCTTTCTTCGGCCAGTGGGGGTCCTAGGGGAGGCCTCACAGGAGGGTCTCTGTTTAATATTCATCAGCTTCCCAGGTGTGTCCTTCAATATGCTGATTCATCAAAGTGTGCATACAGCAACGTCATAGGCTATCATCTAGTTAGTTTTCTTTCCAAAGAACATCACTGAAAAGGGACGAGGCCCGAGGCCCGACTGCTCCTGGACAGTCTGGAAATGAAAGCTGGAAGCATCACACTCCCTAACGCCAAACGGTATCACAAAGCTAGAGCCACCACAACAGCGTGGCATCGGCATAAAACGGACGCACGGTCAACGGAGCAGAGTGGAGAGCCCCGAACTGAACGCCCAGAAATGGTGCTGGAACACTGGCCGGCCATGTGCAAAAAAAAAACACCGGACGCTACCTTACACCACACAGAAAACTACCCGAAACACCACCATTTGCCACAGCAAGCCCTTCCTCTGCTGAGTCACCCCCTCAGCATTCCTCCTGCACAGAAGCTTCTCCTCACCTTTTCCTCCCTCACTGGCGCTCCCCAGCCAGCCCTGAGGATGGTCACGCCTCCCCCTAACATCCTGAGGAGCCCCACTTGCCTCAGCTTGCAGAAGCCAAGTCCATGGGCAAAATGCACTAGCGCCTCCAGGTCAGGAAGGCGGGCTCTAACGCTCCCTGCTGGCCAGTGACGGCAGAGCAATGCAAAACACTCCCAGCTCACACACAGTCCCATGAAGGCCAGGCTCCTGGGAGTCCTGAGGAACCCATTAACTTTGGAAATGTAAACAGAAATGAAGCCAAATATCCCATGACTTCTCCAACATAAGTTAAGAACGTTTCATTGGAAACCAAGTGGAATAAAATGAATGTTAACACAAACTTTAAACTTACACCAAAATGTACACGACATTATCTGTAGACAAATTGAAAATGCAAAACTATCAAGAAGTAAACATAGCCCCAATCAGTTTGGCTCAGTGGATAGAGTGTCGGCCTGCAGACTAAAGGGTCCCAGGTTCGGTTCCGGTCAAGGGCGTGTACCTTGGTTGCGAGCACATCCCCAGTAGGAGGTGTGCAGGAGGCAGCTGATCGATGTTTCTCTCACACTGATGTTTCTATCTCTCTCCCTTCCTCCCTGTAAAAAATCAATAAAATATATTCTTTAAAAAAGAAGCAAACATAAAAGAAGATCTACGTGACCTTGGCTTTGGTGATATGTTTTAACACACAAGCCTAGTCATAAAAGAAAAAATTTAATAACATGGACTTTATAGGATTAAAAGCTCCTAATCTGGGAAAGGCCTTGTTCAGAGAACCCAACGACTAGCCATCTTGGCAAAATACATATATCATAAAGAACTCTAAACAAACATCCTCATTAAATTGGGTAAAGATCTGAAGAAACACCTTGTCAAAGACGGCACTGGGGCAGTAAAAAAAGCATCCAAAAGTAAGCTCCACATCATATATCCCTAGGGAGTTGCGAATTAAAACACCTGTTGGGAATGCCAACCTCCAAAAAATGGCAATGCCAATGCTCCCATCAGAGAGCCCGGGAGGAGGCCGGGGCCTCGGCGTTGTCATGAGCCCCTGAGCAAGACATCCTCACCAGCTAATACTGGTGCCGCCTGCAGCCTGTCGGGGGCCCAGAGCCACCTGCTGTCTAACAGCCAAAGACACACAGGCTGGTCCCAGAGCACCAGCCCTGACTGACGCAGTCTTATTTGGGGCTGTCTGGTGTGTCTTCAGTGTGCCGATCTTCCCACAGCCAGTGCAGCGTGGGCTGCAGTGTGGGCTGCAGCGTGGGCTGCCATGTGGGCTGCCGTGTGGGCTGCAGTGTGGGGTACAGTGTGGGGTACAGTATGGGCTGCAGTGTGGGGTGCAGTGTGGGGTACAGTGTGGGCTGCAGTGTGGGCTGCAGTGTGGGCTGCAGTGTGGGGTGCAGTGTGGGGTACAGTGTGGGCTGCAGTGTGGGCTGCAGTGTGGGGTGCAGTGTGGGGTACAGTGTGGGCTGCAGTTGGGCTGCAGTGTGGGCTGCAGTGTGGGGTGCAGTGTGGGGTACAGTGTGGGCTGCAGTTGGGTGCAGTGTGGGCTGCAGTGTGGGGTACAGTATGGGGTACAGTGTGGGCTGCAGTGTGGGCTGCAGCGTGGCTGCTGTGTGCTGCAGTGTGGGCTGCCGTGTGGGCTGCAGTGTGGGTACATGTGGGCTGCAGTGTGGGCTGCAGTGTGGGCTGCAGTGTGGGGTACAGTGTGGGCTGTAGTGTGGAGTAGAGTGTGGGGTACAGTGTGGGCTGCAGTTGGGCTGCAGTGTGGGCTGCAGTGTGGGATACAGTGTGGGGTACATTGTGGGTTGCAGTTGGTGTGCAGTGTGGGCTGCAGTGTGGGCTGCAGTTGGGCTGCAGTTGGGCTGCAGTGTGGGGTACAGTGTGTGGTGCAGTGTGGGCTGCAGTGTGGGGTACAGTGTGTGGTGCAGTGTGTGCTGCAGTGTGGGGTACAGTGTGTGGTGCAGTGTGGGCTGCAGTGTGGGGTACAGTGTGTGGTGCAGTGTGGGCTGCAGTGTGGGGTCAGTGTGGGGTACAGTGTGTGGTGCAGTGTGGGCTGCAGTGTGGGGTACAGTGTGTGGTGCAGTGTGGGCTGCAGTGTGTGGTGCAGTGTGGGCTGCAGTGTGGGGTACAGTGTGTGGTGCAGTGTGGGCTGCAGTGTGGGGTACAGTGTGTGGTGCAGTGTGTGCTGCAGTGTGTGGTGCAGTGTGTGGTGCAGTGTGGGGTACAGTGTGTGGTGCAGTGTGGGCTGCAGTGTGGGGTACAGTGTGTGGTGCAGTGTGGGCTGCAGTGTGGGGTACAGTGTGTGGTGCAGTGTGGGCTGCAGTGTGGGGTACAGTGTGTGGTGCAGTGTGGGCTGCAGTGTGGGGTACAGTGTGTGGTGCAGTGTGGGCTGCAGTGTGGGGTACAGTGTGTGGTGCCGTGTGGGCTGCAGTGTGGGCTGCAGTGTGGGGTACAGTGTGTGGTGCAGTGTGGGGTACAGTGTGTGGTGCAGTGTGGGGTACAGTGTGTGGTGCAGTGTGGGCTGCAGTGTGTGGTGCAGTGTGGGCTGCAGTGTGGGTGCAGTGTGTGGTGCAGTGTGGGCTGCAGTGTGGGCTGCAGTGTGGGCTGCAGTGTGGGGTACAGTGTGTGGTGCAGTGTGGGCTGCAGTGTGGGGTACAGTGTGTGGTGCAGTGTGGGCTGCAGTGTGGGGTACAGTGTGTGGTGCAGTGTGGGCTGCAGTGTGGGGTGCAGTGTGGGCTGCAGTGTGGGGTGCAGTGTGTGGTGCAGTGTGGGGTACAGTGTGTGGTGCAGTGTGGGCTGCAGTGTGGGGTACAGTGTGTGGTGCAGTGTGGGCTGCAGTGTGGGGTACAGTGTGTGGTGCAGTGTGGGCTGCAGTGTGGGGTACAGTGTGTGGTGCAGTGTGGGTGCAGTGTGTGGTGCAGTGTGGGCTGCAGTGTGGGCTGCAGTGTGTGGTGCAGTGTGGGGTGCAGTGTGGGTGCAGTGTGTGGTGCAGTGTGGGCTGCAGTGTGGGGTACAGTGTGTGGTGCAGTGTGGGCTGCAGTGTGGGGTACAGTGTGGGGTACAGTGTGTGGTGCAGTGTGGGCTGCAGTGTGGGGTACAGTGTGGGGTGCAGTGTGGGCTGCAGTGTGGGGTACAGTGTGTGGTGCAGTGTGGGCTGCAATGTGGGGTGCAGTGTGTGGTGCAGTGTGGGCTGCAGTGTGGGGTACAGTGTGTGGTGCAGTGTGGGGTACAGTGTGTGGTGCAGTGTGGGCTGCAGTGTGGGCTGCAGTGTGTGGTGCAGTGTGGGGTGCAGTGTGGGTGCAGTGTGTGGTGCACTGTGGGCTGCAGTGTGGGGTACAGTGTGTGGTGCAGTGTGGGCTGCAGTGTGGGGTACAGTGTGGGGTACAGTGTGTGGTGCAGTGTGGGCTGCACTGTGGGGTACAGTGTGGGGTGCAGTGTGGGCTGCAGTGTGGGGTACAGTGTGTGGTGCAGTGTGGGCTGCAATGTGGGGTGCAGTGTGGGGTACAGTGTGGGGTGCAGTGTGGGCTGCAGTGTGGGGTACAGTGTGTGGTGCAGTGTGGGCTGCAGTGTGGGGTACAGTGTGTGGTGCAGTGTGGGGTACAGTGTGTGGTGCAGTGTGTGCTGCAGTGTGTGGTACAGTGTGTGGTGCAGTGTGGGGTGCAGTGTGTGGTGCAGTGTGGGGTGCAGTGTGTGGTGCAGTGTGTGGTGCAATGTGTGGTGCAGTGTGGGCTGCAGTGTGGGTGCAGTGTGTGGTGCAGTGTGGGCTGCAATGTGTGGTGCAGTGTGGGCTGCAGTGTGGGTGCAGTGTGTGGTTGCAGTTGGGGTGCAGTGTGGGGTGCAGTGTGGGCTGCAGTGCGGGGTGCAGTGTGAGCAGCAGTGTGGGGTGCAGCATGTGGTGCAGTTGGGGTACAGTGTGGGCTGCAGTTGGGCTGCAGTGTGGGCTGCAGTGTGGGGTATATTGTGGGCTGCAGTGTGGGGTACAGTGTGGGGTGCAGTGTGGGTACAGTGTGGGCTGCAGTGTGGGCTGTAGTGTGGAGTACAGTGTGGGCTGTAGTGTGGAGTACAGTGTGGGCTGCAGTGTGGGGTACAGTGTGTGGTGCAGTGTGGGGTACAGTGTGGGGTGCAGTGTAGGGTGCAGTGTGGGGTACAGTGTGGGCTGCAATGTGGGGTGCAGTGTGGGGTACAGTGCGGGCTGCAGTTGGGCTGCAGTGTGGGTGCAGTGTGGGCACTCTGAGCACAGGATCAAGGGGTGCTTCTCACTATCCCTGCTCTCCTTCTCTAGGGTGATAATTTAAGCAGCTCTTATGCAAAATGGACTATTAAATACTACTTTTTTTTTAGCTCCTTCTCAACTGTTTGGGTGTATGTTTACATCATGTTCTGGGGACCCTGTGAGGAGGTGCTTGATGAACACATAGGGCCCACACGAAAAGCATGTATAGCTGTGACCGGTTTGGCTCAGTGGATAGAGCATCGGCCTGCGGACTGAAGGGTCCAGGGTTCGATTCTGGTCAAGGGCATGTACCTTGGTTGCGGGCACATCCCCAGTAGGAGATGTGCAGGAGGCAGGTGATCAATGTTTCTCTCTCATCGATGTTCCTGACTTTCTATCCATCTCCCTTCCTCTCTGTAAAAAATCAATAAAATGTATTTTTTTAAAGAAAGAAAAGCATGTATAGAACAAGTTGGGGGCACAGGGGGTGCTTAGGGGTCCTGAAAGTGTCACAGGACTGAACCAGGTCTAATGAGTCAGTAGTTACATCCAAAAGACAACTCCAAGGTGACTGCATGGAAAGGAACTTTATTGCTTGGCAGCTCACAAGAACACACGGGGGTCACTGCCGAAGGAGTGTGTCCCGAACAGAGGGTTGGGTCATCCTCATTCAGGAAAATCGTGCATAAACATCAAGGTGAGCTTCCTCATGACAGGCACCTGCACAGTTAGCAAACACGCCTGCACATACATCACCTGCTCGGAAACGGCAGGAAGCCTGTGCCCTGGGAGGAGATGTTGGTGTTTGCTGAGGGCATACCGAGGGAAGTTCCGGAGGCGGTCAGCAGGGGTCCCCCAGGCTGCGGCAGCCGGCCCCGGGGGGGTCTGAGCCAGGTGAGCCCCAGTTCTGCAAGTCATCCCCACGGAATCCCTAAGAAGACGTGTCTGGCAATTGTCAACGTCAGGGATGGCAAAGGTCTGTGGGAAAGTTTAACTAACCCAGTCTCAACGCTTCTGCTAAATCAGCCAATCACAGGATGCGGCTAGAGCACCTTATAACAATTAGGGTGCCCCACCCGGCTTTACCGGTTAGTCTAAGCTAAGAATTCTAAGCAGGAGTTAGTCTAGCCCTGGCCGGTGGCTCAGGTAGTCGGAGCATCATCCTGTACACCAGAAAAAGTTGCAGGTTTGACCCCAGGTCAGGGCAAATTTGGGAGGCAACCATCTGATGTTCTTTCACATCAATGTTTCTCTCTCTCCCCGTTCCTTCCTCTCTCTAAGAGCAAATAGGGGAGAGAGAGAGAGGGAGAGAGAGGGAGAGGGAGAGAGAGAGAGAGAGAGAGAGAGAGAGAGAGAGAGAGAGAGAGAGAGAGAGAGGTGAGCCCGGGCTGCAAACAGCTAGTGTTTCATCTTACGCAGCTTGTGCTAGCGGTCCCCCTGCCCCTGCACACCCCGCTTCTCTGTTCGCTGTCCTCCACAAAGCCCTGCGCTGGCAGCGTCCGTCCGGGTGGTGGCAAAACAACAGCGCCCGCCGGCCACCGGTGCTGCCTGTCTGGGCTGGCTGGGACTCAGCAGGACAGCTTTGCCGGCCGCCGCCACCGTGAGCACGTAGGCCCCGATAAACCCACGGCTTTCACAGCCGGGCCTCAGGTTTACCACTTTGGCACCCACGAGCCGTCTGCTGAGGTCTGCCGGGACCGCAGCGCTTGGCCTAACGGGGACACATGGGTCCTACTGCCCGACGTGATGCTGTTAGAAGGTGGGGCTTTGGGGCCTGACTGTGATGTTCAGTAGTTAGCACGTCGGCCAAGCACTGAAGGGTCATGGTCCAATTCCCAGTTAAGGGCGTGTCCCAGACTCATTCCCTCCTCGGCCAGGGACTGGGTGGGAGGCAACCAATCAATGTATCTCTCTCCCCCTCTTCCCTCCCCGTCAGTCTCTCTAAAAATCAATGGGAAAAAGACATCTTTGGGTGGGGCTTAACAAAACAGAAAAAGAATAGAACTCTTACAACCAAACACAAAAAAGGAAAAACAGCCCCATTTTCTATTTTTTTAAAATATATTTTTACTGATTTCAGAGAGGAAGTGTCGGAGAGAGACAGAAACATTAATGATGAGAGACAATCATTGGTTGGTTGCTTCCTGCGGGTCCCACACTAGGGACTGAGCCCAACACCCAGGTATGGGCCCTGACCGGGAATCGAACCCTGACCTCCCGGTTCGTAGGTCAGCATTCAGCCCACTGAGCCACATCTGCCGGGCCGCCCAATATTTTCAAATGGGCAAGGACTCAAACAGACTTTTCTTCAAAGAAAATACAGACGGCACACGAAAAGATGCTCACCGTCACCCGCCTTCAGGGAAATGCCATCCAAACCACAGTGAGCTTCCCAACTGTTGGACGGCTACTCCCCGAACCAACCACGGCAGCCGGAGCCGGCGAGGGTGTGGGAAACGGCGCAAATGGAGAACGCTGCGGCCGCCGCGGCAAACATTTGGCCGTTCCTCGAAAAGCTAAACATGGAATTACTGTATGTTCCGGCAAGTCCGCTCCCGGGAAGATACACGAGAGAACTGAAAGCAGGTGTCCACACAGAAACGTGAACAGGAATGCTCCCAGCGGCACTCTGTCCGATGGGATTTGGGCCGAGAGGGTCTGCCCCGGGCCCACCGGGAGCCACGTCAGGGCCTGCAGGGTCTTCCGAACTTCTCTCTGCTCTGCCCGGTCTCGGTCTCCCACAGGCTCCCAGGTCTCACCACAGGGGGGGTAAGGGGGTGCGGGGTGCGGGCCTCTGGCCCAGGTGAGCTCTCAGCACCTCTCTGAAGTCCGGTGAGGCCCACGTACTTACTGAAGGGGCCGACGTGACTCGCCGACGACCCCTCATCCAGCCTCTCAGGGGCCTCACCCCGGTTCCAGCCCAGAGTCGGGTCTGCAGGGCTGCCTAGGGCAAGTGTGTGAACACGTGAGCACCGCCCTGGCCACACGGGACCGGGTCCCGCTGGGAGGGGCCCCAGTCTAGCCATGCAGGTGGCTCAGGCCCCACGGGCGGCTGCACGTGCCCCCGATGCTGTTATAAACACACCAGCCTGGGCTCCCCAGGGCTCGGCTCCAGGAGTGGATTCAGGATCGTATGTTTGGACTTGGTTAGAGCTGAGAATGCCTGCACCTCACTTCCGTCCACACCCTTCCCACTCACTGGACACTAAAGATACATGTGGGGTCCTGTTTTGTCCCTGCTGGCCAGGACCTGGCCGGGCTGAGGCTCCCCACAAAACCTGGGGGCTCCACCGGCTCCCAGAGGGGCCTTTCCCTTGGGGGCCTGAGCGGAAGTCTTCATTGCTGCCGGGCCACAGGGGGCCGCGGGGCGAGCTCGGCACCAGAGAGACAGGCCTCCGTTTTATCCTCTTCTAAAACGTCAGCACCTCTGTCCAATCTGCACAGTCTCGCCCCAGCCCTCACCCGGCAGATGGGCCCAGGCCCAGCAGGCAGGGGGACAGGGTCTTGTTCCTGAGGCCCCAGGAAGTGACCAGGCTGCCTGGGCGGGCCTGCAGGGCCTGGGCCAGGCGTGGAGGTCTCTGTTACGGACTGGATTGTGTGACTCCCAAATTCGTATGTTGGGGTCCTGATCCCCAGGCCCTGGGCATGTGGCCCGACATGGAAATAGGGTCTTTTTATTTCTTTCTTTGAATCCTCACCCGAGGATATTTTCCCATTGACTTTTGGAGAGAGTGGCAAAGAGAGAGAAAGACAGAGAGAAACATCGATGTGAGAGAAACACATCGATTGGTTGCCTCCTGCACGCGCCCAGACCAGGGCCCGGCTGGGGAGCAGCCTGCAACTAAGGTGCGTGTCCTTAACCGGAAACGAACCCGGGATCTTTCAGTCTGCAGGCCTACGCTCCGTCCACTGAGGTGAAATAGGGACTTTTTATTTTTTAATAATTCATCATTATTGAAAGTGTTATTATATATGTACACTGTTTCCCCCATCGACCCCCTCAGCCTGCCCCCACCGCCCACCCCAGCCGTCCCCACTGAAACAGGGGGGAAGATGACCAAGGCAAGATGCAGTCATTTGGGTCAGCCCTAATCCACGGTGACTGTGTTGCTATAAAAAGGGGAATCGGGACAGACACACACCCACAGGGAAACCCCTGTGGGGATCGGAGCCGTGCTGCGAGGCTCGAGACACTGCCTGTGGCTGGAGAGAGCCCTTCCCTGCGTCCTCCTGGCCCTGTGGCACCTGGAGACACGTTTGTTATTTAAGCCACCTGGTGTGTGGCCTCCGTCACGTCACTCACCGGAGGCTGATGCAGGCGCCCTCTGCTCTGTCCCCCTCTCCACGGGGGCAGGGGTGGGGGGGTGGGGAGGGGTCCTGCCCAGGACAGGCCACTGCTGGGTGCTCACTTCCAGCCGACGCAGGCCACAGCTCTCAGCCTCCGGGGCCGTGACAGATGAGAACAGGAGGGCAGGGTGGCCTCAGCTGGAGCTGGTGCTATTCCAAGAGCCGAGAAAGCCCAGGAGGGGCCAGCCCCCCACCCTGCTCCTCTCTGGGCCACCCCCAGCCCCAGCAGCAGTTGTAACAGTTACTACACGCCCTTTAACCCCAGGAGGAGAGAGGCCTCTGGAAGGCACAGAAAGAGGACGCTCCGGCGGCTCACAGCATCTCACCTGTGTCCACTGGGCCCAGCCTGGCCCTTTAAGGGGCAAGGGCAGAACAGCGCTTTTCTCAGAGGAGCCTGGGATGGAGCCAGAAAGCAGAGGGAGGGAGGGGAGGGGGTGCCGCTTGGCAGGATGCTGGGCGCAGAGGTCCCGCCCCACAGGTGCTAAGTTGAGAGGAGGGAGGAGGGGCCTCCTGCCTCCATCCACACAGGGTGTCCGCCCCTCTGCAGGCCGTCCAGTGCCAGTCAAGGGTCCGCTCCGGAAACTGTAGTCCTTTTTCCCCAAAGCGGACACGATGCAGCTGGCCGAGCCTGGCTCGGGGCCTTTCAAGACCACGCCCACTGTCGGCCGAGGGTCCTCATGCAGCCTGTTCCCCGCCGTCTGGCCCCTGACCGAGACCAGCTCCCACATGGCTTCCTCCTTGCCTGGCAGCCAGGCTCTGCCGGTCGCAGGAAAGTCCGCAGGCCGAGGCACAGAGGGGCCCAGAACCCCGCACGCTTTCTGGGAGAGGTGGGGGGCGGCACCCCCCGTAGCAGCCCAGGGCACAGTAGTCACTGCTGCTGCCCTCTGCCTGGGGGGGCGCCAGCCTGGCGGGGCTGGCGGGCACCCACTCCTCCTGCGGCAGGTAGGCAGGCAGCTGCCCTCCACACGCCAGGGCCGCAGGCCACGCATCTGCCGGGAGTCCAGTGCCAGGGCCCGCCTCCTCCAGGCCCACGAGCGGCCAGGGGTCCGCCGGCTCACAGACAAGCGACGCAACGGCCTCCCGGGCGCCGGGCTCCGGGGCTCCTTGGGCGGCACCCGCCGGGCTGAGCTGCGCGCCAGCTCTGTGCGTCCCTGTCCAGGTCTGGAACAGAGCACGGGGCTCAGGCAGGGCCAGGGACTCCCCTCCTCCTCCATACCCAGAGGCCAAGCAGCCTCGGTATGAGGCCCCAAGGTCCTTCAGCCCCCTCTCCCTCCCCCAGCACAGGTCCTGGGGCTCACAGCAGCCAGAAAGGGCCGAGGGAGAACAGAGCCGATCTCTGCCTGCTTCTGGCACTTTCAGCAACTAGAGCTCCCCAACCCCCACTCCCACCCTCACACACCCACCAAACACTGGAGATGCTGTGACTGGAGCTTTCGGGTTGAGGCAGGCAGGCCTGCACCCATTCCTGGGGCCACAGGAGGCAGCCCTTCCCACCCCGACTCCTCCCCCACCCCCACCTCCAGAAGGAAGCTGCTCCCTGGTGGGACCAGGAGCCTCCAGCTGATGCACCACACACCACATCCTCCATCACCATGTCACTGCACGCCGGCTCCGGCTGCAGACCACCCCGAGGGCTCTGTCCCCAGGCAGGTGTCATGGTTCTGCCAAGGGGCTGGGAGCCTGCAGCCCAGGGGCAATCAAACTCTTCTCACTCAGCCTCTGACCCCAGCTGCCTAGGGCACCTTGCCCGGTCCTCTGCCTCAGGGAAAGAGGCGGACCCCACCAGTTCAAAGGCTCTGCTTTAAGCCTCAAATGACACGTTTAGACAACTTGTGGCATGAGGGGGTCCTGGGAAGGGCACAACTGAGGACTCAGGAAGCACCGCTCCGCTCCTTCGCCCACAGTGAGGGGCCTGAGCGGGCGGGAGCACCTCCTCCCTCACCCACCCCGCCTATGCCCGGGGAGCAGGAGCCTCCAGGCAGCAGGGAGGGGACAGGTCTGCTCCCAGCTTGTCATGGCCCTGCGGGCACCCCCCAGGGCTCCACAAAGGGGGAAAGTGAGGATCCACTCATTGGCTCCGGTGCCAGAGTGCTACCGGGGCGGCCAGGAAGGGCCAGTCACCCACTATGGCCACCAGAGCAGTGGCCCCGGGGCCACCGAGGGCCCCAAGGACAGCTCACACGCTAGAGACCCTCCCCACAGCCACCAGCACAGACACCTGGAGGTGAAGAAAGGACGAGGTGGCAGGTGCAGACAGCCCGCGATTTACCTCCAGGGGCTGCTGCGCACCAGAGGACCGATACACGAGAACAAAAAGAAACAGCAATAGAAAATACAGTCCCCCCCCCCACTTTTTTTTTTTTTTGCACCCTTTGGAGACACTGTGTATAAATTTAAACCCACTCTATATACCCAAAAAGCTCAAAGCACTGAGAAAGATCCTCCTGTTCCCCCCAACCCTCACCAGAGCCCACATCCTGAGCCAGCCAGCCCTCTGGGCAACCCCTGCCCGCCCCCGCCCCCGCCCCCGCCCCCCGCCCTGTGGCCACACACCTGGAAGTTCCCGTGATGCACGCGGTAAAGAGGCTGGAAGAACGGCACTGGGGACGGCACGTTCCGGTGAAGGGTTCTCTTCACCCTGAGCCAGGAGAGCAGTCAGGGGCCAGCCCTGCCCCGGGAAGCGGGGGCCCCTGCAGGGCGCTCAGCTCTTCCCACCACAGGCGGCTAGCTCTGCCACACTCCCTCCTCCACCACGTGCGAACCTGCTCTCGGGGAGACCCGACCCCTGACCCTGGCCCCCTGGCCACGGCACTGACGTGTACCAACACATGTGTCCTTTGCAGAGTGAGTTTGATGGTGAGTTTGGGGCTGGGGACAACCAGCTGTGACTCGGCCCACAGAGGGAGTCAGCTCCTCCAGGAACCCCAGTTGCCCTGAGCAGGCAGGTGGCGGCCCCCTCCCTCCCCGCTTCTCCCAGATCTGCCCTGTCTGGGCCCACTGCCCCTCCCGCAAGGATGCAGCACAGGGCTCCAACCCAACAGGTCCAGAGCACCTTCACCCGCCTCCCCTGGGCCCGGAGCCTCTAGCTCCCCAGATCAGGGGTGGTGCCAGGTGTCATAGCTCACGCCTCTGCCCAGGTGTCCCCTCGGTCCCCCTTCCCACCACCCTGGAAATTCCCTCCACTTGGCTCTAACTTTACCTCTCTTCCCGGCCCTTGGCTTCAAGGACAAGCCCAGCACCCTCCTCTACCCCTCTGCCCTGCTCATTGCCCCCAGCACCCCCTCGCTCACCACTCACCACCCCATTGCTCTCTTGGTCCGAATCCTCTCTCTACACAGCCGCACCTGGCCAGTCTCCTGTGGGCCCCGTCCTTGAGAAGGCCCGTGCCCTCTTAGGCCCTGACAAATGTGATGGCCCATCCCTGTCTGCTCTCTGAGGCCAGCAGGCTGAGAAGGGTCCCGTGCACACCCCGTGCCCGACACTGTGTTCACAGGCTGTGCTAACAAGGAGCACACCATCCAGCACCTCCAGGGGCTGGAGACAGGGCCTCAGCGACTTAGAACCGGTGACTTTGGGACCCTCCTTGGCTCTTCAGGGTCACACTGCCACCCCCCCCCCCCCCCACTACCCGCCACACACACACACACACACACACACACACACACACACACACACACTTCAACCCTGGAAACTTGGACACTCCCAGCCCTATCCAGGACCTGAGGGTGGGAAAGGAAGGAGCACAGGGGAGCATCGCTGGTTTGCCCCCCGCACCCGCCTACCACACGCATTGACACGTACACACATCCATATGCACAGCCCTCGGGTACCAACCTGGGTGACAGCTTGAACAGGAGGTAGGACAGGCTGGTCAGCAGGAGAAAGATGGACATGGCAACCAAGGTGCTGTCGGGCTGCCTCAGAGGCGAGACCAGGGGCTCTGAGAGCAGGAAGGGCCCAGAGCTGTGAGCAGCCTCCGCACCAGGATGTTCCTCCAAACCCACTTGGCAAAGACGCCCCCCCACTGCCCCGGGCCTGCGTGGGGAGCTGCAACGGCCTGGAGGTTTGTGCCACGCCTGCTGACGCGCCTTGGGTGACTCGTGCGCCCAGGCCTCACCTTTCCTTCTGCAGGGCCATCGGGTCCGGGAGCTGCCCGCACCCTGTGCTCAGGCCGCCAGCCCTCCCGAAGGCCTGGGGGGCAGCCCTGGGCCGCACCCCCAAAGCTGAGCCAGGACTCCAGGTTCCTGGGAAACCAGAGCTCGGCTGTGTTCGCTTCCTCTCTGCACACCTCAGACCTCAGGGCTGTGCCTGCCTCAGGGACGGCCCCAGGAGTAAAAGGGGGCGGGGAGGCCCAAGCAGACTCCCGAAGGGCAGCAGCTGTGAGCACCCACCTTGTCTCTGGGGAGACAGGAAGCTCACAGGCTGGCTCCATTCGCTCCAGGGGCCCTCGTAGCGCTCTTCCTCCGCCATGTCCTCCAGGGTGGCCATCCGGACACGCAGCCTGGCCTCGTAGGTGGAACCAGGGTCCAATTCAACAGCCTCCAGGATGAGCCCGGTCACCCCAACAATGTGATCCTTGTGCCGGGCCCGCTAGGGGGTTGAGGACAATTAGCAGTTGCTGAGGGTGAGACTGGGTCCGCCAGCCCTTGAGGACGTACACACGCACGCTGAGGCACACTCACCACACTCATGTACACACGGCACACTCACACATGTATGCACGCATGTACCACAGGCACACGCCTACACTCCCCTACCTGCGTGCTGGCTCGGACGTGCGCACACACAAACACGCTCAACCACCCTTGCTACACACATACACATAGGCATGCCCTCTGAGCACTCACATATATCATGTTCAGGCATACACAGGCACACGCGTACACAGACATACAAACACATGCATGCTTGCACACATGTTCTCATCAGCCTCTCCCTGTGTGGAAAGAGGAGAGACCGAGGTCCCCAGCTGGCCAGCCCGAGAGTTACCTCCCAAGCCTCCTCCTGCCTCTTGAAGGCCAGCTCGTAGCTGAGCAGCGAGGCCAGCGGCTCCAAGCCAAGGCTGACGCCCCAGGTCAGGACACAAGAGTCAGAGCTGACATTGCTCTGCAGGTCGGAGGGAGGGTCCAGCTTCACTAGAACAGGATGAGGCCATGTGAGTGTGTCAGCCAGCCTGTCCAGGGCTGGGGTCTGACGGGCCCCTGCAGCCTGCACTGGGGAGCTGACAGGCTCCTGAGGCTGAGCAGGGCTGGGGTCTGAAGGGCTCCAGGGCGTGTTCAAGGCCCTCGCAGACCAGGGGCCTCCTGGGAGGCTGCTCCAGGGAAGCCCCGGGTGAGACAGCACAGCAATGGCTCCTCCAGCCCCTGCAGCCAGACAAGGTGACTCTGGAGGCCGGCTTCCCTGTCCCTCAGGGGCTGTGTGTCATGGGGCTCCTCCTCTGTGACTGATGTCATTTCAAGCTGCAGCCCAGACCCAACTCGAAGTTCTGCATCTTCATCATCCTTTGGAGCCCCTCCCCTCCGGCCCAGCCTCTCCCAGCCCAGGGAGGGGGTCCCTGGCAGGGCCCAAGGGCACTCAGGAGGCACGGGACTCCCCGCTGCAGGCCCCTGCCCCCAACAGCTGGGCAGCCAGGATGTTTCCAGCCGCGGCGGCCAAGGTGCCCACCCCAGGCCTCACCATGTCTCCGGGGCAGGTACTGGGGGTCCACCAGGCTGACCTGCTCCTTCCCAGAGATGTGACGGTGCAGAGTGATGGTGAAGTTGTCGGAAGGCGCAATGACCTCCTCGGGCGGCAGGACCAGGGTGCACACGCTGCCCCGGAAGACGCACCTGTGCTGGCTGCCCAGCGCATGGTTGCTAGAAAGGGTGTGCATCAGCACCGAGATGCCGCAGCGCCGGCCCGGCCCCTGCTGCCGTCATGGCGACCCCGTCCTCACCCCTGCCCTCTGCCCGGGTTGGCCTGGCCCCGCACCCTCACCTGGTGAAGAGGAGCCAGGGGCTGGGGCCCAGGCCCAGCTCTAGGGCCGGCCAGTGGCAGTCTATCCTGAGGATATTGTTGGTGAGGCAGGTGACAATTCTGGTGCCCAGCCCCGGGAGCAGTGACCGCTGAGAGCCCACAGAGGCTGCTGCGGGCAGGGAAGAGGGGAGGGGAGCCTCGGGAAGCTGACACTCTAACTGGGTGGTCCCCAAAGAAGGATAGCAGGAGAATTCATCAGGGCAGGGCAGGGAGGCCTGGATGGCGATGCTCTGGCCCATGCACGTGGGTGGGACTGGAGTCCAGGCCGGTCCTAGCACAGTTCGGCCACACCCTCCCCGAGGAGTGGGACAGGCAGCCTGCCCCGCAGCCTCCCCCCACACCTCACCGGTGCCCTCACCGCCTCCTTCTCCGGGCACCAAGACTCCCAAGCCGGCCCAGATGCAGACCAGGAGCCAGGGGCCCATCCCTCGCATCCGGGCTTCACTCTCCAAGGTCCTGCCTGCAAGGGATGCGGCCTGTGAGTCCCTCCCTGCGAGGAGTGCTCCCCACAGTGCTCTGAATGGGTCTCCCCTCACACTCACGTGTCCTGTGAACACGATCGGGCACCACTGTCCAAGCCGCACCCACACGCCACCAGGCCCAGGGGGTCAGTCGACCTGACAAGGACTCCAGGCTGCAGCAGACAAGAGGCGACCCTCACACTCAGCCTGAAAGGCTCCTTTCTGGGACCACTGTCCTCTGCCAGCCCAGTCCCTGGCCCTGGCCCAGGTCCATCCTGAGCTCTGTGGGGCCATGCCCGGCGGACTGTGTAACGTGCATTACCCACTGGAATTCCCACAAGACTTGTGAGGCAAGGAGCTTACTCCCAAGACTGGGAAGTGCCTTGCCAAGGGTCACACGGCCAACTTCTACTCTAGCCTCTCTCCCTGCATCCCCTTCAATCAAGACCTGTGTAGAGGGCTGGCCCCCAGGGAAGGCACCTGAGCGTCTTCTTAAATCAGTGTCAACTGAATCCAAGGTGCCAGGCAAAGCCACATCTTGGAAACGCATCCACCAAAAGGGTTTGGATATATTACTCAATACTGACTTTAACTTGCTTCAGGTGTCGGGGGGGAGGGGGTGGGTCCTTGAGATGTAGATTCAGCGGAGCCCCAGGTATGAGGGAATGAATGGGGCCTGGGCCCACTTAAGCTCCTTTGATTTTAAGTCTTTTCATATGAAGCCCCTTTTCTGTTTTAGTATAAATAAACATGCTGCGTTTGGGTTAGGATTCTCTGTCTCTCCATCAGAGAGCAGAGATTCCACCCAGCCCCAGCTTTATTTCTACTTCTGTGTCGCCTATTCTTTTCTATATTTCTCAACCCCCAGCTCCTCTACTCAGTCACTGGACCCTATTCTTCTTTCCACACTGGATGTGGAGAAGAGAGGAAAACCTCAACAAGCCTGTCCCAGCGTTCTGCCCCAGGAGGACGGAGGGTAGCAGGGAGGTGTCCATGCAACAGCAGGCACTTCCTAAGCTCTGTGTCACGCCCCATTCAGTGGTGCTAGCCCAAGCCCCCCCCCCCCCCCCCCCGGGCCCCTGGGAGAGCAGAGGTTAGTGGAGACTAGGGCCTGAGCGTGAGGTAGTCCCTGGGTGCCGTGCAGGGAAGCCGCTGGTACCCTATCACCCTGTTTGCAGCTCCAGATGGCGCCTGATAGCCCCTAGGCAGGAAGCAGGGTCCGCCTGGTTATGCAAGCCTGATGGTGATAAGGAGGCCAAAACGGCTGCAGACACACACCGACCTCAGCACACATGCACCAGGAAGCAGACACCACTCCAACCCCACCCGTGTCCCCACAGACTATCTGTGTACTCAGAGGCCAGACCCTGTTCAGATCAGGAAGACCTCACCCTTCCCTAGAATGAGGCGCCACCAGCAGCCCTAGCCACAGCGATCATCTGCAGGTCTGCCCCTCCTACTTCAGTTACAGGTGGAGCCTCCTGACCACAACGCACTCTCGGGGCGTGGGAAGATGGGATCAGAGTGAGCACCAGGACCCTGGGGAGCTCAGGCCCAGCAGGCCCCAGGCCCCAGGGTGGAGGGACGCGTGCATCTGTGCAGGCCAGGCCAGCCTGGCTCGGGCTAACCCAGGAGCCAGTGGATCAAGAGCATGGAGTACAGTGGCTCCAACTTCAGCAGGCCTGGGGGCCAGGACCCACCCTGAGGGGGTGAGGGGGATCCTTGCTTTTCCTTGGCAGAGAACACCTCTGTCCATACCTAGAGAGCTGGGTAGAGTGCGGTCACCACCCTCCCACAGATGAGGAAACTGAGGCCCAGAGAAACCAGGCACCTGCCCAATCCTTGGCGCCCGGCACCTCCGTTCTTGGCTCCCACACAAGCCTGTGAGCTCACAGGGTACCAATGGTCTCTCTCTTCAGGGCTGCTGAAGCGAGAGGCGGGACATTATTGAGGCAGGGCCACCCCCACTCTTGACAACAGACTAGGGGCCAGGTGGTGCAGAAATCCTGCCTGCTTACTGCCTGATCCAGCAGGAGGCATTGCAATGACACTGAAAGACACAATCACATCTCAGGGGTGGCTGTAGAGCAGTAGAAGTTCCCTTGGACAGAGATTCTCCCTAAGACCTCTAGTCATGTGAGGAGCCCCTCCCCATAGATCCCCATCTCCTCCATGGCCTCGGAGTCAAGGTCAGCTTGCCCGCCATGGTTTCCTGGCCCATTCCAAAGTCATGGGCTGGCTTGCAGCTGGATCCCTGCCACAGGACCCACAGACACCACAGGACCGGGGTCAGGTCTCCAGACCACTTAGTCCCTCACCTCCCTGGCCCAGCCAAAGCAGGCAGGCTGGGGGCTGGCGGGAACCCTGGGAGCCTTGATGGCTTACGGCACCCCCTCTGAGTCGGCTTCAAACCATTCACTGTGCCCACTTACTGCCCCTTTAACACGGAGTCTGTTTTATAGTTTTCATGGAGAGGGAGTGAGATCCCTGTTATCCTCTCTGGCAGACAGAGGGGGTGAGGTGGAAGCTGCTAATTAAATGGGCACTTGTCCTCTGCCTTCTCTCTGCCCTTCCTGCTTGGGAGGAGGAATAAATTCATAAATAAATGCCCCCCAAAAAAAAAATAAAAAAAAAACTGCTGGAGCCTGGGGGACATGGGGACTGTGCTAAGAAATGGGGCCAGAAATGGGAGTAGACGCCAACTCACCTTTGGATCACACAAGCACATATGGGCCCCCCTCAGCCCCAACTGGACTGATGGCCCCGATGGCCCCGATGGGACCCCGGCTGCTGCTGGGCAGAAGCTGCCCGGGATGCTGTGCTTCCTGTGGGTGCTCAGAGGGTGGGAAGGGCAGGCGCAGGAGAGGTCAAGACAGCTGGGTGAGTCCAGAGGGCGTGCGAAGATTGGAGAAAGGGGAGGGTGGCCCCTAGGACCACTGACCACATCCTTCCTGAGAATGGTGAGTGGGAGGGGTGCTCCGTCAGGGGCACATGTCTGGGAAACATGGACACACGGGGCAGGAGCTATGGGAGAGGTTAGGGCTGGACCCACTGGGCCTCAGGTGGATAAGGGCACACACAGAGGGCAGGACTCAGGGCGGTGGGAAGAGGGGGAGGCTGAGGATGGAGTCAGAGGGACAGCGGGGAGCCCCGGGAGCTCACGTGGTCCCTGCTGGTCTGCTCTCCAACCCTGGGTCCCTGAGGGCCTTCTCACACAGATCCCCTGCCTGGCCTCCTTCCCCATCACAGGCCACTTCCTTCAGGAAGCCCTCCCTGAGCACTCCAGTCCGTCTCCCCAGCAGACAACAGGAGCAGAAAGCAGGTGGTAGCCATGGGTAGGGCTAGAATAAGGGTGTTGACACAGTTCTCTTAGGGGGGCTTGGAGGTTAAACGGGGAGAGATAACAGCCCTCCCCGGATGGGATCTTCCCCAGTGGCCCTGGCTGCCCCTTTGCAGGGCTCCCACATCAGGTGAGTACCTGTCTGATTTATGTTGTGCCCCCTGCATCCACCCTAAATGTTCAAAAAAAACACCCCGAAACCCCCTGCAGAAGCTGTTAGTTCGAATGCTGTGGGCTCCTGGGAAGGGTGCTCGGGACATTATAGATCAAGAACCTTGCTCCCTTCCTCTGCTTGGCTGAACAAACCCTTCGGAACCCCACCCCCACCGCAACCCCTCCCTCAGCTCTACGGGGGCTATCCCCAGACTTCCCGCCCCTCTTCGCCTTAAGGCCCCCAAAGGCATGAGGATTTGGGCACCGCTGGGATCATCCCCTGGAATGCCCATTCGCACCCACTCGTGCCCCCAAAGGTCGGCTCAGCCACCGAGGGAGCAGAGCCTCTTCCACAGAGAAACCGCCTGACAAACACAGTGCCCTTCCCTCTGCCCAGCGGCACCCACAGGCCTGGGCGTGACAGGCTGCCAGCTGTGGTCAGCAGTGCCACTCTGCTGTCCCTGGAGGTGCCCGAGCCAAGGACACAGGAGGAGGTAGGACTAGGGTGGTGCTCCCGGGCACCCCACTTCCAGGTTCCTGCCCAGGGAAGGCGGCTGCCGGCCCTCCCTGAGTCTGAGGCTCAGGCTGACATGAGTGGGTGGGAAGTTCCCGTTACACACTCACCTTCCCAGATGCATCTGCTGGGTCCCATGGCCAGGAGAGTCCCTGCGCCTCGGCAAAGCCCCTCGGCCTGATCCAGGAGATAAGTGCACAGTGACGTGCGCGCGGCGGGCTGACACAGGCCGCCCACACCTAAACCACGAGCGCAGCGAAGCAGCTGCCCTGGGGGTGGGGGTGACTGTCACCACTAGTCACAAGCCCAGGAATTATGAGGGGGGACCACTGTGATTCCCTGTGGTCCTGAAGGCTGCCCCGGGGACTCGGGGGCCTGGTCCATTGATTGGTGGATGCGCGTCTGTTGTATGGTCCCAAGGGACACCACGGGGTGCATGACATCGGTCCCAGGAGGCAAGCACCGAGGCCAGGCACAGGACAGCGGCTGGTCCCCTTCCAGGCTTTTCTGGGGCCAGAGGTGCAGACTGCTCTCCAGCAAGGCAACCTGGGAGCCATAGGGATGGAGAGGGCGCGGACATCAAAAGGCAGGGTCCGCTAAAGGAAACAACACAGAAGGAAATAACAGAGGCCTTTATCTCACCCCAGAGGCAGCCCTTGTGAGAGGGCAGGCACAGTCCCGCCAGACACTGCTAAACGCAGATGCACATTTTTTTAAAAAAATATTTTTTACTGATTTCAGAGAGGAAGAGAGAGGAACATCGATGATGAGAATCATTGATCAGCTGCCTCCTGCACGCCCCCTACTGGGGATCGAGCCCACAACCTAGCCATGTGCCCTCGGCCAGAATCAAACCTGGGACCCTCCGGGCCACAGGCTGAGGCTCTGTCCGCTGAGCCACACCAGCTGGGGCTCCGTGCGCGTTCTTACTGGACCCACTCTGTGCCCTGAGCTTCGCAGCCTCCTTGTTCCTCTCTGGCTGTTTCCAGCACTTTCCGGGTCAGCGCAAAAACATACCTTGTGCCTTTAATGGCACAACATGCTGTGGTTTCGTAATCCGCCAATGGCTGTGTGGCTGTCGCCTGTGTCAACCGTTTGAGTTTTCATCGAGCTGTAATCCTAATGAGAGTGATGTGCAGAGCCGCCGCGCGGGCGGGGGTGGTCTGCGCTCATGGCGTAGCTCCGAGGGGTACAGGGCTGCCTTTCGCGGACCACCGCTCCTTCCGCTCCCTCCAGCCTCCTTGTCCGCCGGGAAAGGGCTGGGTCGTCCCGTCCTGTCTCCACCCCCGACAGGACCCCGCGTCGAACTGAACCGCCGAGCGGTCGCAGGGCGAGATGAGCGCGGGCGCAGCGCCCCTACCCCGGCTCTGCTGCCTGGAGAAGGGTCCGAACGGCTCCGGCTTCCACGGGCACGGGGAGAAGGGCAAGGTGGGCCAGTTCATCCGGCTGGTGGAGCCCGGCTCGCCGGCCGAGAAGGCGGGGCTGCTGGCCGGCGACCGGCGGGTGGAGGAGAACGTGGAGGAGACCCACCAGCACGTGGTGAGCGCATCCGCCTAACGCCGTGCGCCTGCTGGTGACCGAGGAGCCGGGGAGCGGCTGCAGAAGCCGGGCGTCCAGATCCGGGAGGAGCTGCTCCGCGCCCAGGAAGAGCCGGGCAGGCCGAGCCGCCGTCCACCGGCGAGGCCAAGGGGGCTGGAGGCGAAAATGAGCCCAGGCCGCCGCGTCGGAGCCGCGGAATCCCAGGAGAGCCATCTGAGCAGCGTGAGCTTAGGCCTCGGCTCTGCGCCATGGAGGGGTCCCTATGGCTACGGCTTCCACCTGCACAGCGATAAGTCCAAGCCAGGCCAGTTCATCCGGTCAGTGGACCCCGACTCGCCTGCCGGGGCCTCAGGGCTCCAGGCCCAGGGGCGTATCGTGGAGGTGAACGGCGTCTTCGTGGAAGGCAAGCAGCACGGGGATGTGGTGCGTGCCATCAAGGCTGGCGGCGAGGAGACCACGCTGCCGGTGGTGGACAAGGAGACCGATGAGTTCTTCAGGAAATGCAAAGTGATCCGTCTCACGAGCACCTGCATGGTCCCTTGCCCAAGCCCTTTAGCAACAGGGAGATCCAGAAGAACAGTCACGAAGCCCTGGCCGAGGTGGCCCCAAGAAGCAGGACTCCGCGGCACCCTCATCTACCGCCTCCCCCGACCCCATCCCAGACTGGAACATCTCCCTGGCCCTGGCCAAAGAAGCGCAGCAACAAACAGGCCCGCAGATGGACTGGAGCAAGGAAAACCAACTCTTCAGTAATCTCTGAGCGCCTCCCCGCGCCACCCAGCAAGCTGGAAGGGCTGGGCCTGCACCCCGCCTCCTCCCTCCTCCCCACTGACCCCTGAATGGCAAACACATCAGCGCCAGCAACTGCCTCTTGATAAGTGTGATTCTTCTGAAGAACTGTTGATTGATCAAGGACTGGGATTGCAGCGGCCACAGCATTTCAAGTGCTCTGGATTGGGTATCTTATTTTTGTTCATTGCTTTTTTGTTTGTTTGTTTGTGGTTTTTTGAGTGCAGAGTAGAGGGATTTTTGTCTCCTGATTAACATGATTTTCCAGGTTGCTGCATCCAGGACATAGCAGTGGCCTCAGCCTTAAACTTTGTTTCTACTCCCACCACAAAAACCTAGGCAGATGGGGGAGGGTTTGGCCACTCCTGGCCAGTCCTGAGCCAGGCACCACTATTGTAAGGGAACTCCACCAGAAATGCAATTGGTTTATCCAAAAAATAAAAAATAAAAAACCCTATATAATAAAGAGGTAATATGCAAATTGACCATCACACCTTCACAAGATGGCTGCCTACAACCAGGCCAGCAGGGCAGGTGAGGGACGACCAAACGCCTGAACAAACAAACTGCATGGGGCAACCAGGCTGGCAGGGGATTGCAGTTGGGGGTGACCAGGCTGGCAGGGAGGGGGCAGTTGGGGGTGACCTGGCCAGTAGCAGGGGGCAGTTAGAAGTAACCAGGCTGACATGGGGCGCGGGCATTAGGGGCAATCAGACAGCATGCAGAGGCAGTGAGGGGTGATCATGCTGGTGGTAGGGTGCAGTTAGGGGTGACCAGGCAGGCAGGCAGGTGAGCGATTAGGAGCCAGAAGTCCAGGATTTTGGGAGTGCCAGATTGGAAAGGGTGCAGGATAGGCTGAGGCCCCACACCCCCATGCATGAGTTTTATGCACTGGGCCTCTAATCCTGTAATAAATAGAACAGGCCAGCCAACATGGCTCAGGGGTGGAGCATAGACCTACGAACCAGGAGGGCACAGTTTGATTCCCAGCAGGAAGTTACAGTTCAGTTCCTGGTCAGGAATTGCCCTGGGTTAAGGGCTTGATCCCCAAGATGGGGTTTGCAGGAGGCAGATGATCAATAATTCTCTCTCATCACTGATGTTTCTCTCTTTCTCTTCCTCTTCCTTCCTTTCTGAAAAAAAAAAGAGGAAAACGGAGAGGAAAAGAACTGCAATTGAAGTCATTTGAACTCAGTTGATTTGCAGAGCATGGAAATACTGACCCCTTCCCCAAATACCCTGCATTATGTGTTAGTACAAATAATAGATAAATGAAGCCAGCAGAGGATTCAAAACACTCTGACTTGTGAGGAAGCGGAGGGCTGAGACCAATTCCCATCCTAAATTTCCTCTCAAAAAGACTGCCAGGTTCATTTGATGCTTACCCACAGCCTCACATGGCTACTTTCTGTCCAGATATTTGCATTTTGTAATCTTTTAATGGGTCCTCTTCTGAATCCCCACATTTACTTTACCATGAGATCCTGCCCTTTTTACTCCCAAAGATTCTCCATTTCTGCCTCTCTTCTCCAGTCCTACTGTTGCTGCTTGGGTTCCAGCTCTTGTGAAAAATAAAAGTGATATGCAAATTAACCATCACTCATCACTCTGCTGTACCCACTAGCCATGCCCAGTCGCCAATCAGGAGCAAGTATGCAAAATAACCCCAACCAAGATGGCTGCGGCCATGGAGAGAGCAAGAGGGAGGCTTCCCTGACAATGGAGGAAGCCATGCTTTCCCCATACCCTGGCTGGCCCAGGCCTCCACTTAAGGCTACAAATTTTCAATTATAGAAAATAATAAATTCCAAGAGAAATGGCTGCTGCCACAGAGGGAGCAGAAGGCTTGGCTCCATTCCAGGCAACAAAGTTTCAATTGTAGAAGATAAATAAATCCCAGATACTAGGGCCTCCCCTTGGGTGTCTGGGGGGCGTGGCCAGCCTGCAAACCACCACAGGTCCCTCACCCAGGCTGCCCCATGCCCCAAGAGAACCTCCACCTTGATCCAGGACAACCTTCAGGGTAAACTAGCTGGCCCCCACCCATGCACCAGGCCTCTATCCTATCTAATAAAAGAGTAATAGGCAGATTGACTATCACTCCAATACAGAAGATGGCTGCCCCCATGTGATCAAAGATCCTGCCCCCATGTGGACACAAGATGGCCAGCAGGATAGGACAGTTGGGAGTGACCAGGCCTGCAAGGGAGGGCAGTTGTGGGCAATCAGGCCAGCAGGGGAGGGCAGTTAGGGGTGACCAGTGGGCCAGCAGAGGAGGAAAGTTGGGGGTGACTGGGCCTGCAGGGAAGGGCAGTTGGGGGTGACCAGGCCTGCAAGAGAGGGCTGTTGGGGGCGGGAGCAATCAAGCCTGCAGGGGAGGGCAGTTACGGGTGACCAGGCCGGCAAAGGAGGGAAGTTGGGGGCAAACAGGTTGGCAAGGGAGCAGTTACACATCAATCAGGCTGGCAGAGGAGTGGTTAGGGGGTGATCAGGCTAGCAGGCAGAAGCACTTAGGGGCAATCCCACCAGGATCAGGTCTAAATGGGCAGTTGGACATCCCTCGATGGGTTCCAGATTGGAAAGGGTGCAGGCTGGGCTGAGGGACTCATCCTCCCACCCCCACCCTTGTGCATGAATTTCATGCACCAGGCCTCTAGTTTACGTATAACATTCTATTAGTTTCAAGTGCATACATGCTATTTTAAATGAAGGTAGTGAACAATTCTGGGCATGGATCTTTAATCACCAGAATGAGTACTTCTGTACAAAAAAATGACTATGGTGGAATTGTGGGTCTAAGACTCAGCATTTTACAAAGTCTACAGCTACCACTCTGGCAGGTATGACTCGGTTGGAGCATTGTCCCATGCACCAGGAAGTTGTGGGTTCGATTCTCAATCAGGGCACATATCCAGGGTGCGGTTTAATCCCTCAGTCAGAATGTATCTTTCTCACATCAATGTTTTTCTCTATCTCTCTCATCTCCTTTCATCCCTCTCTAGAATCAATTTTTAAAAAATAATAAAAATAAAGCTCACCATTAAAAAAAAAAAATCCATAGATGTTGCCAAGTGGCCCTCCAAAAATGTAGCAACTTCTACTCCCAACAGAAGTGTGAGAATGCCTGTGACCCTCACCAACAGCACGTACATTATCAGTGTTTTTTATCTTTGACAATCTGATAGGCAACGGTATATAATGTTGTTTTTCTGCACTTGGTTGTTAGTGAAGATAAGCATCTTTTCACATACTTACTGGCTGTGTGTTCCTTTCCGTACCAAATAAATCACATTTCAGTGTGTGTACATGCCTACATTTACCTGTGAGAGTGCCTGTATGTGCACATGTGTGTGCACGTATGTGCTGTGTCCTGTGCATCAAAACTTCTTGGGCAAGGCCTGGGAACCTCAGAGTTACAGCTCTCTGGAGTCTGAAACACCAGGACCCACGGAGAGATGGAATCACAGGCTCATGGCCAGGAAATACATTACACATGGTCAGGGACATAATCACATTTCTTTCTAATATTTACATTTCTATTTTATTTGCATTTATTGATTTTTAGAGTGACATCAATTTGTTGTTTCACTTACTTATGCATTCACTGATTCTTACATGTGGCCTGACTAGGAATTGAACCTGCAACCTTGGCGTATCAGGACAATGCTAACCAACTGAGCTACCTGGCCAGGACACTAATATTTAAATTTCAATCAGCTTGGTCCCCATTTTACCTATTATAAGGACATACTTTTATACTCATTGGAGCCATCCCTGTGCTAGTATCTTTTATCAAAAGAGCTTCCTTTTGCCTGTCTACCAGGGTCTCCTCCACGTTGCTGAAGCTAGAATTTACTGCCTTAAAACCAACAGACCATACTGTCTGTAACAGGTTTAGTCCTAAGTATAGTAGTTAATTTTGGAATCATGATTTGTGGTTTGACATCTACTTCTTAAGTCATTTAAAATACTGAGAAGGCAATATTAAACTTTTCATTTTAATTAAATATTCAGAATAAATTTTTATTAGATAAGCTTGCACTTAACAGTTATTTAGGAACAACTAATATACTAAATTAATTTTACTTTACTAGTTATGCAAACAATATAAATATTTAAGAGTGTTATTTAATAGTAAAAGAATGTCAATTGCCCAATAAATGTGAAAGATGAATGAACAGGACCTTAATCAGAGAATAATTAGTTGTGGATAATCTTCCTCACACACAAAATGTCCCTGGACATTAACGAGTTCATCCACTGATCGGCCGGCGGGCTCTCCATTTCCGCCACGCCAGCAAAGGCCCTCAGGACACAAGTGCTCGCTGCCCGCTGGAAAGCCACTGAGGAGTAAGGTAAACAGACGCCGCTGGCCGGCTGGCCTAGTCCCTCCAGCGGTGTCCACACTGCGAGTTGCAGCACTTGTAGAAGGTGGTCATCGGCTCGTCGGCAGAGCGGGTCTGAAGCTGCATGAAATAGGCACGAGGATGCTCACATTTGGGACATGGCTCTAGAAACAGGAAACATAAACAAGTGGCCGCATTAAAAAATGTCTGTGACCAACATACCTGCTCGAAGTAGGGGTGAGGCGAAAGGCAGCAAAGACTTTCCTCGCTTATCTGGTGTCCTCGTGCCCTGATGTAAGGTACAGACAGTGGTCTCGTCTCGTTCCCAACATGCTGTGAGGGAATCCAGGAGTTTGAAAACACTCCTCCTCCCCTCCCTGAGCCCCACCCTTCCTCTCAAATCTGGTTGAAGGCTGGTTGGAAACATAACACAAAAGGTGATTTATGGCTGTTATGGAAATGACAAGGTCCACGCCTACAGATTCTTCCTATAAGTCCATCTCAACTGGGCAACAGACAAGCCTTCTCAGCCTCTCAGAGAACCCATGGATGACAAGGCACTTCCTGTTGTATTCAATATGAGCTCCATCTTGGCAGTTAGTATCTCGGCTGTTCTTACTGAGACCTCACTGCGCAGTCCACGCCTTTGCAGAGGGCACCAGGCACGCCTTTACCTTCAGGGCGATCTCACTTTGAGAACGCTCCCCCGCTCTTGATGAAAATGCCTCAAACACTCTCAAACCACCATTTTGAACATTTGATACATAACTCATTATTTTTTTATATTTTTTTATTGATGTCAAAGAGGAAGGGAGAGGGAGAGAGAGAGAAACATCAATGATGAGAATCATTGATTAGCTGACTCCTGCACGCCCCCTTCTGGGGATCGAGCCCACAACCTGGGCATGTGCCTTTGACGGGAATCGAACCCAGGACCCTTCAGTCCACAGGCTGAAAGGGTCTAGCCACTGAGCCAGACCAGCTAGGGCTATAATCCATTCTTTAATGACAAATTCTACCATTGCTAAATTGTTAACACAGCAGGTTTGGATGACCGTCTGTAGGGGAAAGAGAGGGCACTAATCATGACTTTGCTCTCCCTCTCATCAACACTGGCTGTGTCTAAGGCGCTCTGTCCTTCGGTCACATCCACCTCTATCAGAAATAAACCAATACTTGGAATAAACATTTATTTTGCTGAGACTTTAATGCTCTCTGGTGTTAACTTTTAAAACTCTGCATTAGAACAAAAAGAGGAATTTTTCCCCTTAGACCAATTTTTATTCCTCTTGTCATTGTTGCTATCAAAACTACCACATGTTCAGTGCCAGTTATGTGCCAAACCTGCATAATTCACTGCTCTTACAATTCATGAGTATAAATTAGCCCCAGAGAGGTCAAGGGACCCAAGACCATAAAATAGTACGAAGTCACCCTGAGTCTCTAACTCGGGTCTGTGTGACTCCCAGGCTTGTGCCAATATTATCTGTGCAACAAATAAGTTACTAAAAAACAAGTGCACTTTCTCTTTTTAGAAGCCTACCTCATATAAGTAGGCACAGATTCTGACACAGAGCAGCAGTCAGCAGCCGCAGACCTATCCACAGCTCCGTAATGCACAAGTCTCCCTCTCACCTGCAGTGGAGTCCACGTTCTCCCAGGCCGCTGCTCCGCCAAGCACGTCATCCACTTCTTTCAGCTTTGGATACTTCCGATTTGTTACCTACAAACAACAGCCAAGTCTTCAACTCTCCAAGTCAGTGAACAGTACAGATCTGGCCCTCAAACCAAACGTCCACACCTGCCCGCAGTGTCTCCCCAGACGTCCCTCCTTCAACAGACTGGGAGAAATACTAAATGAAAACGATGTTCTCGCTGTCACGGAGCAGGGTATTGCCTTGGAATGTGAAGACCTATTGGAATTGAGGCCCTGGCAATAGGGCCGAGAGATCCACCAAGAGGCTGGTGTTGCTGGTGCCAAGCAGCACCTCAGAAGAGCGAGTTGGGTGTCAGCTTTCACTCTTGCGCTGGCGACTGGCTGCCGAGGGTTCTGAACACAGAGCGGACTCCGCTGACTTAGGCGCTAACAGGACCGCTCTGGCCGCTGTTGTGACCGCAGCGAAGGGGGCACCTGTGAGAGCACGGGGCCCGAGGGGAGGTAACGGCGATAACCTAGGTGACGGCACAGGGGAGGGACCAACGGCCGGATTCTAGGGGGACTCCAAGGTAGAGAAGACGGGAAGCGGCTGACAGAACGGGCGGGTGGAGGCGGACTCGGGACGGTGGGCGTGGAGCGCCACGGGAGGCCTGCAGGAGACGCGCGGGCCCCCGCCGGGCTCCGGGACCCACCTTGCGGGTGATGTTGTGCACGTAGGGGCAGGTGTTGCAGGCGAAACGGTGGCAGCGTTGTCCCTCCTCCACGATGAGCCCATTCCCGCAGCCCGGGCAGAAGAGCAGCATGACTGCCCCGAAGGCTCCGCAGGTCCCCGCAGCCCTTGCGGTTGCTCAGGCGCCGACACTAGGCCCGCCTCCAGCTCACATTGGCTCGGGCCGCCGCCCTGCCCTCAGCCCACCAATAGGCACGCCGCTTCGCGCTCCCAGCGAGCTCTGCGGCAGGTCGCCTCGCACTTATTGGCTCTCGCGGAAGCCTCGCCCCCACACGCCCACTGGCGGCAGTGCGTGCTGCGCTCCCGGTTGTGCGCACGTAGCCTCGCTCCTTCGGACCGGGGTGCGTGGAGCAGCCAGGCGCCCTGGAGGAGGCGGAGGCGGAGGCGGAGGCGGCGGCACGGCCCGAGGCGCGTGAGGATGATGAGGACGAAGAGGAGGCGCTGCCGCACTCCGAAGCGGTGGACGTGTTCCAGGAGGGTCTCGCCATGGTGGTGCAGGACCCACTGCTCTGCGACCTACCGATCCAGGTGCGCGCGTTCCCTACGGGGTTGCGCGCAGGGGCGTGAACAGGTCCCGGTGCTGATGGGGCTGCGACCCAGAGGCCTCGTAAGGCACCTCTGGGTGTAGACGGGGGGGTCGGGGGGGGCGGTCTTAAGCTGGGCCGGGCCTAGCTAGGATGGGGCGAGCGAGGCTTTCGCCTTGGGTGCGGAATTTAAAAGGCTCCAAAACACCTCCAGAGCTAGGATACATGACTCTTTTTTTCTTTCGGCAATACATGACATTTTAGTACAGTATGTTTATAACTCAGGTTGGTGTAAAAAAAAAAAAGCTTATGGCAAACAAAATAATAAAGACTATGTCAGTATTACTGGTTTTCCCATCTCAAACTTTAATGTTATTTTGTCCATCATGGAGTTTAATTAGCTTCTATTTTCTTCAAAAATATACTCCAACGTTTGGTATTGCACCCCTGCCGAATCCTTGTTCCGAGGCCCTGGTTTGGGTCCTGATTGGTGGTCGGGGCTCAGAATGAACTGATAGGCACAGTGCTCCTCCCACCCAGCCCCTGGGTGCGGGGCGCCATGGCTGTTGGTTCTTGCCCGTTTCTATGTTCCTTTCTTCCAAGCTTCTGTCCACTTCGGACTTTAAATAGAAAATGCGAATGAAACATGACATCAAGGTGCTAAAAACCTGGGAAGCCCTAATGTATAAGCAAGAATCCCTTCGCGTTCTTGTCCTTCCTAAAATATGGCACCACTTTTTGGACACTCACCGCCTAGTCCTTGTTGTTGTTTGGGGTGTTAAAGAGCCAGGCACTCAGCTCCACCCTTGGTCTTTTCTAGGTTACTTTGGAAGAGGTCAATTCCCAAATAGCCCTGGAATATGGCCAAGCAATGACAGTCCGAGTGTGCAAGATGGATGGAGAAGTCATGCGTAAGTGCTGCCCTCCCTTCAGGCCAGGGGCTGGTCAGTGGGATACCGAGCAGCCATCCACAAGCCCATCTGCCTGAACTTGAGCCTCGGGCAGAAACAAGGCTCGACGGGGCTTCTGGGTTCCTCTCCCACCGCCTGAGGCTGTGGCTGTGGGGCCCTTGTTGCAGCTGTGGTTGTGGTACAGAACGCCACGGTCCTGGACCTGAAGAAGGCCATCCAGAGACACATGCAGCTCAAGCAGGAGCGAGAAGGGGGCATCCAGCACATCAGCTGGTAAGTGAGACCGCAGCTCCTTGCAGCCCTCCAGGAGGGTGGTGTGGGACTCCACAGGAGCTCCGCCGGATTGTGCTTCTGAATCACCTGGTCTCGGCTACAAAGTACTGCCTGGAGTGAAGAGCTAGCTCCCTGTCACGATCCTTCAGACAGGGCTGGCGCTCTCTGCCGAGCCGCTGGGGACTACACACCGAGAGCTCTCCTCACACAGCTTCTACTAGCACATCCCAGCCACGCAGCTCCCCCTGCTCACGGCTCACCTGAATCCCTCTCCTGCAGGTCCTATGTGTGGAGGACGTACCATCTAATCTCTGCGGGAGAGAAGCTCACAGAGGACAGGAAGAAACTCCGAGAGTAAGTTCAGGCCACATCCTTGAGCTGCAGGGTGTGGCAGTTGAGGGCCAGCAGAGCCCGGAAGAGGAAGAAAGGTGTGCGTGGAGGGGAACGGCTGCCTGCTGGCCCAGTGTGGGTCTGTGGGAGGATGGCACTGCCCTGCCTTGCCTTCCTGCACACCACACCCGTGTCCTACCTGTTCTTAGTTTCTCACAAGCCTCAGGTGGGGAGTCACAGACAGAGCCTTCTGTCATTCGGTATTGGACGCTTTTCCTTCTCTTTCAGTTACGGCATCCGGAATCGGGATGCGGTGTCCTTCATCAAAAAACTGAGGCAAAAATGACCGTCCAGACAAGGACACTGCCTGTGGCCAAGCTCCTTCATCAAAAAACTGAGGCAAAAATGACCGTCCAGACAAGGACACTGCCTGTGGCCAAGCTCCTTCGCGGCCGGAGGAATTCCCGGGCACTGTCCCCTCTTCACGGAAGAGTGCTGACATGGGCTCGCCCAGCTGTGCACAGCTAGCACTGCTGGTGTGAACCCTGGGCCTCGGGAGTGGGACTGGGGAAGCCAGTGCTAAAGACCCAAGTTTGACCCCTTCTGGGCCCAAGCACCCTAATTTCATGGCACATCCCACAGGCTGTGGGCCTGGCCCTCTGTACGGAATAAATCTCTTTGCTTTCTAGTTTGAGAAGTCAAACAGCCACAGCAGTGCCAGGACATGAGGGCCTGGTGCAGCCCCATCATGGGCGAGGCAAGGGGCAGAGAATGGCCCGGGTCTAAGATGCCGCACAGCCTTGTTACTAGAACTCTTTAGCAAGGAAGGAACAACGGAGCAGCTGGCTTCTGCTCCCACTTGTGGAGAAGCGAGCCTGGGTGCGCGAGCACAGCCACGGACAGGGCTCCGGCCTCAGCCCACGGGATTCGTCTACCTTGGGGCCCTCCCGGCTCCTGGAAGGGGAGGCGGCCCGGGGCTGAACCTGGCACTGGGGCACTGGTAAGTGTGTGGGAAAAGATGACCGCTCATCCGTGGGTCTTACGGAAAGGGAGCAAGGTGGGTCCACCTGGCTTAGGGACTTCACTGGGCGAGGTGTCAGACACTTCCTGACAGAAAGGAGGCAGCTCTGGTCAAGTTAGTGGCAGCTAAAACGCTCCCAGTCCATTTATTGGCCACATGAGGTGGTCGTCAGCAGACTAGTTAGAAGATAATCACAGGAACTAGTGTAATAAATGCCCGGAAGTACAAGAGGTTCAACAGCAGTGAACGAGGCACAAGAGGTCTGTGTCCAGGAAATGGGCAGGACGCCCACAAGGCTTGCTGGCGGTCCCGTGGCGCGAGGCTCGGTGGGCAGTCTGCCTGGCTCCAGCCTGCTGGAGGCCTGTGGCCCCAGCGCCCCCCCAGCTCAGTGGAGCTGGGCGTCCAGCTCGTACTTCTCACAGAACTTGTCAGTGAAGGGGATGCAGGTGAGGAACTCGCACCACTCGCAGCGGACAGGGTAGAAGTAGAAGAGGACCACCAGGCCGGCCAGGAGGCCCAGGAAGACCACCTGGAAGACGATGATCTGGCAGCGTTTCCGGTACAGGTCAAACCTGCCAAAGCTGATGTAGGGCAGGAAGGCAAAGGAGAGGAAGAGGCCGCTGATAAAGCCTGAGATGTGGGCAAAGTTGTCGATCCAGGGCAGCAGCCCAAAGGTGAAGAGGAAGAGTACCACTGCCAACAGCTTGAAGAAGGCACGCCAGGGCCGAGCCAGGATCTGCCAGCTCTGGAAGAGCTCCACGAAGAGGCAGGCCAGAATGCCAAACTGCGAGCCAGCCGGGCCCACCTGGGGGCAGAGGAGGTGCTGAGCCGCACCCCTGGACCCACAGCTGCCCCACCCCTCATGGCCCAGAGCAGAGCAGGGCTGAGGAGCTGAATGGAGACGCCCCTAGGCTGGGTCCCCGGGGCAGTCTTACCTCTGCCCGGTATGGCAGAAAAATGGCACTGGCTAGGTTACCAGTGACGCCACTCAACAGGTAGATGATGGCTATGCGGTGCCAGCCTGCTAGCTTCTCCAGGTCCCGCAGGACAGTCATCTGGAAGCAGACAGGACACCAGGCAGTGCAGGATGCTGTGGGGGGAAGGGGACACTCAGCTGGGAAGGCCAGCCACTCCTGGGGTCCCTGAGACCACCCCACCCTTCTCGGCCCGTCTGGTGTCACTTGCCCAGCGTGCAAGAAGAGGGACAGCCACAGGCGGTAGAACTGGTCGGGCACCTCGGGATTGAGGAAGGGCAGGAGCCCGCACACGTCATCCATGCAGTGCACCTGTGCAGAGTGGCCTGTCAGCACTCTCCGTGGCGGGGGGCGAGGGGAGGCACACACCCTGGAGGCCTACCTGAGAGCAGAGTGTGGCCTCCTCGTGGAAGTAGCCCCTCATGAAGTCACAGTACTCCCGGGAGGTGATCTCACATCTGCAAGGTCAAGCCAGGCTTGGGGGCTTGCCGAGGGCGGGCCCGGGGCGGCCCGGGGGCGCTGGGGCCCGGGGGCACAGGCACCTGACTACGCCCCCCAGGCCTAGGCTTCAGCCCCTCATCCATCTTTGTTGACCCTGGATAAGCCCAGAGCTTTTCTCACCCCACACCCCTTCAGAGCTCGCCTTATTTCAGGACTTGGAGCAGGGCAGGGCCCCAGAGCAGTGCTCCGGGCCCAGGCTCACCCACCTGCCCTTGGTGCCGATGCAGCAGGGCCGGCCCGTGATGGCGCAGTCCATGTGGGGGTGGTTGGTGTGGTTCCCGGCGCTGCTTTTGGTGCAGATCTGGGTCACAAGGGGGTGAGCTGGGTTGGGGCCTCCTCCAACCCTGTGCCCCAACACTGTGCTTGGGGGATGGGACCAGATGGACAGGCTCCTACAGTAGAAAGCAGGCCCTGACGAAGCCTCAGCTTTCCCGTCTGTCAAACTGAAATGTCATTGGACCTCCCAAGTCTCTACCTGGTTCTGCTCTGACTACCTGCTCAGAGAAGCAGGTGGTGGAGGGCAGGCCAGGCAAAGGCCAGAGGCACTGCATCTGAAAACAGGGTGGTCCCATGACGGGGCCTCTTGGTATCACAAGTGAGTGAAGTGTGGCTTCCCCCACATATTAAAGGTGACCCCCAAAGCCAACAATCTATACCAGCTCACCGGCCACTTGGTGATGTCATCTGGCCACTCATGGGGGTCCTCAGAGGAGGGCTCATCACACACCCTGCAGAGCCCAGTGTGCAGTCAGACCTTGCTTGTGCCCTTCCTCCCAGCTCCACAGGGGCAGCAGCTACACCCTCCCCCCACTTCCCAGGGAGGCAGGAGCGGGGCCAGCAGGACTGACCTGGGGTCCTGGTGACAGACAGAACCAAACTGCCTCTTGTGGCCGGCGAGGTCGGGGGCGCTGGGATGGGAGGGCCACTTCACCCACACTGCCAGCGTGGACTGTGGGGAGAGCCAGTCCGGTCAGAGCCCACCCCTCCCTCAACAGTTTCCAGGAGGCAGAGTCAAAAGCAAAACCAGAGAGCCCCTGAGCCCACAACCCAAAACCTGTCAGTGCAGGCTCCGGAACGTGTGTGCGCGTGGGAGTGTCCACTGTGAGCAAGAGCGTAATTCCTATTAGCTTAAAATGGAAGACCACCAGTGTCCAAAGCCAGGGACCTCATAAAATGATGTCATAAAACTTGAATTTTGTCTGTGATTGTTTAGTGGGAAAAATAAGGCAATACCACTTATGTAAACTTAAGACATGCCCCAAAACAAGGCACACCCAAATCGAAGACGTGGCAATGGCCGTCTACGGGATGGGGAGGGGAGCTGGGCGAAGGAAGTAATGAGTGACGTGAGGCACCTTGCACAGAGGAATGGTGCCATGTGCCAAGACCTAGGATAAAGGACAACCGGCTCCATCTGAAGTCACAGCACAACCACATCACAGGGGGTGCAGCCGGGCTGACTGCGGGCGGGCACACACCGAGCACTCCTCCTCCGAGGTCTGCACGCAGCCCGACCGGTCGTTGCGCACGCAGCAGGCCGAGTGCTTCTCTCGCTCCCGCGCGGCGCGGATGAAGCTATGCACCTGCGGGTCCTGGCGCATGCAGGGTGAGAACTTGGCGCCCAGGTGAATGAGAGCCTCCTGCGGGGAGCGGGACGTGCAGCTGAGGCCCGGCCGCCGCCGGCGCAGGGTCCTCGCCCATCGCCCTGCCGGCCCCACCCTCACCGAGCTGGGCCCGATCCAGAAGTTCTCCTGCTGCACATACTTGACATTCTCATAGACCCCTCGGTTCCGCAGCACCTGGGACGTTGGGGAGAGAGGTCACAGGCCGCCCACTGCGGCCCTTGCCTCCCAGAGTGGGGAGGAGGCGTCCAGAGCCCAGACTTTGGTGGTCTCGGCCCAGGAAGTGCCGGGGCTCACCGAGTCCACGGTCTCGTGCTGAGAGAAGCCCACAGGCGCGATGCCGTAGATGCACACGGCGAGAATGGTGACGAGCGAGTGCACGAAGGTGAGCCAGTAGGTGAAGAAGGGCCTGCGGCAGAAGCATCAGCAGAGGTGGGGGCTTCAACCTGGGGGCCCTCACCCCCAACCCGGAGCCTTGCCTGCCGTAAGTCACATCCCCTCCGCGCCCACCTGTGGTCATCCATGTCCTCGATCTGGCGCTTGACGTAGCTGTCGATCCGTTTGCGGTAGGTGCGGTTGGTGAGCCGGCCCACCATGCCCAGGCCGTAAGGCCGCTTCTCCCTGGCGAAGAACTTGCGCACTGGCATCGCGATACGCTGGCCCCGCCGCTGCCCCGCTGTGCTCACCACCTCCTGACGCAGCCGCACCTTGGGCTGCGGGGCCGCAGTGCCCCCCTCCTTCTGCTTCCGCCAGCCGCGCTCCAGGGGCCTGGGGGGAGGGGTACAGTCACCTCCCACCCCAGGCCGGGTCCTGCTGCGTCGCCCAGGTAGAGGGGAGACACTGAACACCCTCCCCCGCGCCAGTGAAGAGCAATCCCGAGTCCCTCCGAGATGGCAGGGAGGGGGGACCAGACCCACGAGCAGTCCCCTGGCCTCCCCGCCGCGTTCCGACCAGCTGAGGGCTCCGGTATTGCACTCCTGGTCCACAGTGTGCCAGGGTCCCCGCCACAGTAGCCAAGTGGCCCCCTCCCCTCAGCTCTCCAGGCAGCCCTGCCCTAGGGTCCGAGCTGACCTCTGTACCCCCCTCTCTGCTCCCTCACCGCTGCCACTCACAGCATCAGGTGGCTGCGCTCCAGCTCCGTGCGGTCCAGGGCCCCTCCCGTGAGGTCCGCCTGGTCCGGGGCCTTCTCCCAATCCTTGAGCGCTGCCTCTGACGGGGACTCGAACACCTCGTCTGGATATGTGGACAGCTCCTCATGAAGGACACCTTCCTGAGCAAACACGAGTGGTCAGCGTGGAAGGCACAGACAGAGGACGGCGAGGCCTCGGCCGACAGCCCCGTCTCTTACCCGGGCAAAGAAGGAGGTGTCCAGCTCATCGGGGAAGTCCGCCGTGTCCTCCTCCAGGAAGCTGGCGGGAGTGAAGCTTCGGCGCTGCGCCCTGCGCAAGGTGCCGTCCCTCACCGAGCGACCCTGCCAGTGAGGAGGTGAGCGTGTGGCCTGCAACAGGGTCAGCCCCCAGACCCCGCATCCCAGCCCCTGCACCCACCTTCACCAGTGCTGCGGCCGCGCGGAAGCTCATCTTGGCCACAGACTCACGCTTGCGCCTCCGCGGAAGCCGGTTGAAGCCTGAGCGGGAGCTGGAGAAGGAGCAGAGGGAGGCGGCACCGGGAGTGACGGGCGTGTGCGGGGTGCTCAGGCCGTCGGCGGTGTCATCCGCCATGCGGAAGGCCCGGCCCCGGGCCAGGGGGTCTATGATCTGGTGGAGGGGAGGAGACGCTGGAGTCGGGGGGCTAGGTCATCACCCCAGAAGCTCCTTCCCGACCCTGTGGAGAACACAGTGGGTACCTGGACAGCTATGGGTACCACCCCCACCCTACTGCCCCCAGAGGAGTCCCTCTCCCCCGCTGTAGTGCCTTGGCACTGCTGTTCACCCTGGTTTGCTCTCCCATCCAGAGCTGGCCCCATGGTACAATCCCAGGCCCCCTTCCCAGAAAGAATCTTAGGTGTCTTTGTGGACCCACCTGACCACCCACCCAGACCATCAGCCCCAAGGAACCTCCTCCACTCTGGTTGGCTATGTCCCCAGCCCCAGCCCAGGGAAGCAGAGAACGAGGCCTTTGGGGGGGGCCGCAGGGGGCGGGCATACCTTTTGCATGCCCAGCTGGCATGGCCCAACATACAGCGGAGGGGGCGTCTCCGTGCTGGTGAGCGACACATTGTCCTGGCTAGGCAGGTCCAGCTCCCGGATGACCTGGGGCTTCAGCTTCCCGTAGCGCTGGCTGCAGTGGCGGATGCTCTTGCGCTGCCACTTCTGGGTGCTGTCACTGTCCTTGCTCACTCCGAACCAGTCAGCGGTGCCCCTGCCATGGGAGGGACTCAACAAGAGGCCCCAGAGCCCCACTCCTGGGTAGCATGTTCTACCTCACGCCTCCAGTCACTCCAGGATCTGGGGTCCAGTGGGTTGGGTTCAGTTAAGGGGGTGAGTGGGTTCCAGCCCTGGGTACCTCCTAAACAATTAGCCAACTCCAAATTCCCACCAGAACCGCAGATAATAGGCCTGTCCCGGTGAGTATTTTACCCAGGCTCACACCCCATCCTTGAGAGGGGTGTTTGTGAGAAGACAGTGAACCCAAAGATGGTGCTCAGAGCTCAGCCCTTAGCTCATCCAGAGAGAGCTTAGCCCTGGGCAGCAGCCTGACCTTTAACACCTCAGAACTCAAGAAATAGGTAACGCTAGTCCAGGCAGGCTCCCCACAGCCCTGGGACATGCAAGCAAGACACTGCCAACACCTGCTGTGAGGAGCCCAGGGAATGCCAACCGCTGGCAGCTCCCAAGAGGTCCCAAGCCATGCGCACGCCAGCTGGTGCAAACACACTCACACCTGCAAGTACCTGAGCAGGGACCGCGAGAGAGACCGGCGCTGTGGGAGGGCCCTGCGGGCAGCAGGGGAACCCAAGAGGGGCAGAGTGTGGACACGCCCAAAGCGCACCTGTCGGCTGTTCGGGGACCAGAGCATTGAGGTGAGGGAGACAGAGAAGGAGAGAGCAAGTGCTGGGGGGAGCAGAGAAGGCTGGTAGGTGAGAGGGGTCGGTCCCCAGAGCAGGAGGGGGGAGGGTGACATGGGGAACAAAACCAAGGAGAAAGCTGAGACAGGAGAGGCCCTGCCCCGTTCCCAGCCTCGGCACCTAAAGAGGACCCTGTATGCCACCTCTGCCCTCCCAGCCCCGGCCCTCACCCCTGGAGCAGCCAGGCCAGGCGCAGTACCTGCGGATGGTCTGTGTGATCGATGTCTGGCGATGCAGGACCGGCCGCCGGGGCTCATGGTAAGGCGAAGGGACGTGAGCCGTCTCGGCCGGCATGCTCACACTCCGCAAGAAAGCCTGGCGTCTCAGGGGCTGGGTGACCGGGTCATGGTGAGGGGGCTGGGCAGGATGGACCCACAGCCCATGCTGGCCAGGGCCTGCCTGCAGGGAGCTGGGGTCCTCCGCCGCCGGAGGCACCACAGCTGGAATGTCCAGCTTCAGCCAGGGGGGCTTCTTGCGCTGCAGGCTGCTCGTGCTGTCCCTGCGGGCCTCGCTCATGGTTCCAGGTGCAGCAGGCGGGCCTGGGGGTGGCAGAGAAGGGTGGGAGGTGAGAGGTGCCTGGCGGTTCCTTGGGCCCAGACCCAGGAGAAAGGAGAAGCAATGATAACCCAATAGAGTGGTCAAGGTCCAGCTGCTGACGTCCTGTGTGCTCAGCACTGCCGTACGCAGTCAGTTCCCGCCTTGTTCATCCTGACAGACATTGCTGTCCACACACCAGGTCCTCAGACAACATAAATTCGTGTGACAAATACTGGAGCACCTATTATGAGTCACTCCTAAGTGCTTGGGACACATTCGTGAAGAAAAGAAGAAACTAAAAACAGACAAAATCCCCGTCTACCTGGAGCTTACAGTCCAGATAAACAATCCTATCTAATGAAAGAGTAATATGCAGATTGACCATCACTCCAACACACAAGAGGGCTGCCCCATGTGGTCAAAGATCCTGCCCCCATGTGGACACAAGATGGCCACCACAAGATGGCCAGCAGGGGAGGGGAGTTGGGAGGAACCAGACCTGCAAGGGAGGGCAGTTGGGGGCGATCAAGCCTGCAGGGGAGGGCAGTTAGGGGTGACCAGGCCGACAGAGGAGCAGTTAGACATCAATTAGGCTGGCAGGGTAGTGGGTTAGGGCTGTGATGGCGAACCTATGACACGCGTGTCAGCACTGACACACGTAGCCACTTTCGATGACACGCAGCCGCATGCCGAAAAGGACATTTCATCCTCGGCTACTGCAGGGCCAGGTGCAGTAGCCGAGGATGAAACATTTGCTGTAGTGTAGTGTAGACACACTCTGCTGGAGGTCTGTAGGCCAAAACAACAGAACTCCAGCACAGAGCGTCTAGTTCTGGGACTTCCGGTTAGGCCATTAGGGGATCTTTGACCTCACTTTCGACCGGCGGAGCAGGGAGCAGTGGAATGCCACGGGGGACGTATCTCTGGGGGCCCTGTGATCGACATTACCAGCAACCACATAACCACAGCAACCATCATCCAGTCTACTGTTCTGGGGTGTCGTGGGTTTCTAATTGACCATCATTACTGAGATAAGTGAGGGGGAGGCTGAGAGAGGTGAGGGCCTGTGCTATGGGTGCTGTTTCCCGCCATCAGAAATAGCAGCAGCCTTCTTAATTTATATAAGGAACGTCATTTTGCAGCATAGTGCAGACTCCATTTCATCACTATTACTGTTGTGCATCCTTATTAACCCCTATTTCTGCTTATTAACCCTGCCCTTTCCTAAAAGACAGTTACATGTATCATCTTGTGGTCAGTTAGGCTTGTTAACCCTTAATTGCCTGCTGGGCTAACAGGCTATCTATAATTCTATCTTCTGTCACTGCCCCCCTGATGGAGAACCCAAAAAATAAAAAAATAAAAAACAAGGTCAAGTAAAGTAAGTGGTAGTAGCAGTAGCTGACCCTTTTAAGAGACATGGACCGAGATGTATGGCATTATAGAAAAAAATAGCAGATCACTTTGCATTCTATGTATTGAAACGGTAGTAAGCAGAACGTGGAATATAAATAGACATTTTGAAACTAATCATTCCCAGCTCTTGAAAACAGTGAGGACGAAAGGAAGGAATACATTTCCAGGCAGTTACACCTTTATAAGAGCCCATCTAATTCCATCCTTAAATTTATAAAAGGCTCTACAAAGTTAACACCTGCAAGTTTGAGCATCGCTCACTCCATAGCTCAGCATGGAAAAGCACTCAATGAGGGAGAATTTATTAAAGAAACTCTCCTAAGATGTGCACCAGTTCTATTTCACGATATGCAGAATACAGATGCAATTATTAGGAAAATATCTGAGTTGCCACTCAGTAGAAATATCATAAAAGACCAAATAATGAGACTGACCACAAACATACAATATCAATTAAAGAGAGACATAATTGTAAAAATTTTTCAATCTCTCTTGATGAAACTACTGATGTCACATCATATGCTCAGTTGGCCATTATTGGTCGATATTCTGATGGTCTCACAATGAGAGAAGAGTTGATAAAGTTAGTATCAGTGCCAACAAGTACATCAGGAAGTGCAATATATAAGGTTGTTAAACAAACATTTCGTGACCTAAGCATGGATATCTCTGAAGTTGTGTCAGTGACGACAGATGGGGCACAAAACATGGTGGGAGGAAAAGTCGGATTTGTCAAATTGTTTACGGAAGCCATTGGACATTCAATTGTGCCTTTTCATTGTATTATCCATCGGGAGGTTTTATGTGCCAAGGCAGGATGCACCGACTTAAATAACTTAATGTCAGTTGTTACAAAAATAGTTAATTTAATAGCTGCTCGTTCCCTTCACAAGCGAGAATTTTCTTCCCTTTTACTGGAGGTTGATTTCACCTACAGTGGACTGCTGATGTACAATAATGTAAGATGGCTGAGCCGAAGCAAAGTTCTTAAGCGCTTTGTGGAGTGCTTTGAAGAAATTAAGGTATTTCTTGAGGTTAAGGATCTGGTAAACTTTTCTCAGCTCAATGATGATAAGTGGGTCAATACCCTGATGTTTTTTACAGATCTCTCTGTTCATATTAATGAACTGAACTTAAAGTTACAAGGTTTTGGCAAAAGTATTGATGCTATGTTTGGATACATAAAAGCTTTTGAAAGTAAATTGAAAACTTTCAAGCAAGATGTAGAAACTAAAACTTATAAATATTTTCCTCGAGTAACAAAATATTTTGAGAAGGCCAGTGCAGCTGTACAAAATGAAATGGAACCCTTGCATATAAAGTAACAGCATGTTTTAGACTCATTACTTGACCAGTTCAGTGATAGATTTAATCAATTTAGAAGCCTAGAACAGACCATAAAATAATTAAGTATCCTGTGCAGTAGTCTACAGTAGTTTGGAATTAAATGGTTTCCATTGGGTGCAAATTGATGATTTGGAGATGCAACTTGCAGAATTTCAAGACAGCATCTGGGCTCAGGTGTTTGTCGACTTGAGGTCAAAGCTTGAGAATCTGGAAAAGTGCCGCTTGGAGAATCAAGAGGAGTACCACTATGAACAGGAAATTTGGAGTGCCTGGAACCCATTACCAGACACTTTTAGCACCCTGAAAAATATAGCAATTATACTCACAATTTTTCTCTCTATGTACTTTTGTGAGACCTTATTCTCAGCATTAAATAATATCAAAACCAAAAAAAGAAACAGATTAACAGATGAAGTTAGTAGCACTTGTTTGGGCTGGAAGTGTACAAAATACCAACCTTCAAGTGAAGGTTTAGCCAATGAAATTCAGCAACAAAAAAGTCACTAATAGGCAGGTTAGTTAAAGAATTTCCCCTCCCCCCTCACTTATCTTAGTTCACGGCACCCCACACAAGTTAAATAATATCAAGACCAACAAAGAAACCAACTGACAGATGAACAAAGAAGTCACTAAGCAGGTAAGTTAAATAATTAGTTTTTGGTTTATTAAATACAGTTATATATTACAATTTTACATTTTTGTTATTTAAACTATAAATATCACGAAATTATGGGGTTTTTTTTCCTCGAAGTGACACACCACCCAAGTTATGCTCAGTTTTTTGGTGACACACCAAACTCAAAAGGTTGCCCATCACTGGGTTAGGGGCAATCAGGGAGGCAGGCAGGTGAGCAGTTTGGAGCCAGCAGTCCTGGATTGTGAGAAGAATGTCCAACTGCCCGGGCAGTCAGACATCCCTCGAGGTGTCCCAAATTGGAGAGTGTGCAGGCTGGGCTGAGGGACATCCTCTACCCTCAGTGCACGAATTTCATGCACCGGGCCTCTAGTCTATATCTTATATATCTATATATATAAAAGCACAAGCAATTGGCAGACTGGTAGCTATGACATGCACTGACCACCAGGGGGCAGATGCTCAACATAGAAGCTGCTGAGCTAGTAACTTGGCAGCTGTGGTTCTCTAGTGATGCAGCCGGAACCAGAGAGGAGGGAGCCTGATTCTGGGGTATGTCACCCTAGAACCACCCTCTTGCAATCCGGGACCCCTTGGGGGATGTCGAAGAGCCCCGAGAGACCCCCCATCAGTGCACAAATCCGTGCACCGGGCCTCTAATGAATCTATAAGTAGGTATTTTGTTTACGGGTGCGAAGTGAGACAGGAACAAAACCAGCACATTACAGTTGCTGAGCGCAGTGATGCCTCCTCCTTGTGAGCAAAGGCTTGAAGGAGGTGATCAAGTTAGCAAGGCTTGGGGCGGGGAGGGGGCGATGACGGAGGAGGAGGTTGTTCCAGGCACAGGGAACAGCCAGAGCAGAGATCTGAGTGAGCGCGAGGGCACTGCCAGGTTGAGAAGCTCACCCATCTGTATACAGGGCAAATCTGAGACCTCTCCCTCTAACCACCATGCCACCTGCTCCAGAGAGAGAGGCTCTGCCTGCTATCCCCACAGGTGGGATCTGCGAAGGCTCCAGGTCACAAAGGAGTGTGCCGTGGCTTCCCAGAGTCTGAGAGCTCTTACTACAAACAGGAACCTCCTGAAAACCACCTGGGCAGAGGTGCTGCCATGACCACCAGGGGGTGCCATGTGCCCATACATACCAGCAAAAAAAAAAGGTCAGCATTGGAGGGCTGCTTGTCCAGCATCAAACCTAAGTATGAGACCCACCCCCAAATCTATCACTTAGGCACAGGATAAGGCCCAGGCCCTAGAGCAGAGGCCAGGGTTGGATGTGGGCCGCCTCTGCCTGGCCATGTAACCATGAGGCAAAGGTCATGGGACCATGGCCTACTTGGCACCCTATTTCCCCCTTTACAAAACGTCACTTTCAGGACAGATCTGAACCCTCCTTCCCAAAGCACCACACAGGATCTGAAAACAGGGGATCCAAGATTGAGAGGTTCCCTGAGCCCAATGGGGGCACAGACACGAGGGGAGTGGCTGAGCAATACCTAGGGCAGAGACCCCAAAATTCCTCAGCCTCCTCAGCTTCAGACCCGACAGGTGTGTAACCCACCCACCAACACCCCTAGAAACAGCTTCCACATCTGAGCCTCCCTCCCAACTGCTTGGAGTAAATATAGAGCAAGTCCCACTCAAAACTTAGAAACAGGGAAACTGAGGCCTAAAGAGGCTTCATTTGCCCAAAGGCACATCCTCAGGGTCGCATCCCTGGGGAGGGACAGGCCTGGGATGCTGCTCACATCCCTACCGGACTCACACAGACAGAGAAGGGCCAGGTCTGCGCTCAGAGCAGCTCTGGCTCCATAGGGACCAGGAGAGTCCCCGGAAAGCGCTTGCTCGCACTGCACAGGGGGGCAGGACGCTGAGCAGAGCTCCTCCTGCCCCACAGACCAGGGACAGGCCAAGGACAGTTCCCACAGCTGCCACCAGGACCACACGGACCAAACACAGCCGGGACACTGCCCACAGCTTATCGACCGGGGCCGGGCCAGGATGTGGCTGGCAGCTCCTACTGGCTTTATACCAAACAGGCTGGGCCCAAAATACTACTCACAGTTCCTACTGCCTCTACACGGGCCAGGGCCAGGGCCAGGGCACCGCTCACGATCCCATTACCCCTGTAGTGACACCACTCACCACTCGCACTCCGACTGGCCCTATACCAGTTAGGGACAGTGCCCGGGAGCTCACAGCTCCCACTGACGCTACACCAACCAGGAGTCCTTCCAGGATGCCTTCTCTGAGCTATGCACCCAAGGGTCTTTCCATTCAGGCAGCCCCGCAGAGCCAAGCCCCTGTCCTCTGTCTGATTCAGAGCAAGGGCTGAAGCATTTGTTTGCACATCACTGGGAATCCCTTCTGGGCACCCTGCCTATGCTGATCCCCACAAGGTGGGGTCAGATGGACGGGTCCCTGCAGGGGTCGGAGGCAGGCAGTGGGGAAGGCATCCCGAGAATGGGTCTCTGGGAACTGAACCAGATCAGCACTCGCCCAGACCTGTGTGTTCCCTGACATGGTCAGCACCACCAGCCCTCGCTTCACAGCACATGCAGCGTTTAAGATCCCCTGTTTGTAAGGCGGTGACTGGGAAGGACAGCTCTGGCTCTCAAGCACTGGTGGTGGGATTTCAGGCAATATCAGACAGACGGCGACAGACAGGGGCTTCCGGAACCTGCAGTGCCGTGACAGCGTCCCCAGTGTGCCCTCGGGGCCAGGTCAGGCCTCGTCTGCCACATGGGGATCCAGGTGATGTGACCCCAGAGATTATGCTGGACCCTGTGGGGCCTTGTGGGGAGGGACCAAACGGGATGGGAGCCCTCTGAGCATCTCAGACAGGGAGCTATGCTAGCTTCAGTCTGTCCCTGCCACCCATCCACCATGTTCCTGAGGTAGCCTCAGTGTTCTCTCCTGGAAAATGGGCCAATACCTCTGTGGAGCCACTGCGAGGTCCAGAGGGGAATGGTGCCAAGAGTGGCACCTGGCACCGCTGCTGGGAACCTGCAGGCCGAGTGCTGGGGAGCTGGCCTCTCCGTGCCTCCCCAGCAGGCCTGGCACTCCTGGGTGATGAGCTGGTTTCCGCTCAGCGGTACAAGGAATCCCCCACCACACACACCCATGACTTTCCATGGCTCCCACTGCCCCCACGGCCTCTCCTGCCATCCTAGGGCCCTGCCTTGCACGTGCGCACTGCCAAACTCCAACACGGTCCAGAGCCACAGCCGGTCAGGCTGCCCCACCGGACGGCTCCGTGTGCTGTCCTCTCACAGAGCCGGGCCGCAGCGCCCGCGAGCACGGGGCACTCTGGAGCACAAGCTGGCAAGACCGATTCCCTTGGTCTGGGTGTTGGGGGCTTCATGAACATGACCTTCCAATTGGGTCTGGGAGGAGGAGGGGACCGCATGCCCAGGTCGGGGCAGAACAGCACAAAGAAAGAGGTGGGAAGAGGGTGGGGAGCGAGCACAGGGCGCAGCACAGGCCCACAGTCCGTCCAGGAACACAAGAACCACTCATGATGGAGGCATGGGCTCCCTGCCGGCACACCCAGACCTCCCGCTATCCCTCGCCCCCCTCAAATCCCTCCTGTGTGGGGGGCAGAGGCAGGAGGAGCTCTGTAACCCTCGCAGCTTCAGGACGTCCAGCCTACCCTATCCCTGTGTGCCCAGTTCCCATCTGGGCCTCAAGTGAGTGGGATTCACAGGGGGGCTCCACACCAGGACCCAAGGGTGTGGGGGAGGGCCAGGCCCAGGCGGACAAAGAGTCTGGACGGGGAGGGCACGGGGCCCGCCCAGAGGAGACAGTGGCTCAGTGTCCAGCCTCCCCAGGCGTACAGTGGGCTCTTGTTCCCAGACAGCCCCTCATGGTGGAAATGCCAACAGCATCTCCGCTCCGCTGACCCCTCAGCGCAGGGAGAAACCACAGTCCAGGGGCAGCCTGGCTGCCTGATCACACAGCATCTGAGTCACTCTGGCAACACCCCCGGCTGCCCACCCGGCCCAGCCCAGCAGGACACACGCAAAGGGGCATCTGGAAAGAAAGCGAGGCTTGCTGGCAAAGCAAATGCCAATGGCGGGGACCCCACCCCGCGGGGGGGGGGGGGGGGGGGGGCACAAAACCACACTGCACCTCAGGGCGCTGCACCCCGGCACTTGGAGCAGCCAGGATGAGTGTAGGGCAAGAGATGAGGCTGAGGGATGAGGGCCCCACAGGCACGGCACCATTGGGGCTGCTTTAAGCGGCAGCAAGAGGGGTGGGAGCTGCTGCAGCCATCAGGGCAGAGGGCGGGTGGGGCACAGGGGGAGGGTCCCACGGACCCAGGTGCCTGCTGTGGGGCTGACCAGGGATCCCTCAGGTTGGCACTGTGCACAGGTGCAGGAGGGGCCGGGAAGCAGGGGCCAGTGCGGGGAGGCAGGGCCCACAGCGCTTCCTGCACAGAGTACCTGCTCAAGAAGCAGAAAGGTAGGCGATGCCTGCCGGCTTCCGGGGAGCAACCTGACAAGGCAGCCAAAGGAAGGGGCGAGCCCCGGGGTAAGAGGGCCAGAGCCTGCGCCATGAGCAGGGGCCATTGTGGGAACTGGGGACGGAACCTCAGAGACGCCGTCTGGGGAGGTTGTGGCCAGAGGCAGGAGGAGCCTGGGAGAGGTGCTGGCCTGCCCAGGCCTGGCCAGCGGCCACGGGGGATATGCCACTGGACCCTGAGGTGTGAGCAGCAGCCACCACTGCGCTCAGGCCTCCCCGCACACTCGCAGGACGATGCTGGCAGAGGTCGCTGAAGGCCAAGTGGATGGCCCGGCCCCAGGACCAGACCCGCCAAGCCTGGGCTCCCTGTCCTGCCCAGCCCAGGGAACCGCCCACCACTGAGGTCAACTGGAGCAATGGGCCCCACCCCGGGACACTTGCCCCAACGTGTCCCCAGCTCACCTGAGCACAGTCCCAGGAGAAGCCAGCTCCTCCAGCCTCTCCACTAGAGCCCTGATCGCTGACCCTGTCTTCTGTTTGACCCCCACCCAGATCTTCCCGGGGAGCAGGAGCAGCAGCTGTCTGGCAGCCTGGAGTCCAGTCCTTCTCCACCATGTGCTACTGCTACTGGGGAGCAAAATGAGGGTCACCTGTCTGAGCTTCCCATATTGGGAAGGATACGGGCCAGACCCAACCCTCCCAGTTACCCCTCTACCTTTCTTGGAAGAAATGAGGTTGGGGGGGGGGGGAAGGGCGGATAGGCCAATAGCCTAAGTGGTGCCCTCTTTCCGTCAGGAGGACACATCAAACCCTGCCTGCATGTCGCCCACCGCCCTCTGTCACCCCAGAGGAGCATGCAGACAGCCAATAACAGAACAAGAGTCTTCCTGCTGTGGGGGTCCTGCAGGTGCAGGGACCTGACCTGGGAGGGTGGCGGTAGGAAAGGAAGCACTAGCCTTGGGTGGGAGGTGCTATCCAAGGCTCAGCGGGCACATATGGCCCCGGGGTTACCAATGCCAGAATCAAGCCTCTACCCCCGCTGGGTCTGACAGAAGCAGATATAACCCGGGGATGGGAGCACCGAGGCTCAGAGAGGTCAAAGGTCCCACCGGTGCATGCCACAGTCAGCAAGGGGGTAGGGGCAGGGACATAGCAATAGCAATTCCAGGTGTGACAATCGGGAGTCTAACTGGATCTCAGGAGTTGGGTGAAATCAGCCCCTCAAATTGCAGGGAAAGGTCCAGATCGCATCAACATGTCTGGTCACCAGGCAGAGCCCCCAGCAGTGCCCCTGACTGACCACACAGTACTCTCTGATGCCCAGATAGTCAGGGCTTAGCAACACCCTCCCAGAACACAGTGGCTCTGGACAGTGCTGGAGACGCCCGAGGGGAAACCGAGGCCCAGAAGTCTGTTATCAGAGCAGAAATGGCTTCGGTCAGCACTATCCTGACACACTTGCCTCACACCAAAGATCCTTGACCGACCTTCTGAATTCTCACAGGCCTTGGAGGGGTCATCTGTGTCCATCTTACAGATAAGGAAACTGAGGCTCTGAGAGGCCAGTCACTGCCCAGTGCTGATGCCCCTGGCTCCTGCAGCCTCCAAGGGGGTTTAAAGCCGTGGGCCATGCCGGCCCAGGAGCTGTGTGCCCACCTAGCTGGCCCTGGCCACATCCCCAAGGGAAGGGCAGGCCTCAGGGTTCCTCAGGATGTGCAGGGCTGCCAGGCCCCTCTGGGCCCTCGCTCCACCTTCTGCAACCCAGAGCACCTCAATTCAGGGAGGAGGAAGTCACCTGCAAACACCCCCAACCCAGAAAGCAGGCAGAAGCCAGGAATCCGATCCTTGGACAGAAAGTTGATCCTGTTACAGACACTAGAGTGGGGAAACCGGAGCTGGCACGAAGGAGCCCCTCACATCCGGGGAGAGCAGCAATGAGGTGGCAGTAGGGGGTACCCTGAGCAGCAGTTGGAGCTGAGAAGACCCTAAGAGGGCCCCAAAAGGCAAGGAGACCTGAACCAAGGGTGCCCCTAGGATGCATGCTCCCCAGGACAGAAGCTTGCCTGGCCAGCACTCTAAGGCTGGGTGAGGAGTGTGGGTCACAGCAAGGCTCCAGTGCTGTCGGCCTTGGTCAGCCCATCTGTGCAGTGGGGGGCCCATCAGCCCCTGGAGGCTGCTTAAAGGCACTGGGAAGGGGCCTGGGCCCTGACACCTTCAATCTGAGGCCACTTGACTATTGGCCCCCTTCCGGTTCTCAGGGGAAAGGCCCCAGATCGCCCAGAACAATTCCTGGTGGCAGGGGGCTCAGCTTCAGGAACCTCTTAGGCCCCAGCCAGCTGCTTGGTTCCCTAGCTTCCTATTCATCTCTGGGTGGGGGTAGGGGGCTGAGGCTAGTTCCATGGGAGTGGAAGGAACCCAGCGTATAGCTGGGCCAAACCTGAAAAGCCAGTTTCATCCTGAATCTTCTCTGCCAGGAAGTCCCAAGATGGGGGGTGTGGGGGGGGGGAAGGAATGGGGGCCTTTCCTAACACAGAGCTACAGGGTCTCCAGACCCAGGGCCCCCCCGCCCCCAGACACACATACACACAGCCCGAGTACACACGTAAGGAACTCTGGTCAAGAGCACCTGGGCCTTGGGCAGGCATGGCTGGGGGTCCCCTGCCCATTCCCCCTCAGACATGTCCCCAGCAGGTCAGACAGACAGCCCCTACCCCCTGCCCTTAGGAGCTGGGGCCCCTCCGTCCCCCCAACTCCCCAGCCAAGAGAAGGCCCAGCTTTAAGGCATCGTGTGGTGGCCTCAGGCTCAGCACTGGCTACTGCTCTTGGCCGCTGAGCACAGGGTAGGGGTGTCTTTAGGAGTAGCCCCCACAGCCCTGCAGTGTCAGTGTTTACTGATGGGGGAGACAGGGGCCAGTCTCCCCCATCCCCAGCTCCATAGGGAGCACGGCTGGGGCAGGGATGATCCCAAGAAGTCCCACCCTCTGAGCTGGAGTTTCAACTTGGGAGACACCACCCACCGGTGGTGGCCGGGAAAGAGAACCTAAGGGGGGAGGGTACAACTCAGAGGAGCCTGGGACTCCGAGCCCTCCCGCTCCCAGGACCCTCAGCTGTTGGGCGGGGGCTGGAGCCGAGCTGTCCGGCCTGGTCAGCCCGCTGGGACGTGCTAATCCGGCCACGGGCTATTTTTGCGTGCGCCGGGTTTGGAATCCGGGGCTGGGCCGCCTCCGCGGGCTGCTCGGGAAACGCCGGTAAGGAAAGTTCGGGCGCTTCGGGCGGGCACTGGCCCGAACCCCGGACCCGGACCCGGGCCCGTCGGCAACCCGAAACCGACCAGGCTCCGGCCGCTTTGAGCGGCTCCGGCAGCAGCGTGCTGAGCAGACCGGCCCGCGCGCAGCGGATGCAGCTCCGGAACCCGCCCGGCCCGGGCGCCCCGCCGGCGCGCTCACTCACCGCCGCCGCCGCCAGCGGCACCTGGGGTCCTGGGGGTCCTCAGAGCCTCCGGGAGGGGCTGCCGCCGCCGGCCGGGAGGGCTCCCGCGCCGAGTCCCCGCCCGCGCGCCCGCCCGTCCGGCCGGCCCGCCCGCCCGCCGGGAATGCCAGGGAGCGAGGGGCGTGCGCGCCGGGGGCGGGCCGGCCGGAGGGGGCGGCCTCGCTGACTCAGGGCTCTGGAATGCGCGCGGCCCGCCCGGCCCGGGCCCGAGCCACCTCCTCCGGGAAGGCGACTGAGCTCCGCTCTCCCCGCCGCTGGGCTGCGGGTGCACCTGTGGCCGGGGGTCGTGAGCGCCGCAGCTGTGGACAGAGGACCTGGTGGCCCAGCTGGACGGAGCCTAATGGTCAACTGCAGACCTGGGCTTCTCAGCCTCTCCCTCACTCCGGGGTCCTGACCTTGTCCTGCCTAGACTCGTGCTCCAGAAAGCCGGGGTGTCCCTGGACGTCCTGTAAACGAGACCAGGAACCTCCCCCAAAGCACACACTGACAATTGCCTACACTCCCCCAGTCCCACGTGCGCGCTCACCCTCACTCTGCACACATTCACACTCGTACACACGCGCTCATGCATACGTGCACACAGTCATGCTCGCATTTTCATTCGCACGCCCGTTTACACTCGCATACACACACCTACTCCTACATACAATATACACTGTCGTGCCCACGCTCTCATTTACACGTGAACACATACCACATTCGACAGTTCCATTCGTGTGTTCACACACCCATGCACACCCTCACTCACTAAAGGCAGGAGCAAAGCGGTACCCCTTCCGGCCGCTGTGCTCCCCACCCGGAAGCCTGCTCCCCCAGCAGGCACTCCCAGCCAGCCCGAGCCTACCACGGAAAGCCCTGGAGCCGAGCAGCCGCGCAGTGTCTGGCGTCCACTCTGTGCTCTCCCCTGTCAGACTCACCAACCGGCCGGGGGCTCATCCGCACGCTCTCTGAGTTGGCCACAGAATGGCCCATCTCCCCCTAGGCTAAGTCTGCTGGTGGGAATTTCCCAGCATTCCTTCCTCTCTCAGGACATGGAAGGAGTTTGCGAGTCCCAGGCACCCAAAGACTAGGGAATGGGGGAGGGGTGCCAATAGCAGGGTGTAAGCAGGAGCTGTGAGTGGTGGAGGGGTGCAGACTCCCCTGGATGGTTGTTGATCCAATGGTCTCCCTCTTTTCCTCAGAGAAAATAAAACTGGAGCCACCAGATGTCAGAATACCTTGGGCATATGAGGCCCAGCCCCTCAAGCCTCAGAGGGCCCACATGGGTGTCCTCGGGCCCTTGCCGGTCTGGGACCAGGGGGCGTTCTCCCTCTCTGTGCTCGGCGTCTGTCTGCACGCATCAGGCTCTGTGGCTACACGGAAAGTAAGGTTGACAATGGGAGGTAGCAGCCGCCTTACAGGCTGGCCCACCGCCTGGACAGGGGACAGAACCCTCTGGTTGTGTCCGGCCCACACCGTGGAACAGTGGTGGCTGCACGCTCCGGGTGCTCTCGGAGCACAGGCCTGTCAGCGTGATTCTTAGCTACAGGGACACAGTCAGAGCTTCGGAGGGGCCAGAGGGGGCTCCTTCACAGCGGAGAGAGGTGACTACAGCTGCACTGGGGACACGAGGCAAGAAGGAGGCTGCCCAGTGCTAATGCCCATGGCTCCTGCAGCCACACATGCCAACCCTCCCTTGCCAGGCTCTCAGCCAGACAGGACGATCTCTCCATGCCCAGCATTCTTGACCCATGCCAGGGATAAACAGTCCCTGCCCACCAGTCTGGGCTGGCAGAGTATGCAGCAGTGTCCCCCTGGACTCCAGGGCCTGGGCTCACCTCCAAAGCATGTCATGGCTGGGCATCCAGTACTGGCAGGTCCCTTCCGGCAGTGGGTGCTGCGGGGTGCCACCCAGGCCCGCTTCATGACCCAGACATTCACCCACAGCTGCCGGGAGTACCAGCTATAGCAGGCTCACAGCTGAGAGCCCCCTGAGGAGCACCCTCTATGCTCCCTCCCCAGAGAAGGTGGTCTATGTTCCAGTGACAGGTAAATGGCCTCCCCCACATTGGGGTTACCTCCAAAGGGCCCCTCCCTTCCCAGGCTCCAGTGAATCCACAGCGGCCTCTGTTGCAAACCCTTCTCCTCACAGTGGTGCTCCCAAGGCAGGCCCCAGTATATTCTGGAGGGCAAACTCAGGAATCCCAGGTTCTCTGCTCACCCTGGCCTCCTGAGCAGGGACTCTGGCATCAGCATAGTGTGAGCAGAGAAGGAGCAACACATGTGGGCTCAGGCCTGGACCTAGTCCGCACGGACACACGGATGCACACACATCCGCTCTGCCTCGCCTCTGCCCACTGCCTTGTGCCCTGGTGCAGAAGCCCCTACATGGAAACCCTGCTCCCAGCGCTTCCAGTCCCTCTGCACCCAACTCTGAAGAAACGGAAATCAGCTGCAACTGCCGAGCGTGTGGGTGGGTGACTAGGATGGTTGAGTGTCTGCCCCCACTCCTCCGCCCCCATGGATGTGTACTTGACTCTGAGACCTGAGGGGTTGGGAGCTCTGACCAGTAGGAGGAGACCCTGCCAGCCACTCTGGAATCCTCAGCTCAGCAGGCCCGGCCCTGGGCTGGGAGGTGGGGGGCTGGCGGGGCCTGGAGGATCGTGGGACCGACCCCTGGTTATTTGGGGAGGTGGCCGAAATTGGCCAGGCCAGCCAGGGGCCTGAAGTCACTAGCTATTTCTGAGGCAGCTGCCCCTCCCTGTGTCTCAGGGGATGGCTAGGGGTCCAGTGAGCACCTGGCCCAGGGCCCAGCTGCATTGGCGGCACAGCCCAGGAAGGGAGGATGCAGCCCACACACACCCTCCTTCAGCTGCCCTCTCTACCCACTGGGCTCTGACACCCCCACCCGTCCACCCTGGCTTCGAGGCGACAGCGGCCGTACATCCCTACCTTAGAGAGGACACGGCCGGTGCTGGCGCTCTGGCCTCCGTGCTGGCAGAGCAGCTTATCCTTTCTCTCAAGGCTCTGGTGACTGGTGGGCCCTCCACAGGCCGTGAGCTGGCCCAGCAGGGCACAGAGCAGCTCACCCCAGCACTGGTCCTTTTGAGACAATTGAGGATGTCCTCACCTCCAACTTCCACTGACATCCTCCAACATGCCTCTCCCAGCCCAGAGCAGGGCACCCTGGGGACTGAGCAGGCCCCAGGTCCCTCCTCTGCCTAGCACCACCTTCTCTCACTCCCAGCCAGCCTGTCCTGCAGGCCACAGCGGGAATGCTTAACCCACCACTTCCAGCCTGCGGTGGGGCCTCAGACCACAAACCAGGAAGTGGGGGGGCCGGGAGGGAGGAGCCCCCCTTGCAGAGGTTGCGCAAGCCCCTGCCAAAACATCTGGAGAAGTGGGTTGCTGGCACTGGCCCTGCCTCATTCTCCTCCTGGGAGCCAGGGCTGCTCTCTAAGCCTCTTTGCTCGTCCTCAATAGGGACAAAACACCCCTCTGGGGATGTGTGACTCCCAGGATTTCTACAATGACCATGCACCATTTGTGAAATAAGAATGAAAATGAATGCCCTTGCCAGGGGACGAAGCCTTACTGCGGTCTTAGATTCCTTCCCAAAGTGAGGAAGGAGGGAGGGGGCGGGGGGAGGGAGGGAGGAAGGAAGGAGGTCTGGGCACACAGAGGGCTGGAAGGGGGAGTCATTGTTTAGACAGAATGGCTGCAGGGATTGAGGAAAAGAAAGGGGTGGGAGTCACATCAGGCGGCCTTGCAAGCATGGCCTATGAGACATTGCCCACCCCCGGAAGCAGCCCTAGTGCCACAAGCCGCTGGGTGGTTTCCAGCAGCCCCTCCCTCCCCAGGAAGTCCTGGTTGGGGCCCTGGGACAAGAGTGGGAGGCCGGAGGGCTGGATTTCAGCCCTGGGCTGGTCAGAGAAGGAACGGTTGGAGACCAGGGTCCTCCCAATTGGACTTGCCCTGAAATCAGGCTCCACGCTCTTCTTAGGGCCCCAGTGACATGATTCATCCAGCTCCCCACCCCCACCCCATTTGACATTATCTCACGCCAGTTGATCTCCCAGGCCCCATGGGAACGCCCTCACACCATGGCAGGGCCAGGTTTTTCCCAGGACAGAGGTAGGTTGTACAGGGGTTGGGACTGTGCCTGTCACCCCAGGGGGGTCCTGCACACCCAGATAAACCCGAGCATGAAACGCAGAGGGGAGGCTCTGTGGGGTGTTAGGTGCTACCAGTGTGCCTTCTCGCCCCAGGGAAATTCCCCAGAACAATCCTAAGCCTGAAGAGCGACTACCCACAGCCCTTCCTTCCTCTGGGCCAGGCACTGCTGCTCTGCCCAGATTCCCCTTCCCCTCCCCCTTGGGGCACAAATCCAACTTGAGAGATAATAGGCTGGGTGGGCAGCTGGTGCTGGGCGTGCGAAGAGGCATCGGAAGTGGAGGGCAGCAGTGCTCCCCATTCTGCCCCTAGCTGCTGCCATGCGCGGTGGCGTTCACGGTCCCCGTGGATCCCACAGCCCCAGCCCAGGCCTCAGCCTGCTGAGGAGGCTGCCAGCTCCAGCAGCCCGCTCTGGGCGGGCGGGCTCTCAGCATCCTCGCGGCGGGAGAGGTCGGGACTCCGCTTGGGAGACAAAATCCCCAGACGTGTGATGACCCTGGCGTGGGCTTCCTCGGAGTCTTTCCACCCAAATGACTCCCTCTGAAGGCAGGTCCCAAGGACCCGGTCTCCCAAACTCCCTCCCGCGACCTCCTCGTGCACCCCCACCGTCTGCAGGCCCTTCTCCAAAGCACTACACCTCCAACAGGAGCCCCTCGAGGGTCCTGACAAGGCTCATGACGGACCAGTCCCCTTGGTGGCATCACCACCGGCTGGGGGAGGAGCGGGCTCTCCGGCTCCGGGGGTGAGGGGAGCGGAGTGCAAGCGGGGCGGGGGCAGGTCACCGGGAGCGGCGGGGCTCGCCCCGCCCCAGCCGCTCTCTCCCCCTGCTCACACCGCGGAGCCCAGCGCTCCCGGGCCTGTGTCCAGGATGGGAGGGGAGGCGCCCTGCCAGGGGATCTCCCGGGAGCCCGGGTCCCGCGGCAGCACCTCGGTGCGGCCCCGCCGGCCCCACCTGCGGGGCGGAGTCGGCGCCCGCTGCCAGGACCGCTCCCCCACCCCCCCCCCCGGGCTTCCGCCCTCCGCTGCGCAGGCGCCGGCCCCGCCCCCGGCCGCGGCGGAGCTTCCGGCGGTGGCTGCAGGCTGGGCTCCGCGGGGCTGGCCGGTCCCGCAGGGGTCCCCAGTCGCGGGATGCCCGTGCGGAGCGGGACCCAGGTGAGTGCGCGCCCAGGTGAGCGCGTTCCTCGCTCCAGGCGCGGCCGAGGGTCAGTCTCCGCGGGCGAAAGTCTTACCGGAGTCGCACAACCCGCGGAAAACCAGTAACGCGCGCACGGCGGCCCCGACTGGGTCTACGGTTCCCAGGCGAGCGCTACCGGCCGGGTCAGGCTCCTGGCCGAGCTACGTTTGCCAGAAAAAAAAGTCGAGGCCCGGTCCGACGTCTCCAGGGAGGAGTGGGAAGAGACCCCAACACCAGATGCTCCCTCCCCACGACCCAGCCTGCCTGGCCTGGCAGTTGGCCCTGGCGTCTGTCACAGCCGGATCAGTGCTCTCCCTTTATTTACTAATTCCCTGTTGGCCCAGGTTTTGATGGAGGGCTGGTGGGTCCCTTGGAGACCCGCATCCAGGCCAGGCCCTCTCATCCTGGCAAGAAACTCTTATCCCAGGCTTGGCTGGCCCGGAGGTATCTCTAGTGGACAGTGGTCCCTCCCGTCATTGAGTGCTTGCTGTATGCCAGCCAAGTGCTCTCCTGGCTCCTCTCAGGACAGATTCGGTTGGTTCCGTGACCATAGATGAGGAAACAGGAGGGTACCTTGGGTCATTTTCTGGTGCTTCTCACCCAGGGAACCCTTATTCCTAACCAGGGCCAGGCGATACAAGTGAGGCACCCAGGTGCACGGTTGGAGACCCCCCCCCCCCCTTGAGTGCAACAGCAGGGTCACCCTCGGGTCAAACAGCCTGCTCATCACGAAGGCCTGAGGCAGTTTCAAATCCTAGGTGTATGATGGGAAAGCTGAGGCCTCTCTGAGCCTCGGATCCCGGGCAGCCATTTGAGTCCCCTTGCATCCAGGGTGGGCCAGGGCAGGGACCCAAAGTGACCTGAGTGCCATGGGGCAGGCCGGGGGCCAAACTCAGGGTGAGAGCAGGGCATCAGCGCCCCAGAGTCTGAGCCCCTGGTGGGGATTGGCAGATGGGCTGGGCTGCAAAGACGGTCACGTCAGAGTCCATTCTCAGCAGACTGGCGGCCTCCACTTGACATGGAACGTCAGCACTTATGTTAAAAATAATGGGGCTGTCACATGCTAGGGAGACACGGGTCCTGCTGCAGAGCAGCCCTCGAGAGGGTGTTCCCAGGCCCTGCTGCCCACCTGCTGCTTCGTCTCCCCCTGCTCTTGGGAGATCAGCCGTTCCTAGAGCAGCCAGGGTGTGTGCTCAGGTTTCCTTGGTGGGAGCAGGCTCCATGTGGCAGGTGGGAGGCAGAAAGTGATCCTCATCGATGCCTCAGGAGACCTCACCTTTGCCCTACTTATTCTGACATCCTGGGTCATGAGGCAGAGGACAACTGGGGGCTCACTGGGGGCGGGGGGAGTCATGAGCTTGGAGTTGGCCCAAGCAGGTGATCAGCCTGGTGTTCACCCACCCGTGTGTGTCAGACCTTCTAGGCCATTCTGACATGGGGTATGGCATAGTGGGTGTGTCAGCTGGTGGGGGAGGTGAGTGTTGGGTGTCACACTCTCAATCCATTCCCCCACCAAATTCCTGTTTAAGGTCTGAAGGGTTCCAAAAGCAAGCTCAAAATCCATTTGGAATTCATAGCATACATGAGGATCAGAGGATACCAGCCCTCCTGTGCCACCCGTGGGTGCCCACTGTCCCCTCCCGGGGCCTGCAGCCCTTTGCTAGAGTTGTCCATGTCCTGCATGTGGTGAGTGTGTGAAGCAGTGGTCACCCTGACCCTGTCCTTGCTGCCACCAACCTCTCCTCGCATGCTCCCTTTCCCCACGGGGGCCTCCAGGGACCCTCTTGAGCCAGGCACTGAGCACATTGGGTCTGGCATTCTGTTTGCACAACATGGTCGCCCTCATTTTGCAGAGGAGGAAACTGAGGCAGGCAGGCGGATACGGTCCTAAAGCTGCAAGCCTGACTCCACCGCACAGCCCTCTGCCCGCTCCTATTCAGGCGCTTTATTTGGTTCTTTCCTTTGACAGCTTTCCCGCAAACTGGGGCAAAAGAAGCAGCGACTCTTGGAGGCAGAGCAGCATCAGAGCCCGCCAGGTGGAACCCTGACACTCTCCTCCAAGGAGCCCCACCTGGGTCTGGGTCCCCAGTGCAGTATCTATTTCTCAAGCCCAAGAGACCCCCCTGCTCGACTGGGACCAGACTTCTTCGACCAGCCTGCAGTCCCCCTGGCCCGGGCGTTTCTGGGACAGGTAACGTCGATGTGGCGGCGTGGCCTCTGCCGAAGCGGCCGGCACCGTGCCGCGTCTGTGGGCATCAGACCTCTCACCACCGGGCCGGCGTCCCTGACCTGGCCCTGCTTGTCCTCGCGCAGTCAGCTGCTTCGCCCGCACTGGTAGCTTTACCTCAGTCATCTGGGAGGGGGTTTGTCCGAGACCAGTTGGGCCGAATGCTGAGATTGTGAGGCCACTGGACTCCACCTGGTATTGCCCTCAGGACAGGTTACTTTCAAGTGCTGGCCCCGGTGTCTGTGGGGGGCTAACTTTGTCCCCCGGGCTCCTGGCACAGTGCCCCTCTGTAGCTTGTCTGTGTAGTAGTGAGAGCTTTTAGTCACATGAGAGCAGTGGCCATGACCTTCGGACTTCCCAGTGTGGAATTGCTTTGACACACCGCTTCCTGCTCACCACAGCAGCTCACAGTGCTAGTGCCGGCTCCCCCGCCACCCCGGTAGCTCGTCCCGGGTCATGCAGGGTCAGGGCCTCGCCTGGGAAGCGGGGATGGTGCAGGGCCCGTGTGCCGGCACCAGCAGAGTTTGGGCCACCTCTGTGCGGAGCAGCATGTGGGTGTTGTCCCTGGGTTTTGGTCCTCTTCGAGATTCATGAGACCACCTTTAGGTTACAGTGGCCAAGTGGATCCGTTCCTGTGACTAACCGAAAAGGGCACAGGAGCTGGCTGCTGAAAGGAGCAGATCCTGCAGTGTGAGCTAGGGGAGCGTAACCTAAAGTAGGACTTCGTGAGTAAGGGCCGGACCTGTCTTTCAGCTGAAAGGGCCAGAAGGTCCTTCTAAAAGAACCCGACTAATGAGGGCCTATGCTCTCACATACAGTGCATGGGGCAGACGAGTCCCTGCGTCAGGTCAAGGGCCTGTGGGCCCCAGCTGTCAGTTTTCTCAGGCCCCCGTCATGCCCGCTCGGGCCCGAGGGTAGAGAGGGCAGTCTCCAGCAGAGGCGGGTTTCACACTGTGTCCTTTGGTCAGGGAGGGCAGCCTCTCCCAGCCTCCCAGCGGGTGTCCGTGCAGACCACGAGGCCAGGCTCGGCTCACCCCTCTACGGTCATTGCAAGGAGCAGTGAGTTGCCATGACACCCAGACTGCTCTCAAGTCGCCCTCTTGTCTGAAAAGGTGTTGCCTCCCCTCGGACCCTCCACCAGCAAGGAGATGTGTTTGAAATGGGCATGGGAGGCAACCAACATCTACTATCTGGAAATTTTATCGGAATGAAATCCAGAGGGGAAAAATTCAAGTTAAATAACAGCAGTGAGGAAAGAGCCATGAGAAGCTCCCCTCCAAAGGGCAGCATCCCGTTGGTCTCTGGAGGTGTGGAAACAGGAGAGCGGGGCTCGTGGAGGAGCCCCTTGATCCCCTGGAAGGATGGAAGCGAGGCCTCATCTGAGATGGAATGGGACTTCCTCCTGGTGCCTGGAGATGGCTCCCAGGGGGGCATCAACCCCCTTCTTTCCTCCTCTCTGACTCAGGAAGGCCTCCTCCAACGCTACCCCAGAGTGTTCAGCAGAGTGTTCAGCTTCAGCACTTGCCTCCCTGTCCCATGACTCGGATCCTGGCCGCAGACGCACTGGGCTCCCTGGACTAAGGCAGGGGTGGCTCGGCTGTCCAACTGATTGCTCTGGCCTAAGGACAGGGCAGGTGCTGGGCACATCCCTGGGGAGGTGAACCGTGGTCAAGTCAGACCTGGAGCTTTGGACTCTGGGCCATACTGTGCAGCCCAGAAACAGTCCCCTCCATAGGGCAGAAAGGCTCCAGCTAGGGAGCACTGACTCCCCATGCTCAGCACTCCACAGGTCTGGCTCTCCTGGGCGGCCCTCCTAGGTGCTCTGCTGGTCTGAGGGCACCCGCTGCCCCCTTTGTCGCCCCCCCCCCCCCCCCGCCATGATAATCCCTGGCAACTGCCCCTGTCCTCGGCTGGCCCCTCTGGCCCCACCCCTGCCCGGGGTACTCTCCAAGCCAACTGCAGCCAGGCTCATCTTCCTGGCCCACTGCCCACAGTGACCCCATTCCTGTGGAGCTGGCCACACCAGGCCACGCTTCGGCCAGAAGCACAGCGGGCACGCCAGTCCTACTGCTCAGGCCCTCCAGCTGGTGGCAGGAGCTGAGTGTGACGATACTTTGTGTTTAATCCACAGGCAGCCGTCATGGGACAACGCTGGGGTGTCCTCCATGCTGCCCTGCCCCAGCCTAAGTATATAAGTTCAGGGGGACCCTGTGGGGGAGGAGGTGGTGGGATGGAGGGCCTGAGAGGACACGGAGTGGATGAATTCACTAGTGCTGGTTTGCAGCCCAGCAAAGGCCAGAGCTTGAAATGGCTGCAACCTATGGACAAGACACTCAGTGAACAAGGTCTGTTGTCTAGAGGTCCACCAAGACAGAGGGACATTGTGGGGACACTGAGCAAGCCGGCTAGGTCTGCCCTGGCTGGCCTGGTGTGCCCAGAGCTAGGGAGGTGCGGCCAGGCCGCGGACTGGCAGGTGGAGGGGACCGCCCTTCGTGTCCTGAGCTGACACTGGTGCCCACAGGTCTTGGTCCGGCGACTTGACGATGGAACAGAGCTCCGTGGCCGCATTGTTGAGACTGAGGCATATTTGGGGCCAGAGGATGACGCTGCCCACTCGAGGGGTGGCCGGCAGACCCCCCGCAACCGCGGCATGTTCATGAAGCCAGGGACCCTGTATGTGTACTTCATCTATGGCATGTACTTCTGCATGAATGTCTCCAGCCAAGGTGAGCAGTGCGGGGGGCTGGGGCAGGAGGCCTGGACACAGCTCCCTCAGCTGGTAGACCCTTGGGAAGACCAGGTGGGGGAAGGTGTTTGAGTAAGCAGATGCCATTGCTGGGCTAGGGCAGGGTTCAGGAACTCTGGTGTAGTCACAGGGTGGTCAGAGGCACCGGGGACCCCCATGAAATAGGGGTCATGGGCTGACTCAGACACATAGCACACAGGTTCCATGAGGCCACCACTGGCTCCAGAGCTCAGACCTGGTGTCACCAACAGGCCAGGGTAGACTTGAGGGTCTGGTTGTGGGAAAAGGAGGGTGAAATCCATTTGAATTGAGTAGGGCTCTGGCAGGAGCCTTGACAGGCTGCCAGTTATGGGGTGTGAATCAATTCTCAACTGGGGATGATTCTGCCACCCCGGAGAAACATTAGGCATTGTCTGGAGGCATTTTTGGTGCTGAACAGCGCACAATGCATAGGAGACCTCCCCATCGCAAAAAGCCATTCGGCCCAATGTCAGTAGTGCCAACAGGGAAGATCTGGACTAGAGCCCCCAGAACCCACTCAGCTCCTGGGACCTGTCCGGGGGGCCTCTGCACTTCGTGAGCAGGTGGCTAGGCTTTCTGGGTGGTCTGTGCTCGAAAGAGCCCACAGCACCATCTCATCAGAGCCACTGCTGACGGGAGCAAGGTCTGCCCAGCCCACGTTGGCTTCCAGTCCCCGCGTCTGTCTGTCTGCCCAGCCTCACGCTGGTCCCAAGATGAACGAATGCTGAGGAAGCCTGTGGGGAAGGGTTTGGAGTGCTGTAAATCAGACACACTTGAATGATTCCAGGTGCGTGGGAGCTGTGACTGCCTAGAGGGCAGCTGGGGGTGTTCATTGCCAGAGCTGCAAGGCCATGAGGGCTGGATAACCCAGCTGGCCCTGTGCATGGCACGAAAAAGGTGTTGAGGGAAACTGAGTGGCTGGACATCAGGATGGCAGAGAGCACCCCCAGGGCCTGTTCTCACTCTGGAGCTTGTTTTGGTCGTCCTGTGAGGTGGGGCTAAACTCAGATAAGGAGAGAGACTGAGTCCAGAGGTGTCTGGGGCTGTGGTCAGTGAGGGAGGGAGGAGCCCGGGCTTCTGAGGGTGGGTGGGGCAGATGTGGGAGGTGGCGTTATTACTTTCTGGACACATGACCAACATGCCCCAGGAACACCTGGTTCAGGAGAACAGCAAACCACATGGGTACAGTCAGGGCAACGCCTATCCAGGTGCATCAAGGGAGAACTCAAGTTGGGGGGGGCCAAGTTGGAGCTCCATGCCTGCCTGCCTGCCCTCAGGGTGGGCGCCGTGCAGAGATGACCAGGAGAGCAGTTCGGTGGGACTGCCAGGGCCAACAGATGGTGCAGGTGGAGCAGAGGTGAGACTGGAGGCTCGGTGGGAAGAAAGTTAGGTGTTCTGACTTTATGTCAGATGGGTCCCAGGAGAGGGGGCATGGGTTAGAGCAGGTAGGCTGCTCCTTCAGCCCATTTGGGAGGTGAGAGAGTGAGGGATGTGCTACACCTACAGGAGCTCGGCACGGACAGAGGAAGTTCTGAGGCTGGTGGGCTGGGCAGGGTCCAGCAATTTGAGGGATTGGAACTTCAAGTCTTTGCTTGCCCTTAGTATATCTTTATTTTTGGTTTGTTTTTGTTCATCCTCCCCCAAGGATCAAATTTTCCATCGATTTTTAGAGAGTGGAAGAGAGGAGGGCAGAGAAAGAGAAACATCGATGTGAGAGAGACACATTAACCGGTTGACTCCCACAGGAGCCCCCCCAACAGGGCCAGGGATCGAGCCTGCAACCAAGGTGTGTGCCCTTGACCAGAATCGAACCTGGGACCCTGTCTGCAGGCCAGTGCTCTATCCACTGAGCCAAACCGGCAAGGTCTGCCCTTAGTATAATTTTTGTATTAAATATATTTTTACTGAGTTCAGAAAGGAAGGAAAAACAGAAACGTCATTGATGAGAGAGAATCATGGATCGGCGGCCTCCTGCACGCCCCACACTGGGGAGGACGCCCACAACCCCGGCATCAAACTGTGACCTTCTGGTTCATACGTCAGTGCTCAGCCACTGAGCCCCGCTGGCCAGGCTGCACTTAGTATATCCTGAGGTTCTTTGAAAACTGACTGGTTAAAAGCATCTGGTCACAAAACCCCCACCTGCCAGCTGCTGGCTGTGAGGGAGGGTAGCTGCTGCATCCACTCGGGGTTCTCCCAGATGCTGAAGAGGCCTGTACGGTGAGGCCCAAGAGTGGGGACTGGCCTGGCCACCCCTCAGGCTGAGCTTTTCAGACCCCCAGGTAGAAAGGTAGGCCAACGTGAGTCAGCAGAGCTGGTGTCTCAGGAGAGCGGCCTTGCTGGGATGGGGGCTTGTCTGGCCAGGGTCCAGGTCATCACTGCCCCTAGCCATGCAGGGCCAAGGGAATCGGGACAAATGTGTCTTCTTGGGCCTAGGGTGTCAATTTGCTGACATCTTCTGGACTGGTGGTCCAGAAAGGATCCCAAAGGAGGGTGCTATCAGCAGGCACCTCCTTCTGTCCTATTTGTCTCCCCAGTGAGTCATGGGGTGAGGCGCACCCGGCATCCTATGTGCACTGCTAACTGTTCTGAGCCAGCCGTCTGGTTTGCCAGTAGACAGAGTGGTTAGAGGCAGATGGGGGAACCCTGGGCCTGGGTAGAGATGACCATGCCCAGGGAGGACTGGCCGTTTGGGGTTTCCTTTGCCAACCTCAAAGCTGCTGCTGGTCACCAAACCAGAGGAAGCCAAGGGAAGGCCAACTGCAAGCTCTTGCGATGCCTTCTCTCTGGTTCTCCGAGCTGGTGGCCAGGCCCTCTGGCTTCATGGAGGCCCCCCGGGCCTCGTGGGTGCAGGTGTGTAGGAAGTGGGTGTGGACTGTGAATCAGGACGGGGGGCTCGGGAAGGCAGCTGCATCAGCCCTGCAGCACTGGCTGTGCCTGGGTGGGGAGGGCCAGTCACGGTCTGTCTGTCCCATAGGGGATGGAGCATGTGTCTTGCTGCGAGCACTGGAGCCCCTGGGGGGCCTGGAGACCATGCGGCAGCTTCGCAGTTCCAACCGGAAAGGCAGCTCCGGCCGAGCCCTCAAAGACCGTGAGCTCTGCAGCGGCCCCTCCAAGCTCTGCCAGGCCCTGGCCATCGACAAGAGCTTCGATCAACGAGACCTGACCACGGACAAGGCCGTGTGGCTAGAGCACAGCCCCCTGGGGCCCAGGGAGCCAGCTGTGGTGGCAGCAGCCCGAGTGGGCATCGGCAACGCAGGAGAGTGGACCCAGAAGCCCCTGCGCTTCTATATCCAGGGCAGCCCCTGGGTCAGTGTGGTGGACCGAACAGCTGAGCAGAACACACAGGTCTAAGCAAGGGCCTGCTAAGGACAGGCTTTTTTAATTGAAAACCAAATAAATGCTTTCTTTGTAGAAAACGTATCACTTGTGTCTCAGCCAGAGCCCCCTCAATGATCAGTTCCTCCTCCAGGATGTGGATGTCAGGGGCTACGTGTGCAGCTGGGCACCTAGAGCCAGGCCCAGCACGAACACTGCCTTCCTCAGGCCCGATGAAGGCCCACTGCACCCCACCCTGTGAGGGAGGACTGGGAACACCACCCCCACGGGGAGCCAAGTAAGCATTGTGGACGAGCCCAGACTCTCATGCCTCAGGTGTCAAAGGGGAGCTGTGGCTAAGGCATGAGCCTTCTGGCGGCTGCGGTGAGGGCCAGGGTAAGATGCCCATGGAAGGCCCACAGCAGGCCGGGAGGAATGGGGCAGTGCTGGGCCAACAGGCCAGGCACTGGGCCCTGTCTTGGAAGGGCAGCAGCGGAAGGGGCCAGGGAACACAGGCAGGATTGGGAGAGAGGTCAGAGAAACACGTGGCCCAAATCTGTGTGCGAAGGGCAGCTTCACTCAGAGCATGAGTCCTGGCCGGCTCCCCCAGCTCAGAGCCTCCCCTCAGCTCAGACACCGGATCTGTTGTGAAGACTGGACAAGAGAGAATGCAGAGGGTAGCAGCCCCGTGAGGCAGCTGACCCGGGCTGAAGTCAGGTCTCGGCTAAAAAGACTCAGGCCAGGTGGGGAGGGAGCCCTGGCTGGGGAGATGCCGGTGCCCCGCGCACTGCAGCAGCCTGCCTCTGCATCCGCGGCCCAGGCTCACGTCAGCAGTGCCTGGAAGACGGCGATGACGGGGTCCTCATGGGTGGTCACCACCAGCACGCTGCGGAACTTGTCGAAGAGCATGAGCAGCTGCGAGCGCCTTGTGTTCTCGTTGTACATGATCTCCTCTAGGTGGTGGCGGCCGCGGAAGTACTGCAGGAGCCTGGGGGGGGGGGGGTGGCACAGGCCCAGGCTGGCCTCTGTTCCAGCAGCCACTGAGCAGCCCACAGGCCAAAGCAAAGCTGGGGAGGGTATCTCAAAGGCCCAGGAGACAGCTGCCCATGCCCAGCCCAACCCCCAAACAGGAGCAGGCAAATGCCCTGGGCCTATTGCCCACCATGGTTCTTTGAAGTGGGTCTGTGAGAACACATTACTGTTCTAACCTCAGAGCCAACTTGAGCCTGAGGGCCGCACCCCCCTCAGCACTCTGACATGAGTGGGGCGGTGCAGGGGACAGGTCTGTGGAGGCTTCTCTTTTTCATTCTGCTGGGCAGCAAGTCCCATGTGGCTCTGGATCCAAATGGGGTCACTGCTCCAGGGGGTGTCTCAGCCTGGGACTGAACAGAGGCCTGGACCAGCTGCTTGAAAGAGCTGCCTGGCATGTGGTTCTTAGCTGGGGCTCAGTCCCTGACAGTCTGACCTCCAGAAAACCATACATCTACGGTGCCCCAAACTGAGTGGGAGTGACCACATCTGTGTCACTTATAATGCGGGGGTCTGGATCTCCCTCCCCCAGGCTAAGTCCTGGGAAAAATCACTGCCAAGCCCATGAGGATGAGAACTTGCTGCTGTTTCCTAGGAAGTGACAAACACCCAGGAAGTCCTGGAGAGACTCCGGAAGACAGAGGTACAGACCCGTGTCTCAGCAACAGACTGAACTCACGCCTGGCATGCACAGGTAGTAGGCAGGGACACCGAAGTGTATGAGACATCCCCTCAACCAGCGAGTGCTACTTGTCATCAATGGATTTAAGTTGTGGGTTGTTGAGTATAGCCCCATCCACTTCCTGTCCTGACCCTCCCGACCTGAACCTAGCCCCACCTGTGGCCCCGCTCCCACCTGGCAAACATGCGGAGGTCCTCGGGGTTCTGGGCTGCAGGCACACTCAGGATGGCTGCCCGCTCGTGCTCTGACAGGCTGGCCAGCAGGTTCTCCGTCATCCTCCTGTTCAGCGGGGAGTCTCCACTGGGGAGAAGCTCTGCACTGGAGTTGTCCATGCTGGGGCTGGTGAGCGTCATGTCGTCACTGCTGGCTGTGGGTGGGCACGGGTCAGAGAGCACTCCACCCCCAAGAACATCCCTCCCATCCAATATGCATGAGGGGCTAAACAGGTCTTCCGCCCTGAATCTGAAGCCAGAGGCCAAGCCTCAGCCTGGGGAGGCACCTCCCGCAAAGCCTTCCAGTCCCTTTCTTCCCCAAGCCCAGGGACTTGGGGCTTGGCAATGGCTGCTGCCTTTGGGGGCACGGCCCTTTCAAGAAGGGACATAGCAGAGGTGGGGGAGAACCAAGATGACGGCATAGGGCATAGATAAACACCTATTGTGCTGCCCCGCGCAACAATTCCAAAACTACAGCATAACAAACATCATCCAAAATCACCGGAAAGCTGGCTGAGTGAAAATTCCACAAATAAAAGTAAAGGTGGGACACAGACTCAGAAGAGCGGCGGAGCGCAGCCTTGAGGATACGCGCGGAGCCAGAGGTTCGGAGCCGTGGGGCGCGCGTGTGGGCTGTAGGGCTGGCAGCAGCAATCCCGGCTGGATTTCTCCAACGGGAGGACAGAGATGCCCCACTGCACGGATTCCCCAGTGCCAAGCGAGGTCCGGGGTGCGCACCCTAAAAGCCGGGCGCTGCAGAGTCCTCCGAGTCTGAGGAGAGTGTGCACCCTAAAAGCCGGGCGCGGCAGAGGCCTCCGAGTCTGAGGAGAGTGCGCACCCTAAAAGCCGGGCGCGGCAGAGTCCTCCGAGTCTGAGGAGAGTGCGCACCCTAAAAGCCGGGCGCGGCAGAGTCCTCCGAGTCTGAGGAGAGTGCACGCGCTGAAGGCCGGGCGCGGCAGAGATCTCCGAGTCTGAGGAGAGTGCACGCGCTGAAGGCCGGGCGCGGCAGAGATCTCCGAGTCTGAGGAGAGTGCACGCGCTGAAGGCCGGGCGCGGCAGAGATCTCCGAGTCTGAGGAGAGTGCACGCGCTGAAGGCCGGGCGCGGCAGAGATCTCCGAGTCTGAGGAGAGTGCGAGTAGCTTGGAACAGCAGTTTTGCGTGTAAAGTGTGCGACAGCACAGACGCACGACTTGCTCCCTGGTCGGGGGAGACCACTGGACTGCTTTGTTTTACAACCCTGGGCGAGACTTTGGGGGTGCAGACTCATTTGGGGAGAAGAAGAGTTGTCTGGCAACTGGTGGAGACCACCGGCTTTCTCTTGGAGGTGCCTGCAGGCATTACCACCCAACACAGAGGCCCGAGCACCACATAGGGCGCAGCTGACGCTGACGCTGCCTGCTCAGCTCAGAGACTCTGCCCATCCAACCTGAACACAGTTTCCCTGCACAGCCAATTGGCCTGGAAGTCAAACCCTCCTAGGGCTAACAACAAGCTGGGCTTACATTAAAAAATACTGTACAACCCATAAAGGGCTGCAGTAAGAGTATCCACCTCAGGTAACTGGGGAGGCTGAGCCACTGTCCCTTACAGGTCATCTACCACATCGACCAACTCAGGAAAGCAGCCACCATGAAGAGACATGGAAAGAAATCAGGTGTGAAAGAAATGGAGGAAAAAAGACGACTAGACAGAGAGTTCAAAACCACGGTTATAAGGCTTTTCAAGAGGCTCGTAGAAAGGCTGATGAACTTAATGAGAACTACGAGGAAATGAACAAGACCTACGAGGAAATGAATAAGGCCAACAAGGACATGAACGAGACCTACAAGGAAAAGAATGAGACCTACAAGGAAATGAACAAGACCTACGAGGATATGAAAGAGACCCTCAAGGATATGAAAAAGGACCAACTAGAAATCAAGCATTCACTGACTGAAATAAAAAATATTACACAAAGTCCTAAAAGCAGTCTAGAGGGCCGCAAGAACCAAGTCAAAGATTTGAAATACAAAGAAGCAAAATCCACTTGGCTGGAAAAGCAAGAAACAAAAAGAATCCAGATAATTGAAGATAGTGTAAGGGGCCTCTAGGACAACCTCAAGCATGCCAACATCCGAATTATGGGGGTGCCAGAAAAAGAGAGAGAGCAAGGTAATGAAAACCTACTTGAAGAAACAGTGACTGAAAACTTCCCCTACCTGGTGAAAGAAACGGACTTAAAAGCCCAAGAAGTACACAGAACCCCAAAATATAGGAATCTAAAGAGGACCACACCAAGACACATAATAATTAAAATGCCAAGAGCAAAAGATAAAGAGAGAATATTAAAAGCAGCAAGAGAAAAACAGTTAGTTACCTATAAGGGAGCACCCATATGATTGTCAGCAGATTTCTCAACAGAAACGATGCAGGCCAGATGGGAGTGGCAAGAAGTATTCAAAGTGATGAATAGCAAGAATCTACAACCAAGATTACTATCCAGTAAAGCTATCATTCAGAATTGAAGGTCAGATAAAGTGCTTCGCAGATAAGAAAAAGCTAAAGGAGTTCATCACCACCAAACCAACATTATATGAAATGCTGAAAGATATTCTTTAAGAAGAGGAAGAAGAAAAAGGTAAAAATATAAATTATGAACAACAAATACACATCTATCAACAAATGAACCTAAAAACCAAGTGAATTAATAATCTGATGAACAGGATAAACTGGTGAATATAACAGAATCATAGACATAGAGAGGGAATGGACTGACAATTGTTGGGGAGTAAAGGGGGTGAGGGAAGTGCAGCAAGAGACTGGACAAAAATCTTGCAACAATGGGAGAGGACAGTGGGGAGGGGGAGGTGAGGGTGGAGGGTGGGATGGGTACAGGGTGGAGGGGAGTTATGGGGGATAAAAAGGGGGAACAATGTAATTAATAAACTGAACAAAGATTAAAAAAAAGAAGAAGAAGAAGGGACATGGCAGTCACTGTCTCCTCACTGGCCCTGGGACAGAGGTTTCCATCGTCCTCCCAGTGATGGATGGCGTGGCAGGCCAGGGGCAGGGTTCTCCTGCCTTGAGCAAGCCCCTGCTCAAGAGCCCAAAGATACAGCCTCCTCAGAGCCGCAGAGGAGCAGGAAAGCGGGAGACGGATCTCCTGTCCTTTAGGAAGGCTGATAAGGACTCAGCCGCCTGCATGAGAGGCAGCGTGTGCACGAGGGACCATTCCGAGCAGCGCCCTTGTTGGACCTCCCGGCCACCACTCCCAGTGTTCCCCAGGTGCTCGATGCCTCCCCCACCACCACCAGACTGATGCCCTAGGAAGGGATTCCTACTTGGAGAGCCAAAGCTGAGGGCATTGGGTGTGCTGAGGCTGCGGCCGCTGACCCTGGTAGTGAAGGGGACCTCATCCTCACGCAGGCGGGGCTCGTCCTGGCTGGGTGAGGCCATCAGGCAAACGTAGGTGTGCAGCTGGACCAGGAGCCTGTGCTGCAGCATCCACACCACCATCTGAATGAGCTGGGTCTGTGGGACAGCAGTGTGAGGCCTAGGGCACTGGGGGGAGGCTGACCCCACCACCTCCCTGTTCCTTTCCTGAGCATGGCCTAAGACACGACCCCCACGGGTCACCCTGGAGATCAGGGGGTGCATGAGCTCCAGGGGCCCCAGGAAGAAGCTCTTAGCTACTGGCTGGCTCTGTGAACCTAACCCCAGGGAAGGCAGCGAGGAGGCTAGGAGAGTAGCGGGGCCATATTTGCACTTGCTCCCACCACATCCCTGGGCTGCCCTAGTGTCTTTCTTGCCCAGAGCTGAGGAGCAGGGCCTGTGACATGGAGGCCCATGTGCCCTCCCAGCTCAGAGCTCCCCCTCTGCTATCTATCCTGTCTCCCCCAGGCCACTGGGCCCTGACACGCAAGCCTCACCACACAGAGCTGGGCCTGGGGGACCTCTTCCCTGTGACATTGCAGAAAGAAGCTGTGGGTAGCTTCCCTGAGAGCAGCAAGTCCTCTCCTCAGCTCAACACAAAAGCCTTCCCATGCCCTGGGCACCATCTGCTGAGCCAGACAGTGCCCAGGGTATGGCACCCATCCCTCTCCCACAGGCTGGCGCCCAAGTAGGAACAGTAAGGAGCCCTGTGTGGGCAGAGCTTCAACACAGGTGAGCAAGAAAATGCTCCCAGATGGTGTCTGTGTTCTCAGACACTTGCTCATCTTTGGAGGGGCTGGCTGACAGGCATGGAAATAGGGGTATACCATGGGCATGTGTGACCTGGTAAAACCAAATAAAACTGAAAACAACGGTAAACTAAATTTGAAATTAAATTAAGAAATAAAACAGAGGCTCCAAAGCACTGAAGAGCATATTCCAGGTCTAAAGCTGGAGGGGTGAGAAGCAGGCAGGCTCACCCCAGGGCTGTGCAACCGAATCCAGTTCTCTCGGCCCCGTGACAAGGCATGAGTTGCCCCACAGGCCTGGCCTGGAAAACCCACCCACTTTCCAGACCACCAGGAAGTCTCTGCTGAAGAGGGGGAGGGTGCAGATGCAAGATGTGTATTTCTTTCAGCTGCCATGACCTGGCACGGCTCCTGGAGCCCAGAGGCTCCATGAAAGACGGCATTTAGAGCTCTGTCTCACTCCGCATCTAAATGAACTGAGGAACCAGGATCGCCTTCTCATTCACAATTTCACAAAGGAGAGGGCTTGCTTCTAAAAATTCGTTTTGTCTAACAGATCTGCTGCTTATTAAAGCAAACACTTAACTTTTGAGAACACCTGGCCCCATCTCTGACACCTGCCCCATCTGGCCCTGCCCTGGGTCCCTGCCCAGAGGCCCAGGTGTCCACTGAAGGGAAGATCCAGGCCACACTCAACCCTGCCAGTCATAGATGGCGCTCACCCATTCACGCCACGTGCCTCACACCTCCTAGGACCCCCCTCCACCCCAGCCTCTCACCCTGATCCAGATCACCAGGTGGGTTCGATCCCAGGCCCATCCTCTCCAGGTCGTCATGGATGAGATTCTGGGCACCAGTGAGCCTAGACCCAGTGACCACCTGGACCACGACGGAAGGGAAAGGAGAGCGGGCCCAGCTCAGTGACAACAAAACTACCTCAGCATCTTCCACCTGTGGGAGCCGGGCCCAGAAAGGCGGCTCTGTCCCTCCAGGAAAGATGAGCACTGTCCTGACTGGGCCTCTTCCTGGGGCTTAACACTAACAACAATCCACTGCAGCCAAGTGGGCTCCATGGGGACAGGGAAGGGGAAGGGAGTTGTGACTGCCTAAGTGTTGGGTCACTGGTGAAGCATCTGCAGGAGGCCTGGCTGGGGAGCCAGCTTTTTGTTACCCTGGTAGAGCATGCACCACCTTCACAACAAGGCCCCTCCCATCCCCTAAACCAGAGCTAAGGGTGCAGCACAGAGGGCCCTCAGACCAGCAACCAATCTGGGTGGGTGGTTCCCAGGCTCCCAGCTCCTGTGACTCACCTCTTGCACAGGGGGAGCGAGGGGGTTCCTAAATTCTGACAAGGAGACGGGCAAGGAGAACTTAGCAAGGACAGATGGCAGGTCATGAGACGGGAACTGGTGGGAGAACTGCTCAGCCAGTGGGGAGTACCTGGGGAGGGGTGAGACAAGTGTGTCCATGAGCTCAGAGGCCTCCCCATCATATTCACAGCACTTGGGCCCTTGCCCTGAGCCTGTGGTAGGCAGCAGGGCCATGCAGCACAGCGGGGAGGTGAGAATGGGTGCAATGGCGGTGGGTAGGCTAGGATGAGTACAATGAGGACAGATCCCAGCTACTTTCCTTCAAGGGGTGGTAGTAGCCATGGGCACGGCCACCCCACGGCCCCTCTAAGCTCTGGAATAAGGCCAAGGCTCCTGACCACCCATCAGGCACCCCACACAGGGCTCACTGGCTGCGGACATGGCAGGCTCAGGCTCTCCCTGAGGCTGTAGGTGCTGGACCAGGCCAGAGTTAGAATCTGGGCACAGCAGAGGCCAGGCATCTGGTCCCAGTGAAGTCCTGGCTAACCTGGAGAGCACCCCCTGCCAGCCACACCCCCTTCCCATTCGAACCCTGGGCTCTGGCAGCCAGAGGTACTCACAGACACACGCTGGCGTTGGGAGAAAGCATGTAGACGTTGTTCTCACACAGCGGGTAGATGATGATGGCCTTGCCCCAGTACACCAGGTGAGCTGCAAGCTGGAACACCTGCAGGCAGGGGGCTGGCAGCACTGTGCCGGGAGGCTGACCCACTGGGGCTTCTCTCTGACTTCCCAACCTCCCCCAGGGGACTGGGCACAGCCAGCACACACAGTGTTTTCTATGTTCAGAGCAACACGCCTTTGATCACTGGTCCCTGTGCGGTTTGGAACTGTCATTTCCTCTTAGGCCCGTACTGCCTGGCTGGCACTGAGGAAAGCTCCTACGTGCACAGGGACGTTTGGGACACCCAGCATCACAGGGTAAACTCAGCTGAGCCAAGGGCTCAGCAGAACATCCTGGCAAAGGCAGGTTCCCCACCCCAGCAGGACTCCAGCATGGAGATGGGTTTCCACGTGACAGTGAGTGTGGGGTCACCAGACATGCCCTCTACCCCATGAACTCATGCCCGTGTGTCTCAGCATCATGGAAAACACCCCACTCCTGCTCTCCTGGACTCTTGAACATCAGGATGGACCACAGACAGGCCGAAATCCCTCCGGTCTCACAAGGGAGGCCAGGTCTGAGAACATGGCATTGCCTCACTTCATGGAAAGGAAGACACCGGGCACATCTGAGTCTATACACCCTTAGGTGAGCACTGTCCCAGGCAGGCCTGCCGCCCCTCTTCACCATCACTGAGTGCCTCCACGGGGGGCGTCACCCCTACCTGCATGCAATGACTGCGACACTGACAAGGACACCTCTATCTACCTCATTTCGGCATATGGGACCTCCAGTGGCACCACCAACTTGAACACAACAGACATTTCTGTTCCATCACTGACCCTCTTCTCTCACCCAAGCCCCACTGACATTTACTCTAAAGCAAGGACACGTCCACTCTCCTCCATCTCAGCCACCATCCCGCTCAGTGGCCTCCACCTCCGTGTTCCCCAGTCAGAGCACCACTGTGACGTCCAGAAGCCTATCACCACCAGCACACGCCTGGAGCCGAGGTCTGGCAGGCAGCCCCCTCTGGGGGGGCCTCTGCTAGCTGCAGCATTCCTTGGCATGTGGCCTCATCATGGTCCCATCCCCACCTCCTCTCCCAGAGCCATTCCCTCTGCCTCCCTCTTACAAGGGCCCTTGTGATGACCCTGGGCCAACCTGAATAATACAGGACCACTGCCCCCCCCCCCCTCAAGATCCTTAATCACACCTGCAAAGTCCCGCACAGGTCCTGGGGATTAGGAGGTGGAGGTCTACGGGGATTGTTTAGGCCAGTGGTCAGCAAACTCATTCGTCAACAGAGAGGCAAACCGCAGCTCACGAGCTGCATGTGGCTTATGAGCCACTGTTTGCCGACCGCTGGTTTGGGCAATCACAAGTAATGTACAGTGTGATCCAAATTTTGTTATTCAGAAATAATGCGTTAACCAGGAGAAAAACCTGGGGGAATCTACAGCAGTTATGTCTGGGATATGGGATTGTGCAGACTTTCTCTTTTGTGGGTCTGTAATGTGTGTCCTATTTGAACTTTTGTAAGAAAGAACATATTGATTCTATCATGACTAGAACAATCCCATCTACCTCCAGATGGGTGACACTCACACCTGACGCGGACACGGCTCTCCACTGGGCCATCTGCTGTAGAAGATGGACTCAGAGCGTGGCGAGTCCAGCGCCAGGGCTGGGCCTCAGGGAGCTTCCGTACAACCACACCAGCAAGAAAGCAAGTTTCTCCCATGCAAGGCCAGCGCAGGGAAGCAAGGGAGACGACATCAAAGCTTTGTCTTTGTCCAAAGAGACTGAGAGCAAGGGGGAGGCGCGGCATACAGACAGACTTCATGGTGGGCAGCCTCAGTGGACGGGAAGGTCAGTTTCTTTCAAAGCTTGAAATGGGAGCTGCAAAGACGCAGATATCTGCCACTGGCCAGCACATAAGCTCCGCGGCACACACAGAACAGTGAGCACATTTACGGTTCTGTTTCGTGTCTGCGGTGAAGGCAAGCAGGGTGTGGTCCTCAATGGAGCCCCAGTGAAACACCAAGGCAGAACCCAATAAACATCCTCACAGGGGCCGACAGAGGCCATGAGGTACAGATGATGGAGGGCCTTGTTCTGGATGGCAGATCCAAAATGGCTGCTTTGGGGAAAACAGCCTGAGAGTCCTTGTTGGACAAGCTTCCCTCAGAGGCCCAGGTGGGCCAGCCTCTCTCGCCTGTGCTCCTCCCCAGACTAGAGTGAGAACTGCCGCCCAGTGGCCGTCGCAGGAACGACCCGTCCCTGGGACAGGCCCTGCTGCCCTCTGGTGGCCACACAGTGCTCAGGGTCACCAGAACCAGAGGAGCCCTGCCCTTGGCCTGCAATTTCTTCCTGTGCTTTTCCTGGGAAGCCCCCTGCCCCTTGCCCCCTGCCCCCTGCCCAGGCTCCAACCAGATCCACCGCCAGCGCGAGGGGGCTTCCATCCAATCAGAAAGGGCATCCCACAAGCACATGCTTCAGCACTCCAGGGGAGTGGCCAAGGCCATGAGGTTAGGTCCCGGCTATGCATGTGGGCAGGCCCATGTAGTGTCCTGCTCTCACTTCCCCTACTTTGAGGGTGCGGTACTGCATCCTCATGTGGCCACATGCTGTGTACCTCTGCTCCCGCCCTACAGGCCACCCTGTCCTGGCATCTTCCCAGCACCACAGGGCCTCACTCCTCTCGGCTGCAGCCTCACTACCCTCAAAGGAAGAGGAAGTCAGTCCTGAATCCAGACCTGACTCAGATTTCAGAGCCTCCAGCCAACCCTGGAGCCACCCGTCACTGGCTCTTATCTGGATGGAAGCAGCCTGCTTTCCTGAAACCCCAGCACCTCCCACCTTCAAACAAGGGTCCTCTGCTTTGCTGTACCCAGACCCTTCTCCCACCTATCCTTCCCATCCAGGGTGTCCCCGGGGCCCTCGAGCAATACCTGCAGCAAGGCCAGGTCTGCATCCTGGGCCAGCTGCTGCAGGTTCTTCACGGCAGACGTGGTCTTGATCACCCGCACCAGGGCCGGGGAGCAGTCAAGTGGTAGCTCGCCCAGCAGGGACTTCTCGTCACTGAGCAGCAGCAGGGCATGGTACGGGCTGTGGAGCAGAGTCTGGTCAGAGGACACGTGAGCCACAGGTCCCCTGCCCCAGGCGTGCACTGGAACACGCGGTGCAGCTGGGGTCCAGGCACTGAGCCTCAGAAAGGAGGCCGCAGGAGGAATTAGAGACAAGGGCAGTAAGCCCAAGGGCCTCTAAGCATCTGCAAGGATTACTGTCACTCACAGAGAGAAAAAATCACAGCAGAACTGAAGAAGGTCTGCCCAGCAAGGGTGGCCCAGCTGACCGCCGCCCCATGCACCAAGTCCCCGGTTTGGTTCCCACTGAGGGCACGGCCCCTGTTGTGGGCTCAGTCCCCAGGAGGGGGCGTGCTGGCGGCGGTAGATAGATGTTTCTTTCATCAATGTTTCTCACTCTCTTTCTCCCTCTCCCTTCCTCTCAATATAAAATCAATAAAAACATATTTAAAAAAAAAAAAACTGAGGAAAGTCTGACAACCAGATTCCATCTCCCTCTTCTGGGATTGCCCTGCAAACAGCTGTGATTGAAAAAAATAAATGAATCTTTCCTAAAGAGAAGAGTCCCAAATATGGGAAAAGTAAAATCGCTGCTGATGCTATGAATAGAACTACATAAAAATATGCTTAGCAAGGAAACCAGGAGGAAAGACACTGACCCGGAGCACAGACTGGGGAAGGAGAGAGAACGAGGCAGCGCTTGGCTTTCTTCCACCTTCACATTTTCTGTAATGTGCCCAGATTTCTTTTTTTAGTTAAAAAATAGTTAAGGAAACTGAGGACTTGGTTGGAGGCTGAGGCAGAAGGAGATTGGCCTCGGCTCTTTCCTTGCAGGGAATCTATTAAATTAAGAAACAGGAGATCCCGCAAGTTCAAATTCAAATGTAAGAGGAACCGGTGAGCAACACCATGACGACGATACCGCTCCAATGGCACGTCTTTTCCCCAGGATGCTCGGCTTCTCAGGACCCAGGCCACAGGTGAGGACCCAGCACGGAGCCCGCCCACCCAGGCAGTGCCCAGACGGCCCAGGGGAGCCCTGGAGCTGATCATTTCTATACAAAACCATGTGTTTTTACTTCTATGAACGGGGGAGCCTTGTCTGCCAATTTGTGTGGCAGGAAGAAAAGAACGTTCGGAACAGTGATTGGTGAAACCGCAGGCAGAAGAGAAGGGGTCCTGAAGGGAGTGTGCGTGGGGCTGGCACTCACCGAATGGCCTTCAGGCTCCGCTCGATGGCCTCCGGGGGGATGAGGCTGGCAGCAGCATAGTGGATCTTGTGGGGCAGGCAGAAGCTCACCTCCAGCCAGCTGTTGATGTGTAGCCGCACCACGCCAGACGTACACAAGCTGCGGACAGCAGGGTCCATTTCTGTCGGTGCCTTCGCCCATTCACACAACAACTTCCACGCAAACACACACATCACACAAAACCCCCTGAGGCACTTCTTCCCAGTGCACTGCTCCTGTTGCTCAGAGGAAACTACAAGTGGAGACCCCGAGGGCAAGAAAGCATCTTTCCAGACCTCAGCATGTGGAAGAGAGGAGAACGCTGTATTGCTGGCTAGCCCTGGATGCTGTGGTCCAATCAGAGTGCGAGGACACAAGGGAAGCTATGTTCTCTCACAGAGGCTCAATGCCACTAACGTAGGGGTATTCTTTCTCTTGCCTCTTGCCTCTGCACACCTGATGAGCCCCATCCCATCACAGGTGGCAAACAGGCAGGGCAAGGCCTGTCGCCCCAAAACAGCCGTGGGCAGCAGAGGAGGGGTGGGGACGCCAAATCCCATGGGACATCCCGCCAGGGAGGAGCACATAGTGCCCCCTCCCTGCAGATGCCAGAGCGCCCAGGTGAACCTCAGCAACTGTCGAAACCAGCCTCAGAGATGGTAATTTGGTTCTTTCAGGCCCAAACCTAACTCAGACCAAACACAGCTCTGTACCGGACTCCTCGCTTCTCTCACAGCCTGCCTCAAACCATTAGCAAACTTGTCTGTACCACCTGCAAGGCCCTACAAAGTCCAGTCCTTCTCAGCACCGACCCCCTGTGACCCCGCTCCCCCACAGGGCCCCTGTACCTACCCTCCCCCACAAGCCCCCTGAATCCGCCCTTCCCCACAGGCCCCATGGCTTCCACCTCGGCAGTTCCAGCCAAGTCCCCCAAATGCCAGGAGCCTTGAGTGATGTGCCCACGTTCTCTGACCTTGTCTCCTAGCCCAGGCAGGCCCAGCTACACCAGCCCCCCTGCTGTTTTAGGGCCCTGTACTTCCCCTTGACTGTCAGTCTCTCTCCAGGTGCCAGGAGCTCCTTCCCTCCTTCACATTTCAACTCAAGTGCCACTTTCTCGGTGAGGTGAACCCTGGCACAGGCTGCAGCCCCCAGGCAATCTGACCCTCACTGTTCACCTGCCTTGAGCACCTGACCACAGGACACACCTACTCGTGTGCTGGGTAAGCTGTTTCCTCGACCACAATGCAGTCATGAGGTGGCCTTGTTTGTTCACTGCTCCCAGCATGGCTGACTCCGTGTGGGATACTTAAGGAAGGAGAGGAGCCTGAGGAATGCGCTTCCTGCTCTGGTAGACTCTCTCAAGCACCCCTTGCCCGGAAAATGGGCTCCTGGTGGCTGGAGAACCACATACAAAGGGGCTGTTTCCAGCAGGAGCTTCTGAAACTCCCGGCAGGGAAGCCAGCTTGACCTCTACCCAGAGCCTGGCTGCTCAGCCCCAGTACTCAGTACTGGAAGCTCTTGGTTTGGACACAAAAGAGAGGCAACTGCTTGAGCCACGTCCCCACGGCTGATCCTCGCTACCCCGAAGCAGGTGCATGAGAGGGAACTGAGCCCTCTGTGAAGGCCTGGCCTGGCCTGCCTGCCCGGACCCAGCGAGGTTAGGTGGTGCTCTCACCATCACATCCCAACCCTGAAATCCTATTCCCAGTTGGCTGGACAGACCAAGACGCCCACATCCAGCCAAGTGTGGGGCAGGCCAGTGGCTGGGGGAGGTTTGGTGGGAGTTGCACTTCACCCAGGTCCCAGACCTCTCTTGGGGGCGTTCAAGTACACGGTGCTGGGAAGCAGCTCTGTGGCCCTCACTCCGCACACCCACAGGCTGTTCTTACAGTCACTTCCCTGAAGCCTCCAGCAGCAGACCAATCCCAAGCTGCTCCCCACAGGGCTGCCGCAGGGCTGGCTCAATCTGTGGTCAGCGGTTTCAAATGCAAAATAAGTCTGTACTCTCTCAAGCAGGGGATGGTTAATGGGCAGAGAACACAGTGGGAAGAATACAGAGCACATTTATCATCCTCAACTACTCCTAGAATTTCTGCCAACCTTTTGCTCACTGCAAACTGCCCCACAGCTCCCAAGCACTCTCTGCCTGCCCTGCCTCAGGGGCACTGGGAACACTCATGCCGCTCTCCCAGGATCTCAATGCCACCAAGCAGCACCCCTGGCTGCAGAGGCTGGGGGGCTGCAGGCTGTGGCTGAGTCTGGAAGACCACGGTTCGGTCGCTGCTGGTGCGCCAGCCCCACAGGGTGAAGCCTACGGACAGATCTGATGTGTCACGATTTGGGGCACAGACAGAGGGTCTTTCCCCAAGGCCCCAGAGGAAGATTCCACTCTTGGCTTCTTCTGGAACTGAGGGCTAAGCAGTACATCTCGGCAGAGGAAAGCTCCCTTAGTCGTGCCCTCCGTTGGCCGAAGGTCTTGCTGGCTGGGCGTCAAACCCTGGCACAGCCCAGCCTCTTAAGGAGAGAGTTGCCCAGGGGACCCAGGTTAGTTGTTCCACTTGATTAAGTGAGCAATATTTATGCTCTCAGCATCCACATACAAAACAGAGCAGGAAAACCAGGGGCTGTAGGGAGAATGAAATAGCCAGGCTCCTCCTGTTTCAGGCGGTTGATTGAAAATAAAGGTCTTTGTATTTCTGAGTTGTCCTCTTCAGCATATGGCTTGGAGTAGCTGGTCAAACACCACAGAATCAGAATTGAACAGATGCCTATCATTCTGAAGGTGGCTGGTTTGATCCACCCAGATGCCCAGTGATGCCTCTGAACATTGCCAATGACCTGGCATGTGCCGAGGCTCCAAGCCCTGGTTCGGGTTGTGTGGTAAAACTTACAGCCTTACATTGGAGGGGCTCTGACTCAGTGGCATTGGGAAAGCAAACTGTATAAAACCTAAGAAGCTGGAGAGAGCTGTAGGAAAGGGAACAAGCAGAGGAGGGTGAGGGGGGTGCAGGGGGACAGGTGTTTGGGGCTTGAAACAAACCTCATGAAGAGAGAACAGCAAGTGCCTGATTTGGGTACGGGAGGGAATGAATTTGGCCCATAGAGCAACTCCACCTGTCAGCCATCCCAGGCCATACCTTCTGGTGCACTGTGGCATGAGGTCCTTTTTTGGGGGGGAGAGGAGGAAACACCCACATTGATTTCCTGGTTTCCATGAGGATGTTTCTACACTTTTCCACTTGCTCACCTGCCAGCAACCTCCTCCTCTGGAACACTTGGCACCGATGGTGGTGCCTCTCTACAAACAGTGCGGAGACCCTGAGTGCCGCCCCAGCAGCACCTCAGAGGGCCAGCTGCAGACCCTAGAGTCCCTGCGAGACCCTGGAACTAGTCAGCAAGAGAGAGAGTGGCCCTCAAGCTCCCAGAGAGCCCGGTAAGCCTCCCACATCCAGAGGTGAGCTGGAATTGCCCTGAAATTTGTCAGGAGGAGGAAGACAAAGGTTTGTGCCTGTTTGTAAAGCACAGTTTTGTTTTGTTTATAAAATACAGTTTTAAGACATGACTAGCAGAGTAGGGCTTTGGGCCTAAAAGTCCCTACTAAGCTTGTACTTCTCTTTGTAGGGCAGCTAATAGTTTGATTTGGAATTACTGAAGAAAAAACGCTGCCCCGCCGAAACCGGTTTGTCTCAGTGGATAGAGCATCGGCCTGTGGACCTAGAGGTCCCGAGTTCGATTCCGGTCAAGGGCAGGTACCTTGGTTGCAGGCACATCCCCAGTAGGGGGCGTGCAGGAGGCAGCTGGTCCATGTTTCTCTCTCATCGATGTTTCTGACTTTGTATCCCTCTCCTTTCCTGTCTGTAAAAAATCAATAAAATATATATATATTTTTAAATGCTGCCCTCATGTGAGGCTTATCCAGCCCCACACAGCTCTGGGCCAGAAGGGAGAGCCAAGCCCTATCTGCGACCAGAGATACGCCCACGCCCACCGGAGCCCGCCCTGGAGCCATGACTGTGCAGGAGGCTGCACACCAGCCCAAGTTATGCTTATCCTTCGCCCCCAGACAGAAATGCGCACAAGCTCATCCCATTCCCCTCAGATCTCAGCATCTGAGAAAGCCTTTCAGTTCCTAACCGCTGGCTAACTACTGACTCATGCTTTAGTCACCCTTCTTCCTGCCCCAGGCCAGAGACCTTCAAAGCTCACCCTGACCTTCTAGTTCCTTTGTCTCACGCAGCCGGGCTTCCCAGTGCATGCAGTGGGACCCTACACCTGATCCAAGGGGTCTGGGTGGGCTCCAAAAGGCCCACCTTGAAATTTCAAACCAAAGTTTCTATGCAGGTACACTTCATGGAAACAGGAACTAAAACTCCCAGGATATTCGTGGAGGTGTCTGTGGGCCCCTATCTGCTCTGGACAGGCAGCAGTGTGAGGCAGTGAGGAGCGGGCAGAGTCCCCAGCCTGGTAGACCCCACTACAGGCCTGTTAACAATGGGGAACCAGTCAGGCAAACACTTCAAGCCCCACGGGATCCACAGAGACGTGGCTCCTATTTACTCCTTTCCACTACTAGTGGGTGAGCTGTGCTTCTCCACAAGCCGAGCACAAGGGCTGCATCAGGAAAAGTGAAGGGATGTCCCTGACCTTGTGGGAGAGACAGCCTGACAGTCACACAAAGGAATGGCATGCTATCACTGAGGTCACCAAGTTCCACAGGAAGACACAGGCACTGGAACAGTCGGGGGGCCTGTGGAGGGATTCACACTGCCAGCCTACGTTTGCAGATACTTAAGTCCTTGGGCAAGGGGCCATCAGGCTACTCAGCCATACCATAACCCTGGATTTTATTATTATTTTAAAATATATTTTTATTGGTTTCAGAGAGAGATAGAAACATCAATGATGAGAGAGAATCACTGATCGGCTGCCCTCTGTACACTTCTACTGGGGATCACGCTTGCAGCCCAGGCATGTGGCCTGACCAGGAATCGAACCGTGACCTCCTGGTTCAAAGGTTGGTGCTCAATCACTGAGCCATTCTGGCTGGGTCCGTGGATTTTAATTAGAACACCAAACTCAGAACAGTTCCTTTGAGAAGTCTCATCCCGATCTCCAACACGGCCAAGTCTCACAGCTTCTCATTTCAGCTGAGAAACGCTTTCTCAGGGATCTGTCAGGAAGTCGCTGTTTGTTATGCTGCCTGATCAGTAACAAACTCTGCCTCCCTTTCTTAGCTCCAAGGTGCAGTCCATTCTACAGGAGCGGGGGCAGGTCAGGCCAGACCCTCAGGGCCAACATGGACCTGGGAGGCCACAGGCCACAAGCCAGGGAGGCTCCTGGAGGCCACTGCCGTTGCCAGGTTGGGATAGTTAAAAGGGTGGACACAACTGCCACAGGCTCTCCTGGGGGCGGGGCTGGGACCAGGACTGGTCAGAGTGGAGTCTAGAAACAGGGTGGGCTGCAGGGTTCGCATGGAGGAAATTCGATCCTGGGCACTAACAACTGAGGCCTAGGTTAAAGGAGGGAAGCTCAGTGCTGGACAGTGGATTCTGGAAGCTGTTTTTGCCAAAAACCAATTCCTGTCCTCGCCTTTCAAATTGATGCCCACTAGGGGGCACTGGCTGCCTCCGGCTCTGAGCTGTAGCAGGCTCTGACACAATCCAGAATCTCATCCCTCCAGCTTTCCAGTTCAAACATAGGAAAGCACAGTCCCTTCTATCTTTAGGAATATAAAGTAGTCTCCTAGTTTGCTTTTCATTTTAATTCCAGGTTAGTCTGAATTCTGCTGTAGTTGAATCCTAGCTGAGATCACTTCTTGGCCTTTTGGCTAATATCCTATCTAATAAAGAGGGAATATGCTAATTGACCATCACTCCATCACAAAGATGGCTGCCCCCACAGCTGAGGCCACATACCCATGAGCAATCAGCAGGGACCTGAGGCTACGCTCTCCCCTGCCACCGTGGGGCTTGACGGGACCTCAGGCCACATCCCTCACCCAGCAGGCCTTGACAGGGGATCTTAGGCCACAACCCTGCCCTGGCATCAGGCTGAGGGGACCTCAGGCCACGGTTCCACCCCCCTCACCCTGCGCCAGGTCAGGGGACCTGAGGCCATGCCTCCCCATCCGGCAGGGCTTGACAGGGGACCTCAAGTTGAGCTTCCCGTCCTGGTGCTGGGCTAGAGGAGCTCAGGCAGCTCCCCCTGCCCCTGCGCCAGGCCAGGGGACCTCAGGCCACATTCCCCACTAGGTGGGGCTTGACAGGGGACTTCAGGCCATGTCCCCCCCCCATCCCTGCACACAGGCCAGGGACCTTAGACTGCATTCCCTGCCCAGCAGGGCTTGATGGGGACCTCAGGCCGTGTCCCCCGCCCCAGCATCAGGCCAGGAGACCTGAGGCTGAGACCCCCCTGCCTGGATGGGCTTGACAGGGGACCTCAGGCCGTGCCCCCCACCCATCGGGGCTTTACAGGGGACCTCAAGGTACACCCCCAGTGCTGGGTTGGGGAACTCAGGCCGTACCCCTGCCCAGTGGGGCTTGATGGGGAACCTGAGGCTGCATCCCACTCCCAGTAAGGCTTGATGGGGGACCTGAGGCCATGCCCCCCACCCAGCAGGGCTTGACAGGGGATCTCAAGGCACAACTCTGCCCCCTTCTGGGCTGGGGAACCTCAGGTCATACCCCCCCATCCTGGTACCAGGCCAAGTGACCTGAGGCTACGTCCCCAGCCCAGTGAGGCTTGACAAGAGTGGGACTGACTGGGTCTGGATCTAGCCAAAGGGGGGAGGGTGGCCGGATCTGGGTCTAATGCAATTTTGAGGTGCATGTGGGCGGGCAGGGACTTAACTCTGGGTCCTGTGGTGCGCCTCAGACTCTGTCAGGAGGAAGGTTTTCATATACATTTTACTAATTTTATCTCTGACACTTCTATTATAGAGAAAGGGCAAATACCAATATTAAATTATTTCCTCTAATTAATCCCCTTTTAATGTGCACGAATTTCGTGCACTGGGCCATTAGTCAAGTATAATCTGAGTTGAGGCATGCAAATTCCCACTCAGAGTAAGGCAACAGCAGTTTCCAAGGAAGGGATTTTTTTTTAACTGTTTTTTTAAAAATTTACTTTAGAGAGAGAGGAAGGGAGAGGGGAAGGGCGCAACATCAATGACAGAGAAACACCGATCGGTTGCATGGGATGACATTCAACCAACTGATCCACACTGGCCAGGGCCTAGAAGGGGATTCTGGTGTCAGTCAACCCAGAAGACAATTCTTCCTCCGCAGGGGAAACGCCAATGTGATCATGAGGAAAATACAAAGACAGGGTCGGACTTCAAGACCAAAAATCCCATCCTGGGTCAAGTTCTCTGAAGCAGGAGGGCCAGAAACCAAAACCATCACTCAGCAAGGGCAGGTTCAGGCTGCCCTGATGTTCTCCAACAGCCGGAAGCCACATCCAGAGGTCACCAAAATAAAGACAAGGGAAACACAAGCTGCCCTCACAAAGGCAACTCCCCCTCCTTTGAAAGGTATGTACACCTCCCAACAGAACAACAAGCAGGGGGTGTGAGCAGAGAGCTACCAGAAAAGAAAACAGGAATGGTTTAAACACGTGAAGACATGCAAAAGCTGTATTGAGACACTATGCTCTACCTCTCACATTGGTTAAAGCCAAAAAGCTCACCAATTTGCTGTGTTGACAGGTATCTCACGAGCTTCTGGTGGGAGTGTAGACTGAGGCACCTACCCCACAGAGGGAAATGCGTGTATCTATTTGCCCTAGCGATTCCACTTTCAGGAATTTATGTTACGGACATGTGGGTACAGATGCGAAAGAACACGTGCCTGTGGTTGAGCAGCAGGTCTTACAGCAGCAAAATGTGAAGCCAAGTCAATGCCCGAGGGAGGGAGCTGGCTAACTGTGCAGTAAAAAAAGAAGTTTTTATTTATCAACACAGGCAGAAGTCTAAGTTATACTGTTAGACTGAGAAGGCAACAGGCTAACTGGATGCACAGTGTGCTACCAGGACGTAGAAGGAGACAGGGGGTCACTCTGCCTGTGTGCACCGTAAGCCCCGCTGTGAGGAGGGCTGTCTGCCGAAACGCTTCCTGCCGCCAGGATGCGAACCTGGTCGCAGTGCAGCAGGAGACACAACCAAAGCTCCAAACTTCAATCTCGATGACTATGTGACCCTTCAAAAAATCAAGTTTAAAAAAATTACCAAAATGTCATAGTGGTTACCACTGTGTATAAAATTACAGATGACTTTTATTTTGTTTATGCCTTTCTGTATTTCCTAAATGTCCTTAATGTTAGTAAAATCAGAATAAGTTAACATAAAAAGGGGAAAGGATTCTGGACAAACCAATGCCTCTGGGCTTAGATGACATGTGTTGTCACCGGCCCCAGTTCTTACACAGGGACCCTCTCCGGTGGGAGACCAGTCCCCTGGACTGGACTGGAGCCTGGGAAGGCCAGGTGGGAGCGCCGAGCTGCCGCACGTGCAAAGGAGAATGTGGAAATGAAAGGGAATAAGGGAGGAAGAGGAGGCAGAAAGAGGCAATGGAACTGGAAGGCACTGAGGAAGCCTGCGCCCCCATGCTGTCTGCCTGGTGCTGTGTGGGACCCTGTGAACCAACTGGCCGGCGCAGGACAGGAAAGGCAAACTGCCAGGTGGGCTGTCCCTTGGGCACTCGCCTCCACCAAACTCCCATCCCCCACTGCAGACTCAGGGCCAGAGCCACAGGATACCCTTTAAAAAGAAAGTAAGTTCTTTGCTTGTCCATGTTTAAGAGAACGGGTGCTGAGCCACAAGTATAATCAGAACAAATGTGAGGTTTCCGCTGTGTCGCCAGCACCTGCTGCACTCAGACACTTAGTGTTCCAAGCCCCCATGTTCCTCAGGGCATGGCCAACCCCATCTCCATCCTCTGAGCCTGTTTCCTCAGGGGTAAAGGGTGACAGCAACACACACCTAAAGAAGGTGGACCCTGAACTTGGCACTGTGTCAGGCTCAGTAAAAGCACTTTGCACCTGAGGACTCCAATGCATTTTCAGGCTCTCATGCATAACTTCAGGCTCACTTTCTGGTTTAAGTATGGAGGTGACTGTTCCAGTCAGGCAGGCACCAAAGGGGTTGGCACTTCCTGCCCTCTCACCCCATTTCAGTGGCACAGGGGAGAGCAGCACCCAGCAGAGGGAGTCCCATTATCAGACACCGCTCAGGCCATAAGGCCCCCGAGAAGGAAGTGCACGGTGTGTGCTGCTCGCTGTCTTACCTGTCGTAAGCTTCCTTGAGGTCCCTGGCCAGCTTGCACTTGGGCAGGATGTGATGGAATGGAGACTGCGGACCATCATTTGCTGCAAGAATTGAGACACAGAAGGTTTTAGAATCTCCAAAGCAAGGAAAATCCACATAGGCTACAACAGAAAATACCTTTAAAAACAAGTTAAAATACCTTTTAAAAGAACTTAAAAAGAATTTTCAGTAACTTTAAGCCAGTCATCAGCTTATTCACATCTGCTTCTTCCTCTTCCTTTTTAAAATATATTTTTTATTTCAGAGAGGGACAGAGACACAGAAACATCAATGACGAGAGAGAATCATTGATCAGCTGCTTCCTGTACACTCCACACGGGGGGTCAAGCCTGCCCCCTGAGCATGTGCCCTGCCTAGGAATCAAACTGGCAACCTCTCGGTGCACAGGACGATGCCCAGAGAACGGAGCCACGTGGCCAGGGCTCACAACTGCTTCTCGTAAACTGTCTGCATCCAGATGAATCAGAATTATACACAGGCTGCTTTGTTCAACTGTCTTTATAGGAAATATCTGTATGTAAACTTCAGGACTGGCGCCCCCTGACGCCGCAGTCAGGGGAATCACAGGGACAAACCTGTTCCCTGGCTGCCTCTGAAGACTGCCCCGGCCCGCCAGCGCCATCTTTAGCCTCAGAGAGGACGCCGTTCCCTGCCTCATCCCACTCTTTCCCCCACATTTATGCTAACATGATTTATTGTTCTGTGATAAAGTCACAGACTCTCAAGAAAATGTTTTAAGAAATAAAACTTCATTGTCAAACATAAAAAGTAAAGTTTTGGCCCTGGCCAGGTAGCTCAGTTGGTTAGAGCACCATCTTGATATACCAAAGTTGTGGGTTCAAACCCCGATCAGGGCACATACAAGAATTAACCAACGAATGCTTAAATAAGTGGAACAACAAATCCATCCCTCTCTCTCTCTCTCTCTCTCTCTCTCTCTCTCTCTCTCTCTCTCTCTCTCAAAATCAATAAATAAAATTTTTTTACAAAAGTAAAGTTTTACTGAAAATGCACCTGAGCGGGTTAGTTTATGCATGGTAATCACTGCTTTATTTACTGCTAAAATCAGACTGGGTTCACCTTCAAACGTGTTCTTGGTTTTCGCTTTTGTTACAAAGGTGCCGACCTGAGAAGACGGGGCTGGGTCTGTTACGGGTAGGTGTCTCTCCACACTTCCAAATGTTGGGGTATATCAAATCCACATAGTAATGTATCTGTTTTTTTTAAATATATTTTATTGATTTTTCACAGAGAGAGGAAGGGAGAGGGATAGAAAGTCAGAAACATCGATGGGAGAGAAACATCGATCAGCTGCCTCTTGCACACCTCCTACTGGGGATGTGCCCGCAGCCAAGGTACATGCCCTTGACCGGAATCGAACCTGGGACCTTTCAGTCCGCAGGCCGACGCTCTATCCACTGAGCCAAACTAGTCATAGTTTGTATCTATTACAAACTATTAGAAATGTAATGTACCTATTTTTAATAGCCCGGCCAGGGTGGCTCAGTGGCTGAGAATTGATCTATGCACCAGGAGGTCACGGTTCAATTCCCAGTCAAGGCACATGCCCAGGCTGTGGGCTCAACTCCCAGTGTAGGATGTATAGGAGGCAGCTGATCAATGATTCTCTCTCTTCATTGATGTCTCTCTCTCTCTCTCTCTCCCTTCCTTTCTGAAACCAATAAAAATATTTTTTAAATTATTTTTAATAACTTTCCAGCTGATAACTCCATTAGGTCCTCCTTCAATTTAGTTGAAAGCAAAGAACTGAAAAGCACCCGCCCTGCTGGCTCACTGCTCCGCTGGCCCCTGCACAGGTCCTCCGGCCCGGGACACAGGGCCAGGGCCGGCAGCACCAGGACCGGCAGCACCAGGGCCGGCAGGCAGTGCCTGACCTGCCTGAAGAGCCATCGTGATGCATTTGTGGGAGGAAATGCTTCAGGCTAAGGAGTCGATGACAGCACATCAGGTCGGGAAAGGGGTCTACAGCTGTGCCCCCGAGACTCTTCCTTTGCACTGGGGCATGCTCAGTCCAGGCTGAGGATTGAGGAACTCTGAGCACCTCAGCTTCCGTATCTGCCAAACCACGGCAGTGCGCTGCCTGGATCACTGCCTGCTCTGGGTGGCTGGGCAGGAGAGACGCCTGCTCCTCACCATCGGCCACAGCAGACACCTCATCCTGCAGCGCGAGGATCAGCTTGGCCTCCCGAGTGAGGTACTGGCAGCGGCGCTCCTCGTGCTGCAGCACGGTGGCGATCCGTCGGGAGAGGTTGTGCAGGCAGTTGATCACCGAGGGATCCGCATTGGCCTGTGGGAGAAGCCAAGCTTGACTCAAATGCAGCATATGTACTCAGATAATACACATACAAAGCAAAAACTGAAACCATGAGAAACTACTCCTCTAACCTCAGGCTCCTCGCCAGCTGCCGCTACCACCAATTTCTTGTGTCCCCTCTAGGAGCTGTCCATAAATGCCAGCCTACTCAGTATCCTATATTGGGGAGAGTTGCCTAGATGGCAGCACAGAGATGGCTCCGTGGGGTCACCTAGGGTGGAGGGTAGAGAACTAGGCATTTCTAACAAGTAGAGAAAGTCTCCCACCCTGCAGGGCACCAGGGCCGTCCAGGAAGGTGGGACACAGATGAGGCACCCACTCTGGGCCTGGCAGCGGCATCCACTCTGGAAGGTACAGATCTGTCCAACCACCTGCTGCTTGACCCTGGGTCACAAGGCTCCCATCTAAGAAAGGACAACAGTGGCACCTCCATCACTTATCAGACAGAAATGTCAGGTGTCTCTCCACACTTTTAAACGTTGACGGTATGTCAAAGCCACATAGTAATGATTACCCAGAGCAAAATCTCTGGCAGTGTCTGCAGCCACCATGTACTGCTGACTGCTGGTGGACCAACCGGCTATGGTAGAATTCAGTCACACATTCCCTCTCATAGGGACACAAAGTATGATAAACAGAAGCACCAGGCTAACTGTTCACTGAACATTTTCTATCCTCAAGGTTAAGTGACTCTAACAGAAATGACTATGGCGAACAGGAGAAGCCAGCTGGCTCCGGCCACTCCCATCCCCTATGTTAGCTCTAGAAACTATCAGGGGCTGCAGTCGGCCAGGCCAAGGGTGGAGCAGGTGGCTGTGGGGTCTGTGAGGATGCTCCTTGGAGCAGATAACTGACAGCCATGACTCAGGGCTTCAGGAGGCCCACAGGGCAGCTGAGTCATCCTACGGGGTGGAGGTGAGAAAAGGAAGAGGGAGAATGGTGCTGCTGATTAGAACCCCTGGTGCTGCCTCCCTCTCGTTTATCTGCCAGAGAGGCCCTGCCCACAAAGTGTCCACAGTAAACACCTTCATCCCTGGGAGGTGGGAGAGATTTTCTAAACGTGTAGATTTCATGTTCACACACAGAGCTCACACCTGGCAGCATATCTGTGCTGGGAAGAGAACCAAAGGTTGTTCCCATGCTATGCCCTCCACTGGCAGCAGCCCTATCCCTTCGTGTTAAGGGCATCCCCTCAACAGTGCCTGCAAGATCACAGAAGAATCTGTGTGGAAACACTTCCATAGCAAGGAGAGGTAGGGGAATGATCTTGAGCACATGATCATTCCCTCGAAGAGTAATCAAGTCACACCTGAGATGCTGACTCTCTGCTAGAAGACCCATGGGCTGGGGCATGACAGCGCTGTCAGATGCTGAGAGCCCGCTGGGTTCCAGGTTCCCAGATACGCAAGGTGGTGCTTACCCAGGCGAGGCCCAATGACCAGCACTGATGGAGTGTGCCAGAGTGTCCTGCTTGGCTGCACAGGCCAGCACTGTTCAAGGTGCCTGCAGAGCCTGACGCTGTGTGGCCACACTGGGATAACTACCAGCTAAGGCACGCCAGCCCTGAGTGGGAGCTCTTAGAAATGCCACACTTTCCCCATATGTGCTGTGAGACAGCATGAAGTTCAGGGCATCGCCTGTGAGACCTTCTTGTCCCCAGAACTCACACCCAAATGTAATCAAGCATTTAGTTTGCAAGAAATACAGGGTCAGCGAACAAGTCTGGCTGTCTGCACAATGAGATGAGTCCAAACACAGAACATGTGATGGGACAAATGGGGGAGAGACCTAGACTGGCAGAGATCTAGAGACACAACAACACGTTTGTGCAGTTTGGATCTTAATCCTGGTTCAGACAAGACAACCGGCAAATGCTGTGGCAATTGGGGAGCTTCAATGGACCATGTACTAGTTTATACCAACTTACTGCAAATTTTCTCAGGTGAGAAAAGGGTATTCTGGTATAAATTAAATGTCCATATTTTTATTGAGATGTCTTCTGAAGTATGTAGGAGTGAACAGACGTGTCGCTAGGGCTTGTCTTGAAATACATAAGTACCAATGTAAGGGCGGTATACTAGGAAGAACCACGGTGCAAAGGTGATAGCTGTGGAATCTCAGAGACGGGCGTACAGGTTTACCAAACTGTTGTCACTAACTTAGCGTTTAAAACTTTTCAAAATAAAAATATATGTATACATTTTTACATGACTAATGAAAAAAAAACTTGTCTACCCTAAAATATCAACTCTTTACATTATTTAAAATTCCTTTCACCCTTCAACATTATGGCCCATGCTATCTGAAGTCCTATACTATTTTTGGTAATCTATACTCCTTCAGGTCCTGATATCATCCGCATTTCTCATCTTTAATGGCCACAAATATGCAAGTATATAGCAATCACCATCTTTTCCAACCATTCCTCAACTACTGGATACCAGAATTATTTCCAGTCTAATTATTATAAAAATCTTTACAAGACTTTATAATATGTTGTTTGCTTCCCTGTTATACATTTTGCTATCACATGTTGCCCAGAGATGAGAGCTTGCCGGCAACATCTGGGGTGGGGTTGTGGCTGCTCCTCACTGCCCATCCCACAGGGCTATCAGGACTGACAGGTGGACAGCATTCGCCATGGGTTTTTGTTGGCTTGTTTTTTACTTAATTTGAGTTCTCTTGTGGATGTTTTTGTATTATGTAATTACATAAGTAATACAAGAATATTGTGAAGATGCAAATACTATGGAAGTGTATAAAGGAGGAAGAAGATCTCTTGAAACTTCATATCCCCACCACTAATAAATCATTTTGTTCTAACTTGTAGTTCTGTGTTTATCAACAAGGTAAAAATTTAAAAATTAAGCTTCATTCTAATGGATCTTTTTTCTAGCATTATTTTGATTTTGAACTGTTCATAGTGAAACATATAGTCTCCATACCAAAAAGAGGCACCGTGAAAAAGAACCCTTGAGACTCAGAACGGCACCTAATTTTATAGGTTCCCTTTCTACTCCGTCTCACTCTGCCACTCTGAAGGTTTTCGGAGCATCGCTGCTCCTTGTCACCGAAATCCAATCACTTTCTCACTCATGTTTCTGCAAAAAAGCTGTCGTGCAGATCACGTGCCCAGCTAGAAAGAATTTCTGGGTTCTTTGGTGAAAACTGATACTGGTAATTTCAGAGAAATGCCATTATTTAGCCGTCACTGAATACAAATTTCCTAGGTATTCCATTAATAATATAAGCCAGTCCTTGCCCAGGGATGCCTTTTATGTTTATTTGGATCCCTTATATTTTGACAACTTTACTGAAAAAAAATTTCCTGTAATTATTAAAAACACAACTTCAGACAACACTGAAAACTGCTTTAAGAGCAATCAGGCTTCATTATTTAAAAAATGGAAAATAACAGGTGTAGTCAGGATGTAAAGAAATTGGAACCCTCATGCATTGCACCTGGGAATGTAAAATGGTGCAGTTTTGTGGAGAACAGTCTGGCAGGTCTTCAAATGGTTAAACACAGTTATCATACGACCCAGCAATTCCACTCCTAGGTATATACCCAAGGGAAATGAAAACATGTGTCCACACAAAAAAATTATATACAAATATCTTAACAGCATTGTTCATAATAGCCAAAAGGTAAAAAAAAAAAAAACCTCAAATGTTTATCAACGGATAAATGGATAAACAAAGTATGGTCTATTCACACAATGGAATACAATTTGACCATAAAAATGAATAAAGTACTGATATACATGACAAGGGATAATCTCAAAATCACTATGCTCATCGAAAGAAGCCAGACACCAAAGGTCACCTATTATTATAGGATCACATTCATATGAACCATGCAGAACAGGTAAATCCACAGAGACAGGAAGTAGATTGGTGATTTCTAGGGGCTAGGAGAGAGCAGGGCAGAGAAAGGGAATAACTGAGTTCCTTTTAGGGTAACAGTAACATTCTGAAACTAGATAATGGTGATGGTTACACAACAGTGTTACAAGATGCCACCACTTTAAAATGGTAAATTTTATGTTATGTGCATTTTGTTTTTGAAAACAGAGAGAGAAGAAAACAGTAAGAGCAGACCAATGCCATGCCCACTGCAATGACACACTCACCAGAAATGAGCTGCTGTAACTCCCCTCACCCTCCTTTCTGATTTGCCCATGCTCTTCAGACATTTATAAACACTCACCCTTAGTGCAAATACCACATTAAAAAGAATCATGGTGGGAGCTTCCCTCTTCGGGGATGGGTCTGTTTTGGAGACCTGTAAAAGATGCATAATTCTATTGAACGAGAGCCGCCACTTCCCAAGAAGAGCTGTTTAGAGCCATTCTACTTTAAGCATGGGGAAAGGTTCCAAAATATAGCAGAACCTTTGCATGAGCTAGTGGTGAGTCCCCACTGAGATAATAAGGTCAGTGCATGATGAGACTGCCCCAGGCAATGGAAATGGGCTGAAGTGTCCAGAGGAGACAAGATGGAGAGGGGCCCAAGCAGATGGAGTGCTCTCTACCCAGACATCCTCCCCACTCCCATCCCCAGCTATGATAAATACTCAGGGGATTAAGAGAGGACAATGCTAGAGCCAGCAGAGACAGGGCTGGCTGCTACTCTGGCAGCCAACCAGTCACAAACACCACGCTGATTTCAAGTGTGGCCACTAGGGGGCATAAGAGGCCAGGGCTCCAGCTCTCCCTGGGCTATCCCAACTAGCCCCCGACCATCTTTCCTATCACTCTAGTTTTATAGGTCCAGGACTGCTAGCAGGCTGCCAAACCTCCCCTCCATCACCCACAGGTCATCTAATCCCTACCTGCAGGGGTTTCAGTGAGGAGGGACGGTGCTGTCCCTGGGGCCAGGTGCACCCACACAGACGGTCTCCTGTTTTAGCACCTCTAACCACCTCAGCTCTTTCCACCAGCTTGGTCATGGAGGTTATTTGAAGACCACATCGCAGACCCTCATATTTCTGGATCATATAAGTGGAGCTAAATCTTACACTGTCATATCAAAATCCTTCAGAATCGGAGTGCTGCTGTTGCTGATTCTGCCTGTGTGCAAAGCACTGACTGGCAGGTTCTGTGTGCAAATTCCTTTGGGTCCCAGCGCAGTCTATCTTGTTAAAACTCCAGTGCTGTAACATTTCTTCTCATTCATCAGAGAATGTATATAAAGGACTTAGCACAATAGCAAGAGCTAAATTAATAATAATATTGGCCATGAGATCACTTAAATTAATAATAATATTGGCCATGAGATCACTTAACAGTAAGAAGAAATGCTTGTACCACTTTAAGAAAGTGAGGGGCAGGGACTGAAACTCGGGGGGTGAGGGTGGAGGGGCGGGGAAGGCTGCCTGTCTCCTTCTCCAGGTGTCCCTCAGGATCGATGAAGTACAGCTGATACCAAGCAGCTGTCTGGTCTGGCACACACTCGCTACCTTTACCAGAGCCAGTGGCAGCCACAGCTCCCTGAGCCCTGGACCAGGATTGGGCCATGCCTGGCCAAGGAGAGCCGTATATTCTCAGGGAGGCCTTACCTGCCCCAGTGCATGTTGTAGGAGTGTCGGGTGCCCGACAAAACGCACGTTATCGATCTTCAGTTCGAATTTTTGGCCACACATTTCAGACTTGGTTGCCAAAATTGTTGCCAGAATGACATCTGAAAACCTTAAAATTAAAAAGAGGTAGAGTGGAAATAAATGAATAAAGTGTCACAGCCCCATACCAGCTGCCCTCAGGGAATAAGGATCGCAGTATATGGCAGCTTTTTGTGCGAGTGGCTTGACCCCCACTGATGACCTGGAAGTTTCTATCAGTTGCCTTCTGAAGCAATCCCCAAGATTTGGGACATAAAATCACCAAAATTACAAGGTAAAAGGCATGAGAAGCATAGACTGAAGGCACATGCTGTCAATTTCTTGGCATGCTCTTGAAATTCAGGAGAGAAACAGCTTGCAGTTTGCTTTTAAAGGCAAAGGGAGGAATAACAGCTGAAGCTGGCGCTGCCCTGAGGAGCTGCTCATTAAAGCTCATGGGTGGGGGAGGGGGCTCTACCAGCAGGTCCAGGTTTACCAGGCTGCACCTCTCAACTCCCAGGAACCCCCACCCTCAGTGCTGTGTAAAGGACAAGAGTACAGCACTAACTGCTAATTACCTTTGCAGCATGACTGCCCGGCCCTTCCCTTATCCTGAACACTTACACCTTCCAGCTTTTGTTAGGGAAGAAACTTTAAAAGATGAGCAAGAAACCCAGACCCACGGATATGACATGGACATAGGTGCACAGGACTGGATACCACAGAGTAGGAATGGCTGTGGTGTGGGGGAGAACAGATTTGGATATGAGTTCACCCCTTTGCCAGGTGCATCAGTACACTTACGTTTTCTTACAGGCAACCCAGTTCCTTCCTGCCCACAGGGATCCAGATATGGGAGAGTCACCACAGGAAGCAGAGTGCTGGGGGGATGCTATGCAGACTGTCATCTCAGAAGCCAGGCTTGAGGGGGCCCTTCACTTTGGAAACACTGTCTGAGCTGGAGCAGAAAGCATTTCTAGCATCCATGTTGGGACAGCGCACTGTGTTGGGACAAGTGGCTCCAGCTCCCCAGGGCCACGCTCTGCCCCTGGGCACAGACTCCCAGAGCTCTGGAGGCCATCAAAGGTAGACACTCCAGCGTGCATCCTGGGCCTATGCTAAGGAGCTACAGTGAGTCAGGCACCATACCGGATACTTTTCTCTTGGACGACCTCACTGCGGGGAGGGGAGCGACTACCTCCACACCTCTCCCTTTTCTGAATAAAAAAGATGGGCTGCTACAAACTGCTGCTTCCGCTGAACCCTGAAATAAAGAACGGCTCTGGGATGAAAGGATCTAGGAGGGGGGTCACTTGCTCTGGGCTCACCCTCTAATGGAAGAGGGACTTGAGCGCTGGCGGGGTGGGTCAGTGGTCAGAGGATCCTCCTGATACCCCAGGGTTGCTGGTTCCATCCCCCTTAAGGGCTATACAAGAAGCAACCAATGAATGCATGAATAAGTGACCAATAAATCAGTCTCTGTCTGTATCTCTCCCTCTAAAAATCAATTTTAAAAAAATTTTAAGTACTTGGAGCCAGCCTACAGCAAGAACCTTGCTGTTCAGTCAGCACTCAAACTGCTGCACAAGCAGCGAGAGAATCTTTCGTCTCCCCCAGAGGAGAGGAGCCTAGACCTGCTGAGGCCTTGGGGAAGGAGGGTGTCACTGCTTTCCAGCCCTCCCCGGGCTGCCATGGTCCTCCAGGCGTCACCGGTTGTCTGTGACCCACAGACAAACAAGATGCAGAGGGTTTGCCTCTTGTACTGTCAGGGCTGCACTCAGCCCTTTTGACAACAAGGCTGTCAGAGAGCTTGTCAGAGACAGTCTGGGAAACGTGGGGCCCACAGCCTAAGTCCTTAGCTGCCAATGACGGGTCTCTTCCCGGGAATACTGCTCTCCGGAGAGATAAAACCAGAGATGGAATAATCCAGTGTCTTAGACCAGAGGCATTTATATGCTTTCCTTAAGAACTCTGAATGGCTCTCTCTGTCCTATAACTCCCGTCTGATGGTGAGAGGGCGCTCAGGGTGGTAAACAAACACTTCTGCCCTAATGACTGATTCAGTGCCAACATTTCACATCCTATCTGAACACGTAGCTCCTCCAGTCTGCCACCGAGGGACAAAGATAAGGTATAGAAAACAACCTCCCACTATTCCAGAAAGTTCACTTTTTCCTGTGATATCCAAATACCTCCATTAAAAACCTCTGCTCTGTCATCAAGACCCACACATGAGCCTCTGCCTGGCCCTCAGCCACTAGTTCAGGAACCTAAGTTAGTTTGGCTATGGGCTGGATCCTGAGATTCAGAGGCAAGCAGTGGTCTCCTGAATATCAAAGTCCAAAAGCATCCTCCAGCCGAAACCGGTTTGGCTCAGTAGATAAGAGCGTCAGCTTGCAGACTGAAAGGTCCCAGGTTCAATTTCAGTCAAGGGCATGTACCTTGGTTGCGGGCAGATCCCTAGTGGGGTGTGTGTGTAAGAGGCAGCTAAACCAAGTTTCTCTCTCATCGATGTTTCTGACTTTCTATCCCTCTCCCTTCCTCTCTGTAAAAAATCAGTAAAAATATATTTAAAAACAAAACAAAAGCATCCTCCAAGAGCCAAATAAAAAGTGCTTCTCCCAAGACCAGAGAGGCCAGTGTCTGCAGGAGGAGCCAATCAGAAAGCCATGTGCTGCTGAAGTTCAAAGCCACCTGCCCGACATGGCCATTCAGGGAGCCCTCTGGGGCGGCCGGGGATGGTGCTTGTCTGAGCGAGTCTGGCCCACAGAGATTCCATTCACCACTGCAACATTAACACTCTCGATGAGAAAAAATACTTGAGTGGCTTTATACTTTATATAGTGTGTCTGCTGATATAATATACACAAAGGTATAGTTATATCGTGAGATTTGGGGAGGAGGGGAAAAGCTGTTATAAATAGCAAATGGAAACAAAACAAATGACAATATTTTTTGTTGTTTACAAAAATCTTTTTTCCATGTTTTGATGGTAAAAGGCCTAATAAGATATATTGCACACAATAAAATAGCTGTTACAAAACTGACATTCCTGGAATAACTTAGAAATTAAAAAAAAAATTTAGGAAGATGAACCAGCCCAGCTAGAAACCAGGCCAAGACCTTCCATTCCTTCTGAGACATTCAGGAGCAGAGCTTGTTCTCTGGTTTGGTCAATAAAGGGGTGAGGGGCAGCATGGAAGGGAACATGACTCTGCACCCTCCGGGTATAGGGGCTCAAAGATGCTCCAATGTCCAGAGGGGATATCGCTGTCAGGGGGACAGGAGGGTCACACCTTTTCATGCCCTCCTGAAGAAGTGCCAGATGAGCTAGCTCCAAGGATGCATTTTGCTTCTAAAGTGCACACACAATAACACCTAACATCAAGCATTACATCTAACATCCAGCCCTTGGGAAAGAGACTCCACTACACCCCTCTGAGAAATGAAGGCCAAGAGAATAACTAAGGATCTCTATTGCAGGGAGGCAGCAAGTTAGGGGGACAAGAAACCCTGCTTCTGGTCACCTACTAGCCTCACAGGCTACTGGTGGCTGCCTGGAGGAGGAGGTCTGAGTGCAAGCCTGGTCCCAGAAGCCTCCCTGGTGCCAGCCAACCTTGCGTGGGCTTCCTGGGTAATGTGAACCGGGTAACTCCCGGGGGAGAGAGGGCAGGGCCGTGGGATCCGAGCGAGAGCCTGTGTGCCTCATTAGTCATTCTTCAACAGTGAGGGGATCAGTGAAGCACAATTACAAGAAGAGAAGGTAGCAGAAATCGAGACAGAGAGACGGTGGAGAAGTCTTGGTCTTACCCTGCAACCAATTGCCCATCGGTTGGAGGACATGGCTCGCTGACATGGGAACAGGACCATCAAGACCAAACAAAAACACATTGATTTTTAAAATCATGAAAAGTTATAGTTGTTTTTATTAAAACAGCATTAAAGTCTAGCACAAGTACTACCATTAAGCATTAACTGTTGAGGTCAAGGCTAAGACACTTACCAGACAAGAAAGGATACAGACAAATCCCCAAGTTGAAGACTTACCACACAGTTTCCTCACTAACGCTCAAATTTGCTCACATACACAGACTGGGCCAGAATGGGGGTCAGTTTCCAGAACAAGAACAAGGAGGAAGACCTGGGTCAGAGCCTAGCACCACACACACTGGCTAGATGCCATGCTTTGAATCTGACAAACCGTCTCAACGGATCAAATAAGATCCCCATAGGTAAAAGCCTTATGTAAAATGCACTGACTACCTCAGCCCCAATTCTTGAGATGCTATGACCACCTGCACAGCTGACCTCACTGAGTCTCTGCCCCTGTGGCCCCTTCAGCAAGGCAGTCATGGCAGATCCGTATACACTTATGTTAGGAAATGTCCAAGACCTCTGAACTATCCAACCTGAGCTTTTTTAGAAAATACATTTAAAAGAATTAAAGTTCCTCTACACAGGTCTATAGCATGCTGCTTTCTGAGTCTGCTGGGAACGGAAAGCAGGTCTAAGCCCCGCAGTGCAGACAGCCTGGAGGGTGAGAGCCTGCCCGGAGGCATGCCACGCCCACCAGGCTGCCCTGCAGGGACTGCTGCCCCGCAGCTCACCGAGAAACACCATTACCAAAGACCCATGCAAGAGAAACACACAATGAAGAACACTTTTTTCAGCAGCTCCCAAACTTTAGCTCATTCGTTTGTATAGTAGTAAAGGGGTAAGATGTTGTGTGGACTTTCTCAAGATCATCCAGGCAGACAGAATCTGAAGAAGCTCAAGTTCAACCCCTTGAACTTTATCTCCTACACCTAGACAGGTCACAAAATCCCTTAACTTTCTGTCCTGACTGTGTTGCTCAGTGTTTAGAGAATGTCGGTCTGCAGACCAAAGGATCGTGAGTTCAATTCCCAGTCAAGGACACATACTAGTAACTCTGTTGCAGGTTTGATCCCCAGCCCCAGATGGGGTACACACGGGAGGCAGCTGGTTGATATCTCTCTCTCTCTCTCTCTCTCTCTCTCTCTCTCTCTCTCTCTCTCTTCTCCCCCTCCTCCCTCTCTTCCATTATCTCTCTACAGATCAATGGAAAAATATCCTCGTGTGAGGATTAAAATAAATAAATATAAATATATCCCTTACCTTTCAAATGGGAAAAAGCACATTGGGATTCCAAGTGTCAGCAGTGTTCCATTTCCTTACTGGGGGGGGGGTGACATGTAAAATGTTAAACTCCACAAGTATGTTTTATGGCCCTGTGTCTGCCCTCTGAGGGAGGCAGAGCCACCAGCAAGTGCTCACACCTAGATGCAGGTGTTCGCATGACATCTACTGGGAGGGAGGGGCATCTCAAGAAGAGGCTCACTGTCTAAGGTACATGCCCCGATCACATGCTTTAGGACACAGAGCGAGAATCAGACCCGAAACCCTGAACCTGCACCTGTCCCAGCATGCTGCCTGCAGGGACATGCCAATGTGGATACCGGCGTAGACTCGGCTGGGCCAGGAAAAGGGAAGGGAGGCACCCACGCTTGACTACTTATCTACATTTCTGAGTACTGACCGAAAATCCAGCCAGTAGGGGCGTCTTTCTCAATACATGCGCCACCCCAGGGAAGCTGGAGAGGCTCCGGTGGAGCCCATGTACGCCTGGTATGGAGGACTTGCACGTTGTATGCCAGTAAGCACTGCAGCTCACCTGGCTGAGGTCCCCTCCAGGACAGGGCATGACTGTGCCTAAATGCTGAACCCACTGCTTCAAGAAAGGTAGCCAAGTCTGAGGAGGGCAGCTGTGCCCCTGATTCCATGCGGCACAATGCCAATGGAGAGATAAAGGGCAGAGACAGAGACCTGTCAAAGCTCTGGGATGTTATCTAAAGTGAAATGATTCAGTGTTTTAAAATGAAGTTAACTCTTCCAAACCACCAGCATCTCCTTCCCTGAGGCAGTAACCAGAACAATGCTGGAAATATGGAGAGGAAGCCAGAACTAGCCACTCACGTCAGAAGGGACTGGGCCCACAACAGCCTTTCCAAAGGATGCTATGCTTCCTCTCCTGATGGCTTTGTCCCTGCCAGTGTGGGGTGATTAAACCAGAGGTGGGATTAAGCAGGAGCTCCCTGGCTCCTAATACCCTACAATCAGGGACACTACCACTTTTCTGAACTTGAATTTCAAGACTTAGAGACAACAGACAATATCTATTTTCTTTGCTCCCTTCTAAATTCTAGTTGGGTTTTTTAAACTGACAACTAATTCTTATACCCTGATACACATCATCTTGATAATCTGCATAATAAAACCAGCCTACTCTCTAAGCCAGTGTTGTCCAACAGAACTTTCTTCAAGGACAGAAATATTCTAAACCTATGCCATTCAATATAGTATCCACTGGTCACATGCGGCCCCTAAACATCTGAAATGTGGCAAGTGAAACTAAGGAAATAAAATTTCAATTTCGTTTCACTTCAGTTTGTTTCGATTTAAATGGCCACACTGGCCAGTGACTTGGACCTCGGCAGCACAGCTCTGCACCTTCACTTCTCTGGGGCAGGCCACCGCCCATTCGCAGTTACCCATGTGGCCTGTTCACAGTGTTTCAATCTGGCAAACTGACAAGCAGGAACATCTTGCTGGTTCCAGAAGAAAAGCACCAGAGAATGGTAACCCAGGAAACCGAGAATGGTTTGATGACACTGCAGAGCTGCAGGAAGATGTCTGAGGTGTGACAGGTTCTCCCAGCTGCCGGGGGCAGAGCAGCGACTGGGCAGGTTTATGTGACAAAATAAAGCTGGGGCCAAAGGGCATTAACCTGTATCTCTGAAAATATGGGAGGAGAGGAGGGACGATCATCAGATGCTATAATGTGCTAACATTACCAGATGGCATTACCTCATAGTGGTTTCTTATAAGCTCTGAATATTAACTGCAGGAATTATGTGCTCCTGGCCCTCCTAAAAAATACCTCTACACAGAGAGCTCTGAGTATTCATGTCCTGAGCAGAGCCTCACACCTATGGAGCCTAGCGGAAGAACATCAGGCGTGGCCAGCCCTGCTCTAGACTAGTCTGTGGCCCAGGAGAAGAAAAAGCCCCACACCCAGCGTGCAGGGGTAAAAAGCTTTCTGGGTGCTGATAACAAGTGTCTGTCCCAAGTTGCCACCTTTAAAGGACAAGACAAGCACTGGCCTCTATGTCAACTAGAAGGACCCACTGAATGTCGCTCAACCTCCCACCACCCTCTTCCCCTCCTGCTGTTCCCTTTTCCAAAGCCTGCTCCCTTCGGAGACAGTCACTGGTCACGCCGGAGGCCCTTGCCATCCTCACACACACAAAATAAAAACCATACTCTTGGAACTGTACCACACTGTGGTAGCTGTGGTGCCTTGTCAGAGAACTGAGGGAAACTGTACAAACAGTTTGCATGTATAAGGCCCAGTGTGGGGACCTCCGCTTTCCCATGGCACCGTGGAGACTACATCCTTTAGCTCACAAAGACCCCAGCTATGTTTAGGGGAACCAGAACAGGCAACTTACAATCTTCCCTGCCTCATCTGGGTCTATGTTACCACTTACTAAGCTTTGAAATGAACATAAGAAGGCAGAAGCGGTCATTTCTCCTGTTTCATGGTAGTTCTTCCCACAGAGATCATGGGGGCACATAGAAGAAAAAAATAAGACCCGCTTTCACCTGTGCCCTAAAAGACCAAGGGTCAAATCAGCCCCAACTCTCCGCCTATGTTACCATCTGGACACTCTACACTGCACCCCAGCACCTGCATTTGACCTCTGGGCTGTGCCTGAGGAACAAGGCCTGAGGACAGCACGGGGTGTGCCTTCCTCCACACCCCCTCACAGGAGATAAATGACCTACAGAAACACGGCCTCACCCATCTCCAGCCGGCTTTACGGCTGGAACATGTGACCAAATTACGCAGCAAGTCAGAGACTGGCAAATCAGTTCCCTGCTCCATGCTACACCAAATGGGGAAAAAGAACACCCGGTTTCTCAGGGGAAACATAGGTCAACAGCAGGTGGGGTTTGGGGGCAGGCCTAGCTCCACCGTACCGTGACTTCAAAGCCCTTACCTGGAGTCACCATCCTGGTCCTCGGCATGATCCCCAGTGTTGTTGACAGCATATCTGCTACGAGGCTTATCTGAGTGAGGGCAAAAATGAGACAATGGCTAAGAAACCAGGACCCATCCACAGACAGGACTGTGGAGCCACTAAAAGTGATGGTGTCCAAAATGTGGTACACAGCCCAGTGGTTGAGCGTTGACCTATGAACCGGGAGGTCACCGCTGGATTCCCAGTCAGGGCACGTGCCCGGGTCGCAGGCTCACTCCTCAGTGTGGAGTCTGCAGGAAGCAGCCAATCAATGATTCTCTCTCATAACTGATGTTTCTATCTTTCTCCCTTCCTCTCTCTGAAATAAAAAAATAAAATGTGGTACATAATCACAACAGGATACTGATCAGCCATAAAAAGGAATGAAGTTCTGGCACATGCCACAATGCGGATGAACTTTAAAACATTACGCTAAGAAAAAGAAACCAGACACAAAAAGACAAATATTGCACTTACATAAAATATCTACAATAGGTAAACTCATAGAGACAGAAAGGAAATTAGCGGTTACCAGAGATTGAGGGTAGGTGAAATGGGGACTCATTGTTTGGTTACAAATTTCAGTCTGGAGTACGAAAAATGTTTTTGAGATATGGTGGTACTGGTAATACAATATGGTGAATTAATTATGGTGAATGTGATGAATGCCACTGAACTGTATAATTAAAAATGGTTAAAATGGCAAATTTTATATTATATATTTTTACCATAATAAAATTTTTTTTTAGAAAATATGGTTTCCAGCCCTGACTGGTTTGGCTCAATGGATAGAGCATCGGCCTGCAGACTGAAAGGTCCCAGGTTCGATTCCAGTCAAGGGCACGTACCTGGGCTGCGGGTGCATCCCCAGTAGGGGGTGGGGTGTGCAGGAGGCTGCTGATCGATGTTTCTCTCTCATCAGTGTTTCTGACTTTCTATCCCTCTCCCTTCCTCTCCGTAAAAAAATCAATAAAATACCTTTAAATATATATATATGGTTTCCAAGAAGGTATGATAACTTAGGAAATGCTTTTGCTGCTATTAAGACAGAAAAAAAGGTAAGTATAAATATATTACACCCTGATGCACAAATATCCTCTCACTATATGATGTCAACTAGCCTGGAAAAAGCACAGGCAAAAGAATGTTTAGCTCTCGGCGTTGGCGCCATCTTCCCAGAAACCTCTGTGCCCTGACAACCATGTGGAGGAGGAAGGGGATGCGCAGGCTGCAGCGCAAGACAGATGAGGCAGATGTCCAAGTGCACCGCGAGCCTGTGCACGCTGGAAAGCCACGGGAGCAGAAACAAGGGGGCCCGAGGCCAGGCACACCGGTGCAGCTGTGGGGCTGCACGCCTGCATCTAGCACTGCTCAGTGGGATCCAGTACACACACGCCATCTGAACGCCGTGGCCACCTCTCGAGAGACCCACCCTGCTCTTACAAAAACAGTCCCTTCCGGATATTTGCCCTAGACCTGTGACATTCTGGACGGGTTCTGTCCTCAGGTGTGGCTGAATGTAACATGTATAACATATCAACTTTTCTGTCTTAACTGAAGAAAGAGAAATTTTTTTAAGTCCATATACTGCCCTAGCTGGTGTTTCTCAATGGTTACAGTGTTGACCCTCGCACCAAAGGGTCGCAGGTCGCAGGTTCTATTCCCAGTCAAGGGCATGACCTGGATTGTGGGTTCACTCCCCACCACTTGTGGGAGGAAACCAGTTAATATCTCTCTGCCTCTCTCTCTCTCTCCACTCCTCTTACCACCCCCTACCCACCACTTCCCTTACATTCTCTCTAAAAAGCAATGGGAAAAATATCCTCCGGTGAGGATTAACAAAACAAAAAAATTCAGCCTGCCCTAGTGGTTGAGCATCGACCTATGATTTAGGAGGTCACGGTTTGATTCCTGGGTTTTGGGCTCAGTCCCCAGTAGGGATGTGCAGGAGGCAGCCAATTAATGATTCTCCTCCATCACTGATGTTTCTATTTCTCTCTCCCTGTCTCTTCCTCTCTAAAATCAATAAAAGATTTAAAAATAATGATAATAATAATAATAATACTGTAATTAGTATGCATGGTGCTAGGTGAATATTAGACTTATCAGGGTACTCAATTAATAAATTAGATAAATGTCTAACCATTATGCTGTATACCTTAAACTAATCCTATCTAGTAAAAGATTAATATGCAGATTGACCATCACTCCAACACAAGATGGCTGTCCCTATGTAGTCAAAGATCCTTCCCCCATGTGGTTAAAGATGGCCACCACAAGATGGCCAGCAAGGGAGGGAAATAGGGAGGGATCAGGCCTGCAAGGGAGGGCAGTTAGGGGCAATCAAGCCTGCAGGGGAGGGCAGTTAGGGATGACCAGGCCAGCAAAGGAGGGAAGTTGGGGGCAACCAGACCTGCAGGGAAGGGCATTTGAGGGGGACCCAGGGTTACAGGGAAGAGCAGTTGGGGGGGGACCGGCCCTGTAGGGGAGGGCAGTTAGGGGTGACCAGGCTTGCTGGGGAGGGCAGTTAGGGACAAACAGGCTGGCAGGAGAGAAGTTAGGCATCAATCAGGCTAGCAGGGATGTAATTAGGGGGTGATCAAGCTGGTAGGCAGAAACGGTTAGGGACAATGAGGAAGGCAGGCAGGCGAGCAGTTGGGAGCCAGCAGTCCTGGATTGTGAGAGGGATATCTACCAGGATTGGGCCTAAACAGGCAGTCAGACATCCCTCAAGGGGTCCCAGATTGGAGAGGGTGCAGGCTGGGAGGAGGGACATCCTCTGCCCCCATGCATGCATTTTGTGCACACAGCCTCTAGTATAAAATAATAATGAATAGCAACTGTAATTGACAAATAAAAAAAGGAAAGAAAAAAAAGAAATATGCTCATTATCCCTTAGATTTAACCAGCCTACTTCTGGAATTAATTCTACTAGTACATCCAGCAAAATGGTAATATGTACAGAAAGGACATTCACACTGGTTATAGTAGCAAAAGATTGAAAACAACTTAAATGCCCATCAACAGAGGATTGGATAAATAAATCACAGTATGGTTATCCCATGATTCTAATCATAATTCTGAAACTATATCAAGATGGAAAATGAAAACAACACACACAGAACAGTGTGCAGTGTGTCCGTTCACTGTGCTTAGAAAAAGTAAAATAATATATGCATATGCTTGTATTTACACAGAGGATTCTAGAAATATGGACAGGAAAATGGTAACAGCAGCTGCCCCTACAAGGGGAGGATATGGGTGTCTTGGGGGAGGGGGGCATCAATCAATGGTGGTAAAGAACATTCTTTTCGTAATCTAAATCCCTTTGAACCTTTAAAACTCTGTTCCATATTAACAAATTTTAAAACAGAGTATCAATTACATACTGAGCATTCATGATAAAGAACAGCTAAAAGTAACCTAAATGTCCATCCACAGCAGCTGCATGCTACAACTAAGAGCAGGCTGATTTCTGTTTACTAAATCATAAAGTACTCCAAGGCTATTCAGTGGAAGAGCCACTACAGATCAATACACTTATGTGAAGGGGAAAAAAAATCTGAAAATAATACACTATTTTCCCATGGATACATAGTTGGTGTCTATGCACAGGAAGAACAGTGACTAAAATGGTAAGCAGCTATCCCTGCAATGGGGGAGCAGACCTGGGGGTAGGTAATCAAAGAAAACTTCAGGTGGATCTGTAATTTCCTATTTTTTCCAAGCTGAACACATTTATGTCAAAAAACAACAACAATAAATAGAACTACTTTAAAATGGAGCTGCAACTGCCATCCCAAAACTGCCTCTAACGTCTCATGCCTCAAATCTTTGACATGTTAAAACTGGGCAAAATAACCTTTGGCCTGAGCTTCAGCAACCTGTGCCCCCAAAGAACTGACTATACAAGAAAGCAGCCCTAGCCTGTTTGGTTCATTGGATAGAGGTCAGGGTCCCAGGTTTGACTCCAATCAAGGGCAAGAACCTTGGCTGCAAGTCCCGGGGTGCATGCAGGAGGCAACAGATTGATGTCTCTCTCACATCGATGTTTCTCTCTGTCTCTCCCTCTCCCTCCCACACCCTCTGAAAATCAATGGAAAAATATCCTCAGGTGAGGATTAACAAAAAATGTATATATGTAAATACTATACCTGACTTATGACTATCAGACTGAAAATTAAAAACTGATCAGAATTGGCTTTACTATGTCACCTGACCAATAGAAATAAATAGAAATAAATCCCCTCCTTCTAGTGGTATGTATCCCTTCCTTTTTTCATAACTACCCAATGCCTTTGTCTCTCAATCAGAACACTATTTGCAGCTCCCAAATAGCTATTCTTATTGACCTCAAGGAAATGCTTGTTGCCTCTAATTCTAACCTTTTGTTTTTAGGTTAACACATGTAGCCTTTTTGAAAAGACTGCAGACATGGATGAAATGTTAGCAATAGAAGCTTTTGGCTAGTGAATTATGATTTTTCTCCTGTTTCTTTTTGTCTACACTTTCCAAACAGTAGTCTATAAAGAGTAGGCAGTAATTGTATCATCAGGAAAAAATAAAAAAACTTGAATTTTAACGTGCGAGGCGGTGAGGGAAGGGGCCCTGCAGCTGGTCGCTCTGGTCCAGCAGCCAGGCGCGTGCCCGGAGCGCCAGGCCCGCTCCCAGCGCTCACTTACTTGTCTGGGATGCCGGGTGCTCCTGGCTTCTCTGGAAGGGGTACCTGAACAGCAGTTTATTGCCCCTGCTCCCCGAGCTCACCAGAATCACGCTGATGGGGCTGGTGTTGTCCCCCATTCTACCGTGGGGCCCGAGGGCGGGGGCGGGGGCGGGGGCTAGGGTTGGGGAAGGAGGGAGGCTTCGGAAGACTTGCCGAGGGCTGGACCGGCGTGCGGTGTTGGGAAGCTCTGAGAAGGCCAAGAACCCGGGAAGTGGGGGGAGAGGGGGCTGAGGAAGACGCGCCGGGGCGGGGGAAGGGGACCTGACAAGGACGCCACCAAGGCCACGAAAGCCCAGCGCGGAGAACCAGAGCAACGGAGCCAGCGCCACGTAGCGCGACCTGCAAGGCTCGTGCGACTTCCACCCCAGAGCCAGGTGAAAGCGCAGTGGATGCCCGCCCGCGGGCCGGGGACGTTTGCGCAGGCGCGAGCGGCCGTGTGCGCAGGCGCGGTCTCTCTCTGGGAAGCTACGCATGCGCGTAGACCGACCTCCTTCCGGCTGCGGTGAAGGGAGCTGCCCACCTGTGTGAATAGGAAACTGAAGCCAGATCAGCTCTCAGGTTCAAGGCCGCTGCCCCCGAATGATTTATTTCTTATTATAAAAGAATAAAAGTAATACTTGCTTTGGGCAGAAAGGTTAAATTTACAAGTACTTTTACAAATATAAACTAAACTAAAAAAGTTTTTAAAAAATCATGTCAGTGGAACACAGACCTAAACATAAGAGCTAACACTATAAACTTCTTACAGAAAAGCATATTCGTGATCTTGGACTGGGCAATGATTATGTAGATATGACAAGCAACTACAGAAAAGCTTAACTGGACTTAATCAAATTAAACACTTTTGTGCTTCAAAAGACACCACCAAGAAAGTAAAAAGAGGAGAATAGGAAAAATATAATTCATGTATCTGGTGAGGGAATTGTATCCAGATTAATACTTTTAAAACTCTTACAACTAAACAATAAAAAGACAACTAACCAATTGAAAATATGAAAAGGAAGTGAATTGCTATTTCTCCAAAGAAAATAGACCAACAAGCACGTGAAATGATACTCAACATCATTCTCATTAGGATAATCTAAATCAAAACAATTGCACACTTTATTTCTCTCCAAATCAATACATGGCTCTTATTTTATTTTAAAATATCGAAAGTAAGTCCTGGCTGGTGTACTCAGTGGTTAGAGCATTGACCCGTGCACCAAATGGTCTCAGGTTAGATTCCCAGTCAAGGACACGTATGTAAGTTGGTTGCAGATGTGATCCCCATCCCCAGTCACGGCTCATGGGGGAGACAACCAATCGATGTGTCTCACTTGATGTTTTTCTCTCTTCCTCTTCCTCTCCCTCCCTCCCTCCTACTCTCCCTAAAAATCAATAGGAAAAAATATCCTCAATGAGTGTTAACAAAAACATCATCTGGCATCTTGCTATTCCTGTAGCTGGACAACTAAGATCTCATTCATTAGCCTGCTGAACTGTTCCTTTTCAGAAATACGGATACCATCTAAAAGTTTTCTGATACCCTTGTTTTTAACTGTTGAGGCTTGCTGAATCAAAGCAGCTGAATTTGGTACAAGTTCAATGTCATTTCTTTCAAGAATTAACTCATCTTTTTAAAAAATAATTAACTCATCCATCTGGATTTGAGATACTAAATGAGCAGCACCTGACCTCATCCGAACCTTGTATTTTTCACCCAAGAAATTTCTGATTTCAACAAAAGAATTATTCTCTTGAATGACAGCATTGAAGGAGGAGTACGCAGACTTCGTTCTATAACGGAAGCTCAGGGTAACACCTTGATCATGTTCTGTACGTGACTGCAGGTAGTGTGAACGGTAGCCAGTTCCCTTCCATTTTCCCGCCATTTGTCAACACAGAGCTGCTGCTTCCCCCCCCCCCCCCCCCCCCGGGGAGACTGAGCTCTGTACCGATGTGACTGAAGTCCCTCCGCAGGGTGCCTGTGAGGCCCTGCACAATCACTGTGTGTCCCTGCAGGGGGATGCCCACATTTTCTGGGATGTCAACAGTCTGCTGAGAATGGTCTTCATCCTTGCAGTAGATGTGACAAAAAATAGAAAAACAAAAAAAGTGAATTGCACACTTTAAATGGGTACAAATGATATCTCAGTACAGCTGTCTTTAAAATCACCCCATGCACCCCATCCAAGTCTTCCCCAGGAGGTGACTGTAGTTAACCATCTACTGTGGCTGTTTCCAAATATTTCTGAAACATTTCAAATGCATGAGGGTGTAATCATGCATGAGGGTGTAATCCCTGACTAAGGGATTGCTAAAGTAATCTCTTGAAGCTGACACAAACATGTATTTTGCAAGGCAGATTTATGGCTTGAGGGTTACAGGCATTTGAAATGCCTCAGACATTACCAACCAACTCATTGCCCTACACAAGGCTGCATAGCATTGACTTAATTTTTCCCCCAAAATTCCCAAAAAGGAAAATGGTGTATTATTCTATGTTGCATTTATTTTTTAGAATATATGTTTATTGGTTTCAGAGAAGAAGGAAGAAAGAGATAGAAACATCGATGATGAGAGAAAATCATTGATCAGCTGCCTCCTGCACACCCCACAATGGAGACTGAGTCCACAACCTGAGCATGTTCCCTGACCAGGAATTGAACTGTGACCTCTCTGTCCATAGGTCAGTGCTCAACCACTGAGCCATGCTGGCCAAGTGTTGTTGCATTTTTTAAAATTATTACTGAGGTGGAGAATTGTGTCACTTGGTTATTTGCCGGTATCTCCGAATTGCCTTCTTGTTTTCTTTATGGGATGTTTATTCTTCTTTGATGGTTTGGATGTGTTATCTTCATGTTATAGATTCTGCAAGCCTTTTTCCCAGTCTATTTTGACATTATGTATAATAAATAGTTTTCTGAGTTCTCACACAGTTCCCAGAAGTGTTTCTGGAATGGAAATGAGGGCACAGAAGGAAGAGGTGAGGCTAGGAGAGCTGGCCCAATGGGAAAGGGAGAGCCTACTGTCTGAAGAGATGGCCAGCTGTGGTAATGGAGGTATCTCCACAAGGGCACCAGGAATCGCACATGCCTAAACATAAGGACCAGGCCTCTATCTCCAGTCTCCTTCCTCCACCTTCCCTGGACCATACTGCTAGCCCATCAAAGAGTTCCACGGCCCCCAAACCTGGAGGAGCAGGGCTGGTGTCCAAGGATTCGGGGAGGCTGTCTCTGAGCTGGGAAAAGGCCCAGAATTGGAGGAATCCACCATTCCCCATTTATCCTCCCGGGCCCACTTCCTGCTAGCTACTTTCACAATAGCATCCACTGTTTATTTTTCAGGCTAAATGGTTAATATCTTTTCATCATAGCATGCGTTGGAGTCCATGAGAGGTGGAAGATCACCAGGATGCCAGCACACAGGAGCTCAGGCGCAGTGCTTCCCAGGCTGCCCTCACAGGGCTCAGGTGCAGAAATGTCCAGGCTGTACTGAGCAAGAGAGGTCTGACTCCCACGCCACACTAACCAGCAGCATCTCAGTGTCTACATTTGTTGACTTCATTGGGCTGTTCCAGAAATCAGAGCTCCTATCACTCCCTGTTCAGTCCAGGCTGGTGCTAGCAGCCAGAGGGACTCTAAGGTGGGCTGGCCATGCTTTAGGCCTCAGGTTCCCCACTAGTAACAGGGCTGGGAGCAAATGGTCTGTACGTGTGGTCTTTTTAAAAAACAAACAAACTTTTATTAAATTGATTAGGGTGACATTGGTCGACATGATCATATAAACTTCAGGTGTAGGTTTATATGTTGCAAGATCTATATACTGTACCGTGTGCCCACCACCCAAAGTCAGATCTTCTCCTGTCACCACATATTAGGTCCTCTTTCTCCCCCCACCCCTTGTAGGTGCAGTTTTAGCCTGAGGCCCTCACACTGTCCCCTGGACAACCATGTATCCAGGGCCAACCTCCTCTCACTACAAGATACGTCCTCAAACTCTTCCCTGTGAATCCCCGCAACTCTAAACCCTCATTTTAAATTTAAGTAACTCTTTTGTAACCTACTTTTTTGAAGGAAAATTGATTCTTGGAGTCCTAAACTCCTGACCTTTCCTCCCAGCTTAGGTCCCCTAGGCAGGGCCAGGCCTTATCAATCCTGCCACTCAGTTGGGGCCTGATACAGCTACCACTGCCTGTCAGAGGGCCGGGCGGGGCTCAAAGACCCTATCTTGGATCCACTTCCACACCTCCACCTTCTTTGGCCAATGTTCCTGCCCAGGAGGGATCACTCACCAACAATAGCAAGTATAATCATCTTGAATTCACTGTGCCATTATCTCTCCTAACAGGCTGTTCTAAACCCCCACCTGAGAGGTTAACACAGTGAAACCGGGCTCACAATGTTAGCCTGCCCAGAGTCACCCAGGGGAGGGTCTCCACTGAGGGCCTCTCTGAGCTCAGCTCCAGCTACAAAAGTTCAGAACAAGCCTGGGACTTTGCATTCTGTCCAGAGACCAGTAGGAATCAGTGTCCTGGAGCACAGACTTGGGCTCCTTGTGTCACAGGAAACCAAGGCCCAAAGACAGAACAGACTTGCCCAACCCCCAAAGGGCCAGCAGCCTGACCCACAGCAAACCTAGGTCTCCTCTTCTCCCATCAGGAGTTGTTCCCTCCTCCACTGAAACTTGAACATGTTTAATAACTTTCCCAAGCCTCCATTTCCTGATCTTAAAACATGTCATAGTAATAACATAAAGCTTCTCTCACAGAGAGTATGAAGAGTCAAATACCCAACATGAAGAGTGTTTGATAACATGCCCAGGACTTAGAAGGCACTTGATAAATGCCAGCTAAAGCCAGGCAGCAGACCTTACCTCAGCCACACAAAACCAGGCCAAGGGACTGTCACCCAATCAAATGCCAAACAGTAGAGTTCTTAGAATGGTAATATAGATAGTTCTCTATAACTCAGCATTTGGCACAGTTTTTTTTTTGTTTTGTTTTGTTTTGTTTTATTTTTAATGAGGTAAAACCTGCCTGTTCAGTGTGGCCCAGTGGTTGATCAGCGACCTATGAACCAGGAGGTCACGGTTCAATTTCCTGTCAGGGCACAAGTCCCCAGTAGGGGATGTTCAGGAGGCAGACAATCAATGATTCTCTCTTATCATTGATGCTTCTACTTTTGTCTCTCTCCGTATCCCTTTCTCTCTGAAATCAATAAAAATATATTTTTAAAAAGAATCAACTAGTGAATGCATAAATAAGTGGAACAGCAAATTGATGTTTCTCTCCCTTCCTCTCCTTCTACCTAAAATCAATTTTAAAAATTATAAAGCCATAGCCAGTTTGGCTCGGTGGATAGAGCATCAGCCTGCAGACTGAAGAAACTCGGGTTCAATTCCAGTCAAAGGCATGTGCCTTGGTTGTGGGCACTTCCTGGGGGTGGGGGGGGTGGGGTGGGGTGCAGGAGGCAGCTGATTGATGTTTCTCATCAATGTTTCTAACTATCACTCTCCCTTCCTCCCTGTAAAAAATCAATAAAATATATATTTTAAAAATTATAAACTTCCATTCAGTAAAACCAGCATTAAGACAGTGGGGACAAACTACAGACTTGGGGGAGATATGATACATCAAACTGACAAAGAACTTATATGCAGAGTGAAATTGCAAAGGGGTGGCAGGTGGGAGTTTTTTTGAGTGATGGAGCCAGCGATTTTGGTGGGAGTTACACAACTCTACACACATGTCAAAATTCACAGAGCAGTACACTAAAAAAGTCAAATTTCATTGTATGTGAACATTAAAAGGAGTATTTGCCTACTGTTAAAATGTCGATATGGTGAGCAATATTGCCGTCCTGCCCAGCCAGCATGGCTCAGTGTGGCTCAATGGTTGAACACTGATCTATGAACAATGAGGTCATGGTTTGATTCCCGGTCAGAGCACGTGCCCAGGTTGCAGGCTTGATCCCCAGTGTTGGGCATGCATGAAGCAGCCAATCAATGATCCTCATCAGTGATGTTTCTATCCCTCTATCCATCTCCCTTCCTCTCTGAAGTCAATAAAAGTAGTGCAATCCCTAATAACTGATGATATTACGATAATTCTCTTGTATTGACCTAGCTTTTAGGAGACACACCCAGTCAGTACATCTTTCCTCAGTGCTGGGAGGGTAAAAACCACTGGGTTCTCAGAGGAAACCCAAGAATCACAGAGTCAAAGGGGAGGGAGCTGGCATGTGGCCAGGGTGATCTAGCCACAGGATCCTACCCAGGAGCACGGGGCATGGGCCAGCCCCAGGAAGGTGTGTTTTGGGCCCTGCTCCTGCGGTCTCCCTCATTTTTTAAGTCTGAAATGGACAAGGACAATGGAAAGCTGGGCTGCAAATGCAGGCATGACCTCCTCTGGAGCTGGCTGGGCCCCTATCTCTGCTGGTCAGGCTGTGGCCAACGCCCCCTCTAAACCCAGGAAGATAACCGCTCACCCCTCCTGTCCCACCATGCTCTGACTGCTCATTGTCACTGGATCTGATGAGAGACCCCCCCCAAGCCCCCACAGCCTGCCCCCCCCCCGGGGCTCTGTGTATATAAGTGGACCCTGGGGGTTGAGCACCACAAAGGCCAGTCCTGAACATACCCAGCTCCAACTCCAACACCACCATGTCTCTGACCAGCGCCGAGAGGACCATCATCATGTCCATGTGGGGCAAGATCTCTGCACAGGCAGACGCCATCGGTACCGAGACCCTGGAGAGGTGAGTGCCAGACATGCCAGGATGGAGCCAGGTAGGTGGCAATGTGGGGTTAGTGAGGACAGGGCACAGTGGGGAGGGGAAAGAGAGGAGGGATCAGTGAGTTTGAGGAGAGGCCAGTGGATGACGAGGGAGCTGAGGACTGTTTCTCAATGGGACCCAGCACACAGGTCTCCACAAACATCTGTTGAATGAATGAATGAATGAATGAATGCATGACAGAGATGAGGCAGTGAGGGTGAAATAGTGCCGTGCTATACTGGAGCCTGGGGCAACAGGATCCAATACTGATTCTGTCCTTATTTAATGTTGCTTTAAAATATGATTTACCCTGACTGCTGGATTTTCTAGGGCAGCTTAAGTTTTGCACTGAAGGCAAGGGTCCTACTGGCCTCATCAAAGTCTTGCTCTCCTCCCTCCCCGCAGGCTCTTCACCAGCTACCCCCAGACCAAGACCTACTTCCCACACTTCGACCTGCATCCTGGCTCTGCGAACCTGCGCTCCCACGGCTCCAAGGTGGTGGCCGCGGTGGGCGACGCGGTCAAGAACATTGACAACATCCCCAGCGCCCTGTCCAAGCTGAGCGAGCTGCACGCCTACATTCTGCGCGTGGACCCTGTCAACTTCAAGGTGAGCGCAGGGGTGAGAGCCCAGCCGCGTCGGGACAGAGGCTGGGTTGGAGTTCGAGGTCTCCAAGAAGCGGGCTCCTGTTCTCCCACCCAAACACCCAAAGAACCCCAGCCCCCTCCCGCCCCGCACTGAGCAGCCCTCCGCCCCCAGCTCCTGTCCCACTGTCTGCTGGTCACGATGGCCTCGCACTTCCCCGCGGACTTCACGGCCGACACCCACGCCGCCTGGGACAAGTTCCTGTCCGTGGTTTCCAGCGTCCTGACCGAGAAATATCGCTGAGCGCAGCCGAGGGACCTCACAAGACAGGCTGCGACCCCTCCACGGCTCTATGGGGCCTCCCTCATCCCCCTCCTTCTGGGTGAACCGCCAATAAAGGAATGAACCTACCTCCTAGCCTCTGTGGTCACTGGGGCCCCTGAGGGGAGGAGGGCTGAGAGGGGGAAGGGTAGACCTCAGGGTCGCCTGGGGGGCTGCAGGAATCCTTTGCACTGACCCCAGGGTCTCTCAGAGGGCAAAGGTCAGCATCCTAAGAATGAAGGGCACTTGAGATTCTGTAGGTGGCAGAAAGGGCACCTCGGTATTTACTTCTGGGTCAGTACCAGAGCCCACCTGGCCCCTATGTCTCTCCCTTTCTTCTTCCTCTGGAATTTTTACTACTTCCTTTCTTAAAAACCAGGAAGAAGGAAGCAATGAAGGTGTTCATTCATTCATTCATTCACTCACTCATTGATTCACCACCCTTTCATTCGATGGTCCATTGCTTCTTCCATAAACAAACATTATTGGCATCTAAGACACCCAAGAATTTTCTAGACCAGCAATTTTCAACCCGTGTGCCCCAACAGTTTTTCACACATGCAATACCTTTTTAGCCAGGGGCACTGACCTCTTTTCCCTTAAACTGTCAAATTTAAAAACGACAACAGCCAACACAACAATAGCCATCCAGTGTGAGTGAGTCAAAATTATAACTTCTTTTTGTCAGATCAGCAATGTATATATATTTTTGGTGTGCTGCGGAATTTTAGTAATTAGTTTATGTGTGCCATGAGGTGAAAAAAAGTGGAAAGTCATTGCTATGAATACAGCAGCTAAAATCAGCAAAACTCCCTGCCCCAGGGAGCTGACAGTCCAAAGGGAGATACAGACATGATACGTAGTCTGATCGCAGGTCACCGGAAAAAGGAAGGAAAAGACGCTCGACCTGTGTGGCTCAGAGGTTGCGAGTTGACCTATGAACCAGGAGGTCACCGGTCAGGGCACATGCCTGGGTTTGGGGCTCGACCCTCATTATGAGGCATGCAGGAGGCAGCCAATCAATTCTCTCTCATCATTGATGTTTCTGTCTGTCTCTCCCTCTCCCTCCTCTCTGAAATCAATAAAAATGTATTTAAAAATAATCTATGGAAGGATCAACAAGAAATGATTATAAATGGTTGAGCCAGTAGAAATGGAGGGGTAGAATTGGGAGTTTTCATCTTGAATCATGTAAATATTTTACATCACCAAAAATATAATTAAAAAGAGCAAAAAATGAGAACACCAAAATTGAAAATCAACTTAAATGAACCTCTGTAAGAATATAGTAATATAATCATCAGGAGAAAAGAATTATTACAAATGACTTCTGAACACAGTAGCGTGGCTGTGACCAAATGAATAGCAAGAAAAAAAATTCTAGCATTCACTCATTAGTTTATTGGTCATAATAGCACAGTATTGTGATTTCATAAACTTTTATTTGAAATATTTTCAAAATATAAAAAAAAACTGCAAGAATAAGGTAAAGTTGGACAAATGATGACTGCTAGTTATTACAGGTTTTTTGAGGGGTGATGAAAATATTCTAAAATTGATTGTATTGATGGTTGCACGTATAAATATATTAAAATCGTTGAATTATATGCTTTAAATGGGTGAATTGTATGGTATGTGAATTATTTCTCAATACATTTGTAAAATAAAATAAGACAAAACATTCCCAAATACTCTTCATTGAGATTCCTGATTTTAACATTTGCCTTCACTTTGTCTCCTTCTGAGCCATTTGAACATAGGATACAGACATAGTTACTCTTCAATACCCTTAAATATCTTGTGAATTTCCTAAAACCAACAAGATCACTTGCCTGTGTAGCCTGAAAACAACCACCAAAATCAGGTTACCATTGATCCTAACCCATTAAGGCACAGACCCCATGCACACTTTGTCCCTCCCAGGCACGTCCTTACCCACCCAGGGTCACAATGGGCATTCAGTCTGGGTCTTCAGTCTTTCCTGGAACGACTTCAAACATTTTGAAGAGCGCATGCCACTTAGTTTGTAGAATGTGCCTCTATCTGAGTTTTTCTGATGTGTCCTCGTTAAGATTTAGGTGATGCATTTTGGCAGGGACATCACCGAAGTGACGCTGTCCATGTCATGCCTCTTATAGGGCACATGCTGTTGACTTGCCTCTTTACTGGTCATATTCGCTTTGACCATTTAAAATGGGGTGTGCCAGGTTTCTCCACTGCAAAGTTAATTAATAAGTGTTTTATGTTTTTTCATTGATAAACAATACATTTTTACGGGTGAAGCTTTGAGACTGTGTATATATCCTATTCTTTTTATTGAATGTATTGGGGTGACATTTGATTAATAAAATTATAGAGGTTTCAGAAATACAATTCCATAAAACATCATCTATATATTTTTTATTGATTTTTTATAGAGAGGAAGGGAGAGAGGAAATAGAGAGTTAGAAACATTGATAAGGAAGAAACATCGATCAACTGCCTCCTGCATAACCCCTACTGGGGATGTGCCTGCAGCCAAGGTACATGCCCTTGACCGGAATCGAACCTAGGACCCTTCAGTCTGCAGGCCAATGCTCTATCCACTGAGCCAAACCAGTCAGGGCCATCATCTATATATTGTATTTTGTGTTCACCACATGTCCAATAAAGGAGAAGTCCAGTATCCTTTCATCACCATTTATTCCACTTATACCATCTTCTACATCCCTTCACCCCCTTTTTCCTCTGGTAATCACCATACTGTTGTTGTCTGTGCCTATGAGTTTGGGTTGTGTTTTTTTTTTTTTTCTTAATTCCTTCATCTTTTTCACCCAGCCCTTTGACAGCTGTCAGTCTGTTCTCTGTGAATCTGTTTCTATTTTGTGTGTTATTTTATTTTGGTCGTTAGATTCCACATATGAGTAAAATCATATGGCACATAACTTTCTCTGACTGGATTATTACACTTAGCATAATGCTCTCCAGGTTCATCTATACTGCCCAAAGGGTAAGATTTCCTTCTTTTTATGGCTGAGTAATATTCCATTGTATAAATGTACTACAGCTTTTTTAAAGTTTAATAAATCTTTATTGTTCAGATTATTACAATTGTTCCTCTTTTTTCCCCCCATAGCTCCTCTCCACTGGGTTCCCACCCCACCCTCTGCCCTTACCTCCCCCTCACTGTCTTCATCCCTAGGTGTGTGATTTTTGTCCAGTCTCTTCCCGCACCCCCCAAACCCCTTGAGAATTGTCAGTCTATTCCCTTTCTATGCCCCTGATTCTGTTATATTCACCAGTTTATTCTGTTCATCAGATTTTTAATTCACTTGATTTTTAGTTTGACTCGTTCATATGTATTTGTTGTTCATAGTTTTTATCTTTACCTTTTTCTCCTTCTTCTTCTTAAAGAATACATTTCAGCATTTTATGTAATACTGGTTTGGTGTTGGTGAACTCCTTTAGCTTTTTCTTATCTGCAAAGCACTTTATCTGACCTTTAATTCTGAATGATAGCTTTGCTGGATAGAGTAATCTTGGTTGTAGGTTCTTGCTATTCATCACTTTGAATATTTCTTGCCACTCCCGTCTGGCCTGCATAGTTTCTGTTGAGAAATCAGTTGACAATCGTATGTGTGCTCCCTTGTAGGTAATTAATTGTTTTTCACTTGCTGCTTTTAATATCCTCTCTTTGTCTTTTGCTCTTGGCATTTTAATTATGATGTGTCTTGGTGTGGTCCTCTTTGGATTCCTTTTGTTTGGGGTTCTGTGCACTTCTGGACTCCTAAGTCAATTTCTTTCACCAGGTAGGGGAAGTTTTCAGTCATTATTTCTTCTAATGGGTTTTCAGCATCTTGTTCTCTCTCTTCTTCTGGCACCCTCATAATTCTGATGTTGGTACACTTGAGGTTGTCCCAGTGGCTCCTTACACTATCTTCAAATTTTTGGATTCTTTTTGCTTTTTGCTTTTCTGGTTGAATGTTTTTTGCTTCTTCATATTCCAAATCTTTTACTTGATTCTTGTGTTCCTCTAGTCTGCTTTTGGTTCTCTGTATAATATTTTTTATTTCAGTCAGTGTGTAGTTAATTTCTAGTTGGTCCTTTTTCATATCCTCAAGGGTTTCACTAAATTTATCGGCCTTTTCTAGGAAATTCTTGAAAACCTTAAAACCGTGGCTTTGAACTCTATATTCAGTTGTTTGTTTTCCTCCATTTCTTTCGTTTGGGATCTGTTTTTTTGTGTGTGTGTGTCTGCATTTTCGCTGTTTCCCTGAGTTGGTAGAGTAGCTTTGTGTGCTAGGTGTCCTATAGGGCTCAGTGGGTTGGCCTCCCCAGTTACCTGAGGTGGACACTCTTGGTGCACCCCTTTGTTGACTGTGTGTACAGCCTTGTTGTAGTTAAGTCTTGATTGTTGCTGGTATCACTAGGAGGAATTGACCTTCGTGCCAATTGGATGTGAGGATCAGTGTATCTACGCCTAGAGAACTTCTGTATTGGAGATAGTCTTATGAGACAAGACTTGCAAAATTTCAAATTCTCTGTGCTCAGCTTGATGGGGCAGAGTCTCAAGGTGGAGCAGACATAGGGCAGGGCTGACTTCCCATCAGCCCTGCCCTATGAGGACCCTGGGTCTCAGTGTCCCTCAGTAATCGCTGCAAGCACCTCTGAGAGAATGCCGCCCTCGAGCTTTGCCCGCTGCCAGACAGTCCAGTTTCTCCCCCAGTGAATCTGGGTTCCCAGATTCTCGCCCAGAATTCAGCACAGTCGGGGGCTTCCATTTCCCTTCTGCTAGAAAAAGCCAGTGGCACACTCAGCAGACAGTCCTCTCTGTGTGCACTCACATGTGCCTCCAGACCTCTGCCTTTCTTGACTTCCCTGAGTTTCCTCCTAACAGTCCAGATTCCCCCCATATAAGCCTGGGTCCCCAGGGTCTCGCCTGGAACTGGGGATCAGTGCAGTCAGGAGCTTTTGTCTCCTTCCCGCTAGAGAAAGCCAGCCAGGCACCCAGCCACCCGTCCTCTCCAAGTGCATGTCTCTGTACCTCAGCCTTTTGCAGCTCCTCTGATTCTCTGTGTGCTTTTCTCTTTCCTTCTAGTTGTAGAATTTCCACTCGGCCAGCTTTCCTGTGGTTCTGAATGATGTCCATTTTGTCTTTTAGTTGTAGTTTTGAAATTGTTGTGGGAGGCAGCAGTTTAGATTATTTATCTATGCCACCATCTTGGTTTCTCCTCTTTGTACCACAGCTTTTGATCCACCCATCTACCGATGGGCACTTGGGCTGCTTCCAAATCTTGGCTGTTGCAAATAACACTGAAATAAGGGTGCATATATTCTTTCAAATTAGTGTTTTGGGTTTCTTCGGATGCCATGTTCTTCATATAATTCCACCCACTGGTCTTAGCATCCATGAGTGGTTCTTGCCTGCATCAATTGTTATGTGATGGTTGCCCAGTGCAATTCTCCATCATCTTTTCTATACTTATTAGTAAGCATTCTACTGAAAAGAGAAGCGTTTCCTTCTCCATTTTTAATTTATATCATATTAACTCAGTTCCCCTTTTATTCAGTGGGTTATATAATCTATTACCAATCATTCTTTATTTTGATCCTAAAACTGTCCCAGATTTGGAAAGTTGGAGTCCCTTCAAACTGGCTACTTTGTGTCCTTTGACATATCCCCGTCATCCTTAAGTTCATTCTTAATTTCTTCTATAAGAAGCTCTAGGCTCCTCGTGTACTTTCGGTGCACTAGCATGAAATTAGCCATTTCTCCACATAGTTCTGTTTCCTCCTAGTGGAGAAGGATGTTTGCAAAGCAAGAGCTGGGAGCGGGGTGTGTTCATTGGTATCGGAATGTTATTCCTGCTCATCTCCATGGACAGAACTAAGAGATATATTTTTATACACACATATACATGAGTAAATACATACACATGTATCTATTCTGTAAATGCTAAGTCGGTGTTTGGCAAACTCATTAGTCAACAGAGCCAAATATCAATAGTACAACGATTGAAATTTCTTTTGAGAGCCAATTTTTTTCAACTTAAACTTCTTCTAACGCCACTTCTTCAAAATAGACTTGCCCAGGCTATTGTATTTTGTGGAAGAGCTACATTCAAGGGGCCAAAGAGCCACATTCATGAGGCTCGCAAGCTGCAGTTTGCTGACCGCTGCGCTAAGTATATTAGAAACCAGGACCTCATATCAGCATCTCTAAGTACAGTCCAACAACACACAGCTTATCCTGTCTTCTCCCTTTCCGTGTTCACACCTCCCATCTGCGATAGTGAGGAACCTGGCTCCCAGTGCTCTCAAAACACTTACTTGCTCGGTTCCCTAGCATGTTACCAATATCCCAATGGCGCCATCTTTGAGTGTATCATTTTGAAACTATGCTATCTAAGAGTTGCAAATATAAAACCCATGAAAAAGCATAAGATTTAAAATGTCTTTAATTAAAAAACATATATCATTGTAAACTAGTGTTTTAAGGGTCAGTGAAGACAGGGGACAGTGCGGAGGAGGGTCAGTGAGTTCAGAGGTTCTCTGGGGAGGGTCAGTGAGCTGGGGAAGAGAATTGAACAGACATCTGACCCTGGCTCCCTGGGGCCTGCGCAGGACAGGCACCTGGAGGAGCATGAGGTTTCTTCTGAGGCCTGAAGTGCTTCTGAGGTGGTCAGATGAGACCAGAACTGATATTGGGGTCTGTGACCCTGAGGAAACCTTGGTCAAAAGAGGCTTCTCTGAAGAGCCTTCCTGGGGTGCCGCTGGAGAGAGCATTGTCCCCCCGCCCCCCCCCCCCCCCTCTTTCTCCGGATCCTTCCACCGACTCCCTTCTGGCGCCGGAAGCGGGAACTTTGCCCGCAGGGAAGTCACCTTCTGGCAGAAGGTGAAGTGAGAAGCCTGGTTAAGCCTGAAGGCGGCCCCTATGGTGACAGGAGGTGAAAGGGCTGGATGCCAAGGCAGTAGGGGTGAAGGGCTGGCAGTGCAGACCCAGCTGGAAGCTAGGAGACCAGGCAGGAGCTGCTGTGTCTGGAACAAGCAAGGTGTGGTAGTGGGAGGGGCGTGTGGGGCTTCTAGCTGAAAGGAGGGTGGAGCTTGGGTGGGAGACTTGGGGCTGGGGGAGAAGTGGGACCTGCCAAGCTGGCAAGGCCTGTGGCAGGGTTAAACCTGGGTTCTTTCCGCTCAGAGAAGAGGGGAGGGGTGATGGAGAGGTGGCAGCCCCTCTTCCTGAGCTCATGTCCTGCACCCCATCAGCAGACTCTTCGCCAGCTCCCTCCTGAGACCTACTTCCCACACTTCGACCTGCACCCTGGCTCTGCGAACCTGCGCTCCCACGGCTCCAAGGTGGTGGCCGAGGTGGGCAATGACAACATCGCCAGCGCCCTGTCCAAGCTGAGCGAGCTGCGCGCCTACATTCTGCGCGTGGACCCTGTCAACTTCAAGGTGAGCGCAGGGGTGAGAGCCCAGCCGCGTCGGGACAGAGGCTGGGTCGGAGTTCGAGGTCTCCAAGAAGCGGGCTCCTGTTCTCCCACCCAAACACCCAAAGAACCCCAGCCCCCTCCCGCCCCGCGCTGAGCAGCCCTCCGCCCCCAGCTCCTGTCCCACTGTCTGCTGGTCACGGTGGCCTCGCACTTCCCTGCGGACTTCACGGCCGACACCCACGCCGCCTGGGACAAGTTCCTGTCCGTGGTGTCCAGCGTCCTGACCGAGAAATATCGCTGAGCGCAGCCCCAGAGGACAGGCTGCGACCTCTGTTTGACCTCTGAGCCCTCCCACTGTCCCTCCCTTACTCCCCAGTAAACGAATGAGGATAGAATGAATGAGCAGGGTCAGTTCCAGGGGGAGGAGGAAACAAAGCGAGGGTAGCGTCGCTCCGGGGCTGGAGGCCACTCTCGGGGCGCTTTGGGCCGGTCCTTGCTCCAGGGAGCCCAGGAAAGCAGGCCGGAGAGAGCGCCGCAGCCGCAGGCACGCCCCAGCTGGTTTCTCTGGGCATCTGCGGCTCTTGCGGGCTTTACAACTCGCCCGGAAGATTAGCTCCGGGCGGCGTGTTGGTTGTGTGGGAGGACTCGGGGGACTTTTCTTCAAAACCTATCATAACCCCGCGTTGCCTGCCGGGACCCCCCACGCGGCCCCCTCCCTGGCCCTCGGGGAAAAGAGGGTCCCCCCGCCCCCCCGCTCTTTCTCCGGATCCTTCCACCGACTCCCTTCTGGCGCCCGAAGCGGGAACTTCGCCCGCAGGGAAGTCATTGCAGACCCGCTCAGCCCGCGTTGCAGCCCGGGCTCCACGCCCAGCGACGTCAGCGCCGGTAACCTGGGACCTCGAGCCGCGGCCCGAGGGGCTGGGCTGGGCTGCAGACGACCCCGGGCGCAAGCCGAGGGTCCCCGCGCTCCCGCGGCGCTGGGCCCAGGACAGCGGGCGGGGCGCCCTGCGGTGGAGGAGGGCGGGTGCCGCTATAAGGGGCCCGGGCGGCGGCCGGCGCCGCAGAGCACGCCACGCCCGCACCATGCTCAGCGCCCTGGAGCGCGCCCACATCGCGCAGGTCTGGGACCTGATCGCGGGACACGAAGCGCCGTTCGGGGCGGAGCTGCTACTCAGGTGGGTAGGGGGTGCGTCTCCGGGACGCAGGGAGGTGGAGACAGGGGTGTGGGGCCTAAGCGGGCGTGGGGAAGGGGGGCGCGTAGGAGAGACGAGGGGGGGGGGGGCTCTAGGGCCCTGGGCGGTGCAGGAGCTGCAGGATCCCACGCTGCCCGATCTCCCCGCTGACCCGCTCCCGCAGGCTCTTCACTGTGTACCCCAGCACCAAGCTGTACTTCAAGCACCTGGGCGCCTTCCCCGACGAGGTGCAGCTGCTGAGCCACCGACAGCTACTGCTGCGGGCGGTGGGCGTGGCGGTGCAGCACCTGGACAACCTGCGCGCCGTGCTCAGCCCGCTCGCCGACCTGCACGCGCACGTGCTACGCGTGGACCCCGCCAACTTCCCGGTGAGGCAGCCCGGGCCGCGGGGGGGTTCGCGTGAAGGTGAGGATGGGGGGGTTCCGGACGGAACTGGAGCGGGCAGGCACCCTTTCACCCGCCCCTTCTCCCGCAGCTGCTGATCCAGTGCTTCCAGGTGGTGCTGGCCTCCCACCTGCAGGACGAGTACACGGTGGAGATGCAGGCGGCGTGGGACAAGTTCCTGACGGGCGTCGCCATAGTGCTGACGGAGCAGCACCGCTGAGGCTGTTCCGCACCTCAATAAACAGGCCTCAAAAGGCGAGACCCTGTGCAAGTGTAGTCTTTGGGTCGATGTTTGGGGCTGGGCCGAGAGGCTCCCCCCCGCGGGAGCCTCTGGAGTCTTGGGGAACCACCCAAAGCTTTGCTGACAAGGGAGCGCCCTGGAGCGACCCTGGGAGCTCTCCAGACGAATGAGGATGGTTGGGGGGGGGGGGCGTGGAGAGCTGACAATCCCGGGTCTGAACAGGATATCTGAAGGTCCTCCTGTGGGGGGTGGGAGGGGCAGAGTGGGTGCCGAAATGGGGGGGGGGGGGGAGCCTTTAAGGTTTCAGCGCGCATCTGATACCCGAGCCTTATCATACCGTTCCCAAAGCACATCGCATCCACGCATTCATTTATTCTCCCTGCACTCCCACTTGGCGCTGGGAGCTGCCAGCGTGAATCTCAGCCTCCTCTGCAGAAAGACGTAGCACCAGGCACAGGGGCCAAGTTCCTGGCCTGAGGCCAAACGGAATTTGAGGCCCAGGGCTCCTTGACCGCTTCCTTTCACATCCACGCCCCAGCCCCCCACCACACTCAATCTGCAGCAGCTTTCCGCTGGGCCAAGCTAGCCCCTTTCTCTGAAACTCCGGGGCTGAGGATGAGAGTTCGGAGGAGCTCCTAATGGCCACAGCAGGTTTCCACCCAGGTCATACCCACACGCCCTGATCTGAGCCTAATGCACCTGGGGGAGGGGAGGCGGAGACACAACCTTGCTTGACTTTGCAATAATATTTGAGAACCTAATACAGGGTCGCTGTCCCGCCGGACCATGACAGCCCAACCCCCACCCCCCACATCCCAGCCCCAGCGTCTCAGGCTCTATGGGTTTTCTGGGCACGGCCTCCTCCCAACCCCTCACCCCAATCTCTATCCCTGCTGCTCGGAGTAGAGATTGCGCTCCAGCCATAACCTTTGCGGACAAGGGCGCGGAAGCCGGAGCGGACTCTGGTGCTCTGCAGACTCTGATGAGGACCGGCAGGATCTGTACTGAGGATGGGGATGGGACGGGGTCGGAGCAGGCAGGCAGGTGGGCGCCCAAGTCTGAGAGGGATGCTGGCCGCTAGCCCTGACAACGGCTCAGCCGAGTTCCCCTTGCTGACTGGGAGGCCTGCCCACCACTGGGAGTAGAAGGATGTGGAGGATTCACCCTTTATTGTTGGGGTGGGGAACCTCCAGCCCACAGGCCATATAAGGCCCTCGGAATCATTGGGTCTGGCCCTGCCAAGGCATTAGGGGCAAGTTCATTAAATGTTTGACCAAATATATCAGACTAATTTTTGTAATATATGTTGATTGATTTCAGAGCGGGAGGGAGAGGGAGAGAGAGAGAGAAACATCAGTGATGAGAGAGAATGTTTGATCCGCTGCCTCCTGCACATCCCCCACTGGGGATCCAGCCTTCAACCCAGGCATGTGCCCTTGACTGGAAACAAACTTGGGACCCTTCGGTCTGTAGGCCGACTCTATCCACTGAGCCACACCAGCTGGGCCAGACTAATGTTTAAGTTGGTAATTTTGTGTGGCCACCAATGATAAGTGTCCGAATGGCCTTGGCAGAAAATAGGTTCCCCACCCAAGCTGTGGGTACTGGGCAAGTTTGGTGCGAAGGCAGCATGTTTCACCTGGGAAAACTGTGCACCCCTCCCCAGAGCCCGACAGACACCTGGAAGCTCACCGCCCGGCTGCACGCGGGTGCAGGGGGGGGGGGGGGGTCGGCTCCGGAACCTGTGTCGGAACCGGACCTCTGGAGCGGCAGGGAGCGTGCCCTGAAGACCCGGAACTCGGCCAGCTGGGGACCCGAGTGTGAGGGGGGCCCGGGACACGCTCTGTCCGGACGGCGCCCAGGCCCCACCTCCTGGAACCGCGTCAGCCAATGAGCGCGGCCGCGGCGGGCGTGCCCCGTGCGCCCCGGGCATAAAAGTTCCTCGCACTCCCCGCCCGCAACCCTTCTGGTCCTCACACAGACACAGAAAGAAGCCACCATGGTGCTGTCTCCCGCTGACAAGACCAACGTCAAGGCCGCCTGGGACAAGGTCGGCGGCCACGCTGGCGACTATGGCGCAGAGGCCCTGGAGAGGTGAGGACTCCTTTGCCCGCCTCCACCGCGACCCGCGCCGCCCCCCGCCCTCGGCCTGCCGGCAGCGCCCGCATCCCAGGCCCTCAGGGTCCAGAGCGCGGACCTGCCCCCGGAGGCCAGCCTGTGCCTCACCCCAATCCCAGCCCCACGACCCTGCCCTGCACCGCCACCCCCACCCCAGCCCGCCTCTCGCCCTCCTCTCCCCGCAGGATGTTCCTGAGCTTCCCCACCACCAAGACCTACTTCCCCCACTTCGACCTGTCCCACGGCTCTGCCCAGGTCAAAGGCCACGGCAAGAAGGTTGGCGACGCCCTGGGTAACGCCGTGGCCCACATGGACGACCTGCCTGGCGCCCTGTCCGCCCTGAGCGACCTGCACGCCTACAAGCTGCGTGTGGACCCCGTCAACTTCAAGGTGAGCCGGGCCGCTGGGCCGGCAGAGATCTGGGCCGAGCGCTCGGGTGGGTTCCAGAGGGGGGCGGGGTGGGGCGGGGCGGCGCGGGCCCCGCACCCCAACGCCCCTCATCCGCCTCTCCCCACAGCTCCTGAGCCACTGCCTGCTGGTGACTCTGGCATGCCACCACCCCGGCGACTTCACCCCTGCCGTCCACGCCTCCCTGGACAAGTTCCTGGCCTCCGTGAGCACCGTGCTGGTCTCCAAGTACCGTTAAGCTGGAGCCGGGCCATCCCTACCCTGGGCGGCGCCCCTTGGCGCTCCTCCACCCGCACATCCTGACCTTTGAATAAAGTCTGAGTGGGCTGCAGCCTGTGTGCCCTTTGTTCTCTGTGCCCGACCGCGCCAGGGGTGAGGGTGGGCTCCTTGCTTTGGACCGCGGGCCTCTGGGCCTCTCCGCAGCAGGGGAGGAGAAGGAATGGGAGGGAGGACGAAGGAGGGGATTAAGGTTGGCACTTCCAGGAATGCGCTGGGCCCTGCTTTGGGCCTAGGAGATGCCAGACTTCCAAGGTCCCCTGGGGGCAGAGGTGGGGAGTGTAAGAACTGCTGCCCACTTTGAAATGTCTCTCACAAATCACGTTAAAACAGACTATGGACATCAAAATAAAGCAACGCAAAACCACCAAACTCCCCAAATATGTCTCTCCTGGCACAAAGGCAGGTGCTAGACAACTTCTATGGGACTCCCTCCTCCCCATCAGATGGAAGGTGGGTTGGAATGGGGAACAAAGTCCCAAGCACCCTTCCTGGGTCACAGAAAGCCTCTGCAGTCAGGTGGCAGCTGGTGTGGGAGCAGAGAGGGCAGGAGCTGTGGGAAGCCCTTCAGCAGAGTACCTTGCTCCCCTGTTCTGCTCAGTGTTCCCAGCCCTGTGTCCCCCAGCTCATGGCCGCCGGCCCTCCCTCCACCTGCCACAGTCCCCATTCTGTAGCTGGAGGCTCCTGAGGTCTCCCAGCTGATCTATGGAACTGTGACCAATACTGGTGTTAGGTAGTCCCCTGTCCCAAGTGCTGAAGTCCTGGCTCCACACCCGCCTGCCTCTGCAGCCACCCGAGGGACACCATCTCAGCCCCGTGCCCCAGACCAGCCCCAATCTCTAGGGCAGCACACAATGCTGGATGAAAGTTTGGGGAGAGTGACAAGACTGAATAGCTGAGGAGTTTGCTTTCCTCTTCTACCATACATATTTCCTTGGCCTCACAGTCCAACTCATTTTTATTTTTTTAATATATTTTTATTGATTTCAGAGAGGAAGGGAGAGGGAGAGAGATAAACATCAATGGTGACAATTATTGATGGGCTGCCTCCCACACGCTCCCTACTGGGGATTGAGCTTGCAACCCAGGCATGTGCCCTTGACCAGAATTGTACCTGGGACCCTTCAGTCCCCAGGCTGAGGTTCTATCCACTGAGTCAAACCGCTAGGGCACAACTCACTTTTATTTAAAAGGGAAAAAAAAAACAATTAAGAAACAAGTTAAAATCCACTTACATTTTCACACACACACACACATACCCTTTTTTGTTATTCAGATGAGAGAGTGTCCCTCTGCCCTGCTGCCCCCCCTCCTGCTGCAGAAGCCCAAGTGAAGAGTTTGGGACTAAGCCCACTCTGTGCTGAGGGAACACAGCTACATTTACAACTACACTTTTTGTTGTTGTTGTCAAAAATATCATCCTAACATAGATATTTGTCTGCAGCCTGCTCTTCTCACGCAACCTTGTCTTCTCTACATCTCTTCTGGCTAGTTTATGCAATTGTGTCATTTTCAGCAAAATATTGGTTATTTCTATATTTTTGGTTAATTTCCTTTGTCAAGTGTTCCCTTAAACCAGGTTTTCCTTATTTATATGTGGGAGCTCTCCCCATATACGAAGTGTAAGCTATACACTGAGATATGTCCTCTAGGTCTTGCCTTACAAGGACTCAGGGGGCAGGAGGATTGGAGCAAGATGCAGAAGGAAGGGTTTGTCCCAGGCTGGCTGAAGAGTGGGATTTGGTGCTTCTTAGCCCCCAGGGTCTTATCCCTTTTGTCCTTCAGAGCCAGAATTGGGCCTGAGGCCGTGGACAGAATCAGAAAAAGAGTGAAGAGCAGTAGGAAGGGGAAATGGAGTGAAGTGGGGAAAGGGTCCAGGAGGAACAAAATAATAAGAACAGACACAGAGGACAGAGCCCAAGGAAGCATTGCTGAAGCTTGTCTCAGCTGCTTTCTTCTCTGCCCAAGTCAGTTTAACCAGCAATTCCTCCCGACACACAGGGCAAGTCTTGAGTGAAGGTCATAGGGGAGGGTTGGGGGCAGAAGGGTGGACTGAAGGAAACCCATCTAACCCATCCCCCAAAGCTAAGTCTTCCTCCAGGTTCCCAAGAAAGGGCATATCAGTGTTTTCTCACTCCCTTTCTCTTCACCCAGTTCTCATGTTTAACCTCATCAGGAACTCCCTCCCACCAACTAGACCAAGGGACCTTCATTAGTCACCAGTAAGGGGACTGTACCAGCCAGCATTGCTGCCCCTTCTCATTGCTTCTCCAGAAGTCCCTCCTTTCCCCATCGTGCAGTCTGGCCAGCTTCTTCACACCCACACTTACCCACCTCCATTCTAAAACCACAGAGGCCCTCACTCCCCCTACATGCCATGGAGAGGGGGGGGGCTTCCCTTCCACTCTACTAGACCTAATACTTACTCATCCTCTAGTCTCACTTCCTCAGGAAGCCCACCATGACCCTCAGACTATCCCAAATATCCTAGACTGTCTCACCCACTCCCTTCATACTTCCTTAGGGCTTAATAAGGTTTGAGACTGTACTTGTGTGGTGATCTGGTGACTGTCTATGTCCCTCGCTAGGCTGAAAGCTTAGCTCTTGTTAAGCAGCAACTTGATCAAGGCAGCCACTATTTACCTAGTGAGTCTTGTACCAGGCACAGCTTTGGGGACAGGTGGGGTGTTGTCATGGTGAACCAGAACCGTTGGGTCAGTCATGGAGAGAGACAGTCAGTCATTCACAGGATCCTGAATAGGAGAGGCCGCCAGGACCGCCACCCTGGGAGAAGAAGCGGCAGCGGGCCTCCCACCCCAGCCGTGTGAACCACGCTCCTCAGTATTTGTTTCTCCCCGGCTGGTGGTCAATGACAATGATTATTTGTGGGGAGTCTGGGGGCTGGAAGAATCAAGACGGAAGGGAAGCAGGAAGGATTCCAGGCAGGAATTCTTGACAACATGTGAGCAACGACCTCTTTGTGCACGTGTCTGACTCCCTCTGTCCTGGACTAGACAGGCATTTCTTCCTTCCCACACTCAGTAGCCCGTTCATTCACCGATTCTGCGCACGTTACACACGCCCCGCGTGTACCAAGCCTAGGTCCAGGGCGGGTCCTCAGGTGAGAGCAATCTGGGGCTAAGGAAGCTCAGAGACCCCAAAGGATGTCATGAGCTCACATAATGGAAGAGCCAGCATCGACCCGCCTCTGCAAACCGTGCCCCACCAGCTGGGGAGCGATGGTGCTACTTCCGGGGAAGCTGGACGCAGCGGTTCAGAAGCAGTGCATCCTGCGAGTGAGAAATATCCTGTCCCAGGACACTGGGCGCCTCCACAATGCCCCCCGCTACTCTAGCCAGATGTAGCTTCGGCGCAGGGCGCCCCCTGCCGGGCCGGCCAGGCAGCGCATCCCAGCTCCGATCCAGCCAATGAGCGCGGCCGCGGCGGGCGTGCCCCGGGCGCCCCGGGCATAAAAGTTCCTCGCACTCCCCGCCCGCAACCCTTCTGGTCCTCACACAGACACAGAAAGAAGCCACCATGGTGCTGTCTCCCGCTGACAAGACCAACGTCAAGGCCGCCTGGGACAAGGTCGGCGGCCACGCTGGCGACTATGGCGCAGAGGCCCTGGAGAGGTGAGGACTCCTTTGCCCGCCTCCACCGCGACCCGCGCCGCCCCCCGCCCTCGGCCTGCCGGCAGCGCCCGCATCCCAGGCCCTCAGGGTCCAGAGCGAGGACCTGCCCCCGGAGGCCAGCCAGTGCCTCACCCCAATCCCAGCCCCACGACCCTGCCCTGCACCGCCACCCCCACCCCAGCCCGCCTCTCGCCCTCCTCTCCCCGCAGGATGTTCCTGAGCTTCCCCACCACCAAGACCTACTTCCCCCACTTCGACCTGTCCCACGGCTCTGCCCAGGTCAAAGGCCACGGCAAGAAGGTTGGCGACGCCCTGGGTAACGCCGTGGCCCACATGGACGACCTGCCTGGCGCCCTGTCCGCCCTGAGTGACCTGCACGCCTACAAGCTGCGTGTGGACCCCGTCAACTTCAAGGTGAGCCGGGCCGCTGGGCCGGCAGAGATCTGGGCCGAGCGCTCGGGTGGGTTCCAGAGGGGGGCGGGGCGGGGCGGCGCGGGCCCCGCGCCCCAACGCCCCTCATCCGCCTCTCCCCACAGCTCCTGAGCCACTGCCTGCTGGTGACTCTGGCATGCCACCACCCCGCTGACTTCACCCCGGCTGTCCACGCCTCCCTGGACAAGTTCCTGGCCTCCGTGAGCACCGTGCTGGTCTCCAAGTACCGTTAAGCTGGAGCCGGGCCATCCCTACCCTGGGCGGCGCCCCTTGGCGCTCCTCCACCCGCACATCCTGACCTTTGAATAAAGTCTGAGTGGGCTGCAGCCTGTGTGCCTGTGTTCTCTGTGCCCGACCGCGCCAGGGGTGAGGGGGGTCTCCTTGCTTTGGACCGCGGGCCTCTGGGCCTCTCCGCAGCAGGGGAGGAGAAGGAATGGGAGAAAAGGGCAGAGGAGGGAATGGAACCAGTCCTGCAGTCACTTCCTGGGATCCACTAAGCAACCCTCCACTCTCACCCTGGAGTGTTTCCTGCATTTCATTCCGGAGCTTTTGCTATTCAACAGGAGTTTACTCAATTCGTTTCATTCAGAATGGGTGGGTCTCAGGCCCAGGACCTCTAAGCTCCTCCATAGCTCCTCCCAGAGTTAGACAGTGGTGAAGACACCTGAGTCACACTCTCTGAGGGACTAACTGAGCGCTCCTGTCCCCGTCACGTGCCTCCCAAATACATGCACATCTAGATGACACTGCATTTGAGCAGTGCAATTGCAGCGGTGCCAGGCAATTTCCAGCAGGCATCCTTTCTCCTGGGTCCACCTCCAGGATGCTCACTCTGTATACTGATGTCCTAGAGCCATCACAGGCCTGAAGGCCCAGTGTTGGGGCCCAGCTGAGCATCCACTGCAGGCTGGCCCGTCAGGTCCCCCAGTGCTGAGGGGAGAGGAGAACTAGGGCTAAGGAGCCTGCACTCTGATGTGCTTTCACCCCATGGAACAGGCCTCTAATGCTGCAGCCTCAGAGTGAGGGCTGGAGGCTCTGGTCCTGGCTGCTGACCAGTCCCAAGCTTCCACGTGAAAGCAGTGCCCTTTCTTCTCTGGACTCAAGAGCGGTCCTTGCGGGGGAAATGAAAAAGAGTGGTCCTTGCAAAATAAGACAGCGGGTCCCCTGCCTCAGTTGGCTTTGTGTTTAACACAGTCTGAGCTCTCAGTAAGAGGTGGTCTTCCTTATTTTATTATTGGGGGAAAAAATGAAGGAATATCCCAAACATTCATCAACTAATAGACCAACAAAAGATTAGACAATAAAATGTTGTTCAGTGATAAAAAGCAAAGGTATATTGACACATAATACAAGGTGGGCAAGTCTTGAAAATGTGCTAAGTGAAAGAAGCCAGACACCAGAGACCATATACTGCATGATGCTGTTGATATGAAAGAGCCAGAACAGGCTAGCCCACAGGGACAGAGCACAGGGTGGTGGTTGGCACGGGCGCGAGCAGGAAGGTTATGGAATGACTGCGAATGGATACAGAGCTTCTATTTGGGATGATAAAAAGTTCTGGAATAGGATAATGCTAATGGTTGTACAACAATGTAAATGTAATTAAGGACACCAAATTGTCTACTTTAAAATGACTAAGATGACAAATTTTATGTTACATGGATTTTACCACCACAACTACAAAAAGAGGGGTGCCACATAGGCATTAGCTGTTATTACCATACACCCTAGACCCTCAATAAACGTTCACTGTCCCGAAAGGAATACCTGCTATAAATGAAGCATTTACCATTTCTTATCCATTTAATTCTCACAACAACCTTGGGAAGAAGAAGTTATATCCACTTTATACAATAAATGATAAAATACACGGAGGGAGGTGTCATAATAGACTTGGAAGGTAGAATAAGCTGACATGCAATGCTAAACTCTATGCTAAAAAGTTGTGTTACCTGATAATAATATGTATTAAGTATTAGTTTCCATACAATAAACACTACAAAAACGGGGGCCTCAAGGTCTAGAGCGATTGGAAAGGTCCCAGGTCAGAGCAGGTGGAGATTGGACGCAACCAGATCCCTCGGGACCAGACTCTGTAGCGCGGCGCCCCCTAGAGGCCATGGGGACCTGCTGGCCGTTTGGCGCAGGCGCAGCCATCGCCTTAGCTGGCTCCGGGGTCCCGCGGCTACACGCTGGCGGCGGCGATGGCGCTGGCGGCGGCGGACCAGGCTGCGGTGCGCGCTCTGTGGAGGAAACTGAACAACAACGTGTGCGTCTACACGACGGAGGCCCTGGAGAGGTGCGGACGCGTCCTAGCGCCCTTCAGCTCACCTGCCTTCCTGCTCGCCCAGGGGATGGATCCCTGCCCTCCCCATGCCCTCCCCTCAGGGGCGCCCCTCACTAGCCGTTCCTCCCAAAGGACCTTCCTGGCCTTCCCTTCCACCAAGACATACTTCGCCCACCTGGACCTGAGCCCCGGCTCCGCCCAGGTCAAAGCCCACGGCCAGAAGGTGGCTGACGCGCTGACCCTGGCCGTGGACCGCCTGGACGACCTGCCCCAGGCCCTGTCGGCTCTGAGCGACCTGCACGCGCACAAGCTCCGAGTGAACCCGGCCAACTTCAAGGTGAGCAAGTGTGATGGGGGCTGGACCCTCTCGCCAGGAGCGGGGAGTTCGCAAGGAAGGATGTGGGGGGACAGGTGGACCACGGTGGGGATGACTCCATCCCTCCGCAGCTACTGGGCCACTGCCTGCTCGTCACCCTCGCCCGGCACTTCCCTGGAGACTTCAGCCCCGCCCTGCAGGCCTCGCTGGACAAGTTTCTGAGCCACGTGTTTTTGGCGCTGGCTTCCAGCTATCGCTAAACTAGGGGTGGGTAATAGCGGGACCCCCCAGCATTCTCTTCTTGCCACTGTTCAGTGTTTGAGTAAAGTCCCTGAGAGAAAGCCTCACCCTGCGTGCGCTCTTGTGTTCTCTGGGGGTGCGCGCCGGGGTCCTGATGGGGTTTGGGAAGGTGCTGCCCTCCCGCCGAAGGAAAGATGGGGATCTGAAGAGGCTCGAGCTGCACATCCAGCCCTGTTCACATCTGGGCGCGCCCCTGGACCGCGTTCGCTGGATGCCCTGGGTGGCTGATGGGGAGATTCAGGTCATCTCACCCTCGGCAGCCTGAGACGTTTCGTACATCGGGTCCCAAATGCCATATTGTAAATCTCCACCCACACCATACCCTTGGCTGCAGCCACTTGGAAAGCAGGCCACAGGCTTCAGCACCTCAGGAGAATGTCGGGGGTCATGGGCTTGCCTAGCTGACCAGGCCTGGCCCCTTCCCAGAGCTACTTCGCGTTGGGGCACTCCACACAAATCTAGGACCTCGTTCCTCACTTACCTAGAATTGAGGGCGGGGTACCGGGAGGCGGGGCACAGCACCAGAGAAAATTAGGGAATGGCGCCCTCTGCTGGTGCGAACAGGACTTACTCAGAGGCCAACTTGCACAATAGTACACAGCGGCTCTAAAAGGATTTTGGGGACTTTGGGGATCTAGGAGGCTTGGAGTGAAGGCCCCATTTGGCAGACTATGGACCTGGTGGAAGGAAGTCGTTCTGTCCCAGTACGCAGTAACTTAGGGGGAGCTGGACCGGAGTCCTGCCTACATCCACACTTCTAAGAATACAGAGACCAGAACTGCTTTCTTAAACTAACCATGGTCACTGTAGAAAATGTAGTAATGACCCCACTTACTGTACATTCTTACGTATCCTGGTGGGTTGAGTACATCTATTATTCCTTCAATTTCCACTGGGAAAACTATGTGTGAACAAATGGAAGACATGGGAGTCAGATACAAGAGCATACTTGTGACACACACATACTTTGACAAACCACACACAAACAGATAAACACACAATGGCAGAATAGCCCCATTCAGAAATGTAACAAGGTAATCCTATCTACTAAAAGAGTAATATGCACATTGACCATACCTTCGCTACACCCACCAGCCATGCCCACTAGCCACCCCCACCAATCAATCAGAAGCTGGAGCAGAGCCAGCCAGCCAGCACAGGGCCCCGCTGTGGGGGCGGGGCCGAGGCAGCCTGGGCCTGGGGGCAGGGAGGATCGGAGCTGAGGCAGCCAGTGTGGGCTGGCCAGGGAGAAGGCCTGTGCCCAGGGCCAGGGCTAAGACCTGTAGCTGGGCTCAAGCTGACTGGAGCGAAGGCCCGGGTGGGGGAGCGGGGAGTGAGTCTGGGATGGAGCCAGCCATCGGCCCTCATTGCAGGGTGATGGCTGGGTGCCCAAAGCCTAAAGCCTCTGGCCGAGCAGGTAGAGGGTGAGTGGTCAGTAGGACCACTCACCCCCAAGCCTTGGGCAGGCTGGGGGTGAGTGGTCAGTAGGACATCCCCTGAAGGCTCCCAGTATGTGTGAGGGGGCAAGTTTGACTGAGGGATCACCCACCCCCAGTGCACAAATTTCGTGCACCGGGCTGGCCACACCCCCAGCGACCCAAGGGGAGGCCTGGGATCTGGAATTTATCTTGTACAATTGAAACTTTGTAGCCTGGAGCAGGGCTGAGGGATCACCGCCCCCCTCATGCACAAATTTCTTGCACCAGACCTCTAGTATTGAATATATAGTTCTAGGAACATTTAAAGATATTTTTAAAGAAATAATATCCTGAAAGTGACAATGGGAAAACTGGGCACATTGGACTATATAAAGAGAAAAATACTCGATATGGAGAGAGAAAATATAAGCAAAGTTAAAAGAGAAACTGGAAAAAAAATATTTGCTACAAACAGCAGAGAAAAGGTTACCACATCAATAATGAGAGAAAATTGTTGATTGGCTGCCTCCTGCACATCCCTACTAGGGATCAAGGCCACAATTCAAGCATGCACTCTGACCAGGAATTGAACCATGACCTCCTGATTCACAGGTTGATGCTCAACCACTGAACCATGCTGGCTGGGGCCACCCCCCCCCCCAGCCATTTTACATACATACACACAACACATGGAATATTGAAAATGAGATTATATTACAAATACTTTTCTGCCTCAAGGAAACTCTTCTAAATCTCATGGGATAGCTCTAATTCATTGTCTTTTTGTTGTTGTTGTTGATAACCCTCACCTGAGGATATTTTTTCATTGATTTTTAGAGAGTGGAAGGGAGGGAGAGACAAAGAGAAATGTTGATGTGATAGAGACATCGATTGGTTGCGTCCTTCCTGTACACACCCCAACCACTGCCAGGGAACCTGCAATCAAGGTGTGTGCCTTTGACCAAAATCATAATTCATTGTCTTTTAATGGTCACATAATATTCCATGGTGTGGCTATGTCATATTTTTCAAACCATTCATTTTTATGGGCTGTAACATTTTGTTCTAATACTTTCCCCCTATGAACAATAAATATCTTTGCAAGTAAAAAACAAAGTATTACCACTAGACCTCCAAATTTTTTCCTCACCCTCCTCTCCTCCACCTTTTTCTTTTTAAAGTCAGTCAACCCAATAGAAAAATAAGCCAATAACAGGCAACTTGCAGTATACCAATGGCCCAGACATTGCAATGATATACAAAGCAATAGAAATGAAAATGCTCAATAACAACGAGATACCTGCAATGAAAAAAAAAAATTAAAAAGCAAGACTGCTGAAACCATTTTGGCTCAGTGGATAGAGCATCGGCCTGCAGACTGAAAGGTCCTGGGTTCAATTCCGGTCAAGTTCATGTACCTTGGCTGTGGGCACATGCCCAGCAGGAGTGTGCAAGAGGCAGCTGATCGATGTTTCTCTCTCATTGATGTTTCTGACTTTCTATCCCTCTCCCTTCCTCTCTGTAAAAAAATTAATACAAAATATATTAAAAAGAAAGACCCAAATTCACTTCTGCTAGGAGTACAACTTAGCATATAACTTTTAAATAATATATAATTTTAATTCAGTTGTATACAGTTGTAGGCTAGCAAATGTTTAGTAAGTGGTACTTTGGAAAAAGGAGGTCCACTTCTTACTGTTATTAAAGTAACCTATAGAAGCCCTTCTTCTATAGACCTGTAGAAAGCAATCAATCCTTTTTTTAAAATAAATCTTTATTCAGCCGAGACTGGTTTGGCTCAGTGGATAGCGCGTCGGGCTGCGGACTGAAGGGTCCCGGGTTCGATTCCGGCAAGGGCATGTACCTTGGCTGCGGGCACATCCCCAGTCGGGGGCGTGCAAGAGGCAGCTGATCGATGTTTCTCTCTCTCATTGATGTTTCTGACTTTCTATCCCTCTCCCTTCTGCTCTGTAAAAAATCAATAAAATATATTTAAAAATAAATAAATAAATAAATTTTTATTCAAATTATTACAGTTGTTCATCTCCCCCCCCCCATAACTCCCCTCCACCCGGTTCCCACTCCACCCCATGCCCTTATCCTGCCCCCCCCCCCCCACTGTCCTCACCCATAGGTGTATGATTTTTTTAAAATATATTTTATTGATTTTTTACAGAGCGGAAGGGAGAGGGATAGAAAGTCAGAAACACCGATGAGAGAGAAACATCGATCAGCTGCCTCTTGCACACCTCCTACTGGGGATGTGTCCGCAGCCAAGGTACATTCCCTTGACCGGAATCGAACCCGGGACCCTTCAGTCTGCAGTCCAACGCTCTATCCACTGAGCCAAACCGGTTTCAGCAGGTGTATGATTTTTGTCCAGTCTCTTCCCTCACCCCCCACACTCATTTCCCCTGAGGATTGTCAGTCCACTCCCTTTCTATGCTCCTGTGTCTATTATATTCACCAGTTTATTCTGTTAATCAGATTTTTTATCCACTTGATTTTTAGATTCACTTGATAGATATGTATTTGTTGTTCATAATTTTTATCTTTACCTTTTTCTTCTTCCTCTTCTTAAAGAATACATTTCAGCATTTCATATAACACTGGTTTGGTGGTGATGAACTCCTTTAGCTTGTTCTTATCTGTGAAGCTCTTTATCTGACCTTCAATTCTGAATGACAGCTTTGCTAGGTAATTTTGGCTGTAGGTTCTTGCTATTCATCACTTTGAATATTTCTTGTCACTCCCTCTGGCCTGCATAGTTTCTGTTGAGAAATCAGCTGACAATCATATGGGTGCTCCCTTGTAGGTAACTAATTGTTTTCCTCTTGCTGCTTTTAATATTCTCTTTGTCTTTTGCTCTTGGCATTTTAATTATGATGTGTCTTGGTGTGGTCCTCTTTGAATTTCTTTTGTTTGGGGTTCTGTGTGCTCCCTGGACTTGTAAGTCTATTTATTTCACCAGATGAGGGAAGTTTTCTGTCATTATTTCTTCAAATAGGTTTTCAGTTTCTTGCTCTTTCTCTTCTTCTGGCACCCCCATAATTCTGATGTTGGTATGCTTTAGGTTGTCCCAGTGGCTCCTTACACTATCTTCATATTTTTGGATTTTTTTTTCTTTTCCAGTTGGGTGTTTTTTGCTCCTTTGTATTTCAAATCTTTGACTTGATTCTTGTGATTCTCTAGTCCACTGTTGGATCTCTGTATATTATTTTTTATTTCAGTCAGTGTATGCTTAATTTCTAATTGGTCCTTTTTCATATCCTCGAGGGTCTAAATTTATCAATGGCGCCAAAACCCATTTGGCTCAGTAGATAGAGCTTCGGCCTGCAGACTGAAGGGTCCCGGGTTCGATTCTGGTTAGGGGCATGTACCTTGGTTGCAGGCACATCCCCGGTGGGGGATGTGCAGGAGGCAGCTGATCAATGTTTCTCTCTCCTCAATGTTTCTAACTATCCCTCTCCTTTCCTCTCTGTAAAAAATCAATAATAATATATTTTAAAAAATTTATTGGCGATTTCTAGAAACTTCTTGAAAAAACCTTATAACCATGGTTTTGAACTCTATATCCTCCATTTCTTTCATTTGTGACCTGTTTGTCTCTGCATTTTGGCGGCTTCCCTGTATTGATAAGAGTGGCTTTGTGTGATAGGCGTTTTTCTATAGGGCCCAGTGGCTCAGCCTCCCCAGTTACAGGAGTTGGACACTCTTGGTGCACCCCTTTGTGGACTGTGTGCACAGCCTTGTTGTAGTTAAGCCTTGATTGTTGTTGGTATCACTGGAAGGAATTGACCTCCAGGCCAATTGGCTGTGAGGATCAGCTGTGTCTACACTGGGAGAACTTCTGTACTGGAGACACCCTTATGAGGCAAACCTTGCTTCAGTGGGGCTTTGGTGCTCACTGAGTCTGCCCCCCGAGTGTGTCCCTTATGGATCTGAGGAGTTGTAATCTGGTGGTCCCACTCTGACCACCGGGTACACTGGCTCTTGGATCGCCAAGCAGGTGCTAATTTAGCCTCTGCCTGAGGCCACCCAGCAGGAGCTACAGAGAGATTGCAGATTCCTCTTCTTTGTTTGGGGTTTGGAGGTGCCCAGATGAGGCCCATCTGTGAGGCAATGCAAGCTGCTATGGGGCCTTGGCCCTTCTTTTGGATGTTCTGGGTCTGTCTGACCCAGCTGCAGTTTGTCAGGTAATTTTAGATTTCAAAGGACCAGGCCATTCATATGCAAAGGCCTCTGCACACAGCTTGGGTGGAGCAGGGTCTAAGAGAATAAACAGAACAAACAGCAATGGCTTCCCGTGGGCCCTCTGGTCTCTGTGTCCCTCAGTAATCGCTGCAAGCACCTCTGAGAGAAAGCCACCCTCAAGTTCTGCCCGATGCCAGACAGTCCAGTTTCTCCCTGAATGAGTCTGGGTCCCCAGAGTCCCACCCGGAACTGGAGTCTAGAGCAGTCGGGAGCTTGTGTCTCCCTCCCAATTGAGAAAGACAGCCGCATACTCAGTTGCCAGCCTTTCCGCACTGCACCTCCATACCTCTGCACTTTACTTCCGCAACTCCTTTGAGTCTCAATGTGCTTTTCTTCTTCCTTCTGGTTGTAGAATTTCCACTCAGCCAGCCTTCCTGTGGTTCTGGTTTGTCTTTTAGTTGTAGTTTTCAAGTGGTTATGCAAGGCAGCAAGTTCAGGTGTTTACCTATGCTGCCATCTTGGTTTCTCCAATCAATCCAATTTATACATTGAAATTACTGCCTATTTTTTATCTTTAAAAATATATATATATAATTTTTATTTCAGAGAGGAAAGAAGAGGGGGAGAGATAGAAATATCAATGATGAGAGAGAATCATTGATCGCTGCCTCCTATATACCCCCTACTGAGGATTGAGCCCACAACCCGGGCATTTGCCCTTGACCGGAATTGACCTAGGACTCCTCAGTCCACAGGCCAACGCTTTGTCTACTGAGCCAAAGAGTTAGGGCCATTTTTTCTTTTTCCGATGTGTGTGTATAGGGGGTGGAGAACCATCCTCCAGACACAGCCAGCTCTTCCTTTAAGCCTCTGGGCCTATCACTGTCCCAAGGCTTTGCCTGATCTGAACTGCTATTTCCAACTTAGGAAAATAAGCTACTGATAACGGGTTTGAATCTTCTTAAAGACATCAAAGAGCAAATGAGAGCTAAGGAATTTTCAGGCCAAAAACCAAGTAAAGGTGAGAAACCCAGAAAGGTGATCAGAGGACTGAAACTTCTGGGGTCCTGACGTCTTTGCCAAACTAGCAAATTTACAGTAAGCTGGGACTTTCTTCTTCATGGGCTCATGGGTGAAAAGCACTAACATGCACATAAAGCTAGGGCCCCAAAAAGCAGTGGACTCCCCCCACTTGACAATTCATTTTTCCCAAGCTTGGGGGCTGGTAAAAAAAATAAAACCATATTGTTCAGCAGAAAAGAGAACATAACCTACTGATAAATAGAAAATCACATGCTAACACTTTCTGGCTTTGCAGTCTAAATTCATATCACCTGAGGGATCCCACACAAATTTCTCAGGCTGTGGGTTTCATTTAAAATGATCCTGGAGCCGAGACCGGTTTGGCTCAGTGGATAGAGCGTCGAACTGCAGACTGAAGGGTTCCGGGTTCGATTCCGGCAAGGGCATCCCTCTCCCTTCTGCTCTGTAAAAAATCAATAAAATATTTTTAAAAAATAATAAAAAAATAAAAATAAAAATAAATAAAATGATCCTGGACTTCTGTCGTAGATACCAAGTACCTGGCAAACAAATCCTCCCTTGATAAAGTCACTTCATTATAGGCCACTAAAGGCAACAAGTGTCAAACTCACGGAGCATACGGAAATAAGGTACCGCGTATGAAAGCCAGCAGACACACAAGTCCAAGTCAGCAGAACTGACCCACAAAAGTGTCAGTCACAGAAGATGTCAGATTAAATGACAAGTAAGCTTACTATGTATACAATATTAGACAAGATTCTACATACCTGTAGGGAGCCATAAAATATAAAAAATGACATAACTCATATGAAAAAGAATTTTTAGAAATGAAGAATATAGCCATCAAAAAGTAAAATGCAATGGTTAACCCCAGTGGTTGAGCATCCTATCTAATAAAGAGTAATATGCAGGTTGACCATCACTCCAACACATAAGATGGTTGCCCCCATGTAGTCAAAGATGGCCACCACAAGATGGCCAGCAGGGGAGGGCAGACCCTTATCTGTTGGCTTTGCCTATCCAATTCTCCTCAGGGATTGCTTGACCCTGACCTGCATCCCTGCTTCTTCTCTGTAAACACGTATTTCCCAAATTGTTTCATTTTTACAGCGAGAGGGGGCTCAAGGTGGAATGGGTCCCCTCTGGGCCAAGCCCTCTCACGGTACATGAGTGGCCTCCTTTTGGCACCCATGTGCCTTGCCCCTGGAGCTTCCACCTGGGAACTCGCCTCTGCTGAGACCGAAGGTGAGGATAAGGGGTTGTAGCATCCTCAGAGCAGCCTGTGCCATGTTGTGCATTGCCCCCATCAGTCTAACCTCCACCATGCCCACCCAGAGGGCAAGACCACTGTTCACTGCTCTCCTGGCATCCAAGAGCTTGGAACCCGTGAGACTCAAGGGCTTGGGGTGTGCGAGGGGCAGGTGGGTTGAAAGAGCTGAGCACAAAGTCTGGATCCCATCCTCCCAGCACAAGGGCTCGGACCACCTGTCCCGGATTAACCAGAAAGAGGCAGGGAGGAGCTGTAGCTCTCCTCCAGGCCTTTCTAACGGCTGTCTTGGCCTCAGCCCCACCTGCCTTCTGGCTGGGACCCCAGGCGTCCTGCTAAATCCAGGGACATCTGCCTTTTCAAAACCACCACCCCTCCATGCAAACACATGACTACACTTAATGCCACTCCGGTGTAATGACAAATGGTTACGATAGTAAATTTTACATGTGTCTTACTATAATAAAAAGAAACCCTGCCCTGGCCAGTGTGGCCCAGTAGCTAGTGTCAGCCAGCACATTGGAGGGCCAAAGATTCGATTCCTGGTCAAGGATTGCAGGTCCAATCCCTACCTCCAGTTGGGGTCCTGTGAGAGGCAACCAATCGATGTGTCTCTCACATAGATGTTTCTCCCCCCCTCTCCCAATCCCTTCCACTCGCTCTAGAAGTCAATGGGAAAAAATATCCTCACTCCTTGGGTGAGGATTAAAAAAAAGAAAAAGAGCCCTGGCTGGTTTGGCTCAGCCTGTGGACTGAAGGGTCACAGGTTTGATTCCAGTCAAGGGCACATGCCTGGGTTGCAGGCTTGCTCCCCAGTATGGAGGGTGCAGGTGGCAGCCCACCAATGATTTTCTCTTATCATGGACTAGGGGCCCAGTGCACAAATTGGGGGTCCTCTCAGCCCAGCCTGCCCCCTCTCACATACTGGGAGCCCTCAGGGGATGTCCTACTGATGGCTTAGGCCTGTTTCCCATGGGGAGCGGGCCTAAGCCACAGTCTGGCCTCCCTTTGTGGGAGGCGACTGGGCTGATCAGGGAAAGGCACCAGCCCCATCACCCCACTGCTGCAGCCACTGCCAGTCACCGCAGCCACCAAGGTGCTTTCATCAACCCAGACTCTGGTCCCTTCACCATGAAAAGGACAACTTTCTTTAGGCATTTTCAAGATGTGTCTTTCATAGGACATAACATTTAATTTTCTTTTTTATCCTCACCTGAGGATATGTTTCCATTGATTTTTAGAGAGTGTGGAAGAGAAAGGGAAAGACAAACATCAAAGTGAGAGGAACACTCACTTTGATTGGTTACCTCCGGCATGAGCCCTGACCTGGGCCCTAGCCCTTGATCAGAAGGTAACCCAGACCCTGCGGTTGGCAAATCGAGGCATTATCCACTGAGCCAAACTCCCTAGGGAAAGGATATGACATTTCTTAGCCCTCCAGCAGCGGACCTTTGTTTTTTTCTCCAGGAGTGTGGTAGAAGAAGCCTAGATTACTTTTTTGGATTTTTAAAATATATTTTATTGATTTTTTAGAGAGGAAGGGAGAGGGATAGAAACCTTGATGAGAGAGAAACATCGATCAGCTGCCTCTTGCACACCCCGTGCTGGGGATGTGCCTGCAGCCACGATACATGCCCTTGACCGGAATCAAACCTGGGACCTCTCAGTCCGCAGGCCGACACTCTATCCACTGCGCCAAACCGGTTTCGGCCCTTTTTTGGATACTTATACCCAAGTTACTAAGAATATTACCAGTGGCGTACAGGGGGCTTAGCCAATGAACAGTCAGGAAAGGTGTTTCCTCTACAGTTCACGCCTATCTCCTCTGATCTCCGGCTCCACCCCTGCCAAGGCCTAAAGCCTCTGGCCTGGGCGGGGGACCCCCAGTTAGCTATTGCCCTGCTACGTCCTGGCCAAGGCCCCAAGCCTCTGGCCAAGGATCTGAGGCTCAGGTCTAGGGCAGGTGAACTCCAGTGCCCCGCCACCCCACCCTCCCACTCCTGATTGGCTGGTAGCGTAGCAAAGGTATAGTAATTTGCATGTTTCTCTTTTATTAGATAGGATTTCTAACTCTCCCTCTCCTTTCCTCTCTGAAATCAATAAAAATATATTAAGAAAAAACCCCCCACCCTACCTGTATATCCCCTACTCACCCCAGTTGCCCAAGCTGGGATGTCTTCTGCCAGCTTGTCTAGCCTCTGCCTGTCACAGGCCAGGCCAGGCCATACAATTGAGACAGGAACCCATTATCCAGCTTATTCCCCCCCGACTCTTCCCCCTACCAGAACAACCCTTAACCCACCCAAGGCTTTCCACCACTGTGTCCACTTCCCAAACCCAAGAGGGCATGCCTCTACCCAGCTAGCTTGGTGTCCACACCAAGCAGAGCTCCCATGCTGCTGCTTTTGTTCTGGTCCAGCTTAAGCTGCAGGAAGGGGTAGTGTGGCTTGGGTGGAGGGATATCCTACTGGCAAAGCACTGCCTTCCCAGCCAGGGAAAACCTGTCACAGGCCAGCAGGTCCATCTGTCTGCAGGTCCTCCTGGAAGGGGGCGAACCGCAGCAGGGACGCCCAGAGCAGGGCCAGCAGCCACATCACGGTGCTGGTGGGCGTAAGTCCAGGCCCAGTGCCGGGGCTCATTCGAGTCAATGCAACCTTTGCATAGAAGAGTGGGGAGAACTGTTTTCATAATCTGCCATCAGAAACTCCTTCTAAAAATAAACCAAAAACCTCCCTGAAGTGAAAAAGGAACACCTCCCAGTTATTCTTCCAGAAGGGCCCATTCTAGTCTGGATATCTGAAGAGCTGAGAGAAGATTCCACCACTGGCCTCCTGAGTGTGAGTCAAAGCACAGCCTGATGCTCTCTGAGGAGGAGCCCCTGGTCAGCACTGAGGGGTGGAGCCAGGCATATTTGGATCCAGTTATTAGGGCAAGGAGTTGGGGGTCTCAGGTGACCAAAGTCAAAGGGGAGTTCCAACAGCAAGTCTTAACTTCTGAAAATGAGCAAGCTCACTGAGACAGTGCCCACTGTCACCACATGTGAAGACCGAGGGGACGCGTCTAGAACATACAGGGGCAGCAGAGATTCCATTGCAGCAGTCAGGAGGCAGATTTATTTATTCCTACTCAACATAACCCCAGACCACAGGAGTAATTCTGTACATCTTCAGAAACTCACGGCTAGCTCCAAAACAATAGAAACTTTAACTACAAAAGATGTGTGGTATTCAGCAAATATAAAGGGTAGCTCCAGGCTGCGCCAGACACTGTCAGACATTTGCAGCGGCCAGGCACGGGCTCAGATCTCTCCAGCCTCCTTCTCCTCCGACGTCTTTCCATTGGAGTTTCCAAGCCTCCGGTCGGCGGCCGCACGCTCACTCCGTCCTCGCTCCCAGGACTCCTCCCTCGATGCCTGCTCTCTGGAGAACCTGGGAAATGGGAACCAGAGGCTCAGTAGAAGCTGTTGTCTCCCTTCGGACCATTTCCTAAGATGCCTCTCAACACCAGGTCGAGGAAGGCCAACACCCACCCCACCAAGGAAGGCTCCCTAGCATGCCAGGGAGCAGGCAGGCCTGCCATTCCATGCCCGGCCCATAACCACTAAAAAGTGACAACTGAAAAGAATTCTAATATAAATATAAACAGACCAGCTATAATATAAACAGAGCAAAGGAAAATGCAGCGAAAGGTCCACATGCAGAATCTGACCCATTATGTAAAAAAAAAAAAAGACTAAATCCAAGCACAGCAAAGTAGTAACAGAGGTTACCAGTGGTGTTCTCCCTCAGAAAGACCACAACAGAGACATAAGCAGGGCACGAGTCTCAGGGGCTCTGTGTGTCACAGTGATAGTGAGGTGGCAGCCCCTGAGCATGTCAGGCACCTCGTGGAGCCATGATCATGGCTGAGCACCCCTACAGCCTCTCAGCTGTCCCACCCCTGAATCCACCTGCTGCTCTCAGCTTAGGGCTCCCAGGACTCGGAGTTGCATTTACCACTCCTCAAGGCCCCAATACTCAGTCCCACGGACGCCCAGCCAGTCTCCTGAGCAGCAGGTATGGCTGACAGACCCCAGCGGACCCTGGGAACACAAAGAGAAAGGGCTCACTCCTGGTCGCAGCTACCGAAGAAGTCAGAGTAGTTACTTGTATTTCGCACTCCGGTCCCTAGAAGCCCGGCGGTGGCCGTGGCTGTGGCTCCGGGAGCGACTGCGGTGGCGCCGGTGTCTGTCTCTGTCTCTGTCTCTGTCTCGGGACCGGGAGCGGGAAGGCTTTCGTCGTTCTCTGGAGGCAGACCTCGACCGCCTCCGGCGTCGGTCCCGGGATCGTGACCTGCAGTAAACCAGAGGCTCTGAAGGCTGCGGTGGCCCCACCCCCGCGACCCTCCTCTCTCAGCACATTTAGCTTGACGCTTTTCTGGTATCCCTCCTTCCCTCCTACAAACGTACAGCTCGGGTTCACAACAGTGCCATCAGTAATCTCTGGTCAGAAAGAATTATGACCAGACCCTTCCCACCACATCGTGCTGGGAAACTCCTGGCCACCCGAGGCCTCAGCAGTGCCCTCTAACCCCCTCACTGACATCACTGACAGTGGATCTTTCCACTGGACTAAGCCCCAATCAACCCAATAACAGATGGGGCTCAAGCCTGACCTGTGCCCATGCCCCCTCACAAGCCAGCCCGGCCCACCAGCCAATAATTGTGAAGTTATACAGGTTAAGTGACAACAAAAATGCATGCGTGCTCAGGCCAGGTAGCTCAGTTGTTGAGAGTCCTTCCGACATGCCAAGCTTGTGGGCTCAATCCTCAGCCAGGCACAGACAAGAACCAACCCACGAATGCGTAAATTAAGTGAACAACAAATTGATGTTGTTGTTTCTTTTCTCTCCCCCCCCCACCTTTCTCTCTAAAATAAAAAAGAAAAATGCATGTGGAAAAGAACATGTGACTAAGAACACTTAAATGGATGTTTATTTTTAATCCTCACCTGAGGTTAGTTTTCCATTGATTTTTAGAGAAATGGAAGGGAGGGGGGGAGAGAGAGAGAAACACCAATGTGAGAAACACACATCCATTGGCTGCCTCCCCCACCTGCCTGTACTAGGACCCAGGACCAAGCGTGCCACTGAGGTACATGCCCTTGACCAGAATAAAACTCAGGACCCTTCAGTCCACAGGCCAACGCTCTATCCACTGAGCCAAACTGGCTAGGGATTAACTGGATCTGGAAACCTACCTCCTTCGATCTCTGGTTCTTGATCCAGACCTAAAATGAAGGGGGGAAAAATGAGTGATTTCCCCCAAACAGCCCCACACATCTAAGGGGAGGAGTCCCAATTCTACAAGGTGAAGGAGGGTCAGTCGACTTCCCATAGAAACCTGTTTCTTCTAGAGGTTCTCTTGTTCTCAGGCCTCTGGCACCAAATGTCAATGCTTACAAAATGAGGTCACCTCCAACCCCCAGCTCCTAGCTGCTTTTGGCAAAAGGACAGGACCAGCATCCTGAGTTCAACAATTGACTCTGCGAAGTCTTTATAGTGGACACTAGCTCACCGAACAGACACAGGGCGGGGAGAAGCAAAAGTCACCATGACACCAAAGGTAAAGCAGAACCTCAAGTTCCAAACACAGGCTCACTGACAGATGAGGTTCACATGAGGTCCTTGGGAAATAGTATACAATCAGCAATCCAAAAAATGTGCATAGTAATGAGACCTCATTTTACAGTGTCCACAGCAAAAGGTTACATAATTGCCACCAACATGGGCTGAGGAGGAAGTGAGAACATGCTCTTATATTGTGTGACTTAAGATGATTTAATAAAGCTGCTTGGAAAGCAATTTCTGCAACACCTACCAATATTTATTAAATTCTTTTAGGCCAGAAATCCTAAGGAATTTTATAAAATGCTCACATATACAAAGATGATCTCTAGAGAAACTGTTCAAAAATAGTTTTATAAAAACATAAAAAGTCATCAAAAATTAGAGTTGGCCCTAGACGGTCTGGCTCAGTGTAGAGCGCCGGCCTGTTGACAAAAGGGTCCCAGGTTGGATTCTGGTCCAGAGCACATGCCCTGGGATTTCGGGCTCCATCCCCAGTAGGGGGCATGCAGGAGGCAGCCAATCAATGATTCCCTCTCATCATTAATGTTTCTCTCTCTTCCTCTCTGAAATAAATAAAAACATATTTTTTTAGATGTTTAAAAAATAAGTTAAAATTAAGCCAGTGCAGCTCAATTGTTTGAACACTTGTCCAGTGCACCAAAAGGTCACTGGTAAGGGCGCATGCCCAGTTGTAGGTTTGGTCCCTATCAGAGTGCATTTAGGAGGCAACCGATCAATGGTGCCCCCCCACCCCAATTCTTCTCTAAAACCAATAAAAACACATTTTTAAAAAATATCACCATCCGTTCCAACCAGAAAAAAAAATTTTAATTGAAAATGATAGGCAATAGCCCTGGTCGGATAACTCAGCTGGTTAGAACATTGTCTCAATACGCCCACCAAGGTTGCAGATTTTATCCTGGGCCAGGGCACATACAAGAATCATCCAAGAAATGCATAAATAAGTGAACAATAAGTTTCTCTCTCTCTGTCTCTTTCTCTCTCAAATTAATAATTTTTTAAAAGGATAAGCAAAAATGCAAAAAACAATTATATCAAACTATATCAAACTAAATCAAACTAAACTATATCAAACTAAAAAACTTCTGTGCAGTGAAGGAAACCATGTACAAAACGAGAAGGCAACTACAAAATATAAGAACATATTTTTATTTTAAATATATTTTATAGGTTTTTTGTTTTGTTTTGTTTTTTACAGAGAGAAAGAGAGAGGGGGACAGAGTTAGAAACATCGATAAGAGAGAAATATCAATCAACTGCCTCCTGCACACTCCTACTGGGGATGTGCTTGTAACCAAGGTACATGCCCCTGACCGGAATCGAACCTGGGGCCCCTGAGCAGGCCGATGCTCTATCCACTGAGCCACACCGGTTAGGGCTCAAGAACATATTTGTAAATTGTATCAGATAAGGGCTTAGAATACAAAATATATAAAGAATTCTTAAAACTAAAAAGGAAAACCATCCAATTAAAAACTGGGCAGAGAATCTGTATAGATTTTTCTGAAGACACACAAATACATAAAAAGGTACTCAGTATCACGAATCACCAGGGAAATGTAAACCAAACCCACAATGAGAGATCACACCTGGACTGGTAATGATCAAGACATCTGCCCTGGCCAGTGGGGCTCAGTGACAGAGCATCAGCTGGTGCAACTAAGGGTCCAGAGTTCCTTTCTCCGTCTGGTCAGGCGTGTGTGGGAGGGTAACCAACCAATGTCTCTTTCTCTCACAATGATGTCTCTCTCTTTCTCCATCCCTCCCTTCCACTTTCTCTTAAAAAAAAGGGGGGGGGGGGATATCCTTGGGCCCAGCCAGTGTGGCTCAGCAGCTGCACATCGACCTATGAACCAGGAGGTCCCAGTCCGATTCCCAGTCAGGGCACAGGCCTGGGTTCTGGGCTTGCTCCCCAATAGGGGGCATGCAGGAGGCAGTCGATCAATGATTCTCTCATCATTAATGTTTCTGTTTCTCCCTCTTCCTTCCTTTCTGAAATCAATAAAAATATATTTTTAAAAAAGGAGGGGGGGCATTTTAGCCCTGGCTGGTTTGGCTCAGTGGACAGTATTGACCTGCGGACTGAAGGATTCCAGGTTCAATTCCGGTCAAAGGCACATGCCAGTGTTGCAGACTTTATCTCCAGTGTGTGTGTGTGTGAGTGTGTGTGTGTGTGTGAGTGTGTGTGTGTGTGTGTGTGAGTGTGAGTGTGTGTGTGAGTGTGTGTGTGAGTGTGTGTGTGTGAGTGTGTGTGTGTGTGTGTGTGTGAGTGTGTGAGTGTGTGTGTGTGTGAGTGTGTGTGTGTGTGAGTGTGTGTGTGTGTGTGTGTGTGTGTGTGAGTGTGTGTGTGTGTGAGTGTGTGTGTGAGTGTGAGTGTGTGAGTGTGTGTGTGTGTGTGTGTGTGTGTGAGTGTGTGTGTGAGTGTGTGTGTGAGTGTGTGTGTGTGTGTGTGTGTGTGAGTGTGTGTGTGTGTGAGTGTGTGTGTGGGGGGGGGTGTGCAGGAGGCAGCCAATCAATGATTCTCTCTCATCATTTATGTTTTTATCTCCCCCCTCCCTTCATCTCTGAAATCAATTTAAAAAAATGTTTAAAAGGACATTTTAAGTGTTGGCAAGGATGTAGAGAAAAGGGAGCCCTCCCCACGGACCTCCAAAAAAGGAAAGGCAATCCTCATACACTGTTGGTGGGAATGTAGACTAATGCAGCCACTATGGAAACCAATATGGAAATTCCTTAAAGAATTCAAACTAGAACCACCAATGCCCCAGCCATCCCACTTCTAGGTAAAGTAGTCCCCCCGTTCATTTTCTGCTTCAGTTACCCACGGTCAACCTCACTCTGAAAACATTAAATGAAAATTCCAGAGATAAAAAATAAGTTTTACATTGCACACCGTTCTGAGCAGCATGATGAAATCTTGCAGCATCCCACTCGGTTCTACAAGTCACCCCTTTGTCAAGCATGTCCATGCCCTGTCCATGCCCTGTCCACGCCCTGCCCATGCCCTGTCCATGCCCTGTCCACGCCCTGCTGGCTGAGTCACTTAGTAGCCATCTTGTGAACTGGTGAAGTGCCACATTGCTTGCTGTGTTCAAGTCACCTTTATTTTACTTAACATTGGCCACAAAGAACAGGAGTGGTGAAGCTGGCGACGTGGGCGTGCCCAGGAGGAGCCGTAAAGCACACACAGGAAACAACAGCTCAGTTAAGGATCGGCGCTATCTGCAGTTCTCAAGCATCCAGGTTTAGGAATCTACCTCCTGCATATAAGGGGGAACTACTGTATTTATTTGAAACCCCAACTAAGTGTCTACTGACAGATTAATAAAGGTGACACATATACACAAAGGAATGTTCATCCATACTAAAGAAGAGAATCCTCCATTTGTGACAACATGGATGGACCCTGAGGGCATTATGCTAAGTGAAATAGGTCAGACAAAGACAAATACTGTATGATTTCACTTACATGTGGAGGCAGGGGATGGGGAAGTAAATGAAAAGGGGAAAAAGAATACTGTTATAACACGTCATTATAGGGACACACCTGCGTGGGATGAGCTCAGATATCAACTGAGGGTCCCATACGTACCAGTGCACACAGACACAACCCATACCACAGTGGTGACCTCTGTGTAAAGAGGGACTTGCATATTTTCTTGTATATTTTTATACTGCTTGAGTTTCTTTACAATCAGAATCTGTTAGGTAATTAATGGGAAAAAATACAATAAATTCTTATTTATCCTTCCATAGGAAAACCCACTTTCCGGCCTTTCAAGGACAATGAGCTATGTCCAATTAGAGAGCAGTTACTTCTGGCTCAAGTCTCTTCCCTGAACTCCGACCAGAATCAGCATCTCTACCTAGATGTTTCTTACATACCTCACACCGAGTATGCCGAGTCAAGTTATACTCCCACGTCCTCCTCACGCCAACACACAGCTCCTAGTCTTTCCTGCCTCCGTAGATGGTCATTTAAGGCCAGAAACCATGACACCAGCTCCATTCCCCCTTCGCTTGCCTCACAAATGATTATCAAATCTTATCAGCTCTATACCTAGACCCTTCCCACCCTCACCTGATTCAAACTTCCACCTCCTCCTTCTGGGCTCTCCCAGCCGGCTCCTCACTACTCTTGCTGCTGCTGCCCCTACAATCTGCACGTATTCACAAGGCAGCAGGTCCCAACCTCCTCCACTGGCCCCATTTCACTCAAGACAATGCCAGAGGCTAAATAGTCCCAAGGGCCTTCTCTCTCAGCTGGGCACAGCAGTGTGACACCTTCTCTGCCTGTCCCGTTTGCCAAGTGCTACATCCACAGCAGTCCGGGTGTAGCGGGTTCCCCTCCCTCTTCTACTCTTTACCCTGGGAGGTTGGGAATGGGGTGTGGGAAGTGGGGGGTGGTGTTTACATCTTTCCAGATAGGAATTAGGTCACACACAGAGCTCTCATGCAGCCGAAGATAGCCCAGTCCAGTGCTGCACTGCTGTGAGTTTATTTTCTAACTGCCTCTTAGGTACTTAGCAGATCTCAAATGTTATCAGCAACACTGCAATAAAAGTAGGGGTTTCCTTACTATGTGCTCTCTCGGGCTCACCTCCTGCTCAGCCGCTCCTCCCGCTCCCTCTCTTCTCTCCTCCTCAAGCGATCCTGGTTTCTCTTCTCCTGTTTTTCAGCCACAGTTTTCTAAATAAATGAAAAATTGGAAAATCAGAGAAGAGAAAGTTACATAAACTAGAGTATAAATATTGTTTAACAAAGCACATTTATATGACCTCAGTATTGGTAATTTACAAATCTAAGAGAAAGTCTTAAACAGGAACATGGTCAATTTAAAAACTTCTCAAACAGACCCAAAGTAAAGAAACAGCAAAACAGTCAACCATGGAGCCCCACTGGCTGGACTACCATTACATTTTATAAATTCAGTAGTATTATGCACATCCTTCTTTTTGCTTTAATCCTCACCTAAGGAGTGAGGACATTTTTCCATTGATTTTTAGAATGGAAGGGAGGAGGGAAGAGTCTGAGGGAAGAAAAGAAAAAAGAGAGAAACATGGTGTGCAACAGACACACTGACTGCCTCTCACACTCGCTCCGACCAGGGGCAGGGACTGAACCTGCAAACCCAGGTGCGTGTCTTGACCAGTAATCAAACTGGCAACTCTCTGGTACCCAAGCCGACGCTCTAACCACTGAGCATACCAGCCAGAGGCAAGAAACTGCATAGTCTAAGGAGCTAATAATGTACTTCTAAGTCCCAGAAAATTTACCATATTGCTTTAAATCAAGCCAGAAAGCTGGTTTTCTATCCAAAGGAGACTCCACCAACTTTATGGTAAAGAAGAACACAGGTATCAGACCAAATACATCTTGTTGCTGGGAGCCAAGCTCCTGCTGTCAAGGAGCAGCCAGTCTTCAGGTGCCTTTAGACCTAGCCTCACAGGAAGCAAGAAGGGGAAGTGGACCATGAACCTCCAATCTTAACACATGGTTCATCATGCTTGATTGTGAACCCAACAGAAAAGAAAATTCAACAGGCTGGAGGAGGCCTTGAGAACTTGCACTATTGGAACACAATCAACACAGCTCAGTGCAAAGCAGCACTATGTCCAATCTGCACCTCCCCCAACACAACGTCTTTCAAAGCCTGTCAATGGCCTGATCTCTCTGCTCAGTGAAATGAAGTCCCGAAGAGAAGTCAGAACCAATGAGACAAACAGTCACTAGTCTTCTCATCCCCATGAAGGCATGAAGGATGATCTTAAGACTCAGTGTGGACTAGAACCAGGCCAGGTCCCCAGGAAGAGGAGGCACAGCAAGGCTGAGAGAGAGGCTAGCTTTCCTCCCTGAAGCACTCTCCAGCTATGAGAACCTTCCCATCAGGCACCTCCAGTTCTGCACCTGGATCCCCAATCACTTGCACCTGGAACAGGCATACACAATGGACAAGTAATGTTAATAATGGAAGTCTCAACACCTCTGCTTCCTCGTGCACTCTTCCTAAGAAGATCTGATCGTGAAGACCTGTAGGCTGGCATCATTTCCTTTCCAAACTCTTCCCACTCCTTAAAAAACTCTTTCCCCACCCGACAAAGAAGGCCTTACTCTTCTTATACCCCCACATTTACTTCAGGGTGTGGCTTTGAGATGTGAACATCTCTGGGACCGCTGTGAAGCCACCTCTGATTAGTTGGTACAACTAATGTGCAGAACTCCCGACCTCTTTATCATTTAGACCTACCCTTTCAAATACATTTTCTGTTGTTAGTTTAATACCGTTTCCCTGAAAGTAAGACATCCCCCGAAAATAAGACCTCCCCAATACTATTTTTATTCTTGAAACTGAAAAGGCCTGGGCCACACAAGCAGTTATAAGGAAGTGGATCGATTTAATGCTGCCGCTTGTTATGCGAGGGAACCAAAGAGGTTTGCTAGCACTTACCTCGCTAAAGACATTAAGAAATTTCTTCACAAAAGAAAAATAGATCAAATAATGATTCCCGCAGGAATGATGGCCTATTTCCAGACTCTTGATATTGCAATAAACAAGCCATTCAAGGACAATTTGTGCAAGGAAATTAATGACTACACTGAAAATAGAATGGAGAGAAATCAGCGTGGAAACTTTGTGAAACCTAGACTGCAAAAGGTTGTGACTTGGGTGAAAAATTCCTGGGAGAAAATCATTGACAGTTGCATTGCAAATGCACTACGAGCAGGCTGCCTTGACAAGAAGTATTCATTTAAGGACAGTGCTATTGCTACACATGAGAGACTTGGTCCACCGATTCTGAAAGAAATGGAGTCCCAAGAAATTCACCAGGAAATTCAGAGTTTGGATTGTTATGATGATGTTCCAGAAGATGATGACATGAGTGTCGAATAAATCTTACATCGTGTTCATACCGGTAAATATCAGTACCAGTAAATGTACCATAGATTGTTGTACATGGAAATAATATAGTAACAAGAAATTCTTGATACCGTAGGATTCACAGTTCGTCTGGTTATGCTGGTTTGCGATGACAACTACTACTGTACTGTATACAAGTAATAAATTCCCTTTTTTGTTGTTCAACAATAAATGTGTACCGTATTCTTCTTCATGGAAAAATAAGACACCCCCTGAAAATAAGACCTAGCGCATCTTTGAAAGCAAAAATTAATATAAGACACTGTCTTATTTTCGGGGAACAGGGTAGCTATTTAACAAAATCTGTAATATATCTGTTGTTTTGGACAACTATATACTACTCATCACTGTAATGATAAAACATACTTTCTAGATCAAGTGAGTAAGTTCTTAAGGGTTTGGAAAAAATATCTTAATGTATTCACATTTCTGATGAAGGTGTGTTACAGAAATTAAAAGCTTTCAAACAAAATTTATGGAGTGATATGGCATGGAACTACAATTTTTAAAGGAGAAATGGGCTCTAGCCAGGTTTGCGCAGTGGCTAGAGCGTTGGCCCTCAGACTGTAAGGGTCTCGGATCCGATTCCGGTCAAGGCTACATGCCTCAGTTGCAGCCTGGACCTCTGGGGCTGGGACTCATGTAGGAGTAACCAATGTGTCTCTCTCATTTTTCTCTGTCTCTCCACCTCCCTTCAACTCTCTCTAAAATTCAATGGAAAAATATCCTCAGAATTAATAACAAAAAAATAAAAAGAAGAGAGAGAAATGGGACTGTGACATTTCCAAATGCTAAGGAGATTTTTTTAAAAATATATTTTATTGGTTTTTAACAGAGAGGAAGGGAAAGGGATAGAAAGCCAGAAACATCGATGAGAGAGAAACATCGAACAGCTGCCTCTTGCACACCCCCTACTGGGGATGTGCCCGCAACCAAGGTACATGCCCTTAACTGGAATCGAACCCGGGACCTTTCAGTCTGCAGGCCAATGCTCTATCCACTGAGCCAAACTGGTTTCGGCTAAAGAGATTTTTTTAAATGGGGGCAAACACAAAATTGTTATTTATGTTCTATTGGCTACATATAAAGTACTTTTACAATTTGATACCCATAAACTTGTAAAGAAAAAATTCTGACCTAAAAACATGTGAAAAAGTGTATTTTCAAAATCCTACTGGGAGCACAGGAGTAAAATGTGTCAAGACCAGTGGCTAAGGACATCCTCACTGCCAGCTCCCTCGCTCATTACCAAGATCACATATCACCTCCTGGGGATCCCTCCTTTGATGCAGAGCTCTGCTACCCACTGCTCCTTCCTGAGAGGCACACAAAAGCCTCAGTCTTATCATATTGTCCTATAGTTAGGTGCCATGTCTGTCCTTCCACCAGATTTCAGGTGTCTAGAGGGAAGACCTACCTATTTCCCAGCATCCCCATCTTTTAACACAGTTCACAGCAGGGAAGACTCCTGTCAGTTTGGAGAACAATAATTCTAAGTATCTGAAACATGTTCACCTTTTCTTCTTAGTGTTCTGTACTCAAGATGTCAAATGTTTTACAGTCTAACCCTGGAAAACAATCACCTTCTTGGCCTAAGTTGGCTCAGGGCCAGGGCCAGGATGTGTCATTTCCCATTTAGACTATCCATTCATTCTTCATGCATTGCCTCTGTCCAAAGAGAAAAACTAGAGACTGCTGGTTCTTTCCCATACCCTAACCAAAGTTATTTCGGAAATGTGCAAAAGGTGTCTGTATCCTGTACTGGATTCTGTTATCCTTATAAAAAGAGAATGCAGACTAAATAAATGTGCAACACCCCTTAGGTCTCTTGTGTGAGTAATTGATGAATCCAGCATTTATCTACACTCATAAAAGAGAAAGACTCAAACTGACCATATCTTCGCAATGGCCACCAGTCCATCAGGAGTATGCAAATTAACCCACCAAAGATGGCAGGTTAGTTTGCATACACAGGCTCTGAGCGGCAGAGGGCGAGACACAAGCATTCTGCACCACCCCTGGGCCTCTGGGTAGTGTGTTAAGGCAGGAGGGCAGAAAGGCGGCTCTGGGCCGAGCAAAGGTGGTGCCGGCAGCCAGGGGAAGGAAGGCCTATTCTTGCACAAATCTCTGTGCACCGGGCCTCTAGTTTCATTATAAAGTTCAAGGCACATTCTCATGATAAGAACAAAAGTTTTCTAGAAGAAAATAAATGTGAAGACCATAAGACTTCTTAGGTTTCTCCCAAAACACAACACATTAACGTACCCTCAACTGATCAAGCTTCTCTCGGATCTGAATGAACCCCAAGTGCAATTTGCCCCCAAAGTGGTCTGCAAGTCGACGGTCATTGTCATGGAGACCAAGGTAGGCTGAGCAGACTTCACAGACACGCAACTTCTGCTGCTGAAAACTGGATGCAGGCATGGAATTTCTGTATTCTTCCTGGAAAAAGAGAACGGAGTGATGAAAATACCACCAGTCAACCCCTAAAATGAGAAAAATTTTAAAAAATATTTATTGATTTTTTTAAAGAGAAGAAGGGAGAGGGATAGAAAGTCAGAAACATCAATGAGAGAAACATCCATCAGCTGACCCTTGCACACCCCCTACTGGGGATGTGCCTGCAGCCAAGGTACATGCCCTTGACAGGAATCGAACCTGGGACCCTTCAGTCCGCAGGCCGATGCTCTATCCACTGAGCCAAACGGTTTTGACTAAAATGAAAACATTTGAAGGAACTATATAAGTGAGTTATAAATAAATAAGAATTTGATCCTTTCAAAGCTTCAGATAGTTTTAACCAACTTAACTTCATTATTTATTTAAGAAATGAACCAACATTCCTAGCCAGTTCAGTTGATTAAAGGGTCATCCTGATAGGCCAAGATTGCAGGTTCGATCCCCGGTCAGGGCATATATAAAAATCAACCAATGATTGCATAAATAAATGGAAAAACAGATCCATTTTCTCTCTCTCTAAAAATCAATTAAAAACATTTTTTTGAAAGAACCAATAGTCATGATTTTAAAACAAGGGAAATTCAAAACATCCAGACTAGCAGGATGCTGCCTATTCTCAGAAGAAGTAATGAAGGCAGGTCTCTGGGCACTGTGGAGAGTGAAACCAGAGAAGCAAGACAGGAGAATCATTAGCAGGGTCCTTCAAAAACTAAACAAGTAAAAAAACAACAACAACAAGAAAAAAAACTCGAGCGCCATCCACAGAATTTGTATCCCAATGTAGCACCAAAGTTAAAATTTGGAAGGACAAATATATTAGACACTCTGTTCAAAGAAGAAAGCGTGCACAACAAAATAGAACAAAACCAATTCCCTCCTACAGCCACTACAGTCCGAGTCCAATCACAAGCAGCAGCTCACTCAGGCTCAAAATATATGATACATGAAAGAAAATGAAACACGATAATGGAAACCGCTGCTTGTGCCCAAGTTAAAATGCTTCCTAAAAATCCAGGTTTAAGATATGGAATACAATAGTCACTTATCCTTAAAGGGAAGCTTGCTTGTAAGTAATCTATTAATCCACACATTCAAAACATTTCCTAGGAAAGACAAAAGAAGATACCACATCATTCTCACGAAACTGACAAAGATACAGAAAAGCAGGCACCATCATACATTATTGACAGGAGGAACCTGAGCTGGTACAACTAATGTGCAGTGCACTTCAGTGATCTAACGGAAGGCGGTCATACACACGCCATTACCAGAAACTCTCCTTCGTCATCTGTCCTAGAACACTCTCACTGTACTAGTAGACGGGATTAAGAACACTCACTGTATCACTGTTTGTAAAGATGAGAAATCCCCAAAACCTACAAAACGGCCAATAGGCAGTCATCCTATCCTATCCTACATAATAACCAAGCCTATGTAATAAAAAGCTAATATGCAAATTAACCAAACATCGGAACAACTGGTCACTATGATGTGCACTGACCACCTGGGGACAGAAGCAAAGCACAGGAGCTGACCCCTGGAGGTCAACGTGCTCCCGCAGAGGGAGCTCCGCTCAGTGGGAGTGGCAGGAGTCGGACATTCCCCAAGGGCTCCGGGACTGCACAGGCCGGGCTGAGGGACCCTCTCCAAGTGCACATATTTCGTGCACCAGACCTCTAGTCCTAGCTAATAAAAATATGAAAATTAACTATCACTCTGTAACAAAATGGCTGTGCCCAGTCTTCTCAGGCCCACCAGAGTCCCCCTGGTCCAAGGGAGGGCTGCCAATGAGAGGCGGCAGTGTGTGGCCTGGGCCGTTGGCCTGGGAGGAGCCTGTGCCCCCCGGAGCAATCAGCTCCCAGCTGTAGCCAGGGCTGTGGGCCTGGGAAGGCGCTTGAGCCGTCCCCCTCCCCCTCCAGAGCAATCCCCTCCCAGCAGCAGCCTGAGGTGTCAGCCTCCAAAGGGCCTGCACCCTCATGGAGTGATCACCCACACACACCTATAGCCTGGAACTACCCTTACCCTTAACCAAGTGATTGGAGAATGTGGGGGAGGGTATCTGGGCAATGCTGCCCAGCAAACCCCTCCCATTAGGCAGAAACTTCCGACCAGGTTAGGGAGGTAAAGATTTTTTGTTTAAAATCTTTAGAAACCACAAAGGAAATGTCTGTCTGTGGTAGGGTTTCACATGGGAAGGAACTCACAACTGATTTCTGAAGGCAAATGAAGACATTGCCGGTACATTACTGAAGAGTACCCCGGGGTCCGGAGGCTGGCTCTGCAAGGATGGCGGCGGGTGCTCCCACCCTGGTTCCTCAGCATCTTGGGCAGGGCTGGAGCCCACCCAGGAAGGCCTTTCCCCCTCCAAAGCAGGGAGGTTTTGTAGACATGAATAAGAAGTGCCCACACACAAGTCCTGAAGATGCCAGGCCCAGCAGAAATGAGAAACAAACCACAAAAAGAGCAAAACAGAAACACTATCAATTCCAACATAGATCATCTCTATGGTATGTTTCCCTATTCTTCGTCTTCTGGAAGAAAGACAGATTCAAGTACTGACAATTCTACCAATGGGAAAGTTAAGAGAAAGAGAGGACAGAAAAGGAATAAAAGGAGAAAAGGACAAAAAAAAATCAAGAAAAAGAAAGAAGGAAGAAAAGAAAGAACCACATGGTATCTCACCTATCCCAAGTCTCATGAAATTCCTGTTTAAGGGGTTTAATATATGACACTTTTAGTTTGGGTTTACATTTTTACTGATTTGTGTCAAGACCAAGGCAGTTACACTGTCCAATATGTTAAAGAGAAAACCCTATCTAATAAAGAGGAAATATGCAGAGGAGGACATTTGGCATTGACTGGGCTGTCAAGGGAGGGCAGCTGGGGATGATCGGGCCTGCAGGGGAACAGTTAGGCAGTGTCAGGCTGGCAGGCAGAAGCGGTTAGGGGCAATCAGGCAGGCAGGTGAGCAGTTGGGAGCCAGCAGTCCCAGACTGTGAATGAGATGTCCAACTGCCTGTTTAGGCCCAATCCCTCTGGGACATCCCTCAAGGGGTCCCAAATTTGAGAGGGTGCAGGTTGGGCTGAGGGACAGCCCCCCACCCCCTGCACGAATTTCATGCACTGGGCCTCTAGTATGTTCATAAAATGGAATCCTACAGCAATAGGATAAAAGAACAGATCTATAGGCAGCAACGTGGAGAGATCTCACAAACAATGCAAGTGAATAAAAGATATAGTGTGGACAAAATTTATGTAGGACTAAAATTTTTATAGAGAGGAAGCAAGGAGAGGGAGATAGAAAAATCAATGATGTTCTGTATCTCGATTGTTATTAATGTCGGTGTCCTTTCTGTGACGTTGTGCTAGAGTTTTACAAAATCGGGGAATATGGGTAAAGGGTAAAAGGATCTCTGTATCTCCTCCTGCACACCCCACACTGGGAATTGAGCCCGCAACCCCTGGCATTGTGCACTGACATGGAACTGACCACAACCTCCTGGTTCGTAAGGCCATGGTCAACCGCTAAGCCACACTGGTGGGACATGTAGGACTTTAAATGCACAAAGTACATTCCCCTCACACACCTGCATAGTATTTATGGGTATAAATGTGTAATAAAGTATAAAGACAGAATTGAAGATTATATTAAATACATACCAATGCCTGCCTCTGAAAAGGAACAGCGGGACTAGAGAGGAGGGGAAACACAGAGAACTTGAATTTCCATTATAATGTATTACACACTTTTAAGTAAAAACAAAACCAGCCTAAACCGGTTTGGCTCAGTGGATAGAGCGTCAGCCTGCAGACTAAAAGGTCCCAGGTTCAATTCCGGTCAAGGGCATGTACCTTGGCTGCGGGCACATCCCCAGTAGGGGGTGTGCAAGAGGCAGCTGATGGATATCTCTCTCTCATGAATGATTCTGACTTTCTATCCCTCTTCCTTCCTCTCTGTAATAAAAAAAATCAATAATTAAAAAACAAACTTAAGCAAAAATTATAAATATGTTGGTTATATAAATACAGGCAGTCCTTGGGTTACACAGGACTCTACTTACGTCGTTTCAGGGTTACATCCCCATCTCCCATTTATAGTATTTGTTAAAAAAAAGTTCCATCATTTCAACGTATGTACATATGTGCTTTATGTTTATTATTATTTATTTACCACAAGTAAAGGTCAGGAATTATCTTTAAAAAAATGTTTTTTTACTGTTTCACTTCATTACTGCTGTGTATGTGCTCCATGTGAGTGACGTACGTGCTTACGTGAGTGGGTTCTGATTTACAGCAAAGATCGAGTTATGTCGCGCCACAAGAACGTTATCTCCCACGTAACCCAAGGACTGCCTGCATTTATATTGTTTGCCCTTCTGTAGTTTTGTAACTTTGAATGCTATTTTGTATTATCTCTCAAGATAAATTCTAATTATGCATCATGATTGAAAAGCCAATTCTGCCCGGCCAGTGTAACTTAGTTGGAAGGTCGCCAGTTTGATTCCAGGTCAGGGCACATGCTTGGGTTGTGGGGTCAGTCCCTGGTTGATGTGTCTTTCTCACTCCCTTCCTCTCTCTAAAATCAATTTCAAAAAAGCATGAGAATATGTTTGTATATTTTCAGAAAATAATTCCAAGACCATATGGATTCCTGAAACAAAGAGGAACTGACAGGTCTGTTCCAACTGAAGACAGTCCAGAGATGGCAGACACTGATGACACCTTGCCATGCTAGCAGTCAGCAGCTGTGCGTCGCTGCAGGCGGCCCAGGACCAAACCAGAGAGGTTGGGACCTGCATTGCCACCATTTGTCCACCATCCAGATACCATTGCTGACATGTTCACATAAGGAACTATCTGACATTGAAACTGGGACTCAGAACTGACGTTGAAACTGAGACTTAAACATTTGTTTTTATTTTTATTTTATTGATATTTTACAGAGAGGAAGGGAGAGGGACATAAAGTCAGAAACATTGATGAGAGAGAAACATCCATCAGCTGCCTCTTGCATACCCCCTACTGGGGATGTGCTGCAACAAAGGTACATGCCCTTGACCGGAATCGAACCTGGGACTCTTCAGTCTGCAGGCCGATGCTCTATCCACTGAGCCAAACCAGTTTCAGCTCAAACATTTTTTTGTTCTTATATATTTATTTCCAGTATGCAGATTTTTTTAAAGAAAAGAAACAGGGGAAAATAGATACAGAGGCAAAGAAGCATTGAACAGACTGTCAAACTACAGTGGGAAGACAGGGAAGGGTGGGGGGCGGGGGCTGAAAGAGATCAACCGAAGGACTTGTATGCAAGCATATAAGCGTAACCAATGGATACAAGACACTGGACCGGGGAGGGGGGGCGGGAGGAAGGGGGGCAGGTGAGGGCATGTGCTGGGGGGAGGTCAATGGGGGCGGAAGGAAACATACATACTAATATTTGTAACACTAGAATAAAAAAAATAAAAAATAAAAACAAAACAATTAACAAAAAAAAAGCAGCATAAGTGGAAACCCCCCCCCCCGCCCCAAAAAAAGCATGAGGAAAGCCGATCTCAAAGGTTACATACTTTATAATTCAATTTATAACATTCTTGAAATGACCAAATAAATAAAGACATGGAGGACAGATTAGAGATCAGAAAAGTAGGTATGGCTATTAAGGGCAACAGAATGGGGACCTGTGGTAATGGATGTTCTGTATCTTTTAAAAATATATATATATTATTGATTTTAGAGAGGAAGGGAGAGGGAGAAACATCAATGATGAGAGAGAATCTATAATTGGCTGCCTCCTGCACCCTCGACACTGGGTGAAGCACAAAACCCGGGCAAGTTCTCTTGACCAGGAATCAAACCAGTACATCCTAGTTCATAGGTAAACCTCAACCACTGAGCCACGCCGGCCATGCTGGATGTTCTCTATCTTATTAATGTCAGTGTCCTTTCTGTGATATTGTTTTATAACATTGGGGGAAATGGGTAAAGGGTACACAGGATTTCTGTACTCTCTTAAACCTGCTACTAAGAGCAGAAAAGACCCCACCACAGAGACCACTCCCAACCCCTCCCACACACCATCTGTCTTGCCTGTGGTTTAAGTGGTGCTGCCTCTTGATGGCGCTCAGTGATGGGGACGGAATAGCAGCAGGAGCAAGGATGCTGGCAGTCCTGGGCACGAACAGCCACGTGTCCCATATCGTGCTCCTGTCCCAGCTGTCTACAGACATCCACGTGGTGAACACCACATCTACAATTACTTTAGCCATCACAGACTCTGGTGTCTGCTTGGTTCTTTGAAGCAGGAAGAGCTGGCCTTCAATGTGGTAAGAGGCCACAGAGTGTCTTTCCTAACTCCCTGGCCTTTCTGGTACAGCTGAGCTGTCAGTAGCAACTCAGGGAGTCTAATATCTGTGCTACATATGAACACAAATTTCCTATTTAAACACATAGAAATCTAGTTCCTATAAAAGACTTACATGAACATACAACCCATCGGTGTTTGAGGCAATGCTCTAACCACTGAGGCACGGGGGTCAGGGCTCATTTATCTTTTAGTGTAATCAATCTAAGCATTTATATACAAAAACATCAGATATGTATTGTGAATCCTTTTCTCTCTCTTTTATATTCAAGAATGGATTATATTACCTACAAATATCACCGAAGGGGATGTTGGCATGACAGGTGCATGCATTATCACAGCAACTTCCAACAAATACTGCTGACCTCAATTCCAGCCTGTGTTGCTGGGCACTGTGGAAAGGTGTCCTGACAACCCCATCGTGAGTAACCCCACTGCTGTCTCTTCAATTTGTCACTCGCTCAGCAAGCCCTGTTCTAACACCCATGACTTGACAATACTCTATTATGTAAACAATGCTGAGCCAGGGGTAGTGACAACCAAAACCAGACTTACACCAGGGCATCTACAGGACATCTCCTCATCTCTACCTGGCCCTCTGCCCCCACCAATTTGATAAACTTCTCGGTCTGTGGATCTCAGCTAAGTGGCCTTCAGGATTAATTTACCCTAACTGAAGACCCCCTACAACCCAAAGTCACTCTCAAATTCAGACCCCATTTCTTAATCTTTCCCAACTGTTCACATTCTCTTCTGTCTGTGTCCCCACCCATCTTCCAGTCCCATCTCCATTAGGGGAGGGCCTCTTTCAGCTTCCTCACAACTAGCAAAGTGCCAGGTGCTGAGCTGAAGCTTGGCGAGCATTTACTAAAGGAACACACCCTGTCTCACTCTGGCTCTGCCATTCTCGAGCCACCTCCAACTGTACTGAGGATTAAATAAGATACCCAACAGGTAAAATAACCTAGTAAAAAAATGGTTGTAGCCAGGAAAAAAAAAAAGGTGGCCGAGTAGACAGACGTGTCCCGAGCCTTGTCCCGGAGCAGACAGAGGGTCACATGGGGAGTGCCTATTGGTGAGTTAAGGAACAGCTACACTCCAGGAGAAGGTGGGGGACTGTTGGACGTGGCCCCCTGACCAGGCAGCCCCCACTGCTGCTGCGTTCCCTCCCAGAGCCACGGGCTCAGACGCAGAGACAGCACCGTCTTGAAGGGGAAAGTGGCTACCAGGAGCCTGAAAATCTACCATCTGTGGCACCCACCGCACAGCTGCAAACCCCAGAGCACTGGTCCCTAATTGGCATGAACACGCAGACTCAGAGCTCCGCACTCCACCATGGGAAGACCAGATTTTGCCTGGGATAAGGTGAGGTCTCTGGTCCCAGCAGGGTGGAGAGGGGCGAGCACTGCAGGAGCTGGAGGACAGGGGGAAGTCTGCACCTAGAAAAATCCATGGCTGTTGGGCTGGCGTGAATGTGGAAGAGGGTCCTCGGAGCTGATAACAGGAGATCTCTAGAAAGCAGCCTACTTTGATCTGATGCAGACGGACAGCCTAAAAATTTTGGGAGCGTGCGGGGCTGCTTGGACACAAGGGGGAAGGAAGGACTGTGCAGACTTGCGTGTGGCCCGAGTTCACACACTTATGTTTTCCTTTTTGAATCCTTGCTCCTGATTGCTGAGCTCAGTGCATGGGTTTACCCAGTTGGGGCCACCCTAGGAGACTGCAGGTAAAGTTGTTTTTCTGGAGCCTGGGGATCAGAGCGAAGAGTGACCATCGGAGAACCAGTTCTGGCGCAGCCTGCTCCCACAAACTGGTACTGAGTCCCACAGGGAAAGCAGGATCTAAGCACAGGCTAGGGAGAACCTATAGATCCGGAAGTTAATCCAGAAACACTGCCCTCCAGGGGTCGAATCACAAATTGACTCTTATGTAATCACAAATAAAGGAATACAAAAAATTAAGACACAATGCCTGCTTAAAAATTAGGAATGGCTTACAACACTGAGCAGTGGAACACAGGGAACTGTAATACTGACCTGACTGGGAAACAGGCCTGCCAAACAGAATAGAAGAAGTGAATGACCTTCACTACTGCACATTTTATTTTTATTTAATTTTTTTCACCTTTTACTTAAGAAACTAACTTTTTTCCTCACTTGATTTTACCTTATTACATTTTTATTTTCAATCAGTATTATTACTACTACTATTTTACCTTTTTTTAAAAAGTGTGTTTTTATTTTACTTTGAGATTAGTGTTCTACATTCTATTTTCATCTTTCCTTTAACATCATTCTACTCTATCTCAACTTTACCTTTATGCCATCACTCTCTTCCTAACTTTTCCCCCTTCGTTGTCCTGTTTCTCTTACCCTTTTCCTGCTTTAGATTTTCCCTACTCTTTCTTTTTAGCCGTTAAAATTTCATCCTATGTATATATCTAATTTCCAATCCCATGCCCCGAGTCCATACACACATCTCTCTACACTATCCAAAAAACTGTTTTTTTTCTTTGTCCTTTTATTGTTGTTTGGTTGAATGTTAATTATATTGATTTTTTATGCTTGTTTGTGAGATTGTTTTGCTTATTCTTTTTTTGTTCTGCTTTTATGTTTGTTTTGTTTTAGTTTGTTTTTTGCTTCGGTTTTCCCTCGCCCCACTTGGTATTAGTAGTTGTTTGTAGTTTGTATTCATCTCCAGGTACTTGTTGCTGGCATTTGCTGGGATTAGTGTCTGTTCTATTGGAGTTTTCTGCCCATATTTATAGTTTGTTCCCCTTTCCTTTCTTATTCTCTCTTACTTTTTTCTTCCTTTTCCCAATTTCATGTTTGTACTCCGTTTCCCCCCCTCTTCTTCTTTCACTCCTATCCCCTAACTTGCCTTTCTCTGGTGGTCACCTTTATTTGGGGTTATTAATACGGTGAATACATTTCTGTTCAGTGCCTTGCGTGTTGTGCCTGGTTGTGTTGTACTTTGTGCCTTTAAATCAACGCAGGAGAGAGAGAACTATATAACCAGACACCCGGAGGAGACCATGGGGAGACAAAGAAACAGACTGCGTATGAAAGAAAAGCAGGCATCAACCAGAAAAGTAAATGAAATGGAGGCAAGCAACCTGTCAGAGAAATGGTCATAAGGTGGCTGAAAAGAATGGAAGACAAATTCTACAATAGAGTAAGAACCAAGAAATGAAAAATGACATCGCTACTATAAAGAACTCAATAGAAAGAATCAAAAGACTAGAAGAAGCAGAGGACCACGTAAGTGAGCTAGAAGACAAGGTAGAAAAAAATACCTAAGCAGAACAGCTTCTAGAAAAAAAACTAAAAAGCAGGAAGAGCCAAAACCGGTTTGGCTGGCTCAGTGGATAGAGCGTCGGCCCGTGGACTAAAAGGTCCCAGGTTCGATTCCGGTCAAGGGCATGTACCTTGGTTGCGGGCACATCCCCAGTAGTGGGTGTGCAAGAGGCAGCTGATGGATGTTTCTCTCTCATTGATGTTTCTGACTTTGTATCCCTCTCCCTTTCTCTCTGTAAAAAAAAATCAATAAAATATATTTAAAAATTTTTTTAGAATAAATAAATAGAAAGCAGGAGGAGAGCCTAAGGGAACTTTGGGACAACACAAAACAAAACAACACCCACATAATAGGGATTCTAGGAGAGAAAACTGAGCAAGGACAAGAAAACAGATGTCAGTGCAACAAACACTGAGCCCTGGATCTGTTCTGCCAGTATGTCCTGGCCTGGCTCCCAGGTGCGTACCACTTGTATGCTACCCCAACCTGCACAGGCTGCTCTCTCTACCGATGATGTAGCATCAAAGGTTTCATTCTTTTTTTTTTTTTAATATATTTTATTGATTTTTTTACAGAGAGAAAGGGAGAGGGATAGAAAGTCAGAAACATCGATGAGAGAGAGAGAAACATCAATTAGCTGCCTCCTGCACACCCCACCCCCTATTGGGGATGTGCCCGAAACCAAGGTACATGCCCTTGACCAGAATCAAACCCGGGACTTTTTAGTCCGCAGGCTGACGCTCTATCCACTGAGCCAAACCAGTTTCGACAAAGGTTTCATTCTTTACAGCAACCTGCAATACAACTGTGGTCCAGTCACACAAGCTATAAAACCACCACAGCCCTCCAACTCCCCAGGGAGCTAGAAGAATAAGCAGTAAAACTGTTTTCTATGGAACATCACACAAGGGAATTATGCTCAGATCAGGCAAGTGACTGGTCTTAGGTTATGACCTTAGGGGGCACAGTAAAGACAAGCCCAAGCATTCACTGGGATCCTGCTAATGTCTTACCTCATTTTAACTCCTTCCTAAGATTTAAAAAATAGAGGCATGGCTTAAATTTCAGTCCAGAGTCAACTCTCTGGCATTACTGTTTCCCCTTTCTCAAAGACATTTTTCTCACCAACCTCAGCTTCTTTTTTCTTTGCACGGACTTTCTCCACTTCCATAAGAATTTTCTGGGATTCATCCACATTTCCTTCTGCTCCCAGCTGTTCAGCTTTAGCAAGAAGTTTTCCTATTTCTTCATTCAACTCATGTACTTTTTCTGCCTGAGAGGAGAGAGAAACAATCAAGCAAGCAGGCATGCAAAAAACAAAGATTTTTAATACAAAGAAAATGAGTGTGTTTCTTGCTGAATTTCTGGTCTGTTCCACTGAAAATAAACATAGCAGTTAAAGATTCTTGGTGGCTCACATAAATTGTGACAATTATGACATCCTTATTTCCAGCACTGAGCCTCTGACCATAAACTAAACCTGTACACTATGTTGCAATAAAAGCATCAGCATCTCTGTCACTTCCAATATGGCTGCAAGGATCAACATTGGTCGTTTTGTAGGCTGTGTCTTTTTATGTCTCCTTCACAATTCAATATTTTGGGTAAGAGTAATAAAATGTCTAGATTTAAATATATGAAACTTATACCATAAACCAAAATTCCTAATTATTTGTATTTACTTTAAGAAATTAACAGCACTTTTAGTCCAGTTAGCAACTGAATGTATTCTAAGAAATGCTTTTACAAAACTGAAAGGGGAAAAACAATGACAGCTGACACCCACCCAGGCCAATAATATATAGATCTACCTTCGTTCTGTGATATGAATATACTACAGTTCAAACATTTGCCCACCTCTCATTTTCTGTTTATGTGGGATACTGAAAACAAACTTTAAAATGTACGGTAGGGGCAGGAATAGCAGGAGCAGCTCCTGGTAGCTGAGAGCTCACTGACAGCCACTCTTCTTACTGGAAACACTCAAGGCAGAGTAGCGTCCACCCCAAAGATGTACTATTAGTGCTGATGGTGAGCTGTAGTCCTTTGGCAGCCCAGTTCTTACCAGAGAGTGATTTGTACCAATAACTCGAGAAGAAAACCTGGCAAGCATACCTTTGCAGAAACTTCTGCACTGATCTCCTCCTGTGTCTCTGCCAGCCGCTTCTTGGCAAGTTCTGTTCTCCGATCACACTCAGCGATAAAGGACTCCAAGTGATCCATCGCCTAGCTCAGAAGAAGCAGAAAGCTGGGATCAATTACATGTATGATCTAAGAACCCATTTGTTTGACAGGAAAATACTCCTGGGTTGATTTCTTAAAGCCTGTAGGTTCAGTGGGAAGATCTGAAACTACACTCCAGCCAACACATCCATAGTCACATTAAATCAAAGGGCTTTGTTAAACCAAATAAGCATTCGGGAGCAGTCTTCTCATCTGATTTACTTATTTCCAAATTTTGTAATAGGTACCCCATCCCTCAATAACATTTCCAAGAAAATACTAAGGGAAACTCCAACACTTGGCCATAGTGAACAGTTTTCTCTGAGGGACAGAAAAGGCTGGGTCGAGATGGTGTTAGAGCCCTCCTCTGGTGAGCTGTAGGAAATGCAGGTGATGTACTCACTGGTCTTTGTGAGCCACGCAATTATTACCCTCATGTTCTGAGGGTAGAGCTCCCCCTTCCACCTCAAAACAAAACAATAGAACAAATATTACTGAGAGCTGTGAATAGGTTTAGTTATTGCCTACTGTCTAAAGTACCAGGAAAACTGGTACACTACTTACCCAAGAGATAAAGGAATAGAAACTCTAGGAATCTAAATGCTTACTCTGGAGAGAGTTGGTAGGGAATAATAAAATACTAATTAACAAGTTGTCACATACTAGTATACTAAGCAGTTAATTTGCCATACTAGTCAAAGGCCCAACATAACTTCACATACATACAAATAGGAAATCACTTGTCCAACTTTCAGGCTACCGCCAGTAATAACAGCATCTCCTAAGTAATATCCATGAGCCAGTGAGCTAATGTCATTGTCACCTTGAAAGCAAGGGAGTATAGCCATGGATAACAGGGTCAGACAGTACGATCTAGCATTAAAAAAATAGGGAAAAGAAAATTTTGAGTGGAAATGATAAGACAGATGAAAGTTAGGCCAACAGACCAAGTGGTGGTGCTCCATATCCCTCTCCTCAAAGATGGCCAGGAGAGAGCAGGTGAGCTGTTAAGGAAGTGCTCCACAAGGATTCATTGACACTGGAATAACATTTCACTATGTTCAAATCAAGCAACCAAGAATGCAAATGATTGGCATCTGTTTGCCTGGACGCACTGCATTTCTTGGAGAAATAAGTTGTACTGACAAATTTGAACTCACCAGGATCAAAGCTCCAGTGAGCTGATATGGGTCATGTGCCATCTGTGCTCTCACCTAGGTCCTAGGACAACTGTGCCTAAGAAAATAGCCTGAGATGCCCCAGTTCACACACAGGCACTGAGACTTTGGTGTGGGGCCCCTCTAACGTCTACACAAACAGAGCCATTTCACACCTGAGGCAGATCCAGGGATCCACTCATCAGGGGCCAATAGAGAATAGACATCTGACAACACTGCCAGTAAGTATCTTTACCAATCAGAGAAACCGCTTGTATCTCAAGCAGAATCCCAATTGGCAGGGTCAAAAATCAGAATCAGACTTCTGATCAGTCATGAACTAAAACAGTAAACTTCACAAAACAGAACAGGCAGACCACAGAAAGGTATTTTAACTGCCAGGTTTTCTTTAAGTTCTCACTTAAAAAAAAAAATCCTCACCTGAAGACTGTTTTTGATTAACTTTAGAGAAGGAGGGAGGAGAAAGGAGGGGGACAGAAACACCGATGTGAGAAACATCGTTTAGTTGCCTCCTGGATAGGCCTCCGAAAGAGATCGAACCAATAACCTAGATCTGTGCCCTGACCAGGACATTTCAACCCAGTGGGCCACCCGGCCAGGGCCAACTGCCAGGTTCCACTGCCCCTCCCTCTGCTCTTCAGTGTGCTTCTCAATTTCAGAGTGGTTCCTAAACCAAAGAGCAGGTCTAAATAATTTTTTTTAATGTTGCATTTCTTGAAATACTTGATTATTCTCCAGATGACAGTAATAGTAATTGCTATAATGGATTAAAAAATTCTATTACATCATCTCAGCAGAAAATTGAAAGACTAGTATTTAAAGCACTTTCTTCTATACTAAAAAACTAAAAAGACCATGAAAAATAGATTTGATTCTCAATTACAATGAAAATTTTAAAACACTATAAAAACTATTTAAAAACTTTATTGAAATACATTTCAGATTCCATAGCTCATTAAAATGCAGTTTTAAATGGATTGATTTTATTGTATAAAAATTGCTCCTTAAAAAGCCGTTTAAAATGAGGCACCCTTGCTAGATGCTGTGGCTCAATGGTTGAGACCTATGCCCAAGAGACTGCTGGTTTATTCTGAGCCAGGGCACAGGCCTGGACTGCAGGCTCACCCCCAGCACCAGGTGAACAAATGGCAGTTAATCGATGTTGTTTCTCTCTCATCAACATTTCTCTTACCTCTCTCCTCTAAAATCAATAAAAATATTTTTTAAAAATAGAGGTACCCTTTTCAGGGTCATTGTATTATGACCATTTACTGTGGTATCCTTTTATGTATTTCAGTAAATGATTTTTTTTAAAGGTATTTGCATGTAAAAATTAAGTCCTAATCACAACCTACCACTTACTACTAGAAAGTCATCTAACTTCTCATAACTCAAGGGTGAGGCGATGAAACACGAACTAAGGGTACTTGAGCCCAGCACAGCACTGGCACACAGGTTTCACTGCTGCTGCAGGAGGCTGTCCCTTCACACACAGGTCTGTGAATGACTGTGCTGTTTCTGTTTCTGCTTGGCCAGCAGCAGTGACACCAACCAGCAATCCATAAGCCTGAGACAAAACAATGTTGTCAGAATGTTCACAGCAAGCATATGCCCCTGGACAATGTTGCCTGTTCCACACATGCCTCAAAATAACTGTACAGGGACTCTTAAGAATTCCATTTCTCAGATGAAGAAGCTGAGGTATAGGTTCCACACTACTAAGTGATAGTATCAGGATGCAAGGATCCCTGTAGTTTAGCTCTCTACACCTTAGTCCTCATAACTCTGTGACAGTTATCACCAGCCCAGTTACTAGATGAATAAAAAACAGGTGAAATAACTTGGCCAAGGTGATACAGGGATTCTAATCCAGGATATCTGACATAAATTACACACACCCACACCCACACCCACACCCACACCCCCACCCCCACCCCCACACTAGGGGCCCAGTGCACGAAATTCATGCACTGGGGGGGGGGGATGGTCCCTCAACTCAACCTGCCCCCTCTCACATACTGGGAGACCTCAGGGGATGTCCAACTGATGGCTCACCCCCAGCCTGCCCAAGGCCTCTGGGCACCCAGCCATTGCCCTGCTCAGCTCAGCTCCGGCTGCCTGCAACCACCCGGCCCCGGGGGCTGGGCACTCGCCGCCACTGCCGTTTCATCTCCCCCCCCAGGGTCTGGAGTTCATGCCACTTGGCCCCACCCCCGCTCCTGATTGGCTGGTAGCATAGCCAATCAGGAGCAAAGGTATGGTCAAATTTGCATGTTTCTCTTTTATTATATAGGAGATATATATATATGTATGTATATAAAATACTGTGCATATATAAGACCAAAAACTAAGTATAAGCAGAACTGGTCACATTTGGTATATTAAGACAGTTTGGAAATTAGTTAATACAGTATTCCAGAAAAAGACAATTTAAAGAAAAGATCAACTGTATTTACACTAAATTAAAGAAAAATAAATTATTTACATTTTCAATATATGGATACTTAAGAAACGTACTGCTCTGTAACTTTTCCATAGGTTAAACTAATGAGTTAACATTTTTTATTTGCCAGTGTTCAAGTTGAGAAACTTGAAATTCATTTACATACAGTACCTAGTAGCAAATATCACATGCCCTTTCCTAGAAAATTCCTGAACAAAACACTCAAGAAAGCAAGGTCTACTCTTAGCATGATCAGGCTGAGGCTGCTGTAGACTGGAAGAAGCTATCTTCTCCCAGATAAAACTACTGAGTTTTGGGGGACTCCTGAGTGGAAAGGTACCAGAAGTCCTGTCCATCATGCTCAAACTGAGGACACAGGTAGGGAATACTACACAAAGAAGTATCTTGATGATAACTCTACCAGGCCCACAAAGAAACACATTTTTACACCTTTTGGGTGTCTCACTGACAAAGACCCAGAGTCTGACAACTCACTGTGCGTGAAGATACGAAAACTGGAACTCTCACACACCATGGTGAGAGTATTTTCACCACGGCACTATTCATTTAAGAGTTTGGTATATACCTTTTTAAGTTGTGTTAAACTATAAATTGGTAGTTACAAAATAGTCACAGGAATGTAAAATACAGCATAGGGCAGTGGTTGGCAAACTCGTTAGTCAACAGAGCCAAATATCAACAGTACAACGATTGAAATTTCTTCTGAGACCCAAATTTTTTAAACTTAAACTTCTTCTAACGCCACTTCTTCCAAATACTCACCCAAGCCGTGGTATTTTATGGAAGAGCCACACTCAAGCGGCCAAAGAGCCGCAATTTGCCGACCAAGGACATAAGGAAATATAGTCAATAGTACTGTAATAACTATGCACAATGCCAGGTGGGTACATGAGATATTGGGGGGACCACTTTGTAAAGTATATGATTGTCTAACTGCTATGCTGTATACCTGATATACAAAATAATATTGAATGTAAACTTTAATTGAAAAATAAAAATTTTAAAAGTATATAAAAACACCTAATTTTTATTCCAACTAAACTGGTTTTGCAAGTTTATCTTTTTCACATCAATGTACACATCTATGATCTACAGCTCTGTAGTATTTCACTGTATTTTAACACAACTATGGTAACCCCTCTAATAAATACATAGTTGGAATTTTTCAATTTTATTACTTCAAAATGATAGCAATAAACATCTTATGTTGTCTCATACATGGGCAAATACTCTTTTAGGACAATTTCTTACAAATTGCTTAGAGGTGATTCAAAGTCCCTAAGTATTTTAAATTTATAAAAAGGGCTGATTAGTTCTTATTTTAAGAGAATTTTCCTCTAAACAATTGATTGCATCACGAATTAATAAATCAACTATGAACTTCAGTTTTAAAAAGAGTTCTTTTCTAAAATAAACAAAAGGCATGGATATCTTAGTACCATCTAGATTGCAAAACTTTCATTTTGATCTGATTTCAACAACCTATTTTGAAAACACACCCCTCGTATAATAAAAATGATGTAGCCCAGCTGGTGTTGCTCAGTGGTTGAGGGTCAACCCATGAACCAAGAGGTGGCTGTTCAATCCCCAGTCAGGGCACATGGCCATGTTGGGGGCTCAATCTCAGTGAGGGAGGGAAGTGTGCATGAGGCAGCCGATCAACGTTTCTATTTCTCTATCCTTCTCCCTTCTTCTTTCTCTAAAATCAATAAAAACGTATTTTTAAAAGAAAAATGTTTTAAAATATAATTCAAATCCTTGCTATATTGGACATATTTGATTTAAAGTTTTTTCAATATTAAAACAATATAAACATTATACTTTTTTGTTAGCTCTCTAACATAAGCGGCGTTAAAAAAAATCTCCTAAATATCCTTGATTATTCTACTGAATGGAATCTCCTACTCAGTATCACATGCTGCTGCTTCCATTCATTCTGGCAAAGAGTATTAAACTTACAGAACTTTCAGACACTTTGGAGGTAAATGTTTGACACACCTCACAGAAATACTGCTAACAATGAAGAGATTCTACCAAAACACTTGGTAAGTTACACAAATGTGTTCAGAAAAATTGGAACAAATCATGGGTTAGTGATGGTTCACAACTTGTGAAAATGAAACCTGAGTCTATCTCCCAATAGTGATAATAATAAAAAAAAATAGTGATGATCACACTATAGCTCTTCCAGAAACCAACCTCAATATGGACACTTGGGAGCTATTCATCCCAAGCCTGAGACTCAAGACAACTCATGGGCTACATGGCAGGCTGGGAGCTAAGTGCCAACAAACAGGTTATCATGAGGCAGCAGAAGGTTCTATCAAGAGTTGGTCTATTAACCACATCTGGTCAAAAAGCTAATGTGTTCTGCTTATCAAAACTGAAATTTTGAAACGCTTCGCCTATCCCAAATCACAACTAGCCTCTATGAGAATTAATTCATTCTGAATCAATGTTCTTTGACAGCTACAAGTGACCCCAAGGGACAGATACCGGATGGCTAGTCATATGGAAAGGGAAGACTTCCATGTGAAAAGTCTCAGAGTCTTCTAGAGCTCTGGAATCAGTAACAGTGAGTGTATATGAGCCAACGAAAATCTTTTTCATTAAATTAATAAATTTATATTCTGAGAAAAAACTTTATATTTCTTTCCAAGTTTATTCTGCAAAACTAAGGAAATAAAAAGTTAATATAGCTTGGTATTTTAAAATCAGGCCACTTTTATTATTAAAGTAATCCAGGCACATCCAAACACTACCAATATGTATAAATTTTAAACTTTTAACATAGGCTCAGTGGTTGAGCATGGACTTATGAACTGACCTATGAACCAGGAAGTCGAGGCGGCCAATCAATGATTCTCTCCCATTATTGGCGGCTCTCTCTCCCCCCCCACCCCCACCCCCTCTGAAGTCAATAAAAAAATATTTTTAAAGTAGTAAATTTTAGTCCTAGCCAATTTGGCACAGTGGATAGAGTGATGGCCTGGGGACTGAAGGGTCCAGGTTTGATTCTGGTCAAGGGCACATGCCTGGGTTGTGAGTTCAATCCCCAGTGGGGGGATAGGGAGGGGGTGAGGCAGCCTATCAATGCTTCTCTGTCATCATTGGTTTCTCTCTGTCCCCCTCTTCCTTCCTCTCTGAAATCAATGAAAATGTATTTTAGAAAGATATAGTTTTTAATATTAATTTTTAAAGTAGGGCAAATTCTATGGCATGTGAACTATATATAAAGCCATTACTGTAAAAAACCTTTTAAGGTAAAAGCTCCCTAACACCCAGATACCTGCTTAAAGCTTCATGAAACAGAATGACAGTGCCACTCTTGTGTACCAATCCCCCACTAACAGTTTTATCACAGCTTTCCTTCCCCTGGAAAAAGTTGCAACAAGCCTCTCTTCTGTGTATCCATTTGCACAAATCCCCAAGATACCTTCCCAGTTGTAGAGTTCTGGGAGGAGCATACAATATATTTTCACCGGACGTGCTCACAGTTCCTGCCAGACTGCCCTTCTACAAACGTGGCTATTCCAAGTTACCCTTCGGGCTTCAGGGTAGGAGGCCCCCTTTCCATGTGTTCATAGCACTGGTTATCAGACACTTTAATATAAGCTTTCCATAATGACAAAATTATTTTTAAGGAGATAGCAGAAGGGGTGGTTACCTTTTCAAAAGAAAAAGTAATTCCCGCACATGATAAATTTTCACACAGCACTAAAAGGTCTTTGATCTGCTAACCCTCCAACTAAGACAAGAGTGACCACGTCAAGGAATATAAAACACCCGCCCTTCTTGGAAAAACAAAACAAAAATAAGGACACATATGTAACACCTTAGTCAATAAAGAAATTTTTTAAAAAATAAATAAAACACTACATCATACTACATTTTGCTTTTCCACTTAATCTTAGAGATAATTTCACATCAACATACACTAAACTACCTCAATTCTCTTTTCACAGTTATACATCATTCCCCTATCTAGCCAGTCCCTTACTGAGGGAAGTCTTCTTGGTTCCTGCTTTCTACAGTTATAACGCTTGTAAGAATATTCTGGAGCAAATTTATCTTAGTACATATGCAAGTGTTCAGTCAGATATACTCTCACAACTGGCACTGGCAGAATGTGTTTTCACACCTTGAGGTGCTCAATTATCCAGGTGTATCAGGATTACTTAACTCCCCATCTCCTCAGTTTGAGTGAAAGTAAGCACGTTTTAGGATTAGATGCCTGCTACAGGAAATGTTCGTTGCCTGTTTTCTATTGAGCTATGTCAACCATGATGAATTTTATGTATAGCAGGTCCTCAAATAACATCATTTCATTCAACATCCAAGAGATGTTATAGGAACTTTACTCTTGCTTATATCTATTAACCTTCGGTAAAATTGGTTTCTTTTTACATCATTTCACTAAAGTCACAGAACCCACCAATGTTAAGACAATGTAGAAAGGAAACTAGTCCATCATCATATATACAAATATTGTGCCTCAGTTTATTGTCTTATTTTATGTATGGGAATTTTTCATAAGATAGTATCTTAAGTTTTCATATAGACTAACGCATCTTTCTTATAGCTTTTATGCTTTTAACACTGGAAGATGACAAAAACATATTTAACTTTTTGGGGCTCCAACTTGGTATTTTTCCAACTGGGTAATCCACAGTTTCCAACACTGTTCATTAAATACCCATCTTCTCTACTCTGACTGAACATATACCCTTCATAATAAACTAAATTACTATTTATATTTCCATCTCTTTCTGTAGTCACAATTTCTTCTACTTATCTATTCTCTGATATTAAATTAATCAGGTCATTTAAAAAGTACACATTGCCCTAGCTGTTTTGGCTCAATGGATAGAGCATCAGCCTGCGGACTGAGGGGCCCCAAGTTCGATTCCGGCCAGGGACACATGCGAGGTTGTGGGCTCAATCCCCAGTAGGGAGCATGCAGGAGGCAGCCAATCAATGATTCTCTCTCATCATTGATGTTTCTCTCTCTCTCTCTCCCCCCACTTCTCTCTAAAATCAATAAAACATATTTAAAAAATAAATAAAAAGTACACTGACCTTGTGACTTAATAGAAATGCTAAGGTTTGTGATCCAAATAATATATTAACTAAAACTGAGATGTCAACCTATACCTCTGTATACCTATGTTTACTAAAGCCTGATATTCCTAGGTAATAGCCTCTATATACTTTTTTAGGTTATTGGAGAATTAAAACACATAACATAGAAAATTACCATTTCCAAGTCCCATCTGTTAGTTGAGCTGTTGCTAGACATTTTTTGTTAATTCAAAGATTCAATGTTGAGAGCACACTACTGTTGAAGACTGTATTTGGGGGGGGAGGGGGAATCTCCATTCTAATCACTTTTAAGACTACTGGCTTAACCCGAATTTACTCCAGCAGCAATATATCCTTTAAAATGTCCTTTGAGGGGGAAAATGTCTTTCCTTGGGTTTCATTTTTCTGACTTCCTTCACAGTCTTCAACTCAGGAAACTGAATGGCATCAAACCCTTCTAATGACTTCTGCTCATAATAGTGTTGACGGATTAGGGGGAAAAATTAAAACAAAACAACTCTAACTCATGCATTCTCAAAAGGTGAGGGGTAAAAACTGGCCCTATAAGAGAAAAAGTCTAAGATATTACAATGATTGTAGCATGGAAAGAATCACAGTACATAAACTGACATGCAACATGGATTATCATGATATCCAGGGTATCACAGAGGGAACAGGGACAAATTCAGAAAGAAAAAAAGATTTTAAAAAGGTTCCTTTGGGAGAAAATAAACAAAAGTTGTGAAACCACTAAATTACAAAAATTTAACAGTCTGATAATACCACTGTTGGTGAGGATGTATACACCTCTATTGTGGGTGTAAATTGATATAGTCACTTTATCAAACAATAGAGAGAAAAAGAAAAGAATTATCTTGAAAGAATGAACATGTGCATCCCTTACAAATTACCACTCCTAGGAATGTATCTTAGGTAATAGAATATGTCCTAGAAAAATCCTTGTACACATGCACCAGGAAGATATTCAAGAATATTCTTTTTTTATATATATATTTTATTGATTTTTTACAGAGAGGAAGGGAGAGGGATAGAAAGTCAGAAACATCGATGAGAGAGAAACATCGATCAGCTGCCTCTTGCACATCCCCTACTGGGGATGTGCCCGCAGCCAAGGTACATGCCCTTGACCAGAATCGAACCCGGGACCCTTCAGTCCACAGTCCGATGCTCTATCCATTGAGCCAAACCGGTCTCGGCAAGATTATTCTTTATACTCTTCATAATAGCAAAAAACACTAATTTTGTCTATGAACAAAGAATGGATAGTTTGAGCAATACTCAATCAATAATGAAAACAAACTATCCAGCAAAATGGGTAAATACAAGAAAAAATAGTTAACAGCTGTCTACACTATGAAACCATTTTAAAGCCTCAAAAAAAACAAGAATAAACATAATCTTCAAGGAATCATAAAAATATGTAATAAAAATATTTTTAAAAGGAAATGACCCACACAAAATATAGAATAGTGTTGGGAAGATAGATACACAGCCAGACACAAAATGGTATTGGCCATGTTCCAATCTTTAGCTAGAGTGATGGAATAACAGGTATCTATTTTGTTTGTTTCATAACTTACTTATGTTGCATTATTCCTGTTAGTTCAATATTTGGCTCTTCACAATAGGGACTAATTAACACCAAATAAAACTTACATCCAATTCAAAAAACAGGTCCCTTTCTTTACTTGCGATTTCATAATCTGCTCGGAGGGCCAAGTCGTGGATTTTGGTACATTCTCCTAAATCCATGCGCTGTAAGAAACAAACAGAAGTTTACACATGAACAGCTATCTACTCATTAAAAGCACATGCTCTGGTGTCTCAACTGTCACCAACATAAACAATACTTTTTTGAATAGTAATCTATCGTAAGAAAATTAAGAAATAGAATATGGCTAAGAAGCCTTATTTTTCTTTTACCACCATGACTACATGATACTCAGAACTGATGCATTTAACAAATGTAAAGGTTTATATCTCTTTTAGACCCAGAGATAATTGGACAAATAAAAACCACATTAACTTTGCCAATTTTATTTTTGCATCAGTCACAGAAAGAAATCTCTATTTTTTAATAGCAGAACTGGGGGTGGGAGTGGCAAGAAAGAGGCAAGAACACCCCAAGTGTCCAGATAGCAACAAGCTTGTAGTTCTAGGCACCCCTTCATGCAATCTTTACTACTCAAGAAGCTCAAATTGCAGAGACAAGAAAAGGAAAGAGCAGTCAGAAATCAGGTTTTGGCAATTACAACACAACCTAACACTTGGCTTTTGTGTAGCACTTTGTATACCTAAGGGAATAAAGCAGAATAGGCTGCTTCAGAGCCAAATGAATGCTCCATTCTCTTACCTTGGTAAATGATCCTGGACTTATAATTGGGCCACTCAGTTGCCCTTTTGAGAAACAAAAGGCTTTTTAACTAAAACAAATCACCTGTATTACAGTAAGATTAGTCTGATGTTCTACTATGTGTTTTAAGCACATATAGAACAATTAACCCTGAATAGTACTTATGTAAATCCTGAGTACAAGACTGCACAGACACAAAACACTGCCTCTGACATCTTAACAGCAATAGGGCCCTAACTGGTTTGCTCAGTGGATAGAGCATCAGGCTGTGGACTGAAAGGTCCCAGGTTTGATTCCGGTCAGGGGCATGTACCTTGGTTGCAGGCACATCCCCAGTAGGAAGTGTGCAGGAGGCGGCTGACTGGTGTTTCTCTCTCATCAATGTTTCTAACTATCTCTCTCCCTTCCTCTCTGTATTAAAACAATAAATATGTTTTTAAAATAATAATAAAATAAATAGCAACCGGGAAGTTTGTATATTGAGGATCATGCTTATCAAGTAATAGTTTGAATTAACAAAATCCAACATTCAATGAGACAATTCATAACTAGTAAACAAAAAATGATGGAACCCAGGAACTCCTTTGAGCTCAAACTGTGTTCATAATGATATCAAAACCTTCACAGGTTATAAGATCCATAACATTTTAAGAAAATTGCTGAACCGGTTTGGCTCAGTTGGCCTGCGGACTGAAAGGTCCCAGGTTCGATTCCGGTCAAAGGCATGTACCTTGGCTGCGGGCACATCCCCAGTTGGAGGTGTGCAGGAGGCAGCTGATCAATGTTTCTCTCCCATCGATGTTTCTGACTTTCTATCCCTCTCCCTTCCTCTCTGTGAAAAGTCAATAAAATATATTTTTAAAAAAAGAAAAGAAAATTAAGAGAGACTCACAGTGCCTGGCTTTTGGGCCCTATCTCACAGAAGGTATGTGCCATACTCACTAACAAAATATTCTTCAGTCCTAGCCAGTTTGACTCAATGGAGAGAGCATCAGCCTGTGGACTGAAGGGTGCCAGGTTCGAGTCCGGTAAGGGCACATGTCTGGGTTGGGGGCTCGATCCCAGGGTGTGCAGGAAACAACCGATCCATGACTCTCTCTCATCACTGATATTACATTTCTCTCTCTCTCTCTCTCTGTCCCTTCCTCTCTGAAATCAATAAGAGTATATTAGAAAAAAATATATATATATATATCCCCTTCAATAGCACCAGTGACAGTAATGTCAGTAAGCTGCCTAGTGTGTGTATCTTCATTTCTACGAAAGACTGACTCTTACACTTAAATGCTAAAACCCTTTCTCTTTCATTATTCTTACTCTGAAGTCATATATAGCTCACATATTGTGGTTAAATAGGGGACCTAGAGGTAGAGCAATAGAGGTTCTATAAGCCAAAGTTGCAACTACAATCACTGTCCTTGTAAAGCTAACTTTTGTTTCATTCACTCTTTTAAGTATCAACTAAGATTATTTAAAAAACAGTTTCCACAAGTAAAACTATGCGCTTTAGCTGAAAAAGTAATGGCAGCTATCAGAAATACTTAAAAGCTAATGAAGTCTTGCCCTGGCCAGTGGTTAGAGCACTGGCCCACTCACCAAAGGATCAAGGACTTGATTCTCTGTTAACGGCAGGGTGAGTGCCTGGACTGCAGGTTAGATCCCCACGTGGGAGTGGAAAGGAGGCATCCAAATGATGTTTATGTCACTTCTTTTCTCCCTTCCACCCTCCCTTCCATTCTATTTTAAAAAATAAAATAAAAGCTAATGAAGTAACCACCACAGGAAGCACTAAAAAAACCTTAAGTGCTAAAAATTTTAAGTGCAAAACAATTTCCACTCTAAAAACTTAATGCCAAGAAGGTTTTTTACATTAGGGAACCACAAATGAAGCAAATTCACCGCTAAGGCCTTCCTCTGGGTGAAAGCCCTCAAGCTAACGTAAGCGGAGGGCAGGCCTGGGGGCCATGGTCACTCTCTGGAAGTATCAGTATCTCTTCCACTTTGCCAAGGAGGCAGGGAAGTACTAGTCAACTACCCTGGCAGCTAAACACCAAACGGAGCTGAAACATCACACTCATTAGGTACTTCTAAAATATCCCAAGTGGCTGTTCAATCCAGCCTGTCAGACATTTTTTTACTGCAAACACCTGTGTTCTCGCTGGTGCTCTGACACTGCTAACAGGAAAAGACACTAAAGGTTTCCTCCGGGACCTCTGGAAAACGAAGTTCTCCAGCTATTTTATTCTCCCAAACTTACTAACCAATACTGTATTTTTCCATTAGGCCCCAATAAAATTATTACTTCCACCCCTCTTTGCCTTAACCTAATGACAGGATATAGTTTTGAACAAAAACTTGGACCTGGCGTAGCCCTTAGCAGGCTGACGGTTATAACCACTTCCATCATGCACCTCCACTCTACAGAATTATATTCATTCCAATTTGACACAAACTCCTCATAAGACCCATCATTCAATTCTACCCTCACCTTCCACTTCCATGTAGCCCACACCCAATGAGGCTCAACCTTTATTACAACCTCCATTTGAATTCCCAATCCTCATCCTAATGGATCCTTGGCAACTCCTGAGATTTATTTGCATCTTCACATGAACATGTCTCCTTCTCCTCAGTCTGCTCCTCCTCCGACTCCTCCTACTGAGATGCCCCTGACCAACCTGACAGCGGAGTGACTCTGATCAGTCCGTGGCTTCTCATAACTCAAATGACTCCACAGCCTCTGCCTCCCTCTCCCCACTCCCACCAGTCCAGATACACCAGCGGCATTCCTGCTGTCCTTCATCTGCATCCTCTACCCCGAGCATTATATCTCAAAACCAGGCACATGTTCTTTCTCACCATTCAGGTCTCTATTCCAATGTCCCTAAGAGGCCTTACCTTATCACCCTATCTAGAACAGTCCATTACCTACTCATTATTTATTGTATGTTCTCTTCCACCATTAGATGACAGCAAAGACTTTGTCTTATTGGCACCATATCCTCAGTGCCTGGCACAGAGAGTAGGTGTCCAATAAATGCTTGGTGAATTAATCTATATCTAACACAATAAATATTGGTAGGAAATGGCCTCATTCTGGTTATTTTTCTCACCAGCATTCTGAACAATGCTACACAGGGATCTGATTAAGAAAAACATGGTTGGCCCTAGCCAGTTTGGCTCAGTAGAGCGAGCGTTGGCCTGCAAGCTGAAAGGCCCAGGCTACGTTTCCATGCAAGGGCACATGCCCAGGTTGTGGGCTCGATCCCAGGTGGGGGACAGGCAGGAGGTAGACCATTAATGATTCTCTGTCATCATTGATGTTTCTCTCTCTCTCCCCCCTCTCCCTTCCTCTCTGAAATCAATAAAAAAAAAAACATATTAAAAAGAAAAACATTGTTGAAATGCTTCATTCTGGTGCATGTCCCTCATCTCCAAACTTCTTTCACTAAGATCTATCAATTTCAGGTTATGAACCTTTTCCTACAGGAGTATCCTATAGCTGAGCTGTTTATAATTAATGGAAGCCAGACGTCCACATCGATGGATTCCTTTGGCTCTGAATATGATTCTGCTTGACTTTGGTACACAAAGAGCAACACAAAAATCTGTAGCAAATACAGGTTACAATGCTTTCCTATACAAGATAAAGTGCAGGTAAGCCTCAGGTAACAGAGTCACAAGATTTGGCATTCATTTCCTATTTGCTATCATAAGAGCAAGATTGAGAAGATTTAATACACCTAAGCAGTTTCCCACCACAATGACATTAATAAAGCAATGATTAATCATAAATAAAACGTTCACTAGTACATGCACATTTGAGTCTTAAAACGAAGACAGTTGTTATACTCACAAGGTGGCTGTGAAATCTTAAAATGGTGCTGATCTTTATAGATCCTACTCTTTAGTCTTCTTAAATCCTATCTGATTTTGAATAAATGCAATTCTACAAAATTAGCACTCATCTGTTTTGTTCATCTGAAGTGAACTTAAAATTTTAGGGGTCTATATTCACTGAATCACGTGTTACTTTCTTGAAAGAGTGGCATAACACAAAACTAGAAAAATCAATACTAATCCCAATTGATTTTTAGAAAACTTCTAAACTCAGAGAAGAAACGTTATCTTGTTTGGCTCTACAAAAACCTGTTATCTTTTGCTCGGCCTGTTTTGTCTCAGTGGTTAAGCATCAATCTATAAACCAGGAGGTCACAGTTTGATTACAGGTCAGGGCACATTCCTGCTTGTGGGCTGGATCGCTAGTAAGGAGTGTACAGGAGGTAGCTGATCGATGTTTCTGTCATCTCTCTCTCATCAATGTTTCCATATCTCTCTCCCTGTCCTTTCTTTTCTCTTTGAAAAAGCAATAAAAATCTATTTTAAAAAATTGTTTATTAAAAAAAATTTCCATTAAACTAAAAGAACCTATAATTTGAAGGGGCAATAAAGGTGATTTCTATCTGATAAAGGAAGACAGAATTCAACCTAGAAAACTTATACTACCTACATAGCACACCAAACCGAGTGTTCTGTGATGTCTCCCTCAACCCCCCAATGTCCCACAAATGCACCTACCGTCCCGGCCAGGATGTCATGAGGGCAGCAATCCAGAAGGTGACTCTTGCAGACTCGGTCATCTGTAAACTTCACCCTCTGTCTCGTTTCATCTCCTGAAATTTATTTGTGGTTTTAAATAAGACAATACCACGTTAAATACAAAAGCATATCTGGTACAAGTCACCTGGATGATTTGCAGACTACAAAATACACTGCAAAACTGGCCTAGAGATATTTACAACTGGAGTGGAATACAGATGTTTTTTGATGCTAAATATACCATGAAGAATCACATTTAATAAGATCTGACTCCATCATCGTGCCAAAGAAGTCAAGGAGACAGAAGTAAAAGGCTGAGCACCAAAAGGCCACTAGCCCCACACATACATGTGGGCAATGATACCAAAACCCATGTTAATCAGAGGGCCATGAATCACCACATATGACCTATAGCTGGTAGTTTCCATCAACAAAAGCTACTTACTAATCTAATCGTTTTGCTGTGGACAAAATGTGTAGGCAGCATTTTGCTAAAAAAATACAAAGAAAGCTTTCGAACTCTACCGCTAATAAATAATCTATACCTAGTCTTCCTATCCCGTTCATCCCCACCCTTAAAGAGAGTTGGCACCTGGGAGTCACTGTTAACAAGACAATACTTTTAAAAAAAAGAAAACTTAAAAAAAAAAAAAAGCAAAAAGAAACTAGGTTAGTCAATACACACTGTGAGTTCCAACATATACTGTACCCATCTGCATTCTTCAAGACCTCAGCTGCAGAATTTTATGCACGCTGTTGAAAAGTTTTAAAGGAAAAGTTTTCTTGCCCAACCTGCAGTAAGGAAGTCAGGGGAATGATACATAAAAGTAAAGGCAAAGTGGAATGTGACAAATTTTAAAGCTAATCTGTGTATAGGACACAGAGCTGTGTAATTCTAAAGGAGGAATATATTTTAGGATTGCAAGCATCCAGGATTAATGTAGTGTCTTTTTACTGAAAATTCTCTCTTTCTAAACTACACTTTTAAAGATACTTGTGAAAAAAAGCAAACACTTTTTTGTTATAACAGCTTAGAAATTGGTTGTGACTCACGGCTCGATGAACATGAGGCTTTTCTGCAACTCCCTTGCAGATTGATGTAGGCAGGCAAAGATACACTGAACCTTTATAAATAAAATAGAGGGGCCACAATTGTTCAGTTTGTATGAAATAAAAATATGGGAAGCAATTCAAAAGCAACTCAATATACAAAGAAAGCTAAAAAGCACGTTTTCACCTATGAAATACAGTGCAAAGAATTTGCAGCCCTGCGAATGTGCCAGTGTGAACTTACAACTTCATTACTTCAGTAGAAAAGAAAACACAAACCACAGCAGGTATATAGTTTTGCAAAGATGCAACCACTTTCTCCTGCGACAACTATCATGATCTTGCACTCCTCCCTACAATACAACCTAACCTAACGACTGACAAGCGCTGGCTAAACAGAGCCTCTCCTACGTGGGAAGTGGGCTTGGAAAAGCACTCGGCAGGAACCCTCGTAAGAAAAGCTCAATTGACGGCTCTCCTTGCAATGTACACAACAAGAACGGCGGGAGTTCGAGGCCCATCGGCTCCTTTGGGTGTAGCTTCTCCCAAGTTGCTGGCGACCTGAAACCCATGGTGGCTCCAGCCTTTCGCCAACTGCCTGGTTGGAAATGGCAAGACCATACATAAATGGGAAAGGGGGATGGAGCCCCACTGACGCAGCGGGCTCGGAAGAGGAGCTCGTCGACGTAGGAGAAAAGCCGGCCGAGGTCGCCCGCCAGGCGAACCCGCTCACACAAAGGCCTGGAGCCTGCCATCGGCGCGTGGGGGGAGGGGAGGGCGCAGGCGCAGGCGCAGACAGTTGCGGCCCCCGCTTCAGACCGCCCGGCGGCCTCGCCTCACTCCCGCCCTAGCTCCTCGGCTGGCTGGCCGCCCTGACTCACCGTCCCGGGCTGTGCCCATAAGTTGGTCCAGCAGGGCCCGCATCTGTGCCTGGGCGGACATGGTGGCCGGCGGGAGCGGCAGGAACAGCCCTGACAAGGTCTCTAATTCCGCAGCGGTGGCGACAACGAAGGATAGTCTCGTCGGCCTCGATCCTACTTGGCTCTTTCCCTTCGCGGGGGACGTCGGGAGGAAATACGTCAGCGCCGGCGTCTGGCCTGCTGGGAAATGTAGTTCCTGGGTCCGGTGGGTGCAGAACTGTGCTTTGGAGGAGATTGCGGTGGTCCAAGCCAGTTGTCTAAGTAGCTGAGACAGTCTCTAATCTGATTTTACTCTGGAGCCCAAGACCTATTAACTCTTCAGAGGCTAACCTGCAACTAAACAAAATAATAAATATAGACAAACCAAAAACAAAATAAATCTTGTGAGCCTTTTTGCTAGCTACTTTCAAAATTAATGATAGTCTCTAACCTTCCTTTAATCAGGAAGTCCTGCTGGAGGAGCTCTAAATGCCCTATGTGATGACAGATAACCCTACAAGAAGAGTTCTAGGTTATAACAACCCTACCACACACTTCCTTTCCCTTCTATAAAAGACTTCCTCTCTTTTGCTTACCCAGGAACTTGCACCTGATTCACTATGGTGGTAAGGACTGTGTTGCAATCCTGTCTTTATTTCCAATTAAATATTATTTTTGCTGAAGGACTACCTGGCTGACTTTGCTTGTGGTCAACACAACGAGGGCTCATCTGGGGTCAGAGAAGACCCCGATAGCTCTGGGCCGGTGAGCAAACAAATGTGGTGCCCACAGAGTCAGCTATTTGATCTGGTTGTTTTTCTCCCCTCTGCAGAAGCTGGAGGATAAGTTTTCCCCAGAGTCCAAGCTTACATGTGTCTTGGGTTTTAAAGCTCTCTGGGTTTTATTTGGAATCTGTTTAGAGGGTTATTTTTTTCCTTTTATATTAAAAGGCCTTGTTTGTCTGTGAGCTCTCCCTTTCATACTTTGGCCTGATTCCCTAGGGCAGTGGTTCTCAACCTTTCTAATGCCATGACTCTTTAATACGGTTCCTCATGTGGTGACCCCCAACCATAAAATTACTTTCGTTGCTACTTCATAACTGTAATTTTGCTACTGTTAATGAATCATAATGTAAAAATCTGTGCTTCCCGGTGGTCTTAGACTCCACAGCAGTGGTTCTCAACCTTTGGGTCACCAAAGACCATCGGAAAACACAGATATTTACATTACGATTCAAAACAGTAGCAAAATTACAATTATGAAGTAGCAACGAAAATAATTTTATGGTTGAGGAGTCACCACAACATGAGGAACTATATGTATTAAAGGGTCAGGGCATTAGAAATGTTGAGAACCATTGCCCTAAGGGATCAGGCTGTTTCTTGGGGCCGTGTAAACCATGGACTTGGTTTTTAGATTCTGATGGTTTGAGCTGTCTGTCAGCCTGATTCCATTCCTATTCTGTTGAAACTGTGCCCTTTAGCCTTTGGCCAGCCTCTCTTCCAAGCAGGCTGTTCTAATAGAACTACATTGCTTCTCAGCCTATGCCTGAACACCTCAAGTTGGGTTTCTGAATCTGCTGCTTCAGCATGGGGCCCTGACCTCTTGTCCTTTGGATCAAATGGTTCTCTTTTTTAAATATAGTTTTATTGATTTCATAGAAGAAGGAAGAGGAAGAGGGAGAGGGAGAGGGAGAGGGAGAGGGAGAGGGAGAGATAGAAACATCAATGATGAGAGAGAATCATTGATTGGCTGCCTCCTGCATGCTCCCTACTGGGGATTGAGCCCTAAACCTGGACATGTGCCCTGACCAGGAAATGAACCCATGACCACCTGGTTCATAAGTTGACCCTCAACCACTGAGCCACCAAAAGGTTGCTGGCTCAGTGGGGGCATGCAGAAGGCAGTCAATCGAGGTTCCCTCCTCACATTAATATTTCTGTTTCTCCCTCTCCTTTCCTCTCTCTCAATCAAAATAGCCTGGTCAGCATGGCTCAGTGGTTGAGCATCCACCTATGAACCATGAGGACACAGGTTTGATTCAGGCTCGATCCCCAATAGGTGGCATGCAGGAGGCAGCCAATCAATTATTCTCTCTCATCATTGATGTTTCTATCTCTCTTTCCCTCTCCCTTCCTTTTTGAAATCAATAAAAATATATTTTTTAAAATAAAATAAAAATCAATAAAAATATTTTGAAAACTATGGTCTTTAATGTACACTTTTAACTAAATGAACTGCTATGACCAAAAGTAATTTAGAGCATCAATGGCCATTATGGGGAACTTCCCCCTCAACTTTTATAATGTAACTAGGGGCCCGGTGCACGAAATTCATGCACTGGGGGTGGGTGGTCCCTCAACCCAACCTGCCCCCTCTCACATACTGGGAGCCAACTGATGGCTCACCTCTAGCCTGCCCAAGGCCTAAAGCCTCTGGCAAGGCTTTAGGCCTTGGTCACCCAGCCATTGCCCTGCTCAGCTCAGTCCCGGCTGCCTGCAACCACCCGACCCTGGGGGCTGGGCGCTCGCCGCCACTTCTGCTCACAGCACCAGGGAGCCAAGCACTCCCTGCCGCCACCACCACCACGACCACCACCACCACCACCGCCGCCGCTACTGCCACTGCTTCCCCACACAGCGCCTGGGCTGGGTGCTTGCCGCCATCAGCCACCACTGTTTCATTTCCACCCCCAGGGCCCAGCGCTTGTGCCACTTGGCCCCGCCCCCACTTCTGATTGGCTGGTAGCATAGCCAATCAGGAGCAAAAGTATGGTCAAATTTGCATGCTTCTCTTTTATTATATAGGATAACTCTTTTGTTCTCTATTTTCAGGTCTGAGCTCCTGTTTTAAAATCATCAGATACACTAAGTTTGTTATGTTTTTAATTTTGCCTCTTTTTCTTTTTGCTGTTAAAATTTGTACCTGTTGCTTATTGAACCTGGACATGAGCAATTTGGATCATGCATTTTCCCTCCGACATTCAACAGGAGACACTGAAGAGGTCCTTTCTGGTATCAAGGGACAAAAGGCTGCTGATTTTGGAAGACCTGACTATTGATCAGCTATGCCTTCAAAGATCTCCATCAAAGGGGAGGAAATGACTCTAACTAGTTTGGCTCAGTGGATAGAGCATAGGCCTGCGGACTGAAGGGTCCCAGGTTTGATTTGGATCAAGGGCATGTAGCCTGGTTGTGGGCACATCCCTGGGGTGGAGGGGTGCAGGAGGCAGCTGGTGGATGTTTCTCTCTCATTGATGTTTCCGGCTCTCTATCCCTTTCCCTTCCTCTCTGTAAAAAATCAATAAAATTACCTTTTTTTTAAAAAAAAAAAAGGAGGGAAATGTCAAAATTAATAAAAGATTTAAACAAAGATGAGAACCCTTTTAGGAGCCTTGGTTGGTTGGAGCTTCATCCAAAACACCTTCTGGTATACCAAAAGGATTAGGGTTTGATTCCCCCCAGGGAAGATATCTAGGATGCAGGTTCAATCCCTGTTCTGGGATACAAGAGGCTACTGATTGATGTTTCTCTCTCGCTGAAAAATCAATTAAAAAATATATCCTAACCTGACCAGCATGGCTCAGTGGTTGAGCGCCCACCTATGAATTAGGAAATCACGGTTCAATTCCGGTCAGGGCACATGCCCGGGTTGCAGCTTGATCCCCAGTAGGGGGCATGCAGGAGGCAGCTGATCAAAGATTCTCTCTCATCACTGATGCTTCTGTTAGAAAGAAGGCTGGCATCAAAACCAGAGCTTAGGCCCACAATCTTCCACGACTGGCTAATTTAAAGAAAAAAGGAAAGGGTTGACCTTTGCCATTTCAAAATGGCAGTCCACAGGGGAGCTGCAAATTAGGAAAGCCAAAATGGTAGTTGCCTAAATTCCCTTCTTTGACAGAAATTTCCCCCCTTTTCTTTTGTCTTTGTTTTTATATATTTTTTATTTTATTGATTCTTTACAGAGGGGAAGGGAGAGGGAAAGTCAGAAACATCAATCAGCTGCCTCCTGCACACCCCCCACCGGGGATGCACCCAGAACCAAGGTGCATGCCCCTAACCAGAATCAAACCCGGGACCCTTCAGTCCGCAGGCTGACGCTCTATCCACTGAGCCAAACCGGTTTCAGCTGCTTTTGTTTATATTTTTATTGACTTCAGAGAGGAAGAGACAGATAGAAACATCAATAATGAGGGAGAATCATTGATCGGCTGCCTCCCACACGCCGCCTACTGGGGATCCAGCCCACAATCCGGGACATGCCCTTGATGGGAATGGAACCTGGGACTCTTCAGTCCACAGGCTGACACTCTAGCCAGTGAGCCAAACTGCCCAGGGCTCCTTTTTCTTATTTAACTCTTTCCTTCAAACTCGGCTAACAGTCATGGACTTTCATGCTCTGCAGTGTCTAGGAGGAGGAGATTATTTTGCTCTTTGGTCAATGTGATTTCAATTAACCTTTGGATAAGGCTCCTCCTACATGGGATGATACAATATCCCATCTCTGTCACTTATAACACGATTATCAAGGAGTTGAATATGGATACCATCATCCCCTTCCATTTTCTGCACCATTGCTCTAGTACCATGATGGCAAACCTATGACACGTGTGTCAGCACCAACACACGTAGCCATTTTCAATGACACGTGGCCGCATGAGGTCAGTCGCATACAGAGAAGGACGTTTGATCCTCAGCTACTGCACAACCCGGTGCAGTAGCTGAGGATGAAACATTTGCTGTAGTGTAGTGTAGACACTCTGTGCTGGAGGTCTGTAGGCCAAAACAACAGAACTCTGGCACACAGTGTCTAGTTCTGGGACTTCCAGTTAGGCCATTAGGGGATCTTTGACCTCACTTCTGGCCGGTGGAACAGGGAGCAGCAGAATGCCACAGGGCACGCATCTCTGGGGGGCCTGTGGTCGCCATTACCAGCAACCACATAACTACAGCAACCATCATCCAATCTACTGTCCTGGGATGTTGTGGATTTCTAATTGATCATCATTATGGAGATAAGTGAGGGGGAGGCTGGGAGAAGCGAGGGCCTGTGCTATGGGTGCTGTTTCCCGCATTAGAAATAGCAGCAGCCATCTTAATTTATATAAGGAACGTCATTTTGCAGCATAGTGCAGACTCCATTTCACTACTATTACTGTTGTGCATCCTTATTAACCCCTATTTCTGCTAATTAACCCTGCCCTTTCCTAAAAGACAGTTACATGTGCCAACTTGTGGTCAGTTAGGCTAGTTAACCCCTAATTGCCTGCAGGGCTAACAGGCTATCTATAATTCTATCTTTTGTCACTGCCTCCTTGATGGAGAACCCCCCCCCCAAAAAAAAAAAACAACAACAAGGTCAAGTAAAGGAAGCGGTAGTAGCAGGAGCTGACCCATTCAAGAGACATGGACCGAGATGTATGGCATTATAGAAAAAATGGCAGATCATTTTGTGTTCTATGTACTGAAACGGTAGTAAGCAGAACGTGGAATATAAATAGACATTTTGAAACTAATTATTCCCAACTCTTGAAAAAAAGTGAGGATGAAAGGAAAGAATACATTTCCAAGCAGCTCCACCGTTATAAGAGCCAATCTAATTCCATCCTTAAATTTATAAAAGGCTCTACAAATTTAACATCTGCAAGTTTGACCATTGCTCACTCCATAGCTCAGCATGGAAAAGCACTCAGTGAGGGAGAATTTATTAAAGAAACTCTTCTAAGATGTGCACCAGTTCTATTTCATGATATGCAGAATAAAGATGCAATTATTAAGAGAATATCTGAGTTACCACTCAGTAGACTGAATAATGAGACTGAACACAAACATACAATATCAATTAAAGAGAGACATAAGTAATTGTAAATATTTTTCGATCTCTCTTGAAGAAACTACTGATATCACATCACATACTCTGTTGGCCATTATTGGTCGATATTCTGATGGTCTCACAATGAGAGAAGAGTTGATAAAGTTAGTATCAGTGCCAACAAGTACATCAGAAAGAGAAATATGTAAGGTTGTTATACAAACATTTCGTGACCTAAGCATGGATATCTCTGAAGTTGTGTCAGTGACAACAGATGAGGCACCAAACATGGTGTGGAAAAAAGTCGGATTTTTCAACTTGTTTACGGAAGCTATTGGACATCCGATTATGCCTTTTCTTTGTATTATCCATCAGGAGGCTTTATGTGCCAAGGCAGGATGCACCGACTTAAATAACTTAATGTCAGTTGTTACAAAAATAGTTAATTTAATAGCTGCTCGCCCCCTTCACAAGCAAGAATTTTCTGCACTTTTACTGGAGGTTGATTTCACCTACAGTGGATTGCTGATGTACAATAATGTAAGATAGCTAAGCCCAGGCAAAGTTCTTGAGCACTTTGTGGAGTGCTTTGAAGAAATTAAGGTATTTCTTGAGGATAAGATCTGGGAAACTTTTCTCAGCTCAATGATGATAAGTGAGTCAACACCCTGATATTTTTTACAGATCTCTCTGTTCATATTAATGAACTGAACTTAAAGTTACAAGGTTTTGGCAAAAGTTTTGATATTATGTTTGGATACATAAAAGCTTTTGAAAGTAAACTTAAAATTTTCAAGCAAGATGTAGAAACTAAAACTTGTATTTTCCTCAAGGAACAAAGAATTTTGAGAAGGCCAGTTCAACTGTACAAAATGAAATGGAACCCTTGCATATAAAGTACCAGCATGTTTTAGACTATCACAGTTCAGTGATGCATTTAATCAATTTAGAAGCCTAGAACAGACCATAAAAATAACTAAGTATCCTGATGTAGTAGTCTACAGTAGTTTGGAATTAAATGGTTTCCAATGGGTGCAAATTGATGATTTGGAGATGCAACTTGCAGAATTTCAAGACAGCATCTGGGCTCAGGTGTTTGTCAACTTGAGGTCAAAGCTTGAGAATCTGGAAAGGTGCTGCTTGGAGAATCAAGAGGAGTGCCACTACAAGCAGGAAATTTGGAGTGCCTGGAACCTATTACCAGACACTTTCAGCACCCTGTAAAATATAGCAATGGCTTTACTCACAATTTTTACCTCTACCTACTTTTGTGAGGACTTATTCTCAGCGTTAAATAATATGAAAACCAACAAAAGAAACAGATTGACAGATGGAGTTAGTAGTGCTTGCTTGGGCTTGAAGTGTACAAAGTACCAACCTTCAACTGAAGGTTTAGCCAATGAAATTCAGCAACAAAAAAGTCACTAATAGGGTAGGTTAGTTAAAAAAATTCCCCTTCCTCCTCATTTATCTTGCTTAGTTCACTACACCCCACACAAGTTAAATGATATCAAGACCAACAAAAGAAACCGACTGACATATGAACAAAGAAGTCACTAAGCAGGTAAGTTAAATAATTAGTTTTTGGGCTGAACCGGTTTGGCTCAGTGGATGGCGCGTCGGCCTGCGGATTGAAAGGTCCCGGGTTCGATTCTGGTGAAGGGCATGTACCTTGGCTGCGAGCACATCCCCAGTTGGAGGTGTGTGGGAGGCAGCTGATCAATGTTTCTCTCCCATCGATGTTTCTGACTTTCTATTCCTCTCCCTTCCTCTCTGTGAAAAATCAATAAAATATGTTAAAAGAAATAATTAGTTTTTGGTTTATTAAATACAGTTATATATTACAATTATACATTTTTGTTATTTAAACTATAAATATCACGAAATTATGGTTTTTTTCTCAAAGTGATATACCACCTGAGTTATGCTCGGGTTTTTCTGGCGAATTTTGACACACCAAGCTCAAAAGGTTGCCCATCACTGCTCTAGTAGATTGGAGAAAGGAGCCTCAATTCCAGGATTCTCAGCTAACTCATGGCCTAAAGTTGTTAATCCCTGCAGGGCCTTAGTAATGGTTCCATCTGTAGCTGTGTTGTTAGGGATGAATGTATAACACTGGCCTCCCAACATTACACGTATTCCTCCTTTTTCTGCCAGAATCATATCCAAAGCCAATCTATTCTCCCATGTTATCCTGCTGGTAGCATCTAGTTGTTCAGCTATACCTATACCTGTTCATCTCATGTATAGTTAACAAACCTTTTTTGATACCAAATACTAGAGGCATGGTACAGGGATTCATGCACTGGTGGGGTCCCTTGGCCTGCCCTGCACCCTCTTGCAATCTGGGAGCCCTTGGGGGATATCAGACTGCCAGTTTCAGCCCGATTCCCACAGGCCAGGCTGAGGAGCCCCATGTGCACCGAAACTCTAGTATGCATGTAAGGTCTTTGGTTAATCTCTTCCTGCCCCGCCCCTTCCCTCTGAGATTCATCAGTCTGTTCCATGTTTCCATGCATGTGCATTAAGCATCTGCCTCCTGGTGGTCAGTGCACATCATAGTTACCAGTAGAGTGGCCAAACCGTCAGCTGGTCGCTTAGGCTTTTATATCCTATCTAATAAAAGAGAAACATGCAAATTACCATACCTTCGCTATGCTACCAGCCAATCAGGAGCAGGAGGGCGGGGCGGCAGGGGGACTGGAGGCCAGTGGGGAGTGTGGCCATGATGCACAGGACTGGAGGCCTACACCCTCCCCCAATCCAGAGGGGCTTGACAGGGCACCTCAGGCCTCGACCCCTGTCCCAGCACCAGGCCAGGGGACCTGAGGTCATGTCCTCCGCCCAGTGGGGCTTGACGGGGAACCTCAAAGTGTACTTCCCATCCTGGTGTTGGGCTAGGGGACCTCCAGCTGTTCCCCTTGCCCCAGCTCCAGGCTGGGGGACCTTAGGCCGTGCCTCCCACCTGGTGCGGCTTGACAGGGTACTGCAGGCCACACTCCCAAACTGGCAGGGCTTAACAGGGGACCTCAAGGTGCGCTTCCCATCCTGGTGCTGGATTAGGGGACCTCAGACTGTTCTCTCCACCCATCAGGGCTGGACAGGGACCTCAAGCCATACCCCCACCCCAGCACCAGGCTGGGGGACCTCAGACCATACCCTCTGCCCCAGCACTAGGCCAGGGGACCTGAGGCTGTGCCCCTCCTGCCTGGCTGGGCTTGACAGGGGACCTCAGGCTGTGCCCCCCACCTAGTGGGGCTTCGCAGAGGACCTGAGCCTGCACCCCCGTGCAAGTGGGGATTGACGGGGGACCTGAGGCTGCACTTCCCTTCCCGTGCTGGGCTGGAGGACCTGAGGCTGTGCTCCTCTGCCTAGCAGGGCTTGACAGGGGATCTCAGACCTGGTGGGACTTGATAGGGGAGCTCAGGCGATCCCCCCTGTCCTGGTGCTGGGCCAGGGGACCTGAGGACACACCCTGCCCTGGGTGGCTTGACAAGGGTGGGACTGGCCGGGTCTGGATCTACCCCAATGCAGGGGGGAGGAGGGGCGCGGCTGGGTCTGGGTCTCACGTGATTTTGAGGCACATGCGAGTGAGTGGGGACTTGACTCTGGGGCCCATGGTACACCCCAGACTCTGATAGAAGGAAGATTTTCATATACATTTTACTAATATTCTTTAGTCTCTGATACTTCTATTATAGAGAAAACGCAAATAGCAATATTAAATTATTTCCTCTAATTAATACCCTTTAATGTGCATGGATTTTGTGCACCGGGCCACTAGTTCAATGTAATAAAAGCCTAATATGCTAAGTGTCCGGTTATCTGGTCATCTGTTCAACCAATCAAAGTGTAATATACTAATGATATGCCAAGGCTGCTCAACCGCTCACTATGACGTGCACTGACCACTAGGGGGTAGATGCTCTGACAAGTAAGTTAGCTTGCTGCTGGGGTCTGGCTGATCAGGACTGAGAAAGACAGGCTGGACACACCCAGGAGCCCTCCCTCAGTCCCTTCCTGGCTGACCAACCTCCTGTGTCCCTCCTCAACCCCGAGTGTGCACCAGTGGAGTCCCTTGGCTTGATCTGCACTCTCTCGCAATCCAGGACCCCTCAGGGAATGTTGATGAGCTGGTTTCGGCCCGATCCTCCAGGCCAACCTGAGGATATCCCACTGGTGCAGGAATTCATGCACTGGGCCTCTAGTATATAGATAATCAATCCAACCCACATTCTTGTTTACAGTAGACCACCAGAACAGGACAAATTCAAATCCTGCAGCAATCTGATTTCTAGCCTTAAACTCCTTGGCACTCCTTCTGGAACCCCAATGGAATCTATGTAAATATGGGTGTCAAAGGAGCCTCCTGACTCTCTCTCTCCTCTTCCTAGTCTGTTCCTTGAAAAAGGTTTACAATAAGCCAAAGTGGAAGGGATAGCCAATTGTATAAGAGTGCAAGTTCTGCTCCATTTGCTGGGCAAGGCCACAAGTAATGATCCCTCACAACACCACCAGACATCCGCACGGGGTACTGACAGTGCAGAATGATTGACTTCTGAGGATACAAGGCCATTTCAGGTAAATTTCCCATAAACTCTGAGTACTGCTCCCTTCCTTGAGAGGCAGGAAGTATAGGTTAACATCAGAAGGTGGCGGCTGGATGGTTCTTGGGGAACCTTGCTCTTTACTTCTGTTGGATGGGAACAACAGGGAGCAAGTGAGTCTTACAGGAAGCTTTTCCCCAGGCAGTTTCCTCCTGATACAGGGCAAGCACACATTCCATCCCGTTGCTGTCTGAGGTCCATCCGAATGGGAATGGGACCACTTGGGCTTCTAGCCTTCCTGCTGCACAAGCCTAACAGTTGCTTTTATTTAGCGCCTACAGAATAGTTAATCCATTCCACCTGGGCATTCATTTCCTCATATCCCACTTCTTTTTGCATGGTGTTGGTAGTGGCCTAGGGGATCTTATCCTGTGAGATCTACTCTGAAATCTACTCCTAGCCAATCATTTTGGGTAAAGGCTGAAATATTCAAATCATTCAAGTTATCTATAATCAATAACATAGCTCTGTCCGGATTGGTCCATTTGGTCCGGATTGTATACATTTCCCCAGCCCACATTGTAAGTCCCTGCAACTTGCCAGATCCCTAAAGCAGAGAGTTTACAGTTTCTTCAGCATTAATTCCAAGGGGTTATGTACTGGTATAGCCATCCAAGTTGAGGTGTCCCCACCCGGAGAAGTTAGTGGTCCATCCTTAACCCATGTGTGATGGGTCCAACCTTGTTTTGTTTTGTTTTGTTTTTTACAGAGAGGAAGGGAAAGGGATAGAGAGCTAGAAACATCGATGAGAGAGAAACATCGATCAGCTGCCTCCTGGGGATCCATTGGGGATGTGCCTGCAACCAAGGTACATACATGCACTTGATCAAAATCGTACCTGGGACCCTTCAGTCTGCAGGCCGATGCTCCATTCACTGAGCCAAACAGGCTAGGGCCCAACTTTGTTCTGCAGTCTGAACACCAGTCTCAGTGGTAAGCAAGACAAGGTAGGGTCCGAGAACCAAGATGGCGGCATAGGTAAACACCTATCTTGCCGTCATACACAGCAATTTTAAAACTACAACTTAACGAAAGAACAAACACCGTCCAGAATCACCAGAAAGCTGGCCGAGTGAAAATTCCACAAATAAAAGTGAAGATAAGACACTGTGACTCAGAGGAGCGGCTGAGGACAGCGTTGAAGATACGCGCGGAGAGAGGTTTGGAGGAGCACGCGTGCCAGCAGATAGGGCAGGCGGCCGAAAACAGGCCAGTTTTCTCGAACAGACAAAGACGTCCCACTGGACTGATTCTCCAGCTCTGGGCGAAGTGCAGGGAACCCACCATCATACGGGGTGAAAACTGGACAGTGGGAGGACATGCCGAAGCTTGGGTGCTGCAGAGGTCTGCCGGCTTGTGGAGAAGGCGAGCTTGCGCGGGAACTTGGGAACAGTGCAGCTGCGTGACCTAGTAGAGAGAGCTCACAACTTGCTCTCTCATTCAGAAAACCGTCAGACTGCTTTGTTTTATGACCCTGGGTGAGACGTTGGGTGTGCAGACTCATTTGGGGAGAGTCTGAATTCCCTGGCAGCCGGTGGAGCTTGGCAGCGGCTCTCTCTCAGAGGTGCTGGCGGCCATTGCCCCCAGCACAGAGTCCCTGGGGCTGCATAGGGTGGAGCTAACGCTGTCTGCTTGGCCCAGAGACTCCGCCCATCCAACCTGAGCACAGCTGAGCTTCACAGACAATTGGCATGGAGGTCAACCCCTCCAAGTGATAACAACGATTAACCTGAGCTTAACTTCAGCAAGACTGTGCAACCCATATCCACCTCAGGTAACTGGGGAGGCTGAGCCACTGTCCCTTGTAGGACGTCTACCACACAAAGCTAATTGACCAATTCAGGGAAGCAGCCACCATGCAGAGACATGGAAAGAAATCAGATATGAAAGAAATGGAGGAAAAGAAACGACTGGACATGGAACTCAAAACCACGGTTATAGGGCTTCTCAAGAGGCTCCTACAAAAGGTCGAGACCTATAAGAAAATAAGCAAGACCGACAAGGAAATGAATGAGTCCTACAAGGAAATGAAGGAGACCCTCAAGGATATGAAGGAGACTCTCAAGGATATGAAAAAGGACCAACCAGAAATTAAGCATACACTGACTGAAATAAAAAATATTATACAAAGACCTAAAAGTGCTCTGGAGCACCCCAAGAACCAAGTTAAAGATTTGAAATACAAAGAGGTAAAATCCACTCAGCTGAAAAAGCAAGAAACCAAAAGAATCCAAAAAATTGAAGATAGTGCAAGGGGCCTCTGGGACAACCTCAAGCATACCAACATCCGAATTATAGGGGTGCCAGAAAAAGAGAGAGAGCAAGAAAATGAAAACCTATTTGAAGAAATAGTCATCGAAAACTTCCCACACCTGGTGAAAGAAATTGACTTAGGAGTCTAAGAGGCGCACCGAACCCCAATATATAGGAATCCTAAGAGGACTACACCAAGGCACATCATAATTAAAATGCCAAGAGCAAAAGACAAAGAGAGAATATTACAAGCAGCAAGAGAAAAACAGTTACCTATAAGGGAGCACCCATACGATTGTCAGCAGATTTCTCAACAGAAACGATGCAGGCCAGACGGGAGTGGCAAGAAATATTCAAAGTGATAAATAGCAAGAATCTACAACCAAGATTACTCTATCCAGCAAAGCTATCATTCAGAATTGAGGATCAGATGAAGTGCTTCGCAGATAAGAAAAAGCTAAAGGAGTTCATCACCACCAAACCAATATTATATGAAATGCTGAAAGATATTCTTTAAGAAGAGGAAGAAGAAAAAGATAAAAGTGTAAATTATGAACAACAAATACACATCTATCAACAAATGAATCTAAAAATCAAGTGAATTAATAAGCTGATGAACAGGATAAACTGGTGAATGTAACAGAATCATGGACAAGTGAATTAATAAGCTGATGAACAGGATAAACTGGTGAATGTAACAGAATCATGGACATAGAGAGGGAATGGAATGACAATTCTTGGGGATAAAGGGGGTATGGGAAGTGCAGCAACAGACTAGACAAAAATCATGCAACTATGGGAGAGGACAGTGGGGGGCAGGTGAGGGTGGAGGGTGGGATGGGTACCAGGTGGAGGGGAGCTATAGGGGGAAAAAAGGGAACAATGTAATTAATAAACTGAACAATAAAGATTTAAAAAAATAATAAAATAAAAATAATTTTTAAAAATTAAAAATTAAAAAAAAAAAAAGACAAGGTAGGGTCGTTCCCAGAAGAGTTCCAACTTGTTTCCCTCTTGCTTGACCAGAACAGTTTTCTAGTCGATGGCAATGATCCAGGAACTTAAGAGGAAGGCCTTAGGACAGGAGGCCTTCTAACCTGAGAGAGATTAAAGTAGAAGAGATATGCAGTCCGTAGTTCTTAAGAAATTTGTCCCTAGCCGAAACCAGTTTGGCTCAGTGGATAGAGCATTGGCCTGCAGACTAAGATGTCCCAGGTTTGATTCCGGTCAGGAGCATGTACCTTGGTTGCGGGCACATCCCCAGTGGTGGGTGTCTCAAAATCTGGATAACATAATCTTTCTAAATTGCCCGGGAGGTCCCAGATAATGTGTTTCTGTTGATTTAGTGATTCTTAGGTACTAACTTGCTCTATTTTTGCTTCTGTAAAAATGCTTTTTGCAAAGCAGGTTCCTCATTCCAGACCCAAACATGTAATCAATACCTTTGTGATAGTCTGCCAATATAAGCCAGACATGTTCAGCTGTTCGGGGCTTCAAAGTCTGAAACGCTTTTGCTCCAGACCTCGTATGCCGCTGGCTTTTAATAAATGACTCCATAATTCCACTTTTGAGGCGTCCTTTGTAAGATGTGGGTACATCACAACACTAGGAGTCAACCATGGATTCTCATTCAAGAACTGCCCACCATTATGGAAACATTAACTTTGATGCCCAAACAATGGAGACCAACCCAGCCCTTACTGCCCACTTCCCCATGCTGCAATCCCTTCTTCCTCATGTCAAACTAAGTCTCTGAAAATATAAAAATCAAGCCAAGTAAATCAGCAACCAAAATTACATTGCAGACACACAGACAACAAATCTCACTACCTAAGAGTTTCTGGCAGCTGATGCCTAGAGAGGGAAATCAGGAAGAGTTCCCAAGCTGGGACATTCCTGCAATCTCTGCCACATGTTCAGTCTTGCCACAAATAGTTGGGCTCCCCCAAAATGGGACATGCCCCATCTTTAAACAAATAAAATCAAACAATAAAGAGACACAAAACATCACAGAAACATTCTTCTATACATATTTACAGGCACACACAACCCATAGATACCACAGAATGTCCTGCATAAAGACACCACCGAAGGGTTGGTTAAAATGCCTCCAATCAGAGGCTGGGTGTGGGAAGTTTGAATTTAACTGGGGGCCTGTGTTGTAGACGTTCCAGCTTTAGGGGCAGTGTTGGTTTCCAGACTGAGAGAGTTCTTTGCTCTTTGCTTGAGGTTTTGTTATGCCCAGATTTCAAGATCCCCAGAGACCACCAGGGAGCCATGTCCGATGCAAAAGCTAAGAGTCTTTATTCAAGCCCGGGCTTGGCTCCTCCAGCTTCCCTACCATCACAGTGGCAGGACGAGAGAGGGCGAGCCCCAAGAGAACAAAGATTATATAGGGTTATTCATCTGGGTGGGCTTAGGTGAGTGACATAAGTTACAGAGATTGGTCACTTGAGTCAGGGTTTTATTCCAGGGTTTTACGGCACAATGGTCAGGAAGTGACCAACACATTCCAAGGTTTGTGCCCTCCCCCACCACTTCCTGATTGGTCAAGACCGGCGCATAGGGAGTGTTCTGTGGTACAGCCTCATCTGGACCTTAGCTGCGTTCCTGGAGCTCCATTGGTCCGCTCAGCTGGTGGGGGGAGGTCAGGATGAGGACCAGCTCTACAATGTGGAGAATAGTCAGTCCCGCTTTGTCCTTTCAGTTATAGGTTTAACCTGGGACTGACCTGCTGGCAAAGTCGAAAACAAGTCCCAGCTTAGAGGGCACAGCCCTCTAAGCATAATTAAGCTTGATATTGTGACTGCTCCCTAGACCTTTCCTGGGTAGCTAATGGGCTGTGGGAGGTGCAGCAAGTGCTGCCAAAAACAAGCGAAACTTATAAGAACATTGTAAATTACCTTGTTGACCTATGACTAAAAAAATAAACCATCACCTTGCAGTCTGGATCTGTCTGTGGCTTCAGCAAAGCACAGAAGATCCACCTAGACCCAGCTTTCTGTCTCTTTTTTCTTCATCCTTCACTGGCCCTCCCTCAGGCTCCCTGAACGCTTGGCTGTGCTGGCTCGGCCCAAGTGGCACTCGATGCAGACCTGAGTGTGAGGGAACTTTAGTTGTCAGGTGAAAGGAGCCCTGGAAGTGTGCACACACAGTAAGTAAGGAAGGGGTACTGTACTAGGCGAGATGTAAAACATGGGAAATTCAGGATCACAGGGAAAGAATGTATGCATATCCATGCTGTGCTCCAAGCAAGGGGCTGTTCTCTGCGGTATGAACAGCTTTTCGATTTTTTGGATTTTGTAAGTAAAACCTGCCCATGGTTTTCTGAGAAAGAAAAGGTAAATATAGAGGCATGGAAGAAGGTATGAAAACAACTTTGCAATCATTATATAGCTGAAGGTCCAGAGGAAGTGCCTGCCTCTACTTTCAGTCTGTGGTCCCTTATTCCGGACTGCCTAGAGCCCACTCCAGAAGGGAAGTGGAGGAATGTGAAATAAGGTCATTAGAACATTTATCTAGAGTAAAACTGCTGTTTGAAACTTTGGCCACTGTTCACCCCTGCTTGCTTAAAACAAAAGTATTATTGCTTTAGTTTCCAGCTTGAGACCTTGAAGGCTAAAGAAAAAAAAAAACCTTTGAAGACTAGAACCAGAGGAGTAACTGGTCGGCGCCAATTATGTAGCTACACCAGCTGTTTTTACAAGATAGGACCACTTTCTCACATCTAACAGAATACATAATCAGAAGATAAAGAGCAAGCAATAGGGTCATTCATAGTCTATTGGCACCCCTTCCCCAGATGCAGCCTTGGGGGCTGTTCGCCAAACGCAGGGCAATAACATTCATGGTTCAGATCCCTTTAAAAGGACGGCCTGCACCTGGGGTGGTGCAGTCATTGAGTGTTAGGTCTCTGACCATCCTGGCCAGTTTTCAATAAGTCCTTGCTTGCTTATTACCAACTTAACTGCCTCTGTGGTCATTTGCAACTGGTTGTGGAAATCGCCCCACAACATTTGGAGTTCCCAGCGAGATTACTGGGGAAGAGAGAGGTACCCTCGTTCTTGGGCTGGAGGCTCTCCTTCCTTTCCAGGATAAAAGCCAGAGGTAAAAGCCACAAGGATTTATTGAAAGAGAAGACCGGTCTCAGGAGGTAAGGCACCTAGGTTGAGATCTCACGGGTAGAGTCTGTCGGAGGGCTGGACGCAGCATAACCTCCAGACTCTGGCCGGGGACACGACGGTGTCCTGCGTCCTGGTTCAGGTGTGTGAGTGTGAGATTCCTGGAGGGGGAGAGAGGTACCCTCGTTCTCGGGCTGGAGGCTCTCCCTCCCTCCCAGGGAGCTCTTGGTAGTGTCCGACTGTTTGTCTTATGTTTGTTGTAGTTATGTCAGGGCTTTTTGTTTGGTGTTGTCATAATTAGGTCCAATATGTATCATTTGTTAGGTTTTAATTTGTCAAAGGTTTGTCAATTTGTTATCGGTTTGTTGAAATCCTCTTAGAGAACATTAAGTGGTTCTTCCCTTCCTGTTTGGCCTTTGACTGTGTGACTGGATTACTGATCTTTTTATCCAGGTTCCTTACAGGATTTTACCTCTCTCTCTTAAAATAACCTTGTATGTGTAACCTGCCCCTCCCTGATTAAGCACTCTCTTTTTTCCAGGTCAGTGCCAGAGTGCAGGATGACTCCCCTCACAAAAGTTAAAACTCCGGGAGCAGTTTTAACTTTTTTTTTCCTTTCATAAACTGGTCCTGCCTGTGGAGGCGGCGGCAGCAGCAGCAGCAGCAGCAGCAGCGGCATTTGCAAGCCCTTCCCCTCCTCCAGGGTGTTGGCTATGCCCCCCTTCTACTCCTGCCCTCATTATAGGAGGCAGAACGAGCTCCTCCTAGCTCCGGAGAAACTCCCTTGGTTGTAGGATAGGGCATTTATCTGTTTGTTGCACCTATTAACCTTGTTTCCTTTGTCCAGCACGAATGCCATTTCTGTTTTGCTGAAACATGGGTTGAGAGTCCTGTCTGGGATGTGGGAAAGGGAGGCCCCCACATCTGTTCCTGTTAGGCCCCCATCAGGGGACTTGGGCAGTGTTCCTGCTATCTGCTCAGATCCCAAGACTGTAAGAGTACTTGTTCACTGAAAGGGTGTAAATACAGATGTTTGTTTAATATTTTGTTTGTCTGCCTAGGTATAATTATTTCTTCATATAAATATAGAAGTCTATAAAAAAAAGAGAGAGACAGAGAGAAAGGAAACATTTGGTTTATTTAAGGCTGAATGCACTGACAGATAACAAACCACACAGAGTGGCCACTGGGATTCCTTTTTCCCAGAGGTGCTTGCTCTCTGTCAGGGGGAAATCAACCCACCAAAATTTCTGTCTATGTTTATTAATTAGATAAAATTATAACAACTATAGTCCGAAGAGGTTTTAAGCAGGGATCACATTTTAAAGTTAGCTATTTACAAGAAGGAAGCCGAAGCTGGCAAAGTCACCAAAGCCTGCCCAGAAAAGTAAATAAATCTTATTCCTGACACCTGCCATCACCCAGTCTTCATCAGTTGTGGAGAAACAGAACTGTTTGTCTTAATTGGCCATTTAAATTTAATATAGTTAATGACTGCAATCCTATCTAATAAAAGAGTAACATGCAAATGTGACCGTACCTTGGCTCCTGACTGGCTATGCTACCAGCCAGTCGGAGCAAGGGGTGGGGTGGAGAGGCATGAGAGCCCGGCCCCAGGATCGGAGATAAAGTGGTGAAGTCATCAAGCGCCAGGCCGGGGCAGGGAGACCAAGCGATGGCAGCAACAGCAGCCAGAACTCGCCACAGCTGAGTAAACTGAAGCCCCGGGGCGCTGAGAACGGAGGCAGGAGCAGTGGCGGCGGGAGCGGTGGCGGCGGGGGCGGCAGCGGCTGCGGCTGCGAGAACTCACCGCAGCTGCGTCTAATAAGGCCCCAGGCATTGCTAATATTACATGTAGATTCAGCTGTTTGCCAGAAAAAACGGAAGGCAACTGCGAGAGGGAAGGCCCCAGCTTCAGCATCCCAGCTGAAACTGACAACAGGGAGGCGGAAGTCCCACCCCCACAGAATCTGTCCAAACCAGCCTTTGGTCACACTCCTGAAAGGCCTGTCATTCTCCTGTAACTCAGAACGTGGCAATAGAGAGGTGGGACTACGTCCAAAGAAAAACTGTTGAAGTTTGCTCAACTCTATATTTTGGATACAGCCGAAACTACACGTAAAAGATTAGCAATCCCAGCAAACCAGGCCTGCTCAGAAAGACTCATAATCAACAACCTCATGCATGAAATACATAACAAAATCGTACAAGATGCTACGTGAGGTAGAAAAGGAAGCCCAATCTGAAGCAGCAGCAAAAGGTATAGCTCCCACGGAAGTAACTATGGCAATTAAATATGATCATAATAGTGACCCAGGTAGATATAATTCTCCCCGTGTGACCGAGGTTGCTGTCATATTCAGAAACGAAGTTGGAGAACCTCCTTTTGAAAGGGACTTGCTCATTCATTGTAAACCAGATCCCAATAATCCAAATGCCACTAAAGTGAAACGAATCAGTATCCTGTTTCCCACATTAGATGCAATGACATATCCTATTCTTTTTCCACATGGTGAAAAAGGTTGGGGAACCGATATTGCATTAAGACTCAGAGACAACAATGTACTCAACAATAATACTAGACAAAATGTAAAAACACGAGTCACCCAAATGCAGTATTATGGATTTCATCTCTCTGTGAGGGACACTTTCAATCCTATTTTAAATGCAGGAAAGTTAACAGTTTATTATGGATTCGTATTAAAAAATGGAGGCCAATCAGATAAATTTTATTAAAGCAAACCAATCTAAGTTGAGAGTTGAAAATATAGCGGTTTGATGGATTATCTCAAATCTAGATCTGAAAATGACAATGTACCCATTGGTAAAATGGCCCTGGGGCTGCAGCATCTCCAGTTTCTCAGCTCACGCCCTCTCTCCAGGAGGCTGGGGAGAACATATATGGTAAAGTTCTTTACGCCACGGCAGTCAGAGTAGTGGGACTCGGCCAGGCAGGCACATAGAAGGGCTGGGGCCCTTTCTGGCTCTGGGGTTAGGCAGCATGCCCTGTGGTCCTGGGTGCCTGTGGGTGCCTGTGGCTGCGGCCGGCCTGAGTGAAGTTGGCCCAGGTCCTGGGTGCCTATAGCTGGCCAGAGGGAGAGAAGTCTAGGTCCCAGGTGTGGGGCAAGGCAGAGGCAGTTAGGAACAATCAGGCCAGCAGGGGAGAACTTAGGGATGATCAGGCAGGTAGGCAGAGGTGGTTAGGGGTCACACATCCCCAAAGGGGTCCCTGATTGGAGCAGGTGCAGGCTGGGCTCAGGGAACCCCCCTCTGTGCACGAATTTTGTGCACCGGGCCACTAGTACATTATAAAACCTTTAGAAGGAAAAAGAAAATGTTTTATAGGCCACTTATTCTTTTTTTGTATATAACAACTCTTAAATTATTAGTTTTAAAGTCAGTACTTTTTAATAGAAACACACTCAAGCAGAGGGGCTTTTCAGAGAAGTCAGGAAGTCTGATTACAGTGTAAGGGTCACCGGTTCCCCCCTCCCGCCACGCCACCTTTGTTGGCAAGAGACAAGTGCTTTTTCCAGTGGGAACAGAGGGATAAGGACTGCAGCCTTCTCCCTCCATTCACCACCTGTGACCTGAGCCGTGCTCCCTGCCTCCGTCCACCTGGTGTTCATCCCCCCCAGGCATTGTTTTAAGTAGCTAGATGTGCCGAGACCTGTTTGGCTCAGTGGATAGAGCGTTGTACTGCGGACTGAAGGGTCCCAGGTTCGATTCCGGCAAGGGCATGTACTGTGGCTGCGGGCACCTCCCCAATAGGGGGCGTGCAAGAGGCAGCTGATCGATGTCTCTCTCTCATCCATGTTTCTGACTTTGTATCTCCCTTCCACTCTGTAAAAAATCAATAAAAAATATTTTTTAAAAATGTAGCTAGATGTGGCAGGTGCAAGGAGAGGAATTCCCTTGTGACCTCCTGTGCCCCAATGAGACTCAAGAACCCACTCCTTGGACACTTTTCACTGTGTTCTGTTAGGGCACTTGAAGGCAGCAGCTAGAGATTCCCCTTTTCAGGCTCATTTGAAACTGAGATCATTATCTCTAGGAAAAATGTGACAATTTGAAATTCAAGCAGCAGAGAGTTCCCTCATCCGCCTTTTCTAAATAATAGAAGGTTTGAGGCATGGTTATGCATTTTTGAAGGACATAGAAAGAAGGTTTAAAGGCTAATTTGAAATTGTGAAGGTTAGTGTATGTGATGAGAAAGAGGAACAGAGTAAGGAAAGAAAGGGTAGAAAGCAGTTAGGAAAGAATCAGTGTATTTACTGTAAAAAACAGGGGCATTAGAAGAGAGAATGTCCTGGCAGGTTAGCTAGGGAAGCAAAAGGAGAGACTCAGACTCCAAGAGTCTTAAACTTAAAGGAAGAGAACTGACAAGGCCGGGGCTCCTTTCCATTTAGCCCCCAGGAGCTCAAGGTAATCTTACAAGGAGAGGGCAGGCCTGTTAGTCTCCTGGTGGACACTGGGCAGCCTATAAAGAGCCGATGGAACCCGTAACCTCTAAGGAGACATCAGTCTAGGAAGCCAATGGACAAATTGCCCGTTTTCCTTGGGCATCAAAAAAGACTGGGGACCTCGGAAGGAACATGGTAACACGTTCATTTTTTGGTCATGCTAGAATACCTGTACTCCCGACTTGGACACCACCATATCCTTTGAGGGGGACAGAGCACACCCCACCGTGGACCCAAGGAACCCGGGTCTGGCTACATCCTCCCCTGCCTGTGCTCTTTAACCTGTCCTCTCTCAGAGGAATATCTCTTGCAGGAAATTGAAAAAGCAGTGCTGGAGGAAGAGCATAAGCCCTCCACCTACTTAAAGGAATTACAGCGTCTCTATCCCATGGTCTGGGCAGAAAACAAGCCCCCTGGGTTGGCAAGTCATCAAGCTCCTGTAGTAGTCAATTGCAAGCCACCACCACTCCAGCTCAGCCACTGAGCTGGACTGAAGTGGAACAATGGGCACTCAAGGAGCTAAAGAAGGCTCTCATCTCAGCGCCTGCCCTAGCCTTGCCAGATGTCACCACGCCCTTCCACCTCTACATAAGTGAGGTAAGGGGCATATTGCCAAAGGGGTTCTCACTCAGACCCTAGGTCCCTGGAAGAGACCTGTTGCCTATCTGTCTAAGAGACTAGGCCCTGTGGCAGCAGAGTGGCCAGCATGCCTCTGGGCTGTGGCCACCACAGCATTGCTGGTAAAGGAGGCAGATAAGCTGACTCTGGGCCAGGAACTAGCCCTGACAACACCCCATACTGTGGAGGGCCTCCTTCAAGGTGCTCTGGAGAAATGGACGTCAAACCCCAGGATCACCCAGTGCCAAGCTCTTCTCCTAGACCAGCCACATCCGGTTCCATAAGACACTGGCCATCAGCCCTGCCAGCCTGCTCCCAGATGATGATCCGGAGGAACCCATTCATGACTGCATAGAGGTAACAGACCTGACAGATGTCCCGCTATCATCACCAGACAAGGTACTGTTCACGGACGGGAGCAGTTATGTTCAGGATGGGATCTGATATGCAGGAGCAGCGGTAGTCACCCTAGACCACACCATTTGGGCACAGTCTCTGAACAAGGGGACACAATGCCATCCCCCAAGAAAAAGGGTTACCAACTTTAGCCAGAAAGGACATCAAAAATAAGGAAAAGATTTTAGCCTTATTAGAAGTCATTTGGCTCCCAAGAGCAGTTGCAATAGTGCACTGCAAAGGACATCAGAAAGGGGAGACAATTAAAACCAGAGTAAGTAGAGTAGATCAAACTGCCAAGGAAGCCACCCCCAAACCAGTGGGGCCTTTACAAATTTTAGTAAACCTGCTGGACCCCAGACCTACCACAGACCCCCTCCTATACCAAACAAGAGGAGGAATTGGCAGAACAGAAGCAAACCATCAAAGGACCAGATGGTTGGTAGACCAGACTGTTGGTCCCAGAGGCTCTAGGTTAGATACTGGTCTCCCAGTGACACCAGCAGAGACATCAGGCTACCACCTAAAAGGTCACCAAGACTTCTGAACTTCTGAGAGGCAGGTACTAGATACCAAACTTAGATAAGATAATTAAAAGCATAGTCACCAGAAGTACTGTCTGCACAAAGGTAAAATGCTAAGCAAGTGTTAGCTCTCTGACCGTCCCTGGGAATTCAGGCCCCAAGGATATTCCCCAAGAGAGCATTGAAAGGTATATTTCACAGAGATTAAGCCACCAGCATCAGGGAATAGGTGCCTACCAGTTCTTATAGACACCTTCTTGGGTTGGGTTAAAGCATACCCCACTAGGACAGAAACTACCTCTAGAATAGTTAAGAAATTACTCCAGGAGATTATACCTAGGGCTGCCAGTAGTCATAGGATCAGATAATAGCCCCACCTTTATAGTTAAGGTATCTCAAAGTATATCTCAAGCCTTAGGCACAATTGGAAACTCCATTGTGCATACCAGCCACAAAGTTCAGAACGGGCATGAGCAAGGCTCTAAAAAAGGAGTTTAACTAACTTTGTCCTAGAAACCGGTGAAAACTGGACCAACCTCCTGTCTTTGCCCTCTTAGGGCCAGGTGTATCCCCTACCAGGAGGTGTTCCCCCTTTTTGAGGTCATGTACAGTAGAACTCTCCCCATCCATCCCAGGGTCAGTAAGAAACTAAAAGCTGGAATTCATAACCATTCCTTGCTCAAGTCCTCACAGGTTCTACAGTACACCCAGAGAGCCACCCATAAGCTGGTTTGAAACGCATTGCCAGTGCCTACCGGACCCTGTACATCCCTTCCAGCCTGGGGACGTAGTGCAGATAAAGAAGTTCACTGTCCAAGGACTCACCCCAACCTGAAAGGGACACTCAACTGTTATCCTGAGCACACCCACGGCTGTTAAAGTAGATGGAGTCCAGACCTGGCTACACCACCCCCAGCTCCTGCACCAGGAAACAGCTTGGATCCTGGCAATCAGCGGCCTCACCTGTGAGACCCCTAGCTTGGGTTCCACAGCAGGCCAGAAGAGGACTCAACGCCTGCAGGAGGGAACTGGACTTCAGTGTGGACAGTACTAACAGGGACCATGGGTCTAAGGGTCTTGGTAATTGTGAGAACTTTTTTACTAGCCAGTGAGAAAGTCCAGGACCACGTAGGGCTAGATGTGCTAGGGGATGAGAAAGCAGAAACAGAACAGAGAATACCCTTAAAGAAATAGGATATATAAATAGAAAACTAATTATGCCAAGCAGACAATTTAGAAAAGTTAATACGGTCAAACTACTTGAAGTTAGGGGGCAGTACAGTCACCTAATAAGGATGAGTCCATGATTTGACTCATACACATAAAACCAGTGGGGAATGAAATAAGGTCATAAGAACATTTATCTAGAGTAAAACTGCTGTTTGAAACTTTGGCCACTGTTCACCCCTGCTTGCTTAAAACAAAAGAATTATTGCTTTAGTTTCCAGCTTGTGACCTTGAAGGCTAAAGAAAAAAAACCTTTGAAAACTAGAACCAGAGGAGTAACTGGTCGGCGCCAATTATGTAGCTACACCATCTGTTTTTACAAGATAGGACCACTTTCCCACGTCTAGCAGAATACATAATCAGAAGATAAAGAGCAAGCAATAGGGTCATTTATAGTCTATTGGCACCCCTTCCCCAGATGCAGCCTTGGGGCCTGTTCGCCAAATGCAGGGCAATAACATTTATGGTTCAGACCCCCTTTAAAAGGACGGCCTGCACCCGGGGTGGTGCGGTCGAGTGTTAGCTCTCTGACCGTCCTGGCCAGTTTTCAATAAGTCCTTGCTTGCTTATTACCAACTTAACTGCCTCTGTGGTCATTTGTAACTGGTCGTGGAAGTCACCCCACAACAGAACGTAGCAGGGAAATGCAAATCTTGGCCAAATTGGGTGATTAGTTATTACTTCGGAAAGCGAAAAAGAAAAAATTTAAGATCTGTCCTTATCTTTTAAGCATGACAAGAAATTTGGCCAGATCTATTGCTGAAACTTCCCCCGAAGTAAGCAGGATGTGGAGGAAGGGAAATACGTGGTGATCCAATATGGACGCCCACTTTCCCAGTATGCTAATTTATTTTTTTTTTAATTTATAGAATTTTTATTCATTGGGTAATGAATGCAAATTACTGCATATTGCTTCATAATCGACTTTAAAATATCAAATGCTTCAATAGATCAATTTAACCCTGTATATTTGCTATATTGCATACACCTTGAAGTTTATTGTTGTTCTGTTGTTTCCTTGCTTTTTAAAAATTTAATAAATATTTATTGTTCAGATTATTACAATGTTCCTCTTCCCCCTGCCATTGCTCCCTTCCACCTGGTAACCACCCCAGCCTCTGCCCTTACCTCTCCCCAACTGTCCTCATCCATAGGTGTACAATTTTTTGTCCAGTCTCTTCCCGCACCCCACAACCCTTTCCGCCTGAGGATTGTCAGTCCACTCCCTTTCTATTCCCCTGATTCTATTACATTCACCAGTTTTTCTGTTCATCAGATTTTTATACACTTGATTTTTAGATTCACTTGTTGATAGACATGTATTTGTTGTTCATAATTTTTATCTTTACCTTTTTATTCTTCATCATCTTCTTAAAGAATACCTTTCAGCATTTCATATAATCCTGTTTTGGTGGTGATGAACTCTTTTAGCTTTTTCTTATCTGTGAAACACTTTATCTGAGCTTCAATTCTGAATGATAGCTTTGCTGGGTAATCTTGGTTGTAGGTTCTTGCTATTCATCACTTTGAATATTTCTTGCCATTCCCATCTGACCTGGATAGTTTCTGTTGAGAAATCAGCTGATAATTATATGAAAACAAACTGTTTTTCTCTTGATGCTTTTAATATTCTCTATCTTTTGCTTTTGGCATTTTAATTATAATGTGTCTTGGTGTGGTCCTCTTTGGATTCCTTTTGTTAAGGGTTCTGTGAGCTTCCTGCATTTTTAAGTCTATTTCTTTCACCTGTGGGAGAAGTTTTCGGTCACTGTTTCTTCAAATAGGTTTTCAGTATCTTGCTCTCTCTCTTTTTCTGGTACCCCCAAAATTCAGATGTTGGTATGCTTAAGGTTGTCCCAGAGGCTTCTTACACTACCTTCAATTTTTTGAGTTCTTTTTGCTTCTTGCTTTTCTGGCTGAGTGGTTTTTGCTTCTTTGTATTTCAAATAGTTAACTTGATTCTTGTGGTCCTCTAGTCCACTTTTAGGTCTCTGTATAATATATTTTTTAATTTCAGTCAGTGTATGGTTAATTTCTAGTTGGTCCTTTTTCATAACCTCAAGAGTCTCATTAAACCTTTCAGCCTTTTCTTGGAAATTCTTGAAAAACCTTATAACCGTGGTGTTGAACTCTATATCCAGTCGTTTTTCCCTCCATTTCTTTCAATTGTGATGTTTCCTTATCTCTGCATTTTGGCTGCTTCCCTGAGTTGGTTGAGTAGCTTTGTGTGGAAGGTATCCTCTAGGGGACAGTGGCTCAGCCTCCCCAGTTACATGAGGTGGATACTCTTGGTGCACCCATTTTTGGGCAGCACTGTCCTGTGGTAGTTAAGCCTAGATTATTGTTGGTATCACTGGGAAGGGTTGACCTGCAGGCCAATTGGCTGTGAGGATCAGCTTTGTCTAAGCTGGGAGAGCCTCTGTGCTCAGCTCGGATGGGGCGGAGTCTCAGGGCTGAGCAGTCAGCCTTGGTTTCCCGTCAGCTCCACCCTAAGTGGCGCCTGGGTCTCCGTGCTCCACGGCAACAGCTGCACACACCTCTGAGAGAAAGCTGCCTCTGAGCTCTGCCCACTGCCAGACAGCCCAGCCTCTCCCCAAACGAGTCTGGACACCCAAAGTCTCACCTGGAACTGGAATACAATGCAGTCCAGAGGTTACATTTTCCTCCCAAAGGAGAGAACCAGCCACACGCCCCTTCTGTGAGCTCACACACCTCTGCAGCTCCCAAGTCCCAGCAGGTCTCCTCCTGACAGTCCAGCCTCACCCTGTATGAGTCTGGGTTCCCCAAGACTCGCCCAGAACTGGGGATCAGTGCATTGGGGAGCCTTGGTCTTCCTCCCCATTTGAGAAAACCAGCCGGGTATTCAGCCACCCGCCCTTTCTGCTCATGTGCGTCTCTGGGTCTTCGCACCGCTGTCTCTGCAACTCTACCCTCTGCAGTGTCCTTTTATCTTTCACTCAGAGTCTCGGTGTCCTTTTATCTTTCACTCTGGTGGTTCTGGATGATATCCATTTTGTCTTTTAGTTGTAGTTTTGAAATTGTTGTGCAGGGCAGCAATATAGGTGTTTACCTATGCCGCCATCTTGGTTTCTCCTCCCAGTATGCTAATTTAAAGTATCCTTTCTCACCATGAAAGTCTTTAAAAATTTAGAAAAGTATCTGGAATTTCTGTGCTCGTGAGGAGAGAGCCTAGCTGTAAGACAGAATGTGCGAGTGGTCTGATTTCAGACATTTAGATTGTCTTAAACTGGAATCTCTCTGAAAAAGCTATAGAAAATTAAAAACCCAGAACTGTCTTTTTTTTCCTAAGAAAAATGGCAAAAAAGTCTTCTCAAAAGAAATTCAAGCTAATTCCAGCAACAGCATTCAAATTTCCATAATAAAGAGTAGTTTTCAAAATTCTAATGAACCTTGTTAAAAAGTTAACTTTTAAGGCCTTCAAGAAAACTAATAAATTCTCTGTTACAGAATTTATCCCAAAGTAAATGCCTTAAAATAATTGGAATTGGATTTTAATCTAAAAAAATTGTTGAAGTATAGATAAATAATGTATTAATTATAAAGATCTAAATAGCCCAGATAACTGGCTATGCCCCTTGTTAATGGAGGAAGGGGTAGATGCCCTTCCCCCAGCAGACAGGTAATCTAATTTCCTGTCAGCAACCATCTCTGAAAAATGTGGTAATTTACATTCAAATAAACCAAACCTAGTTTTCCAGAGCCACTGGCAAATAAAATTTGAAGTTTAAATTTGCTTCATAAAAAACCCAGAGGACAGAATTGAAGCTATTAATTGATTATATCTTGTATTTTTCTTAGAAATGTAAAGTGTTATTAATCTAGGAAATGCTAAATATATTTGACCTGCCAACTTTAAAAGTTCAAAGTGCAAGTTAAATTGAGAGAAATTATATAGTTGTGGCAATTATATGTCTAAAGTATAATAACTTATTTTTGAGAAAATAAAATGTGTTTTCTCTGAAAATAATTAGGAATTCAAAATAAGTTGCTTATTATTGATCTAATTAAAAAATAGGACTAATTCTGTGATCCCAACCAAAATTTTTCTATGCACAAACTAGTTTAAAATCTACTTGATATCTTAGGATAATTATAAAAATTATTATAATCTTTAAATCATATATATATATTTGATGTTTTTTTCCATGTTAAAATTTCAAAGGACTTAATTGGGATGATTCTTGGAAAGTCCCAACAGCCCAGAGTAATACAAGAAATTTATTATCGCCCTAACTGGTTTGGCTCAGTGTATAGAGCATCGGCCTTCGAACTGAAAGGTCCCAGGTTCAATTCCGGTCAAGACCATATACCTTGGTTGTGGGCACATCCTCAGTGGGAGGTGTGCAGGAAGCAGCTGATCAATGTTTCTCTCTCATGATGTTTCTAACTCTCTATCCCTCTCCCTTCCACTCTATAAAAAAATAATAATATATATATTTTTTATTTTAAAAATTTATTATCTCTTCTTAGAGGAAATCTTTTTAAATTTAACAGATCTAATATACTTGAAGTTGCATGGAAAGCCTTATCAAATAATAATTAATAAAGATATTTTAAACTAGAGGCCCGGTACACAAAATTCATGCACGGGAGGAGGGGGATGTCCCTTAGCTCAGCCTGCACCCTCTCCAATCTGGGACTCCTTGAGGGATGTCTGACTGCCCGTTTAGGCCTGATTCCATTAAGATCAGGCCTAAACAGGCAGTAGGACAACCTTTTCACAATCCAGGACTGCTTGCTCCAAACTGCTCACCTGCCTGCCTCCCTGATTGCCCCTAACCACTTCTGCCTGCCAGCCTGATCACCCCCTAACCACTACCCTGCCAGCCTAATTGATGTCTAACTGCTCCCCTGCCAGCCTGTTTGCCCCCAACTTCCTTCCTCTGCCAGCCTGGTCACCCCTAACTGTCCTCCCCTGCAGGCTTGATCGCCCACAACTCCCCTCCCTTGCAGGGCCTAAAACCTCCCAATGGCCTTCCCCTGCTGGCCATCTTGTGGTGGCCATCTTGTGTCCACATGGGGAAGGATCTTTGACCACATGGGGCAGCCCTCTTGTGTGTTGGAGTGATGGTCAATCTGCAAATTACTCTTTATTAGATAGGATAGAGGCCTGGTGCATGGGTGGAGGCCAGTTGGTTTGCCCTGAAGGGTGTCCCAGATCAGGATGGGTGTTCCCTTTGGGCATGGGAGGCGGCCTGGGCGAGGGGCCTGTGGAGGTTTACAGGCCAGCCATGCCCCCCAGTGACCCAAGTGGAGGCCCTGATATCTGGGATTAATTTATATCTACAATTGAAACTTTGTAGCCTGGAGTAGAGCCAAGCCTTCTCCTTGCTCTGTGGTGGAAGCCATTTCTGTTTGAAACATTGTAGCCTAGAGTGGAGGCCTAGGCCGGCAATGGCAGGCTGAAAGCTTGGCTTCCTCCTTTGCCAGGGAAACTCAAGCCTCTGTTCTCTCCAGCTCAGTGGCTGCTGCAATTTCTGTATCTTTTATTTTTTTTAAAATATATATTTTATTGATTTTTCAGAGGGGAAGGAAGAGGGATAGAAAGTCAGAAACATCTATGAGAGAGAAACATCGATCAGCTGCCTCCTGCACACCCCCGCTGGGGATGTGCCCATAGCCACAGCACATGCCCCCGACCGGAATCAAACCTGGGACCCCTCAGTCCGCAGGCCAACGCTCTATCCACTGAGCCAAACCGGTTTCGGCAATTTCTGTATATTTTAGAATTGAAACTTTGTAGCTTTGAGTAGAGGCCTAGGATGCCAAAGGCAGGTGGAAAGCTTGGCTTCCTCTGTTGCCGGGAAAACCCAAGCCTTCCTCCTGCTCTCAGTGGTGGCAGCCATCTTGGATGGGGTTTATTTGCATAACTGCTCCTGATTGGCTGGTGGGTGTGGCTGTGGGCATGGCTTGTGGGTGTAGTGAAGGTACTGTCAAATTTGCATATTACTCTTTGATTAGATAGGATGTTATGAAGGTTTTGGCCTCTAAGAAGGGCAAAATGAAAATATTTCTTATAATCCAACAGCAGAATTTAAAATGACAAAAAGCCCATAGCTGCCTGCAATCTTAATTAAGCCAGAGGCAGGGCAACATTTGTAGCTTGTGATTCAAACAATTCCGTATTTCTAGGGAGCAAGCTCGTCGAATTGTTAAGCAATGCTCTCAGTGTGTAATTCACTGCCCTTTACAATCATTGGGGGTTAATCCTAGGGGTCTTTAACCTAATCAAATTTGGCAAATGGATGTTACCCACATACCAGAATTTGGTAAGCATAAATGGGTACATGTTAATGTAGATACCTGCTCCCGCTTTATCTTTATGACTCCCCAAATGGGAGTGCCACGCATGTAACTGATCATTGCCTAGCTGCCTTTTTGGTAGTAGGTCCTCCCTTAGAGCTAAAGACAGACAATGGACCTGTTGGAGACAGGTGTAAGCTGACACGGTCCTTGCACCTGAAGGGACTAGCAAGGCTCAGTCCTCTACCCAAACAGATTTCCCAGACTCGTTTGGAGAGTGATTATCAGTATACCGAGAGCAGCCCCCACCCACACAGCTTTCCCAGGTTTGTTTAGATGGCTGTTATCAGTAGGACGAGAGCGGCCTTGCATGGCTTATCCAAGATGTATGTATCCAATTAGTGAGATTTATTGTACCAAGAATTTGTCCTTCAACCCTTTCTATTAGTGATTTTAGAGGAATAAAGAGTACATTCCTTGTGACTGACCTCCCAGTCAGTGTTTGTGCATAAAAGGCGTCACGCAATTAATAAAGTTGCTGCAGTCTGTCAAAGGACTTGCAGTCCTCCCAATCCCGCATTCCTGTCTTCCTTTCCTTTTCTCAGTTCCCACCTCCCTACTTCAGCCCGCTAAAACCGTCAGGCTGGCCCTGACGAGGACCTGCATATATTAGTTCTGCTTTTCAACATTTTTGTCAGCAATATCAAATTTGTCATAAAACTGGTATCCCTTACAACCCTCAAGGTCAAGCAATAATGGAAAGAACAAATCGTACTCTTAAAATGCAATTTTTAAAACAGAGAAGGGGGAGACGGATGTTATGAGTCACCTCAAAACAAACTCAATCATGTTCTTTATACTTTAAATTTTTAAAATTGTGATACAGAGGGTCATACAGCAGCTGAAAGGCATCGTCTCCTGTACAACAGTCCCCGCGGGGTTAGCCCAATGGAAGGATGCACAAACTGGACAATGGTTGGGACCAGATCCAGTAATGATGTGGGGAAGAGGTTGTGTTTGTATCTTTCCAGAAGGAGCAGTGTAGCCAATTTGGGTGCCAGAGCATTACGTACTTCACCACAATGAGCCCAGAGAAGCTCCTTGTCCCATCGTTCAAAAGACTGAGAGTTGCCTCAACGACAGCAAAGCGGAAAAGGATGATGACAAAGGCTGTACAAAAGACCAAGGTGCCTTCATGGGGTCAGCTGAGGAGGTTAACAACTGAGGTCTAGCAGACGGCAGAAAAGCAAGAAGTGGAAGCTACCCCCTCAGCCATGCTAGCGTTGGTTAGCTGCCAGTCTCCTGCAAACTCTTGTGCAGCCAAGTCCAAGGACTCTTGAGTAAATCAGCAAAAAGAAACTTTAATTTAGTAGAAAAATGTTACTGTAGTTTAACTTCTCTATTATTGTTGTGCTGCATTGGCATTGTTTTATTAATAACCATGTCTGGGTTTTGCATTTGCATTGCTTTTTTGTTGGGTTTTGCATTGGCATTGTTTTGTTAATGTTTTAATAGAACTTTGTTCTTGATGTTTAAGTTTTACTTCCATTATTAGTAGCTTAAAATGAAAAGAAGGGTGAGATGTAGGGAGCGGTTATAGGTTTAAGCCTTGGACTGACCTGCTGGCAAAGTCAAAAACAATTTTAGTAGCTTAAAATTAAAAGAAGGGTGGGATGTAGGGAGCAGGTTATAGGTTTAAGCCTTGGACTCACCTGCTGGCAAAGTTGAAAACAAGCATAATTAAACTTGATATTGTGACTGCTCCCTAGATCTTTCCTGGGTAAGTAATGGGCTGTGGGAGGTGCAGCAAGTGCTGCCAAAACAAGTGAAACTTACAAGAACATTGCAGATTACCTTGTTTACCTCTGACTATAAAATAAACCATCAGCTTGCAGTCTGGATCTGTCTTTGGCTTCAGCAAGGCACAGAAGAGCCACCTAAACCCAGCCTTTTCTCTTTGTCTATCATTTCTTCATCCTTCTGTCCCCCGCCCCCTTTGCTCAGGCTCACCGAACCCATGGCTGTGCTGGCAGGGCACAATGAAAGAAAGGTTCAAACAGTTTGAAGGCCTAGTGGATGACTGTGACTATAAACGAGGTGAAAAGGAGACTACCTGTACAGATCTGGATGGATTTTGGGACATGGTTAGTTTCCAGATAGAAGATGTGAACCAGAAATTCAATAATCTGACCAAACTTGAGGACTTTGGGTGGCAAAATAATAATAATATAAGCAAAAAGGTCTTTCAGAAAAAAGTCATCTTGGGTATAGCAAGTAAACCAAAACAGGACGATGGTGGAAATCGCCTAGCTGCCACAAAAAACGCATGAGAGAGAGAATCAGGAAGAACATGCTGAGGCAGCAGCCTCTGTAGTACCATAAGAAATTAATAAAATTATGTTTGATGCTGGCTTTTTCAGAGTTGAAAGTCCCATTAAATCATTCTCAGGACTTTCTATCTCTTCTGAACATCTTTCTCAAAGACTTAGGACACCTACGTCTGTCAGCAAAGCCGTGTCTGTCGGCAGGGCTGATCTGGGCCTTGTACGCCAAACTGCGTCACCAGAGAATGCCGGTCCTTAGAGTACTCAACGGGAACATGCTGATGAGAAGACTTTCTTTCAAATATTCCTAAAAACAGGAACACCATAGTAGAGGATGCTCAGTGTCCTAGATTACCGGATTTAATTGAAGTAAACCATGTTGTAAGTAAGATAAACTTTGAGATGGTTGGTGAAAGGATGAGCTTGCCTCTATTTGCTGGTGAAGTGGCATGTGATATTAATACTAACAAAACAGAAGAAATTTCAGATGTTGTGGAAGGAATGGAACTAAATTCTTCAATGACAACACAGGATGTTTTGACGAATACCCCTGAAAAAGACCATCATGACATAACATCTCACAGGAAGAAGAGACTAAAATTTCCCAGTCAGAGGGACCTAAACTGCAGTAATCCATTTAGTCCCGTGGAGAGATGACGTGAAGAACATGCCAGACACATTTCCTTTGGTGGTAACCTGATTACCTTTGCACCACGAAGGGCCCTCATTGGGGAACAACCAGAAGAACTTTGAATCTAAAAATAATTCTATTTTCCTTCTTATTATTAAAACAACAACAACAACAACAACAACCACCACCACTGAAGCAGAGCGTTGTCTCTTTCCCAGAGGGACTGTCCTCAGGAGAAAGGGTATTTGCCTCGCTGTCTGCCTCCTGAGTGTCCTTTGTGTTCTGCCAGGCCCCCTGGTTGGGGGCTCGCCTTATTTCTAACACTTCTCTCTCTCTCCCTCTCCCTTCCTCTCTAAAATCAATAAAGATATATTAAAATAAACATATACTAGGGTGAGGATTTTTTTTAAAAAGGAAAATAAATAAAATATATCATAAAAAAGGGGGATCCCTGTAGGAGTTTTCATGCCCTATGTCAGTTGAGACAGCCCACAGGAAGAACTCTATGGTTTTAAAAGCCTCCATCCCCCAATTTCTTCTCCTTTGTTTATCTGCTTGGTACGGCTGCACATATGAAATTGCAATCCTTTCTTCTTTCCTGAATGAACCTTTTTTGCTGAAGGAATACCTGGCTGACCTTTTGTGTGTTGTTGATGTTATGAAACCGTGAACATATTTAGCTACTCTCAGACTCTTTTTTTTTTTTTTTTTTTACATCTGTGAAATGGGAATTTTAAAGGTGCTGACATATGACTTGTGAATGTTAAATCAAGTGTAGAATTAGTGTTAGGTTTATGATTACTGCTTTGATTGTCCTGGGAGCTCATAGTCTGCCATCCACCAAGGCTCTTCTAGTCCTAGCCACATCAAGAGAGTGACAATGAGCTCTGGACCTGGTACACTCCTTGAGAGCAGCCCTCTGCTTGAAGGTAGGTTGATTACATTGGGTTCTTTCTACTTTAAGGGGACAGTGATTCATCCTTTGGAGTCATCAACATATCCAGATGTGTATTGGCTCTTCCTGACTACAGCACCTCTCCTTCAGCCCACACATCCAAAGACTTGTAAAATTCTGACTCACTGACACGGAATCCTGTACAAGAGATCCATTTCATGGTAAAGCAGGTCAAATATTTATTTCTGGGTAGCAAGCCACTTAGAAACTCAGCAGTGTGAAATAAAAACATTTATTATTCATCATGATTTTATGGAATTCGTCCAGGGCTTAGCTGGGCCCAGAGCTCTTCAACTCTAGGTGGTGTTCACCGAGTTCCCAAAATTGCTTGTCTAAAACTGGGCTGACTGAAGGTAGAAGGCTTCCCTGACATGACTGGCCCCTCTGTGGTCCTCCATGTGGCCTCTCCCTGTACATGAGATCCTGTCAGTCAGCAGTCTAGCCCTAGCTGCTTCATAGTATGGCAACTGGCTGCCCTCAGGGAGGAAGTGGAAACTGTCCCTTCTTTTAAGGCCTGCGCTCAAACCCCAGAACTTCACTCCTGTCAGTCAAAGGAAGTTGAAAGGCCAATGCAGATTCAAGGGGAGGGGAAACTAATGCTACCTTTTGATGTCAGGAACAGTTTGTGTGTACAAAGATGTGAATAATTTTTGGAAACTACTGACCGTAGTCTCCAATGGCTAAAATATACAGGCTTTGGAATTAAGGGTGGGAAGCAGTACTGACGTCATCATTGCTTTCGTTGACCTGAATTGAGGACTTCCATATTAAAATAAAAACTTTAAAGCCATTAGGGAAAAATGTGAAAGAATAATTTGGTGTAAGACAGGATTCTTGAGCAAAACACAAAAAATACTAAGCATAAAAGATACATTTTTTTCTATATTTAAATAAAAACTGTTCATCAAAAGGCACCACAAAGTGAAAAGACAAGATGCAAACTGAGATACTTTCAACACAAATCACCGATAAAAATTTAATATCCAAAAAGAGCGCTAAGAAACATTAAGAAAAAGACAAGCCGTTTAACAGAAAATTGGACCAGAAGAGAAAGTGTTGGCCAATAAGCAGGTGGAAAGACGCGGTATTAACTGCGGAAGGAGAACGACGCCACAAGCGGATCTCCAAACCCACGGCACGGCCAGAGCCGGCGCCGGGCGGCGAGGCCCGCAGGCTCACGCGCCGGACTCCCACGCACACGGCCGCCGCCGGCAGCGGGCGGCCCTGGACCCCGGAGGACTCCGGCTGCTGGCCCCCGGGAGGGCGCGGCCAAAAGCAGTGTTGCTTAGCAACCGAGGCCTTTCTCGGGATGGGGCCAATTCCGGCGCGCTTCCGCCCCTCCCTGGTATTCCGGAAGTGAGGCTTGGGGGCGGGGCTGCGGGGTGCAGGGCGGTGTGGGCTGTGCGAACGGAGCAGGCACGGCGGCAGGTGAGTGGGAGCGCTCGCGTCCTCTTCCCGGGTGCATCACACGGGGCCCGCCCACCTCTTCGCTCTGTACCCGGTTTCTCCGCCTCGGCGACCCCAGGCCCGAGGGACGCCGCCCTTGCCAGCGCCCACCTCCCCTTGGTATTCGAATCCACGCGTGTCGGTGCGGTGGTGTGGGTGGAAAGGCTGCAGCAGAAGCCGAGGCCGGCCAGTTCTGCCGGCTCTTCCAGCCCCAGAAGGTCAGCAGATCCGGTTTCCGCAGCCTGGACTTAGTTGCGTTGAGTTGGAGCCTTTTACCTCAGAGACAGGATTTAAATCCCAGTGAGGAAACTTCCCACAAAGTGTTGCCTGCGCAAGTAGGTAAGCTAGGCATCGCCGCTCATACCCTTGAGGGTGTTGCCCAATGAAAAACATGTGTACTAAACGGAAAGTCCCCGAGAAGTCTCTCACAGGGGCAGACAGGCACGTCGTCTTGCCAGGACATTGTTAAACCCACTGGCAAGGCAACCCAAAGCTCAGCTGATACTTACTCATCTGTGGGGAAGATCGCTCAGAGATAGCCTGTCTTACTGGACAAAAACCAGACAGAGTGGAGTTTAAAAGGGAAAAACAACAACAGCGAAGGAGTGTCTAGCACCTCCATGAACTGGTTGGCTGAGAGCTAACAAGGAGAGAGTGATAAGTTATCAGGACAGGCAAGTGCAATTACTTGCTGTTCTTTACGAAACCCTGTGACTGCTGCGGAGGCGCTTGTGTTTTGCGCTCATCTCCAAGAACTGGCTGTGATGTTTTCCTAATGCCATCTCCAGGTTGTGCCATTTCTTTCCTTTTCCATTGCAACTTCTCAGTGACCATACAGCGGCTTAGATGAACTCATCAAACATTGAATGTCTACTTAGTGCCAGGCATTGTTCTCAACAAAGGGCAAAATTCTCATCCTCAGGGAACTTTAAATCTGTAGGAGGATAAAGATAACAAATAAGCAAAATATGTATCATGCTAAAGAGAAAATACAGAGAAGGGAAGGATGAAAAAAGCAAATTACCCTGATATTAAGTGGACAGTTATTAGGGCATTTTACCAGTTTTCTGGGTTCTTGTTGCAACCCTCAAGTGTCAAAAAAAAAACCCCACAACACACTGAAACTAGTATAACCTGGCCCAATTGTGTGGCTCAGTTGCTTGAGCATTGTCCCATGTACCAGGAGGTTGCTGGTTTGATTCCAAATCAGGGCATATGCCCCGGTTGTGGGCTCAGTCACCATTTGGGGCCATGCAAGAGGCAGCGCATCAATGATTCTCTCTCAATGATTTAAAAAAATATATATATATATTTTCCAGAGAGGTAGAGGGATAGAGATAGAAGCATAGGAATTTATGATTTATTACCTTTTTTCATCCACAAATTCAAACTATTTCACAGTTTCTGTGAGTCAGGTATTTGGGAGGAACTTAGGTGATTATGGTTTTATCACCTATAGCTAGCTGAGTGTGGAGCAGTGTGAAGATGGAGGTGAGGTTTAAGTGTGATTGGCGGGCATAGTGGGAGTTACCGGGTGAAGACAGGCAGAGGAACAGTGTGTACCAAAGATCAGCAGTGTGACTAGGGGAACAAGTGTTGGGCATAGCGTTTGGGGAGAGATGGTACTAGAGGTAAGCAAGAGCCAGGTGGCGAAAGACCTTCAGCCAAACAGGTTTCTGAGCTTTTTTCTAAAATTGTGAAGGATCTTTCAAGAAATTTCAAGCAGGCGAATGACATGATCAGGGGATATTTTAGAATGCCGTCTTTCACAACTTAAAAGAAAAAATACTTGAGAGAGCTGCAGAAATTCAAGTAAGTTATAGAAATACTAGAGGCCTGGTGCACGAAATTTGTGCACTTGATAGGCGGGGGTCCCTCAGCCCAGCCTGCATCTTCTTGCAGTCCAGGAGCCCTCAAGGGGTCCGACTGATGGCTTGGGGGAGTGGGCCTAAGCCTTCAGTCCAACATCCTTAGCTCTGCTGCAGAGGCGGGAGAGGCTTCTGCCACCGCCACTGCCACTGCCACTGTGATCACCAGCCATGAACACATCTTTTGGCTGAGCAGCACTGCCCCTGTGGGAGCACACCAAACACCAGGGGGGCAGCTCCGCTGTTGAGCGTTTGTCCCCTGGTGGTCAGTGCATGTCATAGCGACCGGTCGTTCTGCCATTAGGTCAATTTGCATATTAACCTTTATTATATAGGATTGGATGACCTAAAGCGTGGCCGTTGGGAGGAGGAGCTAAATTGAACAGATAGGTAAATTAGGATCTACAGAATTTGTTGGATGTTTCTAAACATACTGTATATCTCACTCAAACTTGGTCTTTATATAAAGCCCACAAATCTAGTGAATTTTGTTCCCTCTTTCACTTTGTAAAATCCTACATGGAGCTTAGGGTGCCAGGATGTGGTGTCAAAAAGGAGGAGAATGCAGCCCTGGCCAGGTGGCTCAGTAAGTTAGGTGTTTTCCTCATTCCAAGGCGCAGGTTCCATCCCTGATCAGGGGACATACAAGAACATTTTTGCTTCCCCCACCCCTTAATGTATGGATAAAAGGAACACTGATTTCCAGGGGAATCAAAGAAAGTAAAATCTGCTTTAGAATTCAGGGAAGAGGTTTTCTCTATGTTATTTTCTGGACAGACCTTCACAACTAATTCCATATAATAGCTATTTGTCTGAAATGCAGATACACATTCCTCAACTTATTTTTCAGGAGGCACTGTGAGCCGTCCTCAGTTAGTTTAAACCTTTTGCACTTGTGAGGAGGAAGGGAACTGGGCGTTGAGGTGTGAGTGCTGCTGCGTGCACAGACGGGAATGCATTTGCCTTTATCTGGACACTGTCACCTTAAAACGTGTTCTCAGCTGAAATATGATGAAGGGCCTATTCTTTGTTTTGGGTGTATTTGCCTGGTGAAGAGAGGAAATTATTGCTCAGCTGTAAACAATTGAACAGTAGCAGTTATTGTCTGCCTCTTGCGTTGCTCAGCGGAACATCCACACTGCCTAGTTGGATACTGTGGGTGTCTTCCAGATACCCAGCTAGGACTATCAGAATGCTTGGGCTACTCTTGGCCTTGACACAGGTCTCCTAGTGTAAAAAACATTCTTAACTCTCTCTCATATATAACTGCCAGCTTTAGGGGCAAGCATTTGAGCATATGTGCTGTAAGATCAGTTGGAAATCACAGATCGTGAAGATTGGCCCTGGAGCGAAGAGACAGATTGTGGTTTGTTTATTGTACTTGTCCTCTTGTCCGGGGCTCCACAAAGCTGTCTCCCCTCCAGTTAACTGACATTTACTGAGTGTCTGCCACATGTTTGGCCCAGGGGATGCGACAGAGCCCTCCCGCCCTTAAATAGCTCCCGGCCCGCTGTAGCAAGGATATGGGGCGTGCTTTGAAAGAAAAAGGCCACGTTCTCCGGGGTAGGAGGTGGCTGACCAGGGTCAGCAGTGCTCACACAGGCTTGACGCTGCTCCAGCTGAGGCTGGGAGGCCTGCGACGGGGCTTCCCAGGCAGGAGGACCAGCATATGGGAAGTGCTGAAAATCAGTATTCCTTACTGGTCAAGTCAGAGCACAAGCTGAGGGGACAAAGGCAACAGTGAAACGACAGAGCCCGGCAGGACTCACGGGTGGAGTGCTGACCGGTGAACCACAGTTCACGGTTCGGTTCCTGGGCAGGGCATGTGTCCGGGTGGCAGGCTGTCCCCAGGGGGAATGGGAAGGGGACAGTCGACAGATGATTCTCTCTCATCATTGATGTTTCTATCTCTCCCTTCCTCTCTGAGTTCAATACAAATATATTTTTATTTATTTATTTTTTAAAAAATATATTTTATTGATTTTTTTACAGAGCAGAAGGGAGAGGGATAGAAAGTCAGAAACATCGATGAGAGAGACACATCCATCAGCTGCCTCTTGCACGCCCCCTACTGGGGATGTGCCCGCAGCCAAGGTACATGCCCTTGCTGGAATCGAACCCGGGACCCTTCAGTCCACAGTCCGACGCTCTATCCACTAAGCCAAACCGGTCTCGGCTAAAAATATATTTTTAAAAGCCACACAAATGTCCAATGAGTACAGTAATTTCCCTCCCGCCCCTTATTCCTGGGGAATACATTCCAAGACTCCAGTGGATGCCTAAAACCACAGGATCAAACCCTATGTATACTGTTTTTTCCCTTTATATTTATGTACCTGTGGTAAAGTTTAATTTATAAATTAGGCACAGACAGAGGAAAACAGTAAAACTAAAAATAACACTTATAACACTATACTGTAACAGTTATGTGTATGTGGTCACTTGATTCAAGGAATCACTTATTAATTTATTAATTAATTTAAAATATTAATTTTCAGACCATGGTTGACCATGAGTAACTGAAACCACGGCTAAGAGGGACTGTTCTACATGACAAGATGCAGCGTATGCTGTTCTGTACAATTCTTATTTTTCAGAAAGTAGTCCAACTGGGTATAAATTAGAGGTAAGAGTTCCCCAAAGAAATCTCTTCTTTCACCCAGACTTTAAGAATGACCTTTGAGCCAAAACCGGTTTTGCTCAGTGGATAGAGCGTCGGCCTGCGGATTGAGAGGTCCTAGGTTTGATTCCGGTCAAGGGCACCTACCTTAGTTGGGGGCACATCCCCATTGGGGGTGTGTGCAGGAGGCAGCTGATTGATGTTTCTCTCTCATCGATGTTTCTAACTCTCTATCCCTCTTCCTTCCTCTCTGTAAAAAATCAATAAAATATATTTTAAAAAAAATAAAAAAGAATGACCTTTGACCTCATCAATGCACAGTGATAGAGTGGTAAAGGGATTTTTTTTTAAGACATTGGCAGGATCCTTTCAGTTTCTGTTACTAGTTGGTGAAGCTAGATAATAAAGTTAATCTGTAATCAGAGCTTTTCCCTAAGTATTCCTTACATATTTTCTCCATTAAAAAATAACGCATCTGCTGTTTCCTCCAAATATCTCCTCTGCTTATATGAATGTATTTTTTTCTTTGTTTTTTTAATTTGCAAGTACACTTTCCCCCTCTTGCTTTATTTATTTAAATTTGGAGTAGCCTTGATTTAAATACTGTCTACATTGTAAAATTGGGGTTGAGGAATGCAAGAAGTAGGTGGTCTTTTGAGTGGTGGGAAGCATTCAGTTGGTTGTGCTAGAATTTCTGCTTGCACAGAAGTGAGCCTTCTTCATTATTCCCTCACAAAGATCAGACTAAAGTACCAAGCTCTCAAAATTCTCAGATGAAACCAGTTACGACGAAGACATGCAGTTTAAAACTTTTTAAAAATGTAAACCAATTTTTAAATAAGCAAACTACCTTTTAGGTTAAAGTATTTACTTTTAAAATCTGATCTCTTTGGTTCATTGTGTGAAAATTCCTTTAAAAATGCTGTAAAATTCAAAACTTTAAAATTGGTGGAGGGGGAAGATTTTTCTTTTTTTTTTATCTTTATTGTTCAGTTTATTAATTACATTGTTTCCTCTTTTTTATCCCCCTATATCTCCCTCCACCCTCCCCTCCCCCTCCCCACTGTCCTCTCCCACTTTCAGCATTTCATATAATATTGGTTTGGTGGTGATGAACTCCTTTAGCTTTTTCTTATCTGCGAAGCACTTTATCTGATCTTCAATTCTGAATGATAGCTTTGCTGGATAGAGTAATCTTGGTTGTAGATTCTTGCTGTTCATTATTTTGAATATTTCTTGCCACTCCCATCTGGCCTGCATCGTTTCTGTTGAGAAATCTGCTGACAATCGTATGGGTGCTCCCCTGTAGGTAACCAACTGTTTTTCTCTTGCTGCTTTTAATATTCTCTCTTTATCTTTTGCTCTTGGCATTTTAGTTATGATATGTCTTGGTGTGGTCCTCTTTAGATTCCTATATTTTGGGGTTCTGTGTACTTCTTGGGCTTTTAAGTCAGTTTCTTTCACCAGGTGGGGGAAGTTTTCAGTCATTATTTCTTCAAGTAGGTTTTCATTGTCTTGCTCTCTCTCTTTTTCTGGCACCCCAATAATTCGGATGTTGGTATGCTTGAGGTTGTCCCAGAGGCCCCTTACACTATCTTCAATTATCTGAATTCTTTTTGTTTCTTGCTTTTCCAGCCAAGTGGATTTTGCTTCTTTGTATTTCAAATTTTTGACTTGGTTCTTGTGGCCCTCTGGACTGCTTTTAGGACTTTGTGTAATATTTTTTATTTCAGTCTGTGTATGCTTGATTTCTAGTTGGTCCTTTTTCATATCCGTGAGGGTCTCGTTCATATCCTCAGAGGTCTTGTTCATTTCCTTGAGGGTCTCATTCATTTCCTTGTAAGTCTCATTCATTTCCTGGTTGGTCTTGTTTATTTGCTCGTAATTCTCATTAAGTTCATCGGCCTTTTCTAGGAGCCTCTTGAAAAGCCTTATAACTGTGGTTTTGAACTCTATGTCTTGTCGTCTTTTCTCCTCCATTTCTTTCACACCTGATTTCTTTCCATATCTCTGCATGGTGGCTGCTTTATGTGGTAGATGTCCTCTAAGGGTCAGAGGTACAGCCTCCCCAGTTATTTGAGGTGGGTACTCTTACTGCAATCCTTCATGGGTTGTACAGTATTTTTGAATTTAAACCCAGCTTGTTGTTGTTAGCCCTAGGAGGGTTTGACCTCCAGGCCAATTGGCTGTGAAGGGAGACTGTGTTCAGGTTGGATGGGCGGAGTCTCTGAGCTGAGCTGGCAGCCTCAGTGTCAGCTGCGTCCTATGCGGCGCTCGCGCGTGTGGGGGTCTCTGTTGGATGGGAATGGCTGCAGGTACCTCCAAGAGAAAGCCGCTAGTCTTTCCCCCTTGCCAGACAACTCTGCCTCTCCCCAAATGAGTCTGCACACCCAAAGTGTAGCCCAGGGTTGTAAAATAGGTGGTTTCCGGGGCCAGGAGACAAGTTTCCAGGGAGCCAGTCGCGCGTTTGTGCGACACTCGCATGCAAACTTCTTTTCCCAGCTACCGGGTTTTTCCGCAGACTAGGAGACCTCTGCTGCGCCCGGCTTCCAGGGTGCGTCCCCCGGACCTCGGACCTCGCCTGTCTCAGTGTCCCACCTTTACTTTTATTTGTGGAGTTTTCACTCCGCCAGCTTTCTGGTGATTCTGGGTGATGTTTGTTTTGTTGTTATGTTGTAGTTTCTGAATCATTGCGCGGGGCAGAGCAATAGGTGTTTACCTATGCCGCCATCTTGGTTCTCCCTCGAGGGGGAAGGTTTTTAAAATGTATATATTTTATTGGTTTCAGAGAGGAAGGGAGAGGGGGAGGGAGACGGAAACATCAATGGTGAGAGGGACTCATTTGTCGGCTGCCCCCTGTGCACCCCACACTGGGCATGGAGCCTGCAGCTGGGGCACGTGCCTTTGACCAGAATGGAACCTGGGACCCTTCAGTCCTCAGGCCAGTGCTCTTTCCAATGAACGCAGTCGGCCAGGGCAGGGAAGGGTTTTTATTAAAGTACCTTGAAATGACCTTTTCTCAGAAAAACAGTTACCAAATTTTAGTTGAAAAAATTAGACCCCCTACTTTCATAATATCTGTAGAACTACCAAGTATTTGTTCTGGTAGTGTTCCTTCTGCTTTTGTTAGAATTTTTATGCTTTCTTTCTTTATTAAAAAAAACATACACAATTAGAGTGAGACTTTTTTTTTAATTTTATGTTCTCTCTGACTCAGTTCTCTCTTCCTAGAGAAAGAACTCTTGGGGGAAAAGGAGATACCCTTTATTTCCTTCCTGTGTGTATTGTAGCATTCCTGCCCTTGAAAGTTAGTGAGTTACATAAACTGTTTTTTTATTATTATTATTGTTTTTCCTCATAATTAGAGTCTCCACCCTGGATGGCGTCATTCCTCTGGGAATGTTCCCGGAAAGGGGGCCTGGCCCTGGTGGGCTTGCTCAGGGGAGCTGGTGGTTCTTAACTTCATGTAGGAAAACTCTCACAACGGGAGTCCCCGTGACTGCCCAGGAGGAAACACTAACGGTGGGGACAGTGAAACCGGAGGGGGCTTAGCGCAGAGGCAACAGGAGCGTCTAGGCCGGGCTGCCCCAGCTAGTGGGAAGTCAGAGAAAGTGGGGCCTTGGGATCAGGTTCAGAATGAGCTGCTGCTGCCCCTTGCTCCCTGGTTGCAAGCCTGTGAGGGCCCTTTAGGGTTTAGGAGATGCATGGGGGAAGGGGGGGAGAGGGGGGAGAAGAGGGGAAAGGGAATGGTGGGGCTGCTCCCCTGCGGGAGAGCAGGAGCTGGCCCTGGGTCTTGAGCCTCTCTCTCTGCCTCACAGGCTGGAATAGGGGAGCACTCAAGGGAGCGTTTCAGCAGAAGATTCATCCTTGTTGTAGGCGTGCCCCCCAGGCCATGTGGTCTCCACCGAATGGTTGTCAAAAGCAGCTGGTCCTGGTGCCGCCCACCTGGTGCGGCTTTCCTGGGTCAGAAGCTGACATACAGTTGAGGCCTGTCTGTCATTTCGGGCGAGGGGCCTTCTGTCTCGGCTGTAAAGCTGCCAGTCCGTTCAGCGGCCTGTCTCAGTGTCCCGTCCCACTCGTCCTGACTTACTGGCCAGTCTCAGGAGGACCGGAGTGGCAGATAGTGGCCTTAAACAGACACACCCACTGTTGCCGGGTGTGTCTACTTCCTCATAGTTTCTTAGGGCGAGTAAACTGTTTGAAAATCCATACACTTGAGGTTAGCCTTAGAGTCACACATTTTGCCTTAATGTGTGTATCATATTGATACATTTTCTTTCTCATCCCTCATATTTTTCTTCCTTTTTTTTGTTTTGTTTTACTGGACATTAAGTTAAAACGCAGACTTTATAGTTATAGTTATCCTTTCAGAAACTGAGAATTGATAGGAGAAGATTCCAGTCAGTGACGGTCTGAATACTAGCTTGTTAGACGTGAAAGAAAAGTACATTGGGTGCAAATGAGGAAAGATACAAATCTCATGATCTTTTTCCTTTATTATTTTTTCTTCATCTATTATATCTTCACAGCTTTTAGTATAGATGAACACTGCTTAATTTCTTTTTGGTGTCTGGAAAGCATTAATTTCATAAACAGTTGTAAGAGAAACAATTTATTTTTGTATTACTATTTATTGATTACTATATTATTTTTCATAGAAACAGGTGTGTAGTTTGAGATTCTTCATTGTGATATTAGAGGCAAAATACCTTAAAGTTTATCTTGTTCCATCTTTATATGAAATTTAGCAGTTGCCATTTGAAACAAACCAAAAAAAAAAAAAAAAAAAGCTCTGAATTTACAGACTTACAAATTCCGTTTAGAAAGAAACCGCTTGTACTTCATTTTTGAGTCTGCTCAGAGCAGGTCCCCCTGGGAGGGCTGCAGCCCTCCCACCCCCACACCTCCCACAGGTGCTGCTGCTTCAGGAACCATAGCGATGGCCGGCAGTGTTCATAACTTTGCATAAGACGTCAACTTACAGGTTCATAACTTTGCATAAGACGTCAGCTTACAGGTTCATAACTTTGTATAAGACGTCAACTTACAGGTTCATAACTTTGCATAAGACGTCAACTTACAGGTTCATAACTTTGCATAAGACGTCAACTTACAGGTTCATAACTTTGCATAAAATGTCAACTTACAGGTTCAGGAAGCTAAGCAAACCTTGAACAGGGTAAACCCAAAGAAATCCATGCCAAAACATTATAATTAAGCTTCTGGAAACTAAAGACAAAAAAGAATTGACATGTTACTTAATGGGGAAAACCAATTCAACTGACAGTAGAATTCTCTTCAGAAACCTTGAAGACCAGAAGGAAGTGGCATAACATTTGTCAAGTGCTGAAGGAAAAGAACCTATCAAACCCTGAGGGTTTTTTTGTTTGTTTTTTAATCTTCACTCGATGTTATTTTTTTTTATTGATTTTAGGGGAGTGAGAGAAATATGGATGTGAGAAACATTGATCGGTTGCCTCCAGTATATGCCTCAACCATGGGTCGAACCCACAACTTTTCAGTGTAGAGGACAGTGCTCTAACCAACCAAGCCACCGCCAAGGCATCCCTGAGTTTTTTATTTTTATTTATATTTTGGGAAAATGTGCATTAAAGCTGGGGACAGTGAATCAAGAAAGGACTTAGGTTAGAAAAAGCAGCAGGAGAGACTAGGCAGGGCTGCTCCGTTTCACTGGTAAGTCAGAAAAGGGGGCCTTGGAGACAGGTTCGGGGGGTTAGCTTGGGACAAGCTACCTGGCCCATTTCTCCCCTGGTTGCAAGTCTTGTGGGGACCCTTAGATTCTAGGAGAAAGAAAATTCATTGGAAAAGAAGATTTGAGTGTGCATGCCCCAGGTAGGGTGCACCTTAAACCTAGTGTTTTTATTTTTGTTTTAATATGTCTATTGATTTTAGAGAGAAGAAGAGAAAGGGGTAGAGAGAAACATCAGTGATGAGAGAGAATCATCAGTTGGCTGCCTCCTGCATGCCCCCGCTGGGGATTGAGCCTGCATCCTGGACATGTGCCCTTGACTGGAATCAATCCAGGACCCATAAGTCCAAAGGCCGATGCTCTGCCCACCAGCCACACCAGCTAGGGCTCTGGTCACGTTTTTAAAAGATTCTTTAAGCATGTCAGTGCGGTGGGCTTTCTGCCTGTAAGAAACTGCTAACATGTTTCCCCTCTTGAGTTTGGGGGCCATAAGAAGGAGGGAGATTTATACTTTTATACCTTTCAGATGTATTATGTATATTGATGACTTAAAAAAAATTCCAAATCATCAGCACTATTTATTTTGCACTTTCCTTTGTTCTTAGCTTTGGGGACCCATATAGTTTAGGGATCCTAAGATTGGTGAGGAAAAGGAGGAGTTTAACTAGATTGGGCTCTGCATTTGCATTTACTTTACTGAGCTTACAGACAATTCCAGGGAAAACAACACCCGTAAAACAGCCTTGGGTGGCTTGATTACTGGAAGAGGCTGTTTCTCCCCTGGCTTTGCTTTCCTGCCGGCTGGCAGTGGGAGTGGAGTCTCCTCTCCGGGGCCAGGAGGCGAGAGAAAACTAGTCGTCATCTGATGGCAAAATGGGATGACCGGACAGGGGAAGGCGGAGAACCTGGCTCTGGAGGGCCTATATCCTTCACAGGCCACGTCCACGGCTGCCTGGGATGCCTTTCACCACCAGCTTTCTAATCCCTAGACCCACCCGTCCAGACCAACCACCAGATGTACCAGTGGCTGTCCAGAAGCTGATGTTGAAAACGGCTCCCAGGTGCTCCTCAGAGGTAAGCTGGGGAAAGGGGGAGCAGAGACTGGATGTGAACGGGTGTCCCTCGTTCTTGCACAGGGAGTCTGAGGGTGACTTCCTGCTCTCCTGGTGGATGCTCAGTCTTCTGGCGGATGAGGGCGGCCCTTAGCTCTGAGAGCTTGAGTTTCTTGCCCAACATTTTAAATTTCTAACTTTAAAATTAGAGCTTTTAATCAAGGATTTCAGCATTTTGATTTCTCATTCAGTTTTCTTATCCTTGCCAAATGAACGTGAGTTTTAGTGATTTTAGTGACCGATTTGCCGAGCCAGCAGCCCTCCTGTTGGTCAGGCCTGGTCCCAGGTTCTGTTGCCTGCTTTCCCCCGAGTTACCCCCACAGACACCCTGCCCTGCCTCCCCCACACCCACGGCAGGTGTTTGGGTTTGGTGACATCACTGTGTCATTTCGTGTGTTGAACTTATTACCTTTGACAGATCCACCTTTTCTGACTTCGATGTTTAAACATGTCTCCACACTCAGGAGAACGCACATACGTTTGTTTGGTTTCCTTTTTAAACTGTGATAAGATACACACGGCGTAAGATTTATCATTAGTGACATTTGGTGTTACTGCCGCCGCCGCCACTACCGTTTTTATCACCCCAAAGGGAACCCTGTGCCCATCAGTGGCCACTCCCCACTTCCCCCAGCCCCTGGCAACCGCTCATCTACTCTCCACCTCTCTGGACCTGCCCATTCCTGATGGTTCGTGTAAATGGAGTCGTACAATATGTGACCTTTCCTGTCGGGATTGTTTCACCGAGCACAAATGTTCTCAAGCTTCATCCGTGTTGTGGTATAGGATTGCGTTATTTTTATGGCCAGGTCAAAAGTGTTCCATTGTACAGAATTAGCACATTTTGCTTATCCATTCATCTGTTGATGGACATTTGGGTTGTGAATAATGAAGCTATGAACATTTGTTCACAGGTTTTCTTTTTAAATATGTTTTTATTGATTTCGGAGGGGAAGGAAGAGGGAGAGAGAGATAGAAACGTCAATGATGAGAGGGAATCATTGATCGGCTGACTCCTGCATGCTTTCTACTGGGGACTGAGCCCACAACCGGGGCCTGTTACCTTGACTGGAATCGAACTTGGGACTCTTCTGTCTGCAATCCAGTGTTCTGTCCACTGAGCCAAACCTGCTAGAGCTGTTCATAGGTTTTTGTGTGCGTCTGTTTTCATTCCTTTTGGGTTAGAAATGGACTTGCTGGATCATGTGGGAATTCCGTGTTTAACTTTTTGAGAAACCGCCAACTATTCTCCACAGCAGCTGCACCATTTTCCATTCCCACCAGCAGTGTACAGGGTCCCACCAACACTTGTCAATTCTTATTTTTTCTCACTAAAGCTACCCTAGTGGGTGTATAAGCAGGTTTTAAAATTAATAGTTTTTACTAAATGGAGAGAAACAGTTGAAGTCAGAAAGTAAGAAGTTTACATCAAAAACCATCATCTCGTCTCTGCCGTCCTCCGGGAGCCCGTTCCTACAGGAAGACCGCGTCTGTTGTTTCTTCTGGCTTTCGCCTCCGTTTACTAGACAGGCGCTTACCCAGCTGGGCCAGGGAGCCAGCACTCACCGCCCGCCATTTATTTATTTATATTTTTAAAATACATTTTATTGATTTTTTTTACAGAGAGGAAGGGAGAAGGATAGAAAGAAACATTGGATGAGAGAGAAGCATCAATCAGCTGCCTCCTGCACACCTCCTACTGGGGATGTGTCCGCAACCAAGCTACATGCCCTTGACCGGAATGGAACCTGGGACTCTTGAGTCTGCAGGGCGATGCTCTATCCACAAACCGTCCGGGGCTTCTGTCCATTTAACTGCTGGCATATTCTCGTTTACCCATTTACAGTCATTGACTTCCTGTAGGTGAAGATTACAAGTCACTCATGATCCCTTCCACTCTCTCACCGTAGCCTGGTAGGCCACTGGTTTGACTATAAAAAGGATCAAGACAACAACATGAAGATAGAAGTTTGTTTCTTTTTTTTATTAATTTCAGAGAGGAAGGGAGAGGGAGAGAGAGATAGAGAAACATCAATGATGAGAGAGAATTATTGATTGGCTGCCTCCTGCACGCCCTACTGGGGATGGAGTCTGCAACTTGGGCATGTGCCCTTGACCAGAATCGAATTCAGGACCTTTCAGTCCCTTGGCTGATGCTCTATCTGCTGAGCCAAACTGGTTAGGGCTTCATTTTTTTCTTTTATAGTTTATTAATCCGTTTTGTCTTTTAGTTGTAGTTTTGGTACTGTGCGAGGCAGCAGTTTAGGTGTTTACCTATGCCGCCATCTTGGTTTCTCCTCTGACTTTCTTTATCCCGTTTGTGCATTCCTTTCTCTGTCTTCTTCTCCTCGTACAGGCCTTGTCTTGCAAGTCTGTGTTTGGGTTCATTTTTCTTTGCGTAACCCAAGGAATCACAAATCATGCCAAAGCCAGTGGTCATGCCACCACCAAAGTGGGTTTTGAATCCAAACACAAAGATGACATCAGGTGTGGTCTTACACGTTTTGACTAGTTTTTCCCAAATTTCTGTCTTGGGGACTGTTGCCTTCCCAGGGTGAAGGACATCAATGACCATTTGCTTCCGCTGAAGTAGTCTATTGGTCATGAACTCCCTGGTCTGGATAATGATTGTGTCATTCATGATGAAGGTTGGTCTTCAAGCAGCCAGGGAGGAAAAGGTGTTTCTTGCTTACATAAAATAGTACAGAGGACTCGAGCACTGATGGTGGTGGTTTCCAGCTATCAGGGAGGGACCCATGCTCTTTTTGTGGCTTCACCGTCTTCAAAACTGTTTTCCCTCTTCTTTTCTAGGGTGGCCACTCAAGGTTTGCTCACCACACCCACCCAGGGTCCAGCCACAGGGAGGGGACGGGGCCGGAGAGAGCGGTTCCCGCCGTAAAGGCTCGGAAGTGGTGCATAGCCCTGTAGCCCTCCATGCAGCTGTCCCCGCTCCTCCACGTGGGGATAAAATGTAACACATTTTATCTTGTTGTTAATAATAAGTAGCCAGTGTTTTGAGTGCTTTATATGTGTCAAATTCTGTTCTAAATGCTTTCTCTTCACTTACTCATTTAACCCTTAACACAGTCTTCTGAAGTAGATATTGTTTCCCGTTTACAGATGAGGAACCCAGGCAATCCAACCGAGGGACTGCCCAGGTCACAGAGTGCGTGAGGGCGAGGCTGAGGCTCCAGAGCTCACCTCCACTCGGCGCTGTTAACGTGGGGTCCGGGTCCCACCACATTGTTCCAGCTGTGCTTCAGGCTGGCAGAGCCGGCCAGAGGTCCCCAGCCAGGAGCTGGCTGGGCTTAGTTAACGTTTAGTGTACGAGCTTGTTATCAGCCCCGAACCAGCACTGCCCTGCTTATCCCAGGGCAGTGAGCAAGGAACGTCAGTGTATGGAGGATGAAATATGTCCTGTACTGGCTCTGTACAACCAATTTGCCTTTCTGAATTAAGGACTTTCTTGCCCAGCCGGTGTGGGTCAGTGGTTGAGGGTCAGCCCAGGAACCAAGAGGTCACCGGTTCGATTTCCGGTCAGGGCACATGCCTGGATTTCGGGCTCAGCCCCCAGTGGGGGGGTGGGGGGGGTGCAGGAGGCAGCCAATCAGTGATTTTTTTTTTCCTGTCATCAATGCTTCTATCTCTCTGTCCCTTTCCCTTCCTCTCTCTAAAAGTCAATTAAAAAATGTGTTTAGCCCTAACCAATTTGGCTTTGTGGACTGAGGATCCCAGGTTGGATTCTAGTCAAGGAATGTATGTTGGTTGTGGGCACATTCCCAGCAGGGGGTGTGCAAGGAGGCAGCTGATCCATGTTTCTGTTTCATCAATGTTTCCAACTCTATCCCTCTCCCTTCTTCTCTGTAAAAAAAATCAATAAAATTATATATTTTTTAAAAAAAGGCATCTTTAGCCGAGACCGGTTTGGCTCAGTGGATAGAGCGTCGGACTGCGGACTGCGGGGTCCCGGGTTCGATTCTGGCAAGGGCATGTACCTTGGCTGCGGGCGCATCCCCGGTGGGGGGCGTGCAAGAGGCGGCTGATCGATGTTTCTCTCTCATCGATGTTTCTGACTTTCTATCCCTCTCCCTTCTGCTCTGTAAAAAATCAATAAAATATATTAAAAAAAAAAAAAGGCATCTTTAAAAAGACCTTCTTAAGTGGAATCTGTGACACCCTGAACATTTACTCGGCTTTTATTTCTTGGGCTGCAGCCCACAGCCACCACTGCAGCCATGTGCCTTGGGGGTCAGTGGTCCTGCCAGCAGCAGGGCCTTGGGGGTCAGTGGTGCTGCCTCTCCTGACTGCCGCGTGTTTTGTTGACACAGTGATCGGAAGGTAAACTGTGGGATGTGCGCACGATGGACAGCAAAGACTCCGAAGCCGAAATCCACCCCTTGAAGAACGAAGATGGGAAATTGCAGGAGAACCCGGGGGACCAGCTGAAAAAGGGAGATAACCTGAAAAGCGGAACCCCGCAGTCCCGCCTGTCCAGATGCCGGGCGGTGGCCTTGTTCCTCTCGCTGTTCGCCTGCCTTTTGGTGGTGTTCGTGATCTCCTTCATCATCCCGTGTCCAGACCGGCCGGTGTCGGAGAGGATGTGGAGGATCGATTACAACGCAGCAGGTGCGCCTCTCCCACGGTGCCATGCTCTCCTCGGGGGGCGGGGGGGGGGGGGCAGTGTGTCCTGGGCCCGGAAGTCACCTCTGACAGTGAGTCGACCCTAACTGGCTGCCAATTCTGTGTCCGTGGTTTTCCTGGAATTTGGGGGGAAACTGGAAGGACCGCTGTGGGAGTCAAGCAGCCTGCTCTCCCATTTTAGGAAGGATGGGTTGGGTCAGTAAAGGAAAGTGGTCCTTTTGATTACTTTCCAGAATTAAAAAAATAAAAACGGTGACCAGCAGAAGAGAGGCGGAGAAGGCTGTTTTGAAGTGTGGCAGAACTGCAGCCGATTTTGTAGTCCGATCCTTCTGAGGGCTCCGGCTGACACTCCAGCTGGATCAGCCAGAGCGGGCAGGCCTGGCTGGGGTTTCTCGGTGGGGTTTCTCTGGTTGGCCTGCACACCACAGGGTCCTGGGTTTGGTTTCCAGTCCGGGGCACGTAACTGGTTGAAGGTTTGAACCCCGCCTGGGTTGGGGCACGTACGTGAGGCAACCAATCAATATGTCTCTCTCACATCAGTGTTTCTCTTCCTCCATCTCCCTTCCCCTCTCTCACTCTCCCTTCATCCCTCTCTGCCCATCCCTCTAAAAATCAGTGGGGAAAATATCCTTAGTGAGATTAACAAAAACAATTTTTTTAAAAGCCTTTCTTGCCCTGGCCGGTTTGGCTCAGTGGATCGAGATCGCCTAAGCAGACTGAAGGGTCCCGGGTTCTAGTCCCGTCTGTTTCATTAGTGGGCTTGATCCCCAGCCCTGGTCAGCTCATGTGGGAAGCAACCAGTTGATGTGTCTGTATCACATAAGATTCTCTCTCTCTCTCTCTCTCTCTCTCTCTCTCTCTTTCTCTCTCTCTCTCCCCCCCCCCTCTCTCCCCCTCCCTCCCCCCCCCACACACACACCTCTTCCACTCTCTCTAAAAATCAATGGGAAAATATCCTCTGGTGAGGATTAACAAAACAAAAAAAAAAGCCTTCCTTAAAAAAAAACTGGCAGTCAGTTTATGAAAAGCAACTGAATCAGCCTCTCTCTCTGGACACTCCACTTCTTTTATTTTATATAGATATATAATCGATTTCAAAGAAGAAGGGGGAGGGTAGAGAAGTGAAACATCCTTGAGAGAGGGAGACATTGATCAGCCACCTCCTGCAGGCCCATCCTGGGCCTGAGAATTGCTGGTGCTCTGAAGAGCTGGGGGTCAAGTTCGCAACCCAGGCATGTGCTTCGATGGACTCCAGCTGGTGACCTCTTGGTTCCCGGGTGGACGCTCCACCCCCTGAGCCACACCAGTGGGCGCTTTGATCCATTTTGAGCTCATTTTTCTATATGATATAAGATAAGGGCCCGTTCTTTTGGTGTTTCATTTTAAAATATAAAGTTTTGTTTTGTTGTGGCATTTTTGTTGTTAATCCTCACCCAAGGATGTTTTGCCCATTAACTTTTAGAGAGGGTGGAAGGGAAGGAATGAAGGAGGTAGACACAGAGACATGCATTGATTGGTTGCCTTCCGCTTGCACCTCGACTCTGGCCAGGGATTGACCCTCTAACCCAGGCTTGTGCCCTTGACCAGGTTTCGAACCTGAAATCCTTTAGTCCACAGGTTATGCTCTAACCACTGAACCACCAGCCAGGGCTTGTTTATCTTTGGAGCCTTCGAGTGAAGGGAAGGGTTAGACCCTTATGACTGTGGAAGTGTGTGTGATCTCTCTGGATCCCAAACTGACGCCAGGAGGAATTCCTCCTTGAGTAGAAGGTGCTCAGGCATCCATGGTGGAACCCAGGTGTCCTGCTTGCTCCTTCCTACAAGTTAACCCCCGGTACTGTCCTTCATCGTGCACGAGGAATTGCTGGTGCTCAGCAGAGCGGTGGGGAGTGGCTAGTCCCTGTGGGATCTCACAGTGGCAGGTTCTAACTGGCACTAAACCCTAAGGAGCAGGAGAGGCCCTGTCGGACCCTGCCTGCCCTTAAGCCAGGCCCGGGCTGGAGAGTACAGTCTGGTTTCCTTTTGCAGTCACCTACGACTTTCTGGCCACAAAAGACATAAACGGGGACAGGGTCCAAGATGTTATCTTTCTTTATAAAAACACCAACAGCAGCAACAATCTCAGCCAGTCCTGTGCTGACGAAGGTAAGAAAGAGGAACTCCCTATATACAAGAGGAAGAATCCTTGCTCCTCCAATATTTGGGAAAGCCATTGGGGGAATTTCTGGAGTTTCGTTGTCTTTGCTTTGTAGCAGTACTAGAAAGAGACAAGGCCAGTCTCAGCACCCATCCTGTTTGGCTACTGACCCCCACGGGGTCAACACTGGGGCCCCCAGGGGATGGGGTGGGTTAGGGGCCCAGATATAAAGGGAATGAGCCTGGTGGTAGGGCTGAGTAGGGTGTGAGGGAGGACTGGGTTTGTCCTGCATGCACAGGCCCTCAGGGCTGGTCTTCCCTGCAGGCTTCTCCTCTCCCTGTGCCTTTGTGGCGGCTGTGTCGGGGGCCAACGGCAGCATCCTGTGGGAGAGGCCCGCAGCCCAGGATGGGGCGCTCGTGCTGTGCGGTGTCCCCCACCCGAGGGACAGTGGGGCGTCTTCCGCCTGCATCCTTGTGGGCAGATCTGGTTCTTTCCTCGCAGTCGACGTATTCACAGGTAGGCTGGTCCCCTCTGCGCTCCCCTGGGCTCCTCAGACCCAGGACGACGCCAGCATGCTCGGGAGGGTCAGCCTGTGCTCTCGGGCGTGTGATTGGAGGGAAGGATGATCACAGAGTGGAGGGGAACCCCCACCTGAGGACATGGCCACTCAGCAGTCAACACCAAGCTCCTCTGACATGTCACGTGCTGCTGGGCCTTGTCGCCTGTGCACATCTTGCTTTGGGAGCACGTTGTGGGAGGCAGAGATGAGGAGCTCGGCGGCTGCCTGTTGTGGGAGGAAGTGGCCGCAGCCTGCTTTTGCAGCACCCGGGGCCGGCACAGGCACAGGCACGGGCCACTCAGCCAGGGGCTTGGTGGGGCAGAGGGCCTGCCTGTGAGCCCAGCAGCAGACAGGTCCCTAGGGGCCTGGAGACATGGCGAGGTCAGGCCCTGTCCATCCAGGTGGGGAGGGTCAGCGTTGGCCCTAAGGTGCTCTAGAACCAAGTATTAGAAAACTAGTGGCCCGGGGCACAGTCATGCACATTGAAAGGAAATTAATTAGGAGAAATATTGTAATATTGCTGTTTGCCATTTCTCTGTAATAAAAGTGTCAGAGATTAAAAAATTAGTAAAATGTATATGAAAATAATATATAAATTGATTAATAAACAGTAACAACAACAAAGACATGATATAAAAACAACAGAAACATTCCAGAGACAGAGAAGCACTGGCTGTCATACCTCAGAGGGAAGGTAGGGGAGGGTGGGGTAAGGGGAAGAGATCAACCAAAGGACTTGAATGCATGCATATAGGCCTAATCAATGGGCATGGACACAGGGGCGGGGGGTGAGGGCATAAGTGGTGAGGGCGGGATTGGAAAGGGTAATGGTAGATGAGGACACATATGTACTACCTTCATCAATAAAGAAATCTTAAAAAACCCAGAAACATGATATAAAAACAAAAACATGATATAAAAACATTGATAAAAATAGTGGCTGATAAATTGTTTAAACTTATTCTAACACTGAGGCCAGTGTCAGATGGGGACAAATCAATTCTTGGAATCTGAACAACCTCTCCTCCACAGATCCTGTTACTACTTCAGCTTCGATTATGTTAGGCAGCAATCTTTTGATAATAAATCTAGTACCATTACAAAGACCCCCATTTCTGTTAAGATTTCTCAGTAGCATTATGATTGCATCTATTTTTTTAAGTATATTTTATTGATTTTTTACAGAGAGAAAGGGAGAGGGATAGAAAGAAACATCGATGAGAGAGAAACATCGATGAGAGAGAAACATCGATCAGCTGCCGCCCGCAGCCAAGGTACATGCCCTTGACCGGAATCGAATCTGGGACCTTTCAGTCCGCAGGCCGACGCTCTATCCACTGAGCCAAACCAGTTTTGGCTGATTGCATCAATTTTCAATTCTAATTTTATGACATAGCATTCCCGAAGGAGTAATACTCTTAAGAAATTTGATGCTAAAATTTTTCTTTTTGGCATCATCTGTTAAATCTAGTATTGTTGATTACACTATCGTCTCTGAGTTTTTCTTTTTTTAAAAGTGATTAGTACGCTCAAGTTTTAATTTTTATTTTTTTAGTATAGTTTTATTAATGTCAGGAAAAAGAGGGAGAGAGAGAGAGAGAGGTAGAAACATCGATCAGCTGCCTCCTGCACACTCCTGGGGATATGCCCACAACTAAGGTACATGTTGAAACTGGGACCCTTCAGTCTGCAGGCGGACACTCTATCTACTGAGCCAAACCGGTCAGAGCCAGCTTAGCCTGTTATAGATATAGAACAAATTTGCTTAATTAGACCTGCTTTCTGATGCAGCTAAACTTTTTCCAGCCCAGTGATGCACCCCAACTTCTCATTCAGGTAATTCTCAGCGGCACAGTAGTAAATATCAACACGAAGCAGATTATTACTGTAGGTCACACAGGGAGAACAAAGGGTAAAATATTTAACTGCAGCCGTGTTTGACTATATTCTGCACAGTGAGAAAGCCTAAAGTCATTTTCAAGGTCTGCCCTTTCCTTTTTTTCAGTCGGGTCAAGTGTCCAAGCTTTCTAAATCTGTTTTCTGGCTAATGAAAAGAAAATAGGGTTCCATCGAGTCTTCTATCTACCTACTCCAGGACCCATTCACACCTCAGTGGCACAAATGGGAAGGGCACTCCTGTTCTTGGGGAGGGTCAAATGAGATGAGGCACAGGAAAATGCTTCACAGACATTTGGTTAAAGTGTGAAATGTTTGCACCTGGCTATAAAGCAAATCGTGTTCCTGGGCTGGAGAAACTGGGTCTGACCAGGAGGCTGGTCATCACTAGGGAGAGGAAGCCAGGCATTGCTACATGATGTCATTACCCAAGGGTCAGACACTTAGCATATTAGCCTTTTATATAGAGAGATGGGCCCTAGCTGGTTTGGCTCGGTGGATAGAGCATCAGCCTGCAGACTGAAGGGTCTCAAGTTCGATTCTCAGTCAAGGACACATGCCCGGGTTGCAGGCTGGATCTCCAGTGGGGGGTGTGCAGGAGGCAGCCGCTTAATGAAATGATTCTCTCTTATCATCACTGATGTTTCTATCTCTCTCTCTGTTTCCCTTCCTCTCTGAAATCAATAAGAACATGTAAAAACATTAGATAAATGGGTCAACAAAAAAGGGGTGGGTTAGGAGTTCTGCAGTTCCCAGAGGTGAGGCTCGAACACTGGTCTGTGAGCCCCCAGTCTTTTTGCACATGTGCACTTCAGTGTGTTCAGCAGCCGTGCGCACTTGCGCTGCCCTCAGCTCCCTCTGGCAGGTGTTTCCATTTGGGAGCGGGAGAGGCTGTGCATTTGCCAGGCTGTGGTGGGAGGGGACCGGGAGCCAGCGCCCGCTGATGTGTGCTTGGTTTTAGGGGAGACCCTGTGGAACCATCCCAGCAGCTTCAGAAGGAACACTACCGTCCTTAGCCCTTTACTCCAGGTGCCTGACCTCGATGCCAACGGGGCCCCAGACCTGCTGGTTCTCACCCAAGAGGACGAGGAGGTACAGCTCTCCTCCCGAGTCCCTGCAGCCCATGCCGCCGGAGCCTCTCCTCCCTGCTCCCTGTCTTCCACTTCCCAGGCGGATTTTGGGTCTGATCACCGGGCAGGGGGCTTGCCCAATGCCCCGTGCCCCGGCACCTGACCCAGCACACTGGGGCAGCTCAGTCCCTGACTAGCTCTTGGGCCTCCCTGAGAACAGGAGTGCCCTTCCCATTTGTGCCACTGAGGTGTGGCTGGGTCCTGAGGAGCTTGGAGGATGCTAGTATGGAAGACCGTGCACACATGCCTGGTGTCAGACACTTAATCTTTCCCCAAACCAGGGGGATTTTGACCCCTTTCTCTTCCTGTGTGTTGCAGGTTAACAGCTACGTCTATTCGGGCAGCACTGGGCACCAGATTGGCCACCGAGGCAGCCTCGGTGTGGATGGGACCAGTGGCTCCCTCCTTCATGTCACCAGGGCCGGCGCCCACTACATCCTTTTCCCCTGTGGTACGTCGTGCCTGCTGGGCCCCCATTGGCCTCCCTGGCGGAGGCCTTGCGGGTCTCAGAGGAGATCTGTAGCTGCCCCGAGGCTCTTTGACTCCCGCTTTCTTCTAGGATTCAGGGTGATCACTGACAAGCTGTGAAAGCCACGGGGGGTCTCGTCCCTCCCCGGCTGAGCGGGGCCCTTGCGTGTACCTACAGCGGGGTGGTGGGCGCGAGTCCTGGTCCCCAGCAGCCCCCGGTGACTTGAGGCTCTCCTGTGTTTTGAGCAGCGAGTTCCCTCTGCGGGTTCTCTGTGAAGGGCGTCTACGAGAAAGTGACTGGGAGAGACAGCCCGCTGAGGAGAGACCCCGGCTGGGAGGACGCGCTCAATGCCAGCAGCCGCAGGCTGGCTGTGCACAGGTTGGTGCGGGCGGCGGCGCCCAGGCCGGTCCCGGGCCTCTGTGCTCGGAGCCGCGGAGGGGCCGCGGGCCTGGCTGCTGGCACCGCGGGGCCACGCTGGGCTCAGACATGGGAATTGGGCCGCACACAACCCAGGGAAAAGGAGCCCAGCGGTGGGCTCACCCTCTCCCCAAGCACAGCGAGGTCTGGCTATATAGTCTCAAATTAGAGATCTAAGAATTAGGGGGCTGCACGGGGGAGTCTGGTGGACAGTGCTCTGGGGAGGGTCCCCGCCTCCAGCCTCTGTCCTGGCTGCCCCCGCAGCTCTGGAGCTGTCCGGTACCTGATGAGTGTTCCTGGGAAGGGCGGCGAGGACCTCCTCCTCGTGAGTTCGGACGCCTGTGTGCTGCTGGACGGCCAGGAGCTGGCCCTCCGGTGGACCTTCAGCGCGCCCCAGGTCCTCAGGTACCGCCTCTTCCCCAGAAGCCCGTGCAGTTGTTGCAGGCCAGGCCCCGCAGCCCAGCCCGCTGGCAGCCCCGTGGAGGTGGGCGAGAGGGCCCGTGTGCCTCCGCCAGAGGCCTCCTGCCTGTCCCGGTGCCCCCCTACATGGACCCGGGGAAGCCCTCTGCGTCCCGTCCTGGGCTGCCTAGCCAGGGAGAAGAGGTGGCCTGCTTGCCCCCAGGTGCCTCCTCACAGACACCCCTTGTGACTTCTTCCCTAGAAAACCCGTCCTCGGTCACTACAAACCCGACACCTTAGCTGTGGTCGTTGAAAATGGAACCGGCATTGACAGGCAGGTTGGCTGCACTTCCTTTTGGGTCCCACCTTGGTTTGTCGCTGAGGGAAACGGTCTGAACAGCAGACGGGGCTGGGCCTGGAGGCTGAGCTGGGACAAGAGGGGCCACAGGGAGAGTCTTGTTGACCCCAGTGAGCAGCTCATTCAGGGCTGGCCCATGTGGTGTGCGAACCCCACCCCATCTGTCCCCTGCTGTCCCCTTCCTCCCAGATCCGGCTCCTGGACCTCAGCACCGGGGCGGTCCTTTGGATTCTGGCCCTTCCAGGCCTCCCCGGGTACCCTCCGTCTGCCAGCCTGCTGACCGCAGACCACCGCTCCGCCTTCTTCTTCTGGGGCCTGCACGGGCTGGTCGGTGCCAGCCGGATGGTACGGCAGAGACAAAACCGGGACACGCCCGTGCCAGAAGCCAGGGCCAGAGACCAGAGGCCTGTCGTAGGCCCCACCTTAAGGAGCTAATTGGGTGACCGGACATGTACAAATAGACAGAAGCCATCGGGGAGGGGTGGGATGAGGCAGTGCTCTGCCCCGGGGCGGCCAGGGAGTGGCCTGCCTTGGGGGCGGACTAGGGGAATCTGGAACGAAGTGGGGTGTACTGGGGAAGGGGCTGCATTCCAGGTGGAGGGTGCTGAGGAGGAGGAGGGTCAGGTTAGGGGACGAGGGGTAGAGAAAGTAGATGCAGAGTTCAGGTTGGCGTTTGGGGGACCCCGGGGAACACAGCTCTGGCTGTGGTCAGTGTGTCGAGTGTCCCGTAAGCGAGGAGCACAGCGTTGCCCAGCTGCCAGGCCAGGTGTGGAGGTGGCTGCAGCCTGGTCAGCCTCCTGCCCCATCGCCGCTGCTCATTCTAGGAGCCGGGAGACACCCAGCACAGCCTCTACATGTTTCACCCCGTCCTGCCCGGCGTCCTGCTGGAGCTGGCCAACGTCTCTGCCAACATCGTCGCCTTCCAAGGTGAGTGCGGCCTCGGTGTGGACCTCTGAGCGCCCCCCACTTCCGTTGTCTGGTCCCTGGCACCTGAGGGCTCTGTCCTCCGCAGCGGCCCTGCTGGAGCCAGGCCGCCATGCCGCCTGCATCCTCCTCACGGGCCCGGCCGGCCCGGACGCGCCCGGCCTGGTCTCCGTGGCCAAGCACAAGGTACAGGACCTCGTCCTGAGCAGCAGGGTGGTTCACCTGACCGGAGGCGCGGCCGACAGCGACCAGGACATCAGGGACCGGCTCTCCCGCCTGCGGTACCGGAGCGAGGCCTAGGTGCACGGCGGTCAGGACGCGAGAGGCCCCGGCTGCTGACATCAAACACCCCGGGAAGCTGGCCCTTCGTTCGTTTGCTCTGCACACTGACTCCCGCTCCCGAGCCTGCAGCACTCCGCAGGGGCTCCTTGGTCCCGGGGACACGAGTGGGAAAGGGACGCCCAGGCCTCTGTCCTGCCCAGCACGCTGTGTCCTCACACAGGTCCTCATCTGCCCACGGGGGTCCCATGCCAAAGGCCAGCTGGCTTCACGGTGGCCCCCCTCTGGGAAGAGCCCAGGCCCGACCTGCAGAAGACCCCTCCCCACTTCCCACCTGAGCTCTTCCTTCTCGGCACTGCCCCCCTCCCCCGGGGTCCTGGAGCTCAGAGGGGGGTGGTCCCTGAGGTGGTCTCGGGGCAGCAGTTCAGGGCAGAGCAGGGAGGGAAGAGTAGTGTGGTTGGTGGTGTCTTGCCCTGGGGAGCGGAGCCCCTTTGCCCGCCGCATGAAGAGCGGGGCCTGAAGGGCATGCCGGTGCGCTGCGCACGGGTGCCCCGAGGGGAGTTCGCACCCTGCGCTGGCTGCTGGTGCTGTGACCTGCCCCAGAAACCGCCTTAAGAGCACACTGCAGCCCCTGTGCACCCTCTTGATACACACTGGAGCCGCCTGTCCCTCTAGAGTCCCTGCACCCTTAGGTGTCGCTCCCCTCCTTCCTGGTGCTGGGTCGTCCCCAGCGTTGGTGTCCCTGATGCAGGACTCACCTCTGTGCCTTGCCGCACCCGGGGGTGCAGCTCGGCCGGCCCAGGCGCAAAGGGCCTGCCGCCTCTGGGCAGCGCGGAAGGAACCAGAATAAACGTCTGGACGGGCTGAGAGAGCCTGGCGGGCACGTGTGCGCCTCTTGTCTGTCTGCTGCGAAGGGGTGACATGGGTCAGGATGGGAAAGATGGCTGATGAGGGGAGGGACCCCGTGTCCTCAGAGTGCCCCCCACTCCTGCCGGACCAGAAACTTAAGGGCCCAGAGGTCTTTTTCAGCATGGCCTCCACGTGCATCTCAGGTTTGAGGCCCTCCCTGGGCACCCCCGGCAAGCCCGGAACAGGCAGCGCAGGGCTCCCCCAGCACCCGGTGTCTTCCGAGGGCTGGCGGGGGGGGGGGGGGGGGTTCTGGCAGCTGCCCAGGTGTGAGCTTCAGTGAGATGCAGATTTGGGTACCAAATTGATGAGGGCGATGTTTTAGGGAATGCTGAAGGAATTTCCTGTGGACATTTAAATACGAAAACCTCCCTGTAACCCCCAAATCACCCATCCCCACCAAAATGTTCCTGTGAAAAGTGACAGGTTTGCAGAAACACCCGGAGCCAATAGGGCTGGGGGCTGGACAGAGGAGCCGGCTCTGGGGAGGGACCACCCAGTTTGGGTCCTGGGACGGAGAGCAGGAGTTAGGGTGCCGAGCCCAGGGGGTGCCCTCATCAGTCGGCCTCCCGCACCCTGGACTTGTAAGCAAAGCAGTTGGCCCATGGGTTCCATGCCGCGCTCCCCGGAACACCCAGCCTTGGGCACAAGCTGCCCGGGAGGCGATGGGGTCCGGACTGTTTCTGCACCTGCCCTGGAGCCCGGGCATCCTCGTCCCTCAGAGCAAAGACCAAGCACCCCCCGTGTGCAATCTGAGGTCAGCCTGAGGCTGTCTCCTCTTCTGTGGACACACACGGGACCTCCCGTGACCCCTGAACGCCCCACATTGTCACCACCACAGCCACAGCAGGTGCACACGCACAAACCATGATTTGGACCACAGGTGAGCAGAGAGAGGGCCGAAGGCCTTTTCTTTTTCTTTATTGATTTTGGAGAGAAACAGCAGTTTGTTCCACTTATGTATTCGTTCTTCTGTGTGCCCCGACCGGGGATCAAACCTGCAGCCTTGGTGTGTCCGGACAACACTCACCAACTCGCTGCCTGGGCCGAGGGTCTTATTTCTGTGCCAGCAATGGGCAGGAGCAGGCTAGCTTTGTGAGGTGCGGCGCTGCCTCAGCTGAGCCCATCAGAGCTGTACCCCCAAAGAAGCGGTGTTCCTTCACAAACAGAGGTGCACCTTCAGGGCAGGCCTGGGACACACACAGTGGCAATGACAGGGCAATACCTGTGGCAACAGCTCTGTACTCACTGGAAGGCCGAGCCCAGCCCCAGCGAAATTCAGGGGGCTGGGTAGAGTCCCCATTGGGGTCACACTGAGCAAAGTGGAGTGGGTAACTAACTTGGAAGCCTGCATTTCCTCACCACGGACAAGCGCTCCTGCTCCCAGGCACCTGCCTGCTGGTGTAATGGTCTGGAGGTGGGGGCGGGCACCGGGGGCTGGAGACGGCAACATGCCAGGGGCGTGGCCTTGTCTGGTCTGCCCATCTCATCCCGCCTTTCTCCAGGCGACAAGCTCGGCCAAGGACACCCCCTCCCTGATAGCGCCTGGAGCAATCCCTTCTGGGAAGTCCGACTTGTATGCCCCACAGCAAGGCCACGCCCTCTGTGCACCAGGGGATGCCCATGCTGGGGGTCTCAGCAGCTGCCGGGACCCCGGGTGAGGTGAGGGTGACGAGAGGTGAGGGGTGGGACCTCCTCCTGCAGGCACAGGCCCACCTATGCCTCCTCCCCATCAGCACCCCCAGGGCCGCCCGCTGCCGCTGCGGGTTCCGCTGAAGCAGAAGCAGGAGGGACAGCAGGGCTCGGGCTGGAAGGCCGTGGCTTCCACATGAATGGGAACACCCTGTAGGCGAGAAGGGGCCTCTGTGCAGGGCGGCCTCCAGCGTCCCGCCTCCCAGCTCCTGGGCACAGGGGGCCCCCGAGGCTCACCGTCTCTGCCCCCGAGGCTCACCGTCTCTTTGTCTCCGGGAGTATCATGGCTTCCCCCAGCAAGCCTTTGTACATGTCCGACTTGAGGAACCTCGGGTAGGAGTCCTGTAAGAAATGGTTGTCAGCCCCGACGCCTTCCGCCTCCTCCCTCTGAGCCGCCCCCGCCGCCGCCTGCCACGGCTCCGACCCTCGGAGCACCCAGTGGACAGTGCTGGAGGCGGCCGCCCAAGCCTGCCCCGACCAAGTCAGCTGACTCAGAGGGACCGGGGCTCCCTTCCAGGTGGGCCATTTAACAGCCAAAAATGAGCAAGAGCCCAGCACCCACACATGCAGGAGTGAACCTGCAAGGGAATGCAGAGCAGCTGTCCGCCCCGTAGGGGGAGGCCCGACACAGAGCCGGCCAACAAGGGCAAGAGGAACTGTACAGTAGACAATTAAGTGCGGGAGGACTCTACGAATCTAATTGGTTATATATTTTTTAAAAATATATTTTATTGACTTTTTACAGAGAGGAAGGGAGATAGTTAGAAACATCAATGAGAGAGAAGCATCCATCAGTTGCCTCCTGCACACCCCTACTGGGGATGTGCCCGCAACCAAGGTATATGCCCTTGACCAGAATCGAACCTGGGACCCTTCAGTCCACAAGCTGACGCTCTGTCCACTGAGCCAAATCAGTTAGGTCCTAATTGGTTATATTTTTAAAAAGATGAATATAAATTTATCTTGGGAAGGAGGGAAAAAGGTAGGGGGCAGCAATAAAAGCTATATTTATTGGAATTTACCCTTGAAACTATATATTCCACATAATTATAAAATAAGCAATCCCCAAACATTGGAAGGGTCGTAATTGGAGCTGGATATCCAGGGGTGACACCATCCTAGCCACACATCATGGCAGAGCCGTTCATGAGGACACACAAGGGACCAAAAGGGAAAAAAGGAAACCATTGCCAGCGGTTGTACGGTAAACGGCGCTGGGGGTCGTTCAGTTCAGACTGCTGAGTGGATTGTGAGACAGCAAACGAGTAATGATGTTAGCATTGTTGGAAACCAAGATTTTCCGTGGGAGTAGAAAAAGAGAGAAATGAGATCAGGGAGGGAGTAGAAAAAGAGAGAAATGAGATCAGGGAGGGAGTAGAAAAAGAGAGAAATGAGATCAGGGAGGTAGAGAAAGTCTAATCCTGAGCCTGAAGTACAAGTGTCGGTATGATTCAAATACATTCTTTTTAAAACACTTATTTCCTAATTCTGTCCACTGAAAGGCTGGGAAATCATGACCACCCCAGAGGCACCGACACATCTGGTGTGTAGGTCAAGGTTTCTAAACATCACCCATGAAAAAGGGCCAGGGCTGACGGGGAAATGGCCCAGGTCCGGAGCAGCATGAACCTGGACAGTAACACACCAGGAAGCAAGGAAGTCAGCATACACTGCGGGACACGTCAGAGGCCTCTGCATGTCACGTAAGAGTAAGAACTGACATGGGCCCCAGCCGGTGTGGCTCAGTGGGTAGAGCGTCGGACTATGGACTGAAGGGTCCCAGGTTTGATTTCGGTCACGGGCATATGCCCGGGTTGTGGGCTCAATCCCCTCTTGGGGGCATGTAGGAGGCAGCCAGTCAACGACTCTTTCTCATCATTGATGTTTCTCTCTCTCTCTCTCTCTCTCTCTCTCTCTCTGAAATCAATAAAAACATAAAAAGAAAAAAAAAAGAACTGACATGGATTGAAACCCATTAAATCCAATGAAAATGTGAATTTGTGATGGTATTAAAAACACTTCAACCTCATGACCTCCCTTGGCGGATGTTAGGGTCAAACTCATTATTTTGATAAGTGGTAATTAAAAGAAGGAATCCACCCTAGCCGACTGACTCGGTGGATAGAACTTTGGCCCCTGGACTGAAGGATCCTGGGATCAGGGAGTGTGCCATCGTTGCAGGCTCAATCCCCAGCCCTGGTCAGGGCACGTGTGGGAGGCAACCAATCAGTGTCTCTCTCACATCTGTTTCTCTTTCTCTCCCCCGCCCTCTAAAAATCAACGGAAAAAAATATCCTTGGGTGAGGATTACTAACAGAACAAAAGAAGGAATCGGGCGTTGGTCTGCCTGTATGAATACCACTGGCCCGCAGAGAGCAGCGCGGCGAGGGGACCAGAACTCGGCTATGAAATCACGAGTCTGGGCAATGGCTGTTAGTGGAGGCAGCCGATCCCATGTACCTCCTGAAGGAAGGGCACACCGAACTGGAGAAAACATTCTTGACAACATTCTTGGACGAATAAGCAACAAAACTGAAAATGACTTCTGATCAAGACTTAAATGGTAACTACCAATTTTGGGGCAGAGAAACACATCAAAGATACCACAGGGACTCAGCAAAACCCAGACTGTGGGGAACCACAGAGCAAAGGACCCAGTTCCTTCCAAACAAAACAAAAAATTTTTTTTTACAAGATGGAGAGGAAACCTATACAGTACTCTAAAAAGAGATTTAAGAGACGTTCACCAATGTGTGGGACCTGTTCGGATCCGAAGGCAAGCAAATTGAAAAAAATTAGCTACATAGTTGTAGGCTGTGGTACACAGAATAAAGCTGCCCAGAGACGTCTGCATCCTAATCCCCAGGCCCTGTGACTATCTCCCTTCATGTGGCAAAGGCACTCTGCAGGCGTGATTGAAGTGATGATGTTGAGATGAGGAGATGGCCTGATTACCCGGGCGGGCTCAGTGTAAGCTTAGGGATCTTTATTATTTTTAAATATATATATTTTATTGATTTTTTTATAGAGAGAAAGGGAAAGGGATAGAAAGTCAGAAACATCGATGAGAGAGAAACATCGATCAGTTGCTTCTTGCACGCCCCCTACTGGGGATGTGCCCGCAGCCAAGGTACATGCCCTTGACTGGAATCGAACCAGGACCTTTCAGTCCGTAGGCCGACGCTCTATCCACTGAGCCAAACCGGTTTCAGCAGCTTAGGGATCTTTAGAAGTGAAAGGGAGGCAGGGGGATCAGAGAGAGAGAGAGAGAGAGAGAGAGAGAGAGAGAGAGATTTAAAGATAATACACTGCTACTACACCTGACACTAATATATTAGAATGTATCTGAACTATAACCGAAAAATAAATCCTAATTTAAAAAAGAAAGAAAAAGCCCTGGCCGGGTGGGGCAGTGGTTGGAGCATCTTCCCGAAGTGCCCAGGTTGCAGACCGGTTTGCCTCCGGTCGGCACACACACGGGAAGCAGCCAAAGAATGGCTGCCTGGGTGGAGCAATGGATTGATGTTTCTCTCTCAAATCAATTAAAAATTTTTTCTTAATTAAAAGAAAAAATGATGCGCTGCCGTCTTTGAAGACGGAGGACGGGCCGTGAGCCAGGGCTGGGGGCGAACGGCTGGAAAACGGACTCTCCCCTGGAGCCTCCGGGAGGAGCCAGCCTCGCAGACACCTGACTGCAGCCCAGAGACACCCGCCTGGGGCTCCGGCCTCCGGGGGGTAAATGTGTCTCCATCTAAGCCGCCGTTGCTGGCCTTTTCTGCAGCAGCAACAGGAAACCAACCCAAGAGGCCAGTGGGCAGCTGCGGGCCTGCCTGGCCATTTGAGGACACCGAGTAAGCCGTGTGTTCTGGGTGCGCGTCTGGCGTCTGCGCGTCTGGCTGAGGCTGCGGAGGAGCGTCCTGGAGTCTCTAAGGCAGGACGTGTGGCAATGGCTCTCCCGTCACGGGGGGACCGCTCACCTTCTTCATCAGCTCGTAGATGTGCAGCTGGGCGTCGTCCAGCGCGAAGCGGTGGGGCCGGCGCAGGCCCTCCAGGGTCCGCTCCATCGTCCGGCTGTCGATATTGACCCAGCGGGCGGCGCCAGGGGCCAAGAACTGCCTGTGCGTGGGGATGAGGGGCAGCCCCGGTGGGTCCAGGCCCCACAGCGGCCCTCCGGCCTGCCGGGCGCCCCTCGCACTCACTGGTACACGGAGTCCACCAGGGCGGGGACCTGGGCCCGCCCTCCATGGCGCAGCTCCTCACACGCCTCCCAGAAGCTGAGGTTCTCGGCTGGAGGTCCAAGCACCGGGTCAGGCCCACCCTGAGCTGCGGCCAGGGCTGACTGAAACCCGGCGCGGGGGGCGGGGGGGGGGGGGTAAGGAGGGAAAGAGAAACCCAGGCAAAACCCCCGTCACTGGGGCCTCAAATAGGAGGTGGGGCCTCTCACCGCTGAACTCTTTCCTGAGAAAATCCATGAAATGGGCGCGGCCCACAGCGTCTTCCAGGAGCTCCCGGAAGCTGAAGCCCCATCGCTCCACGCGGAGCCTCGTGGGTACAGCCACACTGGGGGAGGGGTGGGCGCGTCAGGAGCACGAGGACTGTGGGGCGGGCGGGACGTCGGGAAGAACACCGCACACCCCCTCCCACCCTCAGCTCACTTGGGTGCGTTCAGGGCCCAGTAGGTGTCGTCATCTGTGATCCAGGGGTTGCTGGGCAGGCACCCCGACATCATGGGGTCATGCGGGCCGCGCTGACTGCTGAACTGCAGGTACCTGGGGGTGGGGGGGTGCCAAGCCGGTGCAGGGAGGGGTCATGGGTCAAGGGCACTAGAGGAAGGGTCTGGGCTCTGGGCTGGGGGTCCCCAGCTGCCTCCCCCATCCCACTCACGCCTCAAGGCAGACAGAGGACTTCACCCGGATCCTGCCCAGCGCCTTAGTGCAGCACTCGATCTGCGACAGGGAGCCTGTGAGCGGGGGGGGGGGGGGGGGGGGGGGGGGGGGGGGGGGGGGGCAGGCGGCCAGCCCGCTCCCCGGCTCCGCCCCGGACCTACCTCCTGCTTGTAGAAATCCGTGCTCTTGGTCTGGAAGGGCCAGGGGGAGCTGCAGTTAGAAGGCAGGCCCCTGGGGACCGACACCCCACCATGGCCAGGCCCCAGTCTCACCCTCCTCTAATGGCAGGGGCTGACTGTCCAGAAGCGCTCAGGGAGCTATAGGTCGGAGGTTTCCAGAATGTTCTCAAAGTTGCCTTTAGGTGCCCCAATTATCACTATCCCATATTTTCAAATGTACTTAACATTACTTTTTAAAAACAATACATAGGTGAGAAACACTAGGAACTCAGGCTGTTGACTGTGCTCCAAACTCACCGTGCTCAGTTTGGAACCCGCCTGCCACCTCCCTGTGGGCCAAGTGGAGGGGCGTGGCCCTTCGGACACTGCACACCCCTCACTGGTTGGGGAGCAGAGGCCAAGGCACCCCAGGTGCCTGTCATTTCCAAGTTCTGCGTCAGCCCTCCTGGACTGACCTTAAAGTGGGCAATTAGAAGCCTATGGTCATGAGCTCATGGTTTTGAACTGGGGAAGAAGCTTTATCAATGAGGCCCCAAATGTATCTCTTCTGTTTGGGGTTTCATGGGATTTGAACAGGGGGCTCTGCTGCTACAAAACTTGGGCACGCCTGTCCTGGCGCAGCTGGTTCCCGAGGCCAGCAGAGGCCTTGAGAGGTGGCTGGTCTGGCCTGGGCGAGAGCCCCCCGCCCTCCCCGGGGCCCGTCGCACTTACTTGCACCCAGAGCAGCAGGTGGGAATGAGAAAGGACAAAAGTTAGCAGGGGGGCTGGGAACGGGGGCTAGGGTGAGGGGAGAGTGAGGTCGGGAGTGGGACAGATGAATGCACAGATTGGGGGAAAGCCCCCAAGTACTCCCAGAGTGGGGTTGCGGAGGGGTGTGTGCATGGGGGTGGGGATGGCAGGAGGCCTGGTGCAGGGGTGGGGAGTGGGGGGCATGTCTGTAGGCATGGGGAATGGGTGGGGGTGGGCATGCATGTCTGCAGATGTCTTACCATCTGAACTCGCCTGGCAATGCAGGAGCCCCGCTCTGGCCCCTGCTCCAGCACATTCGGGACCCCAGGCTGCGGAGGGGAGAGTAGATGGGGCAGGGAGCACAGCTCAGACGGGCTGCTAAGACCCCACCCTAGAACTATGTTCCTGCCCCCTACTCACCCCCAAACATTGAAGCTCTGAGCCCACATGTTACTCTTTGGCACAGAAACTGACACTCAGAGGAACCCAGAAACCTGAGTCTCCTCTCTGCCCAATCCCACCCCAAGTGACCACCCTCTCAGAGCCACTCTGGGTTTTCTCCCCAGCCCCCGCCCCAGCTCATAGCTCATGCGTTCCACATCCATGTCACCCCAGCCTGGCTTTGCCACTACAGCGAAGTCCTTGACTTTTCTCCCCCTTCTTCCTCTCTTCAGTCAAGCTCACCTTCGGATACCTGACTGCTCAAACCAGAGACCTGAGCACCTAAGACAGTTCCACTCACCCAAACCCACTCGTCCTACCTCCTTGTCCTCACACACACATGTTGGCCTGGCCTCTCCCCCCCTCTGCCCAAGTCAGAACCCTTGTGCCCACTTGCCCAGAGGCTCCAGCGGCCACTCCTGGCCCCTCCACAGGCACCACTCACCCATACCGCTGCCTGGCTCACTCCTGGGCCCCGGCCTCAGCCCATGCACATAGTCTTGGGGCCATGGCCACTCCACCTTCCTCCCACAGCCTGCTGCCTGGCCCTCAGACACGAGATGGAGTCATTTTCCCGGAGGTACCCCCAAACACACTTGATGAGGTCATCAGGCCTGTGGGTGCCTCCCAGAATTTATTTCCTTGTATGTGTGTGTGTGTTCCCCCCACAGGAGCTCCCGTTCATGGTTTGCTGTGACTGCCACATGGACCCAAACACCTCTCCACTGCTCCAGCCAGGCAGGGGACTCCAAGCCACCTGCCAGGACTGTGATTCTGGGCAAGGCCTGACTCCTGACCAGCACCCCCAGAAGCTGCAGCTAAGCCTCGCCCCCACTTGCCTCATCCCTCGGGTCTTTAGGTCCCCACCCCCCACAGTTTCCGCAGGCCTCCCCCTTAGACCTAGAGAGAAGCATTTTGCCCCGTGGTCTGTGCGTTGGGGGTGGCCTTAGTCCTGGCCTCATGCTCTCTAGGTTCTGATGAGCCACACACTAGAACCTCTTGTCACCCAGGCGCACACACTGACTCTGGCAGGACCTGCTGCTATCCAAGGAACCAGCCCTCCCCACACAAGGGCTCACCGGGGGCCTGTTCACCAGCCAGTACTTCTGCTCCTGGCATGCAATGACCAGCCTGTCCCCCTTCCTGCGCTGCTTAGCAGCCCTGGGGAGGGATAGGCAGAGTTGGGGGAACAGGCACCCATCACGGCACCTCCCACACCACCCCCTATGGTCAGGGTCTGGGCAGGCAGCCAAGCCTGGCAGTTTCTGGTCCCATGGCTGCCAGTGCCCAGCTAAGTGCCTCTGAGCTTCCAGGGCAGTCTGGGCTCTGTGCCCGCTGGGCGGGGGGGTCTCACCGCAGCTGTTCTCTCGCCTGCATCACTACCAGGTCCCACGTGTGGCTCATCTTCCTGTGCAGCTGGTCATAGTGCTCCTGGGGGTGGCGTTCAGATCTCCAGTGGCTAAGCCCCTTCCCTGCGAAGCTCAGGGGCGGGGCATGGGCCCTCCCACCTCCCCGCTGAGACACACAGGCCCTGGGCTGTCTGCTCTGGTCAACCTGTGAGGCCCTGGGGACATGAGTAGGGCTTGGGCTCCTCTGGCTGGACTCAGCCTGGGGTGGGGGTCCCACCTTCTCATGGTCGACCAGGGCCCCCTGCTTTCGGATATTCTTCTTGGCGAGGTAGATGGCTGGAAGGACAGGGAGCAGACTGCAGAGGAGCACTGCCCCCTTCCCTGCAGGTCACCCGGAGGCCTCGTCCTGGGAGCTGTCCCAGGCCAGCCCCCCCCTCCTCACTCACCATAGTCAAGCTCAGCTGCTGGCCACAGAGTGCTGGTCCAGAAATAGGGTGTCTGGTCCCGTGCGGGAACAAGAGTTATCTGGGATCTTCTGGGCCTTCCCACCCCAGGAGCTGTCCCTACCTTCTCAGCTCCCTTGGGAAGAGACTGGGCTGGCTGGGGATGGGGAGCGTGAGAATCTGCCTGTCTGTCCTTGGCCCAGAAGCTCGGCTGACCACCGGCCATTCTCCCACTGGAAATGAGCTCCTTCACCTCTTGGGGCCCTGACCCAGCTCCAGGGGCCTTCACTCCAGGGAGGTTCCAGGAGGAGCCTTCCCAAGTCCCAGATTAATCACAGTCTTTCTGGGAGGCAGGGACAGAGACTGAAGGGAGGCCTGACCTGGGTTCCTATTGTGGACAGGAAGGGCAGGCAAGGATTCCATCATGCCTCAGAGCTTCAGGAGGTGCGGGGTCCTGTCCTCAGGCCCACAGCCTCCTTGGAGTGGGGCCCAAGGAGCCTAGAAGCTGGCAAAACCCTCCCTAGGTACTAACCACCTTATGGAGGCCCTGCTGTGGTCCCAGAGAGACAAGTTAAGGCCCCTCCCCTGAACTTGATCCTTCTACCACAAGGAAGCTTCCAGCCCAACCAGTTTGGCTCAGTGGATAGAGCGTCTGCAGACTGGAAGGTCCCAGGTTAGATTCTGGTCAAGGGCATGTACTTTGGTTGGGATGTGCAGGAGGCAGCTGATCGATGTTTCTCTCTCATCGATGTTTCTAACTTTCTATCCCTCTTCCTTCCTCTCTGTAAAAAAATCAATTATTTATATATATATATATATATATATATATATATATATATTTTTTTTTTTTTTTTAAGGAAGCTTCCAGTGCAGGCCCTTTGGGGAGGGGACAGTAGACCACCAGGCCTTCTGTGACATCACTCCAGCCCTGCCTCTCCCAGGAGTTCCTAGTGGGGCTGCTGGGCTCCCAGCTGCTCGGGGTTGAGCCTGACCTGGAACCGGTAGAGCGTGTCGTCACGCTGGAGCCCGGGGCTGCGGGGGTCGTGCAGCGCGTACAGGTAGCCATGGCGGACCAGGAGGATGGCCAGGTGCAGGGCCTCTGGGCGGGGTTGGGAGGTTAAGGTGGGATGGCGAATTCCCATCTGGGGAGAATGGAGCAGGGTCTCCGGGGATGAGTTCCCCTTCCCCAACATATTTGGCTGGGCCCTAAAACTGCCGGGCCCCAGAAGGCTCAGCCTTATTAGCTCTGGGACCCCAGGGTGGGCTAGGCGCCAGGCTGGGCAGTGAGCTGGCCTCCTTACCCTCCTCTGAGACGCAGTACTTTTGGATCAGCCACTCCACGACGTCGCTGCCTGTAAAGTAGCAGAGATTGTGTGGCGGAGGCCAAGGCAGGCCGGCAGCCCCCACCCGCACCCCCAGCCTCACCAGTCACGGCGTGTGGAATGACGGTGATGAGCAGTCGCTGGCTCCGCATCTTCACACCCTGGTCGGGGTCCTGCATACTCACAACCACCCGCTCCATCTGGGCAAAGGGGACACTTGTGGGGTCGCCCCAGCCAGCCTCCCCCATCCACATCCTGATTCCACCCCCCTGGCTGCCCGGATCAGTGTGGGCAGAGATTAACACACACAGACGGTGGGATTTCAGGCCTTGCTGGCAAAGGGTGGGGGCGGGGTGAAGGCGAAGGGCCACTCCCCTATCCCCCAGCCCTTGGGGCCTCTGCGGCTCCACCCCGCCCCACAAAATGCCAACATCCCCAGGTTAAAGTCTACGCTTGCGCTCACCTACACCCACCCCTCTCCTGTTCCTCCCAGCTTTGATGCCAGAAACCCTGGGACCCGCAGGACCCTCACGCAGCATGCACCTTGCTTAGGTGAGGCATCTGTGCACGGGGGCACCCACCATGGGACGCAGGGCCGGCAGCCATGGCTAGGGGTGAAGCCCTGGGGGTACTGGCATCCGAGATGCCCTGCCCCGCCCCGCCCCGCCCTGCCCCGCCCTACGTCCGAGTTAACCCTCCCTAGTCTAGAGTTGGTCTCTGGCCCCATTCCGGTCTGGGAAGTGGCCGGTGCCAGGCCAGCCACCCCAAGGAGCTTCTCCCTATTGTAGGGAGAAACTGGGGCCCCTGCGGGGAAGACTTGCTAGGAGCTGTGTGACTGTGGAAGGTGCCCTGAGGTGGGACCCGAAGATGTGGGCTTAGAGCGGGGTCTTGTGAGAGGGTAGGGGCTCAGGAAGAGGCAGGGGAACTCAGAGAGGGGTGAAGATTGTGTGTGTGATACCCTGGGTGTCATCGTGTGGATGACACCAGCACCTATGATATTTTGTGGCTGCATAGGGTGCTGGTAGAGGTCCTTTGAGACGTGGGGGAAGGTGGGAGGTAGCTCACTTTCCATCAGCTGCACAGGACCTGGTGTGGCCAGTTAGGGAACTGGCGCGCACACACACACACACACACGCACACACACACACACACGCACATGCGCACACACACACACACACACACACGCACACACACACACACGCATGCACGCACACGCACACACACACACGCACACGTACGCACGCGCGCACGCACACACAAACTGGCCAGTTCCAGCCCTTTCCCTCCTCCAACTTCTTGGCCACCCCCACCCCAGACCTCCTTTGCTGGGGCCATTTTAAGGACTACAAACAGGTCCATTTCTGCTTTTTGGAAACAAGAGGCCCCCCTCCTTCCCTCTCCCCTCGGGAGATTGGGGGCAGGGCAGGATGGGGTTAGCCTTTGGCCAGCAGCCTTGACATGTGATCTGAATCCATTTCCCCTGCTAGCGAGGACAGGTCTGGCATGAGCTGGGGTAGAGGGAGTGGAGGGAGCTCCTACCCCAGCCAGGTTACCATCCTGCCTGAGATCCCCGTGAACTCTCCCACCCACACAGGTGAGGTCAGGCTGGACCCAGGCCTTCTGTCTTCTCTGAATGAGTGGACATCTCATGAGAAGGCCACCAGAGGCCAGAGCTGTCCCTCACCTGGGGACAAGTAGCTTCCCTGACTGACCCCACCTATCCCAGAGAAAAGGCAGCAGGAATGGGCCCCAGCAGGGGAGGGGGGGTGAAAAGGGGGGAATCCTGCCCTGCAAAGACTGGGGGCAGGTGGGGCTTGGTGGGGAACAGACCCTCCCAAGCCCAAGTGCCTCCAGCCCCCCCAGGGCCTGTTGGCCTCCTGCTCACAAAGGGGCTCCTTTGGACAAGAGTGGGTCCAATCCCTGGGTGTCCTCAGAAATGTAAGTGGGCAGAGGGGGCCTAGAAAGAAGGGGCCTCAGGCTGTCCCACCTCCTCTTGCTCCACTCAGACCGAGGCCTTTGGTCCAGCTGCCCCAGCCTGAAGCCCAGCTCACCCCTGTCCCCGGGGCTGACTCCACCAGGGTTTGCTTAGGTGTCAAGACCAGAAGCCCCTTCTCTACCCCCTCCTTTTAACACTCCACCACCCGGTTCTGTTTTGGATCTATATCCTCTTCTCCCCAAGGACAAGGAGCGGTCTTCAGAATCTTCTGGGTCCCCAGAGCATAGACACCCCCAACCCACCCCCACCCACCCCCACCACACACACAGGCCAGCGAATAAACACTGAGAAATGGCTGTGTGGGTAGGGACCCCAGTCCCGGGCTTGTGTGCTCTGGTTGCTCTGTGCTGATGACTGTAACCTCTGGGGTGCAGGGCCTGGAGGCTGTGCAGACACACACAGCCTCCCCTAGCCCCGAGGCCAGGCGGTTCTGGGAGTCCCCTCTGCCTAGACCGAGGATGGGGAGTGGGGTGGGGTGGGGGCTGTTGGGCCCCAGGTGCGGCCTGCACTGCTTACTGGTAATGAGAACCTGGGGACATGGGGAGGGGGACGCACCTGCTCCCCTGAACACCCTAGCCCCGCCCGCCCCCGCCCTCGCCCTGAGGGCTTCCCTGAGAACCCCCAATCCTGCGAGCGCCTTGGGAGGAAGGCAGCCCTGGCGGCCAGAGCAGGGTGCAGTCGGTGGGCCGCTGGGACCGTGACCGCGGCAGTGTCCGCGGCAGCTGTGGGGGTTCCGGTGGGTCGGAGGCAGGGACGACCGGTGTCTGCGCGGTGCAGGCGACACGCGCGTCTCTGCGGGGATGCGCGGGGTCCGCGGAGCGGCTGGGGGCGCGCGGCGCGGGCGCGGCGCTGGGCGCGGGGGGCGCTCCCGGCCGGGATGAGCTCACCGCAGTCGCGCCGGGGCTGAGCGCCGAGCCGGGCGGCGGCTCCTAGGCGGCTGCTCGGCGGGGCCGGGCCGCGGGCCACCATGCTGGGCCTGGACGCGTGCGAGCTGGGGGCGCAGCTGCTGGAACTGCTCCGGCTGGCGCTGTGCGCCCGAGGTGAGCAGCCCGGTAGGGGCCAGGGCGGCCACGTGGGCGGGGGCCGGTTTTAGTCTGGGGTGGGGATCGGCCCCTCCCCGTGGAAACTTTGGGGGCTCGCGTGGGGACCCTGCGATGTGGTCCTCCTGGCAGCGCTCCGGCTGGGGTGGGCGCTTCCTTCAGGCTAAACACTCGGGTAAAGGAGCCCAGAGTGGGCGGGTCTGCTTGTGAAGCCTGGGTGCTGGAGGGACCCTCTCCCCTGGGAACCCGCTCCACAGATCCTGCTCCCTTGGGTGGGGCTGGGGCTCCTTCGGGGTGTGTGGCGATTCCTGAGAAGACAGGAACTCAGACAGACCCTGTCCCAAGACACTATGGGAAGGGCTTGGAGAGACCCCTGCGCCAGCCCAGCTGAGGGAGGGGCCCCAAGCTTAAGCTTGAGGTGTTTAGAGAGCGCTCCCCCATCCCCCCACAGGAACACTGTGGAAGGAACTCCTGGGACTGTGGGAAGGCCCTCAGGGACCCCAGTCTCTGCCTGAGCAGGTTGATAGGGTCGGGCCAGAGGCCTCGGAGAGCATTGTGGGAATACAGAGAGAGGCCTCAGAGCACTGGAGCACTGGGGGACTCAGAGGACTATGAGGGCAGAGCCTCTGCTCCAGGCAAGACCTTGGAGTCACCACTCAATGGTGGGGCCCCTAGTCCTTGGAGCTGCTCCCCGTTTGGGGTTTCACTGCCCCCACCTTTGGCCTCAGAGTCCCTAGATGAATGGCTGAGCCGGAAGGCAGCTGATGCCTCCGGGAACTTTACTTGGCTCTTGTGAGCCTTTGTCCACACCCAGAGCCCACCCCTCCTCCTGAGCCCCAAGCACCTCCCTCTCTGAGCTCACACCTTCTTCCCTGAGCCCACACTCCCTGGCTCCCCCAGCCCCTACTGGCTTCCTCTTAAGTTTCTTTGGGCAGGGGGAGCTCCACCCGATCAGATGGGGGCTCCCAGATGGGGGCTCCCGTTTGACAAGTGAGTGCCAGGGTGGCTGGCAGCAGTTGCTCACTCACCTCCCTGACCCCAGTCCTTCTGACAGAAAAGGAAGGGGGGCAGCTGCTGCCAGATGAGGTGCTGGACGAGGCTGTGCCAGGGTACCGGGCCCCAGGGAGGAAGAGCCTCCTCGAGATCCAGCAGCTGGACCCAGAGGACGAGAGCCTGGCCAAGTACAAGCGGGTGCTTCTGGGTCCCCTGCTGCCGGCCGTGGGTATGCGCGGGCCGTGGGTGTGAGGGGGCGGGGTGGGGGTTGCGGGTGCATCCAGCAGACTTCCAGTTTCCCCTCAGATCCGAGCCTGCCCAACGTGCAGGTGACCAGGCTGGCTCTGATGTCTGAGCAGGCTCCCGGACCCCTGACCATGGACCTCACAGGTAAGCTCCTGCCGCCACCCACGGGCTGATCTTTGGGGTAGAGACCGCTTAGAACCCTGTGCCCGAACTCCAGTCCTCAGACCCATCACGTAGACTTCACAGATAGTGCCCCCTACAGGGCTCCTGGGGCAGGCAGGGTCTCAGCCATGGAAGGAGTCCGTCCTCACTGCACTTTCCCTAACAGGGGAGCTGGCTGCACTGAAGAATCAGGTGTTCGTCCTGAAGGAGGGTGTTGATTACAGAATGAAGATCACCTTTAAGGTGGGGGCAGCTGTCGTGGGCGATGCCAGCCCCCTACAGGATCAGCTTCCCAGAGGGACCACATAACGCTCTTTGTCCCTCAGGTCAATAAGGAAATTGTCAGTGGCCTCAAGTGTCTGCACCACACCTACCGCAGGGGCCTGCGAGGTGAGGGCCGTGTGAAGGGCCTGGAGGCTGGGGGTGGGGGCCAGTGGGCAGAGGGCGGCCCCTGATGCCCTCCTCCTCTCCCAGTGGACAAGGCTGTGTACATGGTGGGCAGTTATGGCCCAAGAGCCCAGGAGTATGAGTTTGTAACTCCGGTGGAGGAGGCGCCGCGAGGCGCCCTGGTGAGGGGCGCCTACGTGGTCACATCCTTCTTCACTGATGACGACAGGGCAGACCACCTTTCCTGGGAGTGGGGCCTCCACATCTGTCAAGACTGGAAGAGCTGAGCACCCGCCCCCCTGCCTGCCCTGGGAGCTGTCTCCCCACTCGGGGTCCTTGTTCCCTCTGCCTCTGTCAGTCACTGCACAGGGACCCCCAAGCATTCTCCAGCCCCCTCAGTCAGTGACCAGACCCCTCATGCCCTCTGCCCCATCTCGGGACACCCCCCCTCCCCACCCCCAGGCCTGGCCCTGTGCCCTGAATAGCCCTATTAAACTTCACCCTGTCTCAGTGCCCAGTGTTGCCTCTGTCTGCTTCCCCTCCCCTGGGGATCGGGGGAGCTTGTGGCCTTATCTTTCCTGCAACCAGGACTGGGTGACACGTGGCAAATGCTGCTTGGCCCCCGGCCCCCTTATCTGCCCCCGCCCCATGGGCCCCGGCACTGCCATGGACAGCCAGCTCCTGTCTGTGCTGCTGCTGCTGCTCGGGGCCTTGAGCCTGCGGGGTCAGGGGCCGGAGCCAGGGGGTCCCTCGGAGGAGCCCGGGAAGGAGGAGGTTCCTGAGGAGGATGGGATCTTGGTGCTCAGCCACCGCACCCTGGGCCTGGCCCTGCAGGAGCACCCTGCCTTGCTGGTGGAGTTTTGTGAGTGCAAAGGGTCAGCAGGGTTGGGGGACCCGCAGGTGTCACCCCGTGTGCTCAACCCCCACTGCGTGGACTCCGGGGCTTAGGCACTCAAAGGGATTCCCTGATGGGCACCTGGCTCCATCAGAGGGCACCTGAGGCAGAACCTTGGGGCTGAGCTGGTCTGGGGGTCCCATTTGAGCAGGTGGGAGGGGAGGCACAGGTATAAGGGAGACCCTTCTGTGAAGAGCCAGATGAAACTCACACCTTGCATATGCTTCTGTGGCTTTCTTACAACCCTTTACACATGTAGAAACCAGTGAGCTGGCAGGCCTCACAGGCAGCAGCATATGGCAGGGAGCACAGCCTTAGGGAGCAGCAATGGAGGATCTTCTCCAGCTCACTGTCGGGAAGGTGCTGGCCACTGCACTCCTGCCCTGGGAGCCTCCAGTAGTCCGGCCTCTGGTGCTTGGGCTTAGTGTGGCTGAGCTCAGGAGGGAGGTGCACAGGGCATGCTCCATGCTGGAGCTGACTGCACCATGTCTGCCAGCTCTGGCCGGGCGGGAGCAGGGGCTGCCACCGGGGGCATGGAGGCCAGGGACACTCATGGCCCTGTCCCCCAGATGCCCCATGGTGTGGGCACTGCAAGGCGCTGGCCCCTGAGTACATCAAGGCAGCTGCCCTGCTGGCAGCAGAGTCAGCCAAAACCAGGCTGGCCAAGGTGGATGGGCCTTCAGAGCCGGAGCTGACCGAGGAGTTCGCTGTGACGGAGTACCCCACGCTCAAGTTCTTCCGAAACGGGAACCGCACGAACCCGGAGGAGTATACTGGTACGGGGGCAGGCATGTGTGTGGTGTGGGCCAGGGGCTGGGCCCAGGCTGATGGGACTCTCCACAGGCCCCCGGGAAGCGGCGGGCATTGCTGAGTGGCTGAGGCGGCGGGTGGGGCCCAGCACCACACGCCTGGAAGATGAAGAGGGTGCCCAAGCATTGATAGATGCCCAGGACATAGTGGTCATCGGCTTCTTCCAGGTGAGCTAGTGGCACAGGGGCCAGGCCTTGGGAGCAGGGCCAGTGGCCCCAGAGGGCCTCACAGACATGGACCCTTTAGGACCTGCAGGACGAGGACGTGGCCACCTTCCTGGCTCTGGCCCAGGATGCTCTGGACATGACCTTTGGCCTTACTGATCGTCCGCAGCTTTTTCAGAAGTTTGGCCTCACCAAGGACACCGTGGTCCTTTTCAAGAAGGTGGGTCTGGACCAATGCAGGGGTTAGGGACAGGACTGGAGCTCCTACTAACCCACCTGGTGTTGTCCAGTTTGACGAGGGACGGGCAGACTTCCCGGTGGATGAGGAGCTGGGCCTGGACCAGGGCGACCTGTCCCGCTTCCTCCTCACGCACAGCCTGCACCTGGTCACGGAGTTCAACAGCCAGGTGAGTCGGGCTGCAGGTTCGGGAATGGCCATTGGGTGGAGTGGGAGGGTGACCACAGAGCCAGCTCCCATGAGCCCTGCTTACTCCTGCAGACATCCCCCAAGATCTTTGCGGCCAGGATCCTCAACCATTTGCTGCTGTTCATCAACCAGACGCTGGCCCCGCACCAGGAGCTGCTGGCTGGCTTCAGGGAGGCAGCTCCCCCGTTCCGGGGGCAGGTACTGGCTGGATGGGCTGGGGGAGGGCGGTGGGGAGGTCAGTGCCCAGTGCATACTTCCTGTTGGCAGGTGCTGTTCGTGGTAGTGGACGTGAGTGCCAACAACAACCACGTGCTACAGTACTTCGGGCTCAGAGCAGAGGAGGCCCCCACCCTGCGTTTCATCAACATGGAGACCACCAAGAAGTACATGCCTGCCGACAGGGGGCCGGTCACTGCGGCCTGGGTCTCCACCTTCTGCCACTCAGTCCTCAGTGGCAAGGTCAAGGTCTGTGCTGGGTGGCCCACCTAGGGTGTGGGGGTGGGAGCAGCAGCTCTCAGGAGAGATCCCCAACAAAGCACCTGGCTTGGTTCCCCCCAGCCTTATCTTCTGAGTCAAGAGGTCCCCCCTGACTGGGACCAGCATCCTGTCAAGACTCTTGTGGGCAAGAATTTCGAGCAGGTGGCTTTTGACGAAACCAAGAATGTATTCATCAAGTTCTGTGAGTGTGGAGGGCAGTAGACAGTGCATAGGTGGGCAGTATGAGGTCCTGCTGGCTGTGTCAACATTCCCCTGTCCTAGATGCCCCATGGTGTACCCACTGCAAGGAGATGGCACCAACCTGGGAGGCACTGGCTGAAAAGTACAGGGACCACGAAGACATCATCATTGCTGAGCTAGATGCCACGGCCAATGAACTGGAGGCCTTTGCTGTGCACGGTTTCCCCACCCTCAAGTATTTCCCAGCAGGGCAGGGTCGGAAGGTGAGGCAGGATCCCATCTTCCTTGGCCTGATGTCTGAGTCTTTAGGTGGAGATGGGCAAGGCCTTAGAAGGTGTGGCCTTAGTAGGTGCACTCTGGGATGGGGGCTGGTCTTAGAGTGCAGGGCCTAGCTAGTATAGGGTGTGGCCAGGGGCAGGAAAGTCTTGGTAGGGTGTGGCCTTCGCCAGTGGAGTCAAGACTGGGGGAGGTCTGGACAGGACATGGCGTACCCTCCAAACCTCCGGTCCCTCCTCAGGTGATTGAATACAAAAGTGCCAGAGACCTGGAGACCTTCTCCAAGTTCCTGGACAATGGAGGCAAGCTACCCGAAGAGGAGCCCACTGAGGGGGCCTCACCTCCCTCCCCGGTGAGTGCCTCTATTCCAAGGTTCCATGCCTTGGAGCGGGGGCTCAGGGACTGCCTGGGCAAGGTTGGGCTAAGGGCGCAGCTTCCAGCTGGGCCTCTGTGACCCTTTCCAGGACACGATAGCCAACTCCACCGTGGATCTCAAGGAGGAGCTGTAGCCACCCCACCCCTCAGTGCAGGGGAGCCGTCTCCTCGGTGCCTGGGAAAATGGTGGGCATTTGAATAAAGAGTTTTGGCCCTGGATGTGTGTGGTTCCTGAGCATGGCTGGCCCCCATTTGGCTTTGGCCAGATCAGTCTCCTGGGGCTCCATATTGGATGGGGCCTAGCCCTTGCCCCCAGACCTCCTCCCTCAGTGGGTCCCTGGCTTAGGTTTGGTGCCATCTTGGCCCCTCAGGACACCCTACTCAAGACCCTTGGATGCCAGTGTGACCTTGTTGCCGAGGCCTGAGTCAGGCTGCGGATACCCAGGCCAGGCTAGAGACGGGTCACATGTGCCGGAAACTGGGCTGAGGATGGCGTACCCACCCACTCTCCAGGCCCCACCAACAGAAGATCCGTGCACTCTACAGCCAGGGATGGTTCAAAACTGGTTTTATTTCATTATTATCCAAGTACCTTTAAAAGATCATTGTACAAGTCAGCGCATGAAAAATGGGCTTGGGGCAGCCCCCGCTAGCCCTAGCCTGAGAAATGTACATATTTACATGGGCCCTTACACAGGAAGAGCCCGGGACCCGCTGAGCCGGCGCTGTGGAAACTGAGGGTGGAGAGGGAGCACTGAGGTGCCCCATCGCCGGATCCACACAGTGGCAGGCAAGAGACAAGCTGTGTTAAAGGCACTCGGTGACGTACAATTTAGAGACCCCTAGTAGCCCCCTGAGCCCTGGGCCTGAGTTGGGCCTGACCAGAGCAGGGCACGGTGGGCAATTTCTGGAGGGAGAAGCAGAGCGCTGGGGGAGGCACCAGGGGGCTGGCCTGTGGTTAGCAGCGAGGATCCGCTGGGGAGGGTCAGCAAGGCGGCCCCACAGGGAGTGCTCCCTGCTTGCTTGGGCGGACTGTCACGGTAGTGCTGTGGAGGAGTGGACGGGGCCTCCCCCTTGTCGGCAGCAGGACAGACACCTGTGGGACCACTCAGTGGGACCCCTGCTCACCTGGACACAGATGGGCCAAAGGGGTGGGTGGCTATGGGGCAGGCAGTCCCTGGCCTCACACGAGAAGCCGCATGTTTGCATACACATGAGAGCACCTGGCATGGCACAGCCTCTCCCGCTCTCAGTGTGGCCATCCCCGCCCCACCTGATGAGGGCCCCGCCGGGTGCAGAGGCCTGGCCTGCGGGTCAGTCCACCTTCTCCACTTTGCCGATGATCTTCTCCTCAAAGACAGGCAAGATGGCCTCATCTTCCCGAACCTCTTCAAACACCACTCCACAGTCAAACTCGTCACTCACTTTCTTGAAGTAGTATCTGGGGGACGGGGGTGAGAGGAGATGAGGGCCTGTCCACTCCTCTCCTGCCCACGTCCCCACACCCTAGGGGCCTCCCGACTTTCTAGCCCAGTGGCCCCATGGTCCCACACATGCACAACACTTGGTGGCGACATTCCAAACACATCATGCAGGGCATGTGAGCTGGTTCTGCCTGATGCCCACTTGCCAGAGTTGACAGTGAACAGTGTAGTGACCACTTGGGGGGGGGGGGTCCTCTGCCCTGGCTTCTAGGGTGCTATGGGGGAGACATAGGCAAGTTTGGGGTTTCTCTTTCCTAAGGGCTGAGCCTGTCTCCCCTCTCCACCAGGGTGATGTGCCCCCACTGAGGCCAGCGGAGCTTGGGCCCTCCTCTAGTCGCCACACCTTCTACCCCCAAAGAGCACTTTCTCAGCACTCGGAGGACAGAGGAACTACCACCCCAGGAGCAGTGGCTGGCCCCATGTGGCCCTTCCTCCTTCAGTGCTCACTCAGGAACCTTCAGGGGCTAGTCTCGGGCTGTCAGGGCAGAGCAGCCCACGGCAAACCTTGGGCGTGGGGGTCCTGGACTCTGTATTTAGTGAAAATGGGTTGAGTCAGAAGGCTGGAGAAAGGCCCCCCAGGTCAGACTAACATGGGGACAGACTGCTGTGTTTGGGCCTGCTTCCCCACTTTTAAAGCAAGGACTGTCCAGCCCCTCGGGTGGCCTGGAGGCCTCAGGCACCTAAGGTTGGGTTGGGGGCCTTGAGGCCATCAACACCTCACACGTCAAAGTGCTCCCACCAACAGCTCAGGGCTGGCCAAGCAGGTAAGAGGGGAAAAGGACTAGATGGGATAAGAACAGGGCAGGAATAGGCACCCAGTACACCATACTCTCCTGGACAGGGTACCTGTTTACCACAGACTCCAGCCCTTAACTCTCACCTGTAGTTGCCTTTCTTGGTCAGCAGCTCCTTGAACTGGCCCAGGGAGACGGCACGGCCCCGCACCAGGGTCCGGTAGGGGATGGGTTCGCCACAGAAGTAGTAGGCCACAACGATGCTGTCACACAACTGGGCACTCCCACCACCTGCTGCCTTCTTCGGTGGTTTCGTCCTGGAGGCAGAAACAGTGGTTACTGCTGAGCTCAGGGTCCCAGAGGTCATCTCCCCGACGGGCCCAGGCTCCCCAGGAAACGACGGGGCAAGGCCTGCAGGAATGAGCCGCAACACACTCAGAAAGATCATGTATCCAGAGGCCCCAATGCTCACCCACCCATTCAGCTGCATCCAGCCCCCAGGGGCCCTCACCCTGAATGATCTCTCAACCTAGGGTTCCAATCCTATGCCAACCCTGTGATCAAAGACGCAGCGTGGACCCCAGTTCCCTCCCTCCACTTCCTGCCTGCCCCACACCTCCACAGTGCCTCAGCTCACGTGCCGCTCTCCTCCACCACTGGGAAGCTCCTGGCCTCACTGTGGCTAGACGGCTATTGGGCAGCACCCCTGACACAAACCACAGAAAAATGGGCCAGCAGGCTTCTCAGGGCTGGAGCCCACAATAGATCCTTCTACCTGCTTCTTAAGGTGGCCAGGCCACTAGAACATTCAATGTAGCCCCTGCCTCAGGGCTGGACTACACAGCTTATACCCCAGATAAAGCCTACTGCTCCCAAATAAAAACACCTGAAGGCCAGGAACTGGACAAACAATCGTGTTTGGTCTTGAAATAGATCTGCCCCACGGCACAGAGCTTGTCCAAAGACCAGAGGCAGCAGCCAGCCAGATTCCAGAGAAGGGTGTGAGGCCAGCACTATCTCCCACTCAGGCCAGGGTAGGGCCCTCACCGTAATGGGTCCTGAGCCGCCATTCTGTGTTTGGGACAGGTAGCACTCTCTGTCCCCCAGCACCCCTTGTCCTTGTAACTGCTCTAGAGTTGCCCATGTACACATGGGCAAAGTCCTTGGCTCTTGCCAGCTGGACATGGTAAGAAGCTTCCTGAACCAGCATCATATCAGAAAGGCCAACTTAAGTCACACTGGGCTCTCCTCTCCATGGGGACCCGCCCCCCCCGGTGCTCCTGGTCACACACACCATGGAGTCAATCTGTGCGACTGTCCACACCTCAAGCCGCACTCCATGGCGCCCGCTTTCCTTCCCATAGCCCTGAAACCTCAAACCCAGCCTGTCCTGGGAGCCTGCCTTGGGGTCTGTGTGGGCCCATTCTCTCTAGACAGGAGACAGGTTCCTGCTCCTCCAGTGGCCACCCCCGAGGAGTGACCTGGTGGGGACAATCAGAGCTGGCTGGCATTGTCTGGGGTAAGCTTGAGGAGGACTTTGGTGGAGGACTTCCTTTTGCTCTATCTTGAATAGAAATGTAGGGATGGGCAGCCAGCATTGTCTGCATGTGGCCTGCAGCTCCCTAGCGCCCACCCTACTCTATGTATGCCTAGGGAGCAGGTACGTCCCACGTGAGAACACACCCAGGCTCGCTGTGCACACAGCACCTGGACATACAAGCACCACAGGTGCTGATGCTTTCCGTCGGCAGTGTGTCAGAGGAACCATGGTGCAGCCCTGACCCTAAGTCCTGAGTCCTGGCTGGGTGACATATGGGACCTCGCTTGGGCATTTGTCACCATGTGGATGGTCAGTGTCCCGTCTGACAGAGACAGGAAGGAAAGGCCTGTGAACGGCTTGCAGCCCCAGCTCTTCCAGTGCAGTGCCCGGGCTCCCGCCCTGGGAAATGGCTGCTGCTCCACAGGCCCTGGCCCACAGCACAGGCTGCATGAGCAGCACAAGAGGACCCGCAGGGGACGCACGTACTCTGTCTCGGAGAGCTCCGTGTCGGACACTGCTGGCACCACGCTCAGCACGGGCGTGCACACCGGCCTGACGCAAGAGCGCCCCCGCTGGATGACCTCCTGCACATACCTAGGGAACAACCGCGTCAGTGAGCCTCATAGGCCTGGGGCAGGGCCTCTACACTCCACGGTGACAACAAGCGGAGCATGTGCTCCCCAAGAGGTTCCATTACCACCACACAAGGCTGCCACTGTGAGTCGGGCAAACCCCTTCTTGGGTGGTGAAGTGGTCAGGATCAGTCAAGAAATAGATGCTGCCTTCACCATTCAGATTTCCCACATTCTTCATTTGTGGTCAGAGCCCTTGGGCTCCCTGGAATATACTTGGGGAAACCCCTCATCTGAGTAGCTAGATCCTGTCATCTCATCCACACTGAGAAGACATGCCTCTAGCTTCTTCTCTGAGGGCAGAGTTCTTCCCACTTGGCCCTCTGACATGGGCCTGGGTCCTGGAGCATGGTCACTGCTCCTTCCAAAGCAGCCAGAGTCCTGTTTTGGGTCTCACTGGCCAGCAGCTCCTCTCCAAGTGGCCATCCACCCTGGGCATGCACTGTGCAACCCTAACAGTAATTTCTGCTCTGATTCATGTGGGTGGGGGTCACCCAAGGAGGAGCTCAGGGAGGCCTAGAACTTCACTGTCACATCTAGATCTCTGCTCTGTGGCCATTTACAAAAGGCTCAGATGCCCTGGACCGACAACACGTGCAGATGCCAGAGCCACTGGCTGAAACCCCACAGGCGGCTCACCCTCTAGAACACAAGTCACAGAATGGCTCCACTGGCCCCAGAAAGACCATGGTGTTGTGAGGAGCTGGCTAGGTGCTGGTGAAAAGAGGGAACGAGAGCCCTGCCTCCTGGAGATCGCAGCAGAAACGATGTCCCAAGAAGCCCTGGCCACAGGAGGAATTCCAGCCTCCTGCCCCAGCCGCTCCCTAGGCTGCCCTCTGTTGCCCTGTCTGCCTCCAGGTCACAGGGGTCTGCACAGAGCCAGCTGGCTCTATACTGACTGAACAAGATCACAAAGTAAAAAAGTTGGCTGTAAAAAACATTCACCTTCAACCAGCTGGGGACACCTTCAGGCTTCCTGTGCCTGATGAGGTGGATGCTAGGGACAGTTTGCACCTGACACCAGCTTCCCCAGAGCAGCATTACCACCCCCCCCCCCGCCCCAGTGAGGCCCATGGGAGGCAGAGTCAGGAGCCGATGACTGAAGAGTGGGCAAGGGGAACCAGTAGCATCTGAGGAAACAGTGGCCGTGATGCCCGGCCCTGGTGAAAACTACGGATTCCAGGCACCCCAGGAACCATAATCGCCTAGAGATTCCAATGAACCAGCATGTCTGCGAAAAGTGACCTCAAGGCCCAGTTGAAAGAGTCAGGGAAGCCACACTCCTGCCTGGAGAGATTTGTCACTCAAAAGGCGTAGTCCCCTTCTTCCCCCGGAAGAGAGAACAGGGCCTGGCCTAAGGCCATAGAGGCAGCAGGCTGAACCACTCTGCCTCCCGAAAGCCAGAGAGGGCACGGTGAGGAGTGGCTGTGGGGTGCGGGGTCTCTCCAGAAGAGATTTATACTGGCACATATTTTATCACTGTTTACTACTCCACCTGCAAATGGCATGGGTTAAGGCTCCTGAACAGAGGCAGCCAGGACCCACTGGGACCAACACTCTTGAGCTGAGCATGCATAGCAACCAGTGGTGACCTGTGTGACCTCCAGCACTTCCATGCCACTAAGGGGACCCCACAGCCTCCCATAAAGACCCAGAGTGAGTGCAAGCTCAGAAAGCACAGGAGGCATGATTAGGGGACAGACATCCTCTCCTCCCAGGACAGTGCAATGACCATATGCCTCCAGCAGGGCCGTACGGAAGAAACTGGAATTAAACCCAGTACTGCTAGTGGACACCCAGTGTGGCTCTATGTAGGGATCTCAGGCCTCAGGGAGCTCCACCCCAAAGCACAGCCACAGCACCTGGAGGAACCCTGAAAGGTTCAAGCCCTGCTCTCCTCGACAGCCCTGTACCTCTGCTTTGAGGGCAACTTGCTGGCTCTCTTCTCTTCTTCCTCCAGACGCCTGCGGGCCTCCTCCAGCTGGGTGAGGGGATTGGGGGCCGGGTTGGGTGGCATTGTGGGGTCTTGAATGAAGAGATGAGAGGGCTGCACAGAGTTCCGAAGCTGAGCGCTGACCCAAGGGTGCACAGCCCCAGGACGCTCAATGGACAAGGGCCTGGAGCTCTCGTGAATCTGCTGCTTCTTCGCCCCAGAAGACCTTTGAGAGCAAGAAAACAGACGGGGCAGAATGTGAAACTTCGGGCCCCAGACAGGCATTTGGAGCTGGACAGGAGCCAGCAGCATAGGCTGAGCTTAGCACTGATCCCTGGATGCCTGGGTCAGGAATGCCCTGTGATGCTGGCCATTGGAAGCCAGGTGAAGCAATTTCCTCCTAAAGTACATGACACAAACATTCCTTTCTTGCACACTTCTTTTTTGTAACCAATTTTTAACATCTTTATTGAACATACAAATCAATCATATACAAAGACTTTCTATAAAAAAGGTTGTGGTATTTAATGTTCTTTGTGAAAAATCTGAAATATATAGGAAAATCAAAGAAAAAATATTAATAATCCATAATTTAGAAATAGCCACTCAGAATATTGATCTATTTCCTTCCCCATTAAAAAATACTAAACACACTTGGTGTAATTCTGAACATAATTTTCCTCTCTATGTGGTATCATGCCTTTCTCTTTGTTGTTTAACATGGAGAATGTGCTTTACACCCGTAACACGCTATCACACAATCACGTGATGGGATTCCAGTGAAAACATCAGCTTCTTGCAGCTACAGCTGGAAAGGGGGAATCTCCAGGAGCAAAGATGAGAGAACCCAAGACAGCCCCCTTGGAAGTGGGCTGGCCCAATGCTCTCGTGACACCAGAACTGCCTAAAGAAAGATACCCTGGGGAGGTGGACTCCTCCTCCTAAAAAACCCCACAAGGCTAGCCACAGGGAGACCTCTGCCCCCCTCTTTGCTCCCCACTTCCCAAACCCCTACACCTCCATCTTCTCAACCCTTTAAAAAATGTATATATATTATTGATTTTTTACAGAGAGGAAGGGAGAGGGATAGAAAGAAACTTCAATCAGTTGCCTCTTGCACACCCCCTACTGGGGATATGCCTGCAACCAAGGTACATGCCCTTGACCAGAATCGAACCTGGACCCTTCAGTCCACAGGCTGATGCTCCATCCAATGAGCCAAACTGGTCAGAGCTTCTCAACCCTTTTAACTTCCCACCCCCCACCCCCCACCCCTTCATTTCCTTGCCACCCATGCCCCCCAGCTCACCTGCCTTATGTAAGAACTCCTGGGAGGCCAGAGAGGCCTGGTGGGGACACTGAAGGCCATAATTTAAAATAGCCCATCTGATTGATGACAGGAGCCCCTGAACCTGGGAGGCTATTTCTAGATGTACTTCTTAACTCTTCAGCCATAGAAATCCTTCCTTTGGGGTGGGAGGACTGGCCGGGACAGTAAACACATAAGGGAGAAATTCAGAGAAGCTGATCCAACCAGAGCAGGAGAGGGGCTCCTGGAGAGGCCCCCTCACTAGGACAGGCTCTGTGGTTGTAATGAGGTCTGAACACTGGTCGGGGGGGCTCATTCCCAAGGTCAGGCTCACCTGCCTCACACATATTCAGTCTCCCTAACCACGGCCAAAGAATGCTGAGGGTCAGGGAAATCTGAGAGCGAGGAAGGGATGGCCCACCCACTGAAGGACAGATGCCCCCAGTCCCAGGCCCAGGGCCCCTGGGTGTTACCCACCTCTGGCCTAGTCCCATCCTAAGTCAGCACTGTCCACCTTAGGATGGACTAGCCCAGTGGGGTGATCTAGAGCCCAGAGGCATGCACACTAAACAAGAACCTTCTCCCACCCACTGCTGAGGGTATGATCAGGTATAAACACAGGCTTCTGCAGAAGCTTCAGCTGAAGTAAGGGTCAGGTACCTGCCTCACTTCCCTGATGCCTTAGGTCCATGGTCGGCAAACTGCGGCTCGCGAGCCACATGCGGCTCTCTGGCCCCTGAGTGTGGCTCTTCCACAAAATACCACGGCCTGGGCGAGTCTATTTTGAAGAAGTGGCATTAGAAGAGGTTTAAAAAATTTGGCTCGCAAAAAAAATTTCAATCGTACTGTTGGTATTTGGCTCTGTTGACTAATGAGTTTGCCTTAGGTCATTCTCATGTGGAGGTGTCATTTGTGACAGCAGCTATGTGACAGTTTGCCCCCTCCTCAGTGTGGGGCAGCAGTGAGAGGCATGGTGACTTCAGACTGACCTCACCAGTGGGCACTCCTGCCCAGGACACTGAAGCTGCATCCAGGACCCCACCCATCACAGGTCCACACAGGGCAGGCGTCAACGAGTTTATGCTGTGAGAGCGCGAACCGGATGCCTTTGAGTAACTGCTTCCATTGTACATGGTTTGCAGTAAGACAGCAGGTAGCAGCTCGAGAGGGTCGCCAGCCAGTTTGCATGCTTGTGCCCACACCCCCAGAACACAAGTTGCTGCTTACCCGTGGCCAGCCTTCCTGTGCCTGCTGATCTCCTTCTCCCCCTCAATGATCCACTGCATGATCTTCTGGTTCTTCTCTGCATCCTCTGAAGGACCTGGCACCTCAGTACTGGCACTTTTCCCTGACTCAGCCTTCTTGGCATTTCTTTTGGAGGTTGTGCCCGCCTTTCCACTGTGAAAGCAAGACCTGGGAGTCACCTACTGACTTTGCTTACCTCTGCTTAACCCTGTATGGCTCCCTGAACATGGAGGCCTCAACACACGGCGTGTTCTGGCAGCCTCCGCCCCAGCTCTGTGGGGTTACTGGGGTTTGTTTCAGGCGACTCCATGGCAAGAAGTGAAGGAAGGCAGCATTGGCTGGGAGAGCTGGAGCCAAAGATCAGCTGCAGCACCTGCCTGTGTCCTCCCAGGCCAGGTCATCTGCCTGGTGGAGACATCCAGGGCCCAGCCACACCTCCTCATTCAGACACCTCGCTCCAAAATGCACCTTTATCTAACCACACTTCACAGCTGGAGCCGTGGCTGGACCAACATCCCAGGCAGAACCTGGTGCCTATCTCTCCCTGTACCTGAGCTCTTGGCCACGACACGTCTGCAGTCTCTGCAGTTGACCTTGGTTTAAAGGCTTCGAAAGGAGAATTCTAGTCTAGAAAATCAGAACAGAATCCACAGGAGCCACAGTCTCTCACTGCGACCCCTTTCTCCCTGGGAAGGCAATGGACACAAGCCCAAGGAGAATCCACAGCCCCAGTCTCAAAGCATGGCCCTGACCACCCCACTCACCTATAGGCCAGGCTGTCGTTGGCATTGGGGGTGGTGCCCACACTCTCCAAGTGGCTTCGGGTCTTGGCTGTGTGACTGTGCAGCTCCGAGCTCCATGCAAAGCTGCTTTGGACCCGGCGGATGGCCTCGGCCTCAGCCTGCTCCTTGGGCCTGGCCACACCGTGGTGGCTGTGGTGGTGGCTGTGCCTATGAAGATGCAGGCCAGCTGCCTCTAGTTTTGCCCCCAATTTGGGCACGTGCTTACTGTGCCCCAGGGTTGTGCCCCCCAGCACTCCTGACATCTTGGGCATGTGTCCACTGTCAGGGGAGCGGTGGCCAGGCCCAGGTGACTGGCAGCCTGGAGTCCTCATAACCCGCTGCACATGCTCGTCCAGGATGCTCTCGGGGTTCTCCTCATGTGCATCCCGCAGCCCTGTGCAGCCTACGTCTGTGTATCGGGATGGGAAGTTGTGCCAGGCTGGGGCCAAAGGCAGCTTATGACTGGCCCCTAGGGGGGCAGAGGACACGTCGCCATCCTCCCCTTCTTCCTCCTGTAGAGACAAAGTCGAATGTCACCTCTTAACACCAGGTGCACCAAGGAAACCTCATACTTTGGGAAATAAACAAAAAACAACCAAAAAAAATCCCCAAACCACAAAGCCTGTCAGTGCCGAGTCCTAGGGGTCAAGGGGTCAGAAACCCTGAGCCAAGGATGAGGCAAGGGCCAAGGGAAATGCCGGACTTCCAAGCGACTTTTCTGTCCCTGCTGATTGCTGAACAAACTCAGCCAGGCTATCAGCAGGCTAGGCTGCAGGACGGGGTGCAGACAGGATGAGCTATGCTCACCCCCAAGTGTGCAAGGACATGCAACTGCACACCCCAATGATTCAGGGAACACACCACCACTGCCAGTTCAGACCACAGAGCAATCTCTGTACTGTTTTAGTTTTCTTTTATGCTTCTCAATAAAGATCTTTGTTTTCTTTCAGTGAAATTTTCCTGTTCCTCAATTTATATTTGCCATATTTTCAAAGGCCTTTTTACAGAAGAGCTCTTGTTTTTTATCTTGTTATGTATTTCTTGATAAATTCTCACATTAACTGAATTTTATTCAATTCTCTAGAAGTTAACATAACCATTACTGTAACAGAAGCATTTTACCACCTTAATTTCAAAAGATACATATTTAGCCGAGACCGGTTTGGCTCAGTGGATAGAGCGTCGGACTGCGGACTGAAGGGTCCGGGGTTTGATTCCGGCAAGGGCATATACCTTGGCTGCGGGCACATCCACAGTGGGGGGCGTGCAAGAGGCAGCTGATTGATGTCTCTCTCTCATCGATGTTTCTGACTTTCTATCCCTCTCCCTTCTGCTCTGTAAAAAATCAATTAAAAAAAAAAAGATACATATTTATTTTCTCACTTTATTAAATTGTCCAAACCAGAATAATGTTCAGTAAGTTTGGTAATAATTGAAAAGAAAGTGGAACTAAGCTAAACTTGTACTTTAATATAAAAAGACCTCCACAAAATTTCACACTAATGCCAAAGTATCTAAATGTCATTAGAACAGGCTCAGGGTAGAATGGCACTGCAGAGGACAAAGAACAAGAGAAGGGACCTAATAGATGGAGGGTGAATCCACCTCCCCAACCCCCCGGGCACAGGTTGGAGCCACCTCAACAGAGTCCTGAACCCCTAGACTCCCATCCCGTGTCCCCATCCCAATCCCTTTGCTTTGCAGGGCTAAGGGACCAGGAGACTTTTTACTGGGGGTCTTCCCAAGGCACTAAAAGTATCAAAGCCATTTATCCTCTAAAGTGGCAGCAAGCAAGAGGAAACCTCCAAATTCCTGAGGAGTGAGGGGTGTAAACCTTCAGCTGAGATCGATTTTTAATGAGTAGTTCTGCATATGTAAGAATTCAATTTTACAGTTTGGAAGTGTTACAGGTTTACCTAACTGTTCAGCTAATATTTTTTCATTTCCTTCTTTGCTTTTCTTTTAAAAAATTTATAGTAAAAGTTATTTTAAAATTGTATAGTTATCCCTTTAAAAGAAAATGACTATTATTTATAGCATGACTTATTTAGATCACAAATTGCACATGATAACAGAGACTGCACTACAGCTGCTGGACAGTGTGCCACAACGGAGGACTGAGAGACACCTGTGGGAGCAAACTTGCTGGAGCAACTTGGGGCGGCGCACATGACCTAGAGTCCAGCACCCGTTTCTGAAGGCCACTGCAGGCCACTGCATGCAGTAAGCCCACCTGAGCTTGAGGCCATGTGCCTGCTGCTTAGCTCCTAAACTGACAATGAAGACATACAAAAGGCTGTTCATTTGAACACTTCTGTTAAAGAACACCACTGGGTGTTGGCAGCTGGGGCCACCCCTGTCCTGAGAGCTGGTGGTGGTTCCAGACACAGCTGCCTTGCACCTGCCAGGGACACCACAGAGAAAAAAACATCTGAGTCAGACATCAGAAACACACACAGAACACCCACAGCCACAGCTGCCTTCACAATGTCTCGCCTAAATGTTGACCTGCTGAGGACACAAGCACACACAGCCACTGAGCCAAACTAAAAATCTGACAGATTATAACTCAATTCTATGGTAAAAAGGTGGTGAATTCTTCCTTTCTTAAAGTCCATTTAAGAAACATTACATACAATATTTAATGAGCACATTTGTTTTAAGAGTTAACTATGACATGTTCAGGGGACCCCTCACACAAAGATAGCTGACGCCCACTGAAACATTGTGCTACACAAATGAAGACACCAGCTTTGCCACAACATGCAAGTTCGGATTTAGCTCCTTCTAAAATATTCCATACGTTATGGTGACTCTGTTCCCTGCATTTATTTGTTCAGAGAAGGCTATTAAAATGCTGAAACTACGTTCCTAACTAACTATTCCTTCAACAACTCAATAAGGCTCTGATGGACACTAAAAGCTGGCCTCAGTAAGTGCACACTCAGTGTCCTTGGCTCCCACTAGATGGCCTGTCTTTGACTGGCTCCTGAAAGCCTCTCACTCTAGGTCAAAGAAGTCTCACTCTTGCCCTCACACAAGAAGCCAGCATAGTGGGTGCCCTGTTGAGGGACCTTGGACAGATCAATGAATTGTGGGAACTGTGGGGAGGACAGCTGGCACGTGCTCTGCCAGAGTGAGGGTCACCCAATCACCATGAGTGGAGGAAGAAAGGATGCTGGTAAGAAAAATATGCTTGTGTATGTTCATGAGTGCTTGAACATACTTCCATGCAAATTCCTTCCTGGAAATCACCAGTGTCTGGCTATTTATCTTACTCTCAGGTTTGCCTTCCCGATACCATGTTCATATCAGAACATGAATCTCAGGTTCTAATATGTTATTAGAAATCTACCTAACATCTTGATGTGGGGAAAGATGGGAGCCAGGCCCTACGGCTGGAGGCTGAGTGTCATGTCAAGGAGCTCTGGAACCCAGGATCATAGCCACAAGGCACAGCCAGCAGGATTCCCTCCCTATGTGCAGTGCCAGGGGTGGGAAGGAAAGGAATCAGCTGTGACCCTCTGCCCCATGTCTACCCTTATGGCAGTGTCTCTAGTTTCAGGCGCACAGAACTCATCTGGGGACATGAAAAGAGAGAGAGTAAGCCCTCCCGAGGGGTTCTGATGGGGTCTGAGGAGGGCTCATGAACTATATTTTAAATAGGAATATTAGGTGATCGGGTAGAGAAATAATTCCTTCAAGAAACATCACATTTTTGAGTTTCAGGTACTGAGCATAAAATGTTGAGGAAAGAAGGGAAGACAACCATTTCCTTGGTGGTGACCATGTTCCTCCAGCAGGTAATTCCTACCTGCCGAGAGACAAGCAAAAGCCCGTCTACCAATGACACGGAAGCTCACGGCATTCAGGAGGGATTGGGTTCAGCGAATACAGTTCAACAGCTAGGAAGTGCAAGGGGAACAGGGAAGGCCTCACTCCAGGGGCATGCTTGTTACTGATGTCCCAGCACTGAAGCCCTTGAATGTGTATGGAAACGAATTTGTAGAATGACACCCGGGACAACAAAAGCAAGGTATCCCTTCAGCAGTTATGGGCAGAACGATATTTAAGCAAATGAATTACAAATACTACAAAATTCGTAGCATTCAACACTTCATCAAGTGAAGCTACAGGTCAGTAGACAAGATATACAGAAGCCTACATCCAAACCTAAAGCCATTCTGTGCTCTGAGGTGACAAGTGGGAGCTGCGGGCCCTTCCTGCCACAAGCCTGCTCTGCTCTGCACAGGACCCAGTGGTGCGTGAGGGGCCTCCATCCACCAGCACTCAAGGGAAATTTCAGCTCCACCTGCCAAGGGGGCCTGTGGGTGTGGAGGATGTAGCCAGCAAGGCACGGGTGCTCAGACATAGGGTCAGTTGTCTGGCATAGAGGGCTCTGGTAGAGGGGAATGAGCTGGGGCACCAAGAGAAGGACAGCAGGAAGGAATTGGTCCCGGGGTGAAAGCAGAGGCTGGTCAGTCTGCACTTTGGACTTTTCCTATGCCAGATCTCCCTAAGTTGAGCTGTGCGGTGCCTACTTTGGGGACGACAGATGGAGTTGCCTTGGCTTCCCTCTTAACTCTCTTCTCACAAGCAGGTGGAAAAAATACCCCAATCCTGGCGACCAAGGCCACGGCTCTGACACCTGCTGGGTCACTTCCAGGCCCACATTCAGGGCCCAGCCATAAGGACCTCTTCCCAGGGAGATAGCCTAGGCTGGGGGCATTAGAGGGGGTAGATGTCATAGGAAAGCGTGCCTTGGCTAACCATCAAGACAGGTCAAAGCATGTCAGGAGCCAGTGTGCAGTCCAGTAGGGGGAAAGGGGCTCTGGGAAAACCTGGCGGGAGCCCCTCAGGGCCCGCGGGGTAATAAAATAACCCGAAACCACGCTCTGCACGGCCTCCCTGCCCGAGGCTCACTCACCATCCGCACCCGCTTCAGTCGCTCCTCCAGCTTCTCCTCTGCCTCCCGAGTCCGCTGCACAGCCTCCAGGCGGTGGATGAGCTCCGCGGCGAACTTCTGGGGCTCCACGCGGATGTCCTTTGGCACTCGGTGAGTCCGCTGCAAGGAGACACTGCGCATTAGCCGGTCAGGCACATCTTTCAACTACTGCTCTCTGCACCACAGCGGCACTCCAGCACTTTTGGGGCGGAAGAAAATATTAAATCTGAATTTTATTTTAAAGTATTTACTTTCCCCCTTTTTACCTGGGAATTAATCTCCTCACTGCCCCCTATTGTTGTCAGACTAAATCTCTCCCTCACCCATCCCTGATCCAGGGGTGAGAATGGAGCATGACTTCCACGGGCAAAGAATCAGAGACACTGAGCAGGGCAGAACTTGGTCCTGGGGTCAGGTTAGAAGGGCAGTGGTCAGCAAGGCCCTGTGAGTGTGCCCTGGACAGAGGAACTCCAAGACTGGAGTTCCAAAATGGGCCTTCTAATATCACTGGTCAGGAGCTGCAAATATCACAGAGGAGGGAGAAGTGGGAGAGGCAGCCCACAGGCAGGACCTATCTGCTCCCTGCAGTGACCACCCTGCACACAAGAGGGCAGCAGCCTCTGGCGTTTAGATGTATGTGGACCAGGCTGTTGCAGAGGCTGGGAACATAAAATTCATGGTACAGAAAAAAAAAAAATCAGGGGGAAAAGGTAGGATTATGAAGGACTTCCCTTTTCAAGGAATATAATTCTGCAATGTATTTTATAGTGATACACTGTATACCTTTTTTTTATTTATATATTTTTGGGAGTAGCTTTATTTTGAAGTAATGTCATATTTAAAACAGTTACAGGAATAGCACAAGAGTTTCTGTCCCAGAGTCCCTGACTGCTAACCTTTCCCTCACACTGTCATTCTCTCTCACACACACTTCTTTGAGCCAGTCAAAAACAAACTGCACATATGATGCCTGCCTACTCCTAAACACTTTAGAGTGTATTTAACATTAACCCAGAACATTCTTATACCTACAATAGGACAATTATTTAAAAACACACACCCCCTGATAGAATACTGTTGCCTAGTTAGCACATCTTATTCCAATTTCACCAGCTGTCCCAATATAGCAGAACATGTTTTAAAAATCTAAGCCACTGCCCTGGCCAGTTTTTCTCAGTAATCAGTGTCAGCCTGTGGACTAAAGGGCTGTAGGTTTGATTCCCAGTCAAGGACACATACCTCAGTTGCAGGTTGGATCCCCGCCCTCGAGTCAGGACTTGAGCAGAAGCAACCAATCGATGTGTCTCTTTCACATCCATCTCTCCCTCTCACCCCCCAAATCCTCCCTCCCTTCCACTTTCTCTAAAAAAAAAATCAAAGGAAGCCCTAAGTGATTTGGCTCAGTGGATAGAGCATTGGCCTATGGACGGAAAGGTCCCAGGTTTTACTCTGGTCAAGGGCACACACCTGGGTTGTGGACTCGATCCCAGTGGATGGGTTGTGCAGAAGGCAGCCAATCAATGACTCTCTCTCATTATTGATGTTTCTATCTCTTTCTCCCTCTCCTTTCCTCTCTGAAATCAATAAAAATATATTTTTAAAAAGTCAAGTGAAAAAATATCAAGTGAGGATTAAAAAAAAAAAAAAGCCACCAAGATATAAGGATGAGCAAGTTCTGCAGGGGCCTCAGATGAGGCAGGACAGGGAGAAGAAAAAGAGGTGGCCCGGGGACAGGGTGCACACAAGATCTCTGACTCTGTGGGTGGACAGTGGCTATTGAGAACCCTGGCCTTCAGACGTGGAACAAGACAAAGAGACTCATGGTGAGAGCCGAGACCGGTTTGGCTCAGTGGATAGAGCGTCGGACTGAGGGGTCCCAGGTTCGATTCCGGCAAGGGCATGTACCTTGGCTGCGGGCACATCCCCAGTAGGGGGCGTGCAAGAGGCAGCTGATCGATGTCTCTCTCTCATCGGTGTTTGTCTTTCTATCCCTCTCCCTTCTGCTCTGTAAAAAATCAATAAAAAAAAAAAAAAAAAGACTCATGGTGAGAGCTAAAGCCTGAGTGGAGGTGGCGCCTCAAGCCTCTCGTTGGTGGGCTCTGGGCATAGTTCTCGACTCTGCCTACCCGATTCTCATCTGCAAAACAGGAGTAAAGACAATACCTAAAACCACAGAAAGTTTTAAGATGGTAAAAAGATTATGTGAAGGGCTCAGAAACAAATGCCCAAGTGTAAGGCTGATGCTGACCACGATGGACTCAGAGGTGGCCACAGAGGCCTTGGAGGGGCCTGGAAAGGGTTAGAGGCTCAGGGGTGGGAGAAGCTGGTGTTGCCCAGTCGGTGTGGTTCAGTGGTTGAGTGTTGACCTATGAACCAGGAGGGCACGATTCAATCTCCAGGTGGGGCACACGCCCAGGTCTTGGCTCGATCCCCACTAGAGGGTGTATAGGAGGCAGCCAATCAATGATTCTCTCATCATTGATGTTTCTTTCTCCCTACTCAAAAATTGCTTTTCCCCACTGTGAGCGGTTATTTGGAACAATGAAAATATCCTCTCCCTCATCAAACTCTCAATTCATTCATCATGTCAGCATGGATTCCAACTTCCCTGCCACTAACTCTGATGTGCCAGCTATCTAGGGCTTGGCCAGCAGGAGCCCCTCTAAGTGGTTCCTGTGTGTCCCCACTCCCTTAATTTCTGGGACATAAGATGCCCAGTCTCCTCTTCTGCACCCCCCCAGCCAGCCCTAGTCTTGAGTGTAAACGTCCACTGAGCAAAGCTGAGAAGACACTCGCATCACCAGAGGGCAAGGTGAAGATGCCAAGGCTCAGGACCAGATTGCTCCAGGTGACATGAGTAAGGTTGGATGCTCCCCAAGTCACCTGCAGTGCACACACGTGTGTGTATGCGTGCACACACACTCCACACACAGCATCTTCTACTCTTCCCTAAGCAGACACCATCAGTGCCCAGGTTAGGCCAAATCTGTGCCAAGGGTTAGCTGGGAGGTAAGGACAAACCAATATCCTTTCTTCTCAACCATAAGCATTCATTTTTCTTATCTGGAAATTAAAGTATTTGCAGAGACTCTAATCAAGGAATCCTGATTAAGAGTGGATGTGTGCTGTGATTCTAAGAAACAACTACTTTCCCTGCACAGAAACCACAAATGAGTGACCTGTGTCACTCTCAGATGCTGCAGGTACCAATGGGCTAGAGCTGCTACTCTAAGTTTTTCTTATCTTCCCCTAAAAGTCTTTTCCATTCAAAGTTATTGTGGCAAAACAAGAAAAGAGAATTGCTCCATTCATCAACAAAGGAACTGTGTGCAGGCGGAGACAGGCGGTGCCTGGCCACTTGGTGTTGGGCTCTGTGAATCCTCACAAGCAGAAGAACTGCTATCATTAGGAATTGATGAACCACTTTTTATTTTTATCAAAAAGGTGAATTTGAGGCAGCTTTGAAGTCAGGATGTCCATGTGGTAATGCTCACCATTCGGCCACAGAAAGGCTGATGCTCTCTTTATCTTGAGTAAGGCAGCGTTCACAATAACTCGGACCAAGAGGCACCCCTGCCAGGCTTTCTGACAGAGCGACAGCCAGACCTGGGGATTGAGCTTTTGAGGGAGGCTTAGAGTTGCTCTCCTACCTCAAGGAGAAGCACCTTACTTGGCACAATGAGAAAAGGCCACATAGCAGACACTTAAGGGCAACCCTTTATCTTCTGAACTGACAGTGTGGGCTGGGCCCTAAAAGTCCCTCCCCGCCAAACCTGCAGAGTATGATCGAGCGTTAACCATGAGCTATATCTAGATGTAAGTTGAGCTCACAGAAAGTTAAGCAGGTGCCTTTCCCACTGGCCACGGCCACGGCCACGGCAGCCCAGTCAGAATGAGAAAAACAGGCGGGCATGGGTCTGAGAGGACTGGTAAGCCTCAAACTCAGGGACAGGAGGGTGAGAGCTTGCGGTGGAACTTACGGGAATGTGAGGTAGAGGCACTCGCCCGTTGACCTGGACACTCTCCTGCATCTCCCTGCGGTGCTGCTTACGGATCCTGTATGGTGGGATGCCATCCCTGCCAGAAGAAAGAGACAGCCTGGGGTGAGTGCACGCAGAACAGCGCCACAAAGCACAGCTGTGCCGGCTCTGCCACGGGAGGGTCCACGTGGCCTGTTTTACTAAGGCCTGATAGTTAAGAAAGGCTCTTACATTTTTAAAGGGGGAAGAAATATGTGACAGAGACAGCATGTGCCACAAAGCCTGAAATATTTGCTACTGGTTCTTTAAAAAAAAAACACATTTGCTGCCCTCGCTGGTTTGGCTCAGTGGATAAAGCTTTGGCCCTTGGACGAAGGGTCCTAGGTTCAATTCCGGTTAAGGGCATGTACCTCGGTTGCAGGCTCAATCCCTAGCCCATGTCAATTGAGGGCTGGGGATTGTGTCTCCCACATCGATGTGTCTCTCCCCCTCCTTTCCACTCTAAAAACAAACACACAAACAAAACGACATTTGCTGACCAGGCAGGATGCGATTTGCCTACCTGGGAGGGACAGGAAACATTTGAGAGCTGCAAAATAGGCATCCAAAGCAATCTAGAGATCATAGTGAAAGATTTGCAAGGCTTCATTTTTCTACTTTCTTCCAGGGTAAATGGGTCAAGCAGTGTACTCTCTTTGAGGGGTGCTCAAATTAGTTTTCTTGACATAGCTATATGAAGATTTAACTTCTGAAGAATATGATTAAAAATGTCAAATCATATATTGTCTTTAAGATAATTAAATGCACTAACTCAAGACAGATGTCAGATTTTCTTAATTTCTTTATTAAGGTATTACATGTGTCCTTATTCCCCCATTACCCCACCTCACATTCATGCCCCCACCCCCCTGTTGTCTGTGTCCATTGATTAGGCTTATATGCATGCATATAAATCCTTTGGTTGATCTCTCCCCCTTACCGCACTATCCCCTACTTTCCCTGAGGTTTGATGTTCTGACTGATGTTTCTCTGTCTCTGGAACTATTTTTGTTCATCAGTTTATGTTGTTCATTATATTGCATAAATGAGTGAGATCATGTGATATTTATCTTTCTCTGCCTGGCTTATTTCACTTAGCATAATGCTCTCCATCTCCATACATGTTGTTGCAAATGGTTAAGAATCCTTTTTTACTGCAGCATAGTATTCCATTTGTGTAGATGTACCACAGTTTTTTAATCCTCTCATCTGCCAGATGTCAGATTTAACACATAATTCACTGCATGTATACAATCCCTAAAAACTCTCCAGTCCTTTCCCTGCTATTTAAAAACTACTCTGGGGAGCACAGTGGCTACCAGGAGCCAGCGTGTGAAAACATGCCTGCCAAAGCAGGATGACTACCATGGCTTCTCTGGGTTCCTACTTCCTCTCTATTGAAGGAACCCCAGATGGGCCTCCCTGCTCTCCAAGTGCAGTGAATGTCTGTGACCCCGACTCCAGGGTGCTGTGAAGGTCCTGACCCCAACTACTTCCAAAGCACCGCCCACTGCCAGCACATCACCCTCTTCCTGTATGGCGGACACAAACATGCAGCCAGGACAATTCTAACCCCACTTTAACCGCTGGATAGACTAGGGAAGTTGCCACCTTGCCCCCTGGTAACCAGGACACACTTGGTGTGCCTTGGCCAGCCCCACACCGACCAGCACAGCAGTTTCATGGGTAGGCAGGGTGGCAACGTTCTCCCCAGAGCCCTGGGCTGGGTGGAAACGGTGAGCTTTGGTTCAGAACAGGGCGGAGAGAGGCTGTAATAGTCTTTCCCTCCTATCACCGCCTCAATATCCCTGGCTACCAGTGATCCAGTGTGTGCAAGGGGGCTCAAGGGGGCAGGTGTCAGGAAAAAGTGAGTCCAATACATTTAAATGTCTTTACATGTCCTCAGATTTTGTTCAGTGTCCTGAGCAAGCAACTTGTTTGTTTCTCACATACTTTAACGGGGCACTTAAAAATTCCACACTCCTCTCTGGGGATTAGGCGTTATCTTCAGACACCTATGTCTAAAATCCACAAACTACTAAGGTGGTCAGCCATTTTTGTCACGAGGTTAAAATACCAAGAACAGCTGCCCCAACAACAATTTAACACACAATCCTATTTTTTTTGCATCTAATATACATTCAAATGTCATAATTTTATATTCCAAATTTTTGACTTTCCTACATTTCTGACTCATTATAAATCAAGATGAACAAAACAGCAGGAGGAAAACATTTTTAGTTTATTTGTTATTTATTTAAAATATTCTTTTATTGATTTCAGAGAGAGAAAGAAACATCAATGATGAGAATCATTAATCAGTTGCCTCCTGCACGTTCCCTAATGGGGACTGAACTCGCGACCCAGGCACGTGCCCTGATCAGGAACTGGCTCAGGACCGCCTGTTCAGTCTGTCACTCGACCACTGGGCCACGCCGGCTGGGCCTTTTTAAATGTTTACGCCTTCCCCTTAGCAGACATATTTTATTGGATAGAATGACGGTACTTTTCAAGAAAACTGAAAACTGCCCAGGCAGATTAACTTTCATTTTAGTAACAGAGTGTTGGGGAAGAGGAAAACCAGATGCCTGCTACAAACGGTACCCATCTGTGCTTTCAGCAGTTGCGGACATCTGCAGGGCTGCAGCTGAATGTAACCGTGTTATGATACTTTACATTCGCGGCAGGTATTGTTTGAAACCCCAATAATTTCAAGTAAGAAGTTGCTTAAAAACATGTCAACATTTTATCTTAAAGATTTAGAATAAAGGAGAATGAAATGGCCCATGAGAAATACCACATTCAGCAGTTCAACCTGAAGGGACAGATTCATCTAGTGACGTCACTACATGGTCACTGAAACGGAGAGAGCCCAAGACTTATAATGATGGGTGACTAAGTTTGGCTCAGAAACAGCTTATGATAACCTATCCTGTACACTAAAATCGGGATGTCAGAAAAATCCTTAAAGACAGGCAACTGATGGGCAGAGGACCTGAACACAGTTCCCCAAAGAGGACATACAAATGGCCAGTAGACATATGAAGATACTCAACATCACTAATCATTAGAAATGCAAATTAAAAGCACTATGAGATATCACCTCATACCTGCCAGAATGGCTATCATCAATAAGCCAACAAATAACAGTGTTTTCCATAGTGGCGCAGGATGGAGAAAAGGGAACCCTCATGCAGCCACCATGAAAATAGTATGGAAGGTCCTCAAAAATTTTTAATGGAACTACCTAGCAATTCCAGTTCTGGGTATATCCTACCTAATAAAAGAGAAACATGCAAATTGACAATACCTCTCTGCCACGCCCACAAGCCAATCAGGAGCGAATCAATCCAATCAAGATGATGGTTAATTTGCATACCCAAAGAGCAAACACTGAAGACAGCATGGAAGGAAGCCAAGCTCTGCAGAAGGGATGGAAGCTAAAGAGAAGTAAGCTAGTGGGGCAGGGGAGAAGGGAGGGAAGCAGGTGGGGTGAGGGAGAAGTGAGGGAAGCAGGCAGGATGGCAGAGACCACCTCAGGAAGCCCTATCTAATGAAAGAGAAACATGGGGGTGCCAGAAAAAGAGAGAGAGAGCAAGATACTGAAAACCTATTTGAAGAAATAGTGACTGAAAACTTTCCCCACCTGGTGAAAGAAACTGACTTAAAAGTCCTGGAAGCACACAGAACCCCAAACAAAAGGAATCCAAAGAGGACCACACCAAGACACATCATAATTAAAATGCCAAGAGCAAAAGACAAAGAGAGAATATTAAAAGCAGCAAGAGAAAAAAACAGTTGGTTACCTACAAGGGAGCACCCATACAATTGTCAGCGGATTTCTCAACAGAAACGATGCAGGCCAGACGGGAGTGGCAAGAAATATTCAAAGTGATGAATAGCAAGAATCTACAACCAAGATTACTCTATCCAGCAAAGCTATCATTCAGAATTGAAGATCGGATAAAGTGCTTCGCAGATAAGAAAAAGCTAAAGGAGTTCATCACCACCAAACCAATATTATACGAAATGCTGAAAGATATTCTTTAAGAAGAGGAAGAAGAAAAAGGTAAAAATATAAATTACGAACAACAAATACACATCTATCAACAAATGAATACAAAAATCAAGTGAATTAATAATCTGATAAACAGGATAAACTGGTAAATATAACAGAATCATGGACATATGGAATGGACTGACAATTTTTGGGGAGAAAAGGGGTGTGGGAAGTACAGCAAGATACTGGACAAAAATCTTGCAACAATGGGAGAGGACAGTGGGGAGGGGGAAGGGAGGGTGGAGGGTAGGATGGGTACAGGGTGGAGGGGAGCTATAGGGGGATAAAAAAGGGGTATCAATGTAATTAATAAACTGAACAATAAATATTAAAAAAATAAAAATAAAAAAATAAATAAATAAAATACCAAACCAGTATTATATGAAATGCTGAAAGGTGTTCTTTAAGAAGAGGAAGAAGACACCGAACCGGTTTGGCTCAGTGGATAGAGCGTCGGCCTGCGGACTGAAAGGTCCCGGATTCGATTCCAGTCAGGGGCATGTGCCTTGGCTGTGGGCACATCCCCGGTTGGAGGTGTGCAAGAGGCAGCTGATCGATGTTTCTCTCCCATCGATGTTTCTGACTTTCTATCCCTCTCCCTTCCTCTCTGTGAAAATATTTAAAAAAAAAAAAAAGAAGAGGAAGAAGAAGAAAAAGGTAAAGATAAAAATTATGAACAACAAATACACATCTATCAACAAATGAATATAAAAATCAAGTGAATTAAAAATCTGATGAACAGAATAAACTGGTGAATATAATAGAATCAGGGGCATAGAAAGGGAGTGGACTGACAATTCTTGGGGGAAAGGGATGTGAGGGGTGCGGGAAGAGACTGGACAAAAAGTGTACACCTATGGCTGAGGACAGTGGGAGATTGATGAGGGCAGAGGATGGGATGGGTACCAGGGGGAGGGGAGCTATGGGAGGGAAAAAAGAGCAACATTGCAATAATCTGAACAATAAAGATTTATTAAATTTAAAAAAAAATAAAAAATAGAGAAACATGCAAATTGACCATACCTCTGCCACACCCATAAGCCACGCACACCAGCCAATCAGGAGCGAATCAATCCAATTTAGATGGCGGTTAATTTGCATATCCAAAGAGCAAAGACTTTATATAGATAGATAGATAGATAGATAGACAGACAGACTAGTGGCCCGGTGCATGAAATTCGTGCACATTAAAGGGGTATTAATTAGAGGAAATAATTTAATATTGCTATTTGCTCTTTCTCTATAATAGAAGTATCAGAGACTAAAGAAAATTAGTAAAATGTATATGAAAACCTTCCTCCTGTCAGAGTCTGGGGCGCACCATGGGGCCCAGAGTCAAGTCCCCACTCACTCACATGTGCCTCAAAATCACGGGAGACCCAGACCCAACCGCCCTCCCCGCCTACACATTGGGGTAGATCCAGACCCCGCCAGTCCCACTCTTGTCAAGCCACCCAGGGCAGGGTGTGTCCTCAGGTCCCCTGGCCCAGCACCAGGATGGGGGACGTGGCCTGAGGTCCCCCATCAAGTCCCACCAGGTGGGAGACACGACCTGAGATCCCCTGTCAAGCCCCCCTGGGTGGGGGACATAGCCTGAGGTCCCCCATCAAGCCCCACCAGGCAGAGGAGCACAGCCTCAAGTCCCCCAGCCCAGCACTGGGAGGGAGGCGCAGCCTCAGGTCCCCCGTCAATCCTCATTGGCACAGGGGCACAGGCTCAGGTCCCCTGTGAAGGCCCGCTGGGTGGGGAGCACAGCCTGAGGTCCCCTGTCAAGCCCAGCCAGGCAGGAGGGGCACAGCCTCAGGACCCCTGGTCTGGTGCTGGGGCAGAGGCTATGAACTGAGGTCCCCCAGCCTGGTGCCGGGGTGGGGGTACGGCTTGAGGTCCCCTGTCAAGCCCTGCCAGGTAGGGGAGCAACCTGAGGCCCCCTGTCAAGCTCTGGCAGATGGAAGAGAACAGTCTGAGGTCCCCTAACCCAGCAACAGGATGGAAAGCGCACCTTGAGGTCCCCTGTCAAGCCCTGCTGGGTTGGGAGTGTGGCCTGTAGACCCCTATCAAGCCTCACCAGGTGGGAGGCATGGCCTGAGGTCCCCCAGCCTGGAGCTGGGGTCGGGGGAACAGCCTGAGGTCCCCTAGTCCAGCACCAGAGCAGGAAGCACACCTTGAGGTTCCCTGTCAAGCCCTGCCAGGTGGGGGGCGTGGCCTGTGGTCCCCTGTCAAGCCCCTCTCTACTGGGGGAGGGTGTAGGCCTCCCTTCCCTCCTGCTGTGGCCACACCCCCTGCCGGCCTCCCATCCAGCTGCCACGACCACCTCAGGCTCTCCGAGAGCAGGTATGCATAAGGAAGGCTGGGCTAGGATAATTGGGAGGGGGTGATGGGAGCCAGCATCCTGGCTGAGCAGGGCCTCACAGCCTCTCTGCTTCAGCTCCCAGCACCCCGGACCTAAGGAGTAGTGCTTTCACAGGAGCCTGGCAGGCACTGGATATGGCGATGCCTTAAAAACAGAAGAAGCCCCCTTTAACTCTGGCTGGAACTTATGGTCAGGAGAAGCAGCCCAACATCAGGGCTGAAATAAAACCTTGGGCAGCCTCTGGAGGGGGCAAACCAACAGTAAAAGGCATCTTTGAAACAAAGACATTTGAACGTACAGTGGATATTAGGTGATATTAAGGAATTACCTTACCTTTTCAAAGTGTGACAATAGCTGAATATTTACTTCTTTTTAAAAGATACTCATCAGAGGATATTTAAGTGGGAAACAAATTTCTTTGAAAGTATGGTGTTGTCCTGGCCCAGCCCTCCCCACACCACGGATGCCTCAAGGACCGAGCCTCTCCCACTGGCTCGCTAGGCCCTGGAAAACACCCTGCGCAGAGGCGTGGTCCCTGCCGGTGTAAAGCAAAGTGTTCGGAAGGGAAGTGTTCACTGGCTTCCAGGCAAGCTGTGGCCACGCCCCAGTCACGCCCCCCGCTCCTGATTGGCTGGTAGCATAGCCAATCAGGAGCCAAGGTACGGTCACATTTGCATGTTACTCTTTTATTAGATAGGAGGATATGAAAAAACCCTAAACACTAATTCAAAAGCATATGTGCATCCCTACGTTCATAGCAGTATTATTTACAACAGCCAAGACAAGGAAGCAACCAGGTGCCCATAAAGAGATGAATGGCTAAAAAAGTTGTGATACACCCTAGCTGTTCTGGCTCAGTGTATAGAGTGTTGGCCTGCGGATGCAAGGGTCCCAGGTTCGATTCCATTAAAGAGCACATGCCTGGGGTGCAGGCTCAGTCCCAGTAGAGGACGTGCAGGAGGCAGCCAATCAATGATTTACTCATTGATGTTTCTATCTCTCTCTTCCTCTCCCTTCCTCTCTGAAATCAATAAAAGAAGATATATATATATATATTTTAAAAAGTTGTTGCCTAACCGGTTTGGCTCAGTGGATAGAGCATCAGCCTGCAGACTGAAAGGTCCCAGGTTCAATTCTGGTCAAGGGCATGTATCTTGGTTGCGGGCACATCCTGAGTAAGGAGGTGAGCAGGAGGCAGGTGATCTCTCATCGATGTTTCTAACTCTATATCCCTTGCCCTTCCTCTGTAAAAATCAATTTATATATATATGAAAAGCAGTGTGGTAAATGATTGTATGTTTAAAAAACAGTTGTGATACGTGTATAAAATGGAATATTACTCAGCCACAAACAAGAATAAGATCTTACCATTTGTGACCTGGAGCCGTGGTCGGCAAACTGCGGCTCGTGAGCCACATGCAGCTCTTTGGCCCCTGAGTGTGGCTCTTCCACAAAATACCAGGACCTGGGCAAGTCTATTTTGAAGAAGTGGCATTAGAAGAAGTTTAAGTTTAAAAACTTTGGCTCTCAAAAGAAATTTCAATCGTTGTACTGTTGATATTTGGCTCTGCTGACTAATGAGTCTGCCGACCACTGCCCTAGAGGGTATTATGCTAATTGAAATAAGTCATTCAGAGAAAGACAAATACCTTATGACTTCACTTATGTGGGGAATCTAAAGGACAAAATAAACTAATAAAATAAAAATAGGCTCATAGATGCAGAGAACAGACTGATGGTTGCTAGCGGGAGAGGGGATTGGGAGACTAGGTGGACAAGGTGAAGAAATTTAATACTCATTACAAAACAGTTGCAGGGATGTCAAGTACAGCATAGGAAATAGTCAATAACATTGTAATAATTATGTATGGTGCTATAAAAATATCAGGGAGAACAATTTGTAAAGTATATGATTGTCTAATCACTATTCTGTACTCCTGAAACTAATACAAAATAATATTGAATGTAAATTATAGTTGAAAAATACTCATTTAACAAATATCTATTGGATTTACTTCAACCACTACTGATTGGTTTTGAAGGTCAACAAAATATTCAAGAATGTTTAATGATGAGATAAAAAAACAAACACACAAACAGCAGGTGCCCTAGCTGATGTCTCAGTGATGAGAGTGTGGCCTGCACACCAAAGGGTTGTGGGTTCGATTCCCAGTCAAGGGCATGTACCTGGGTTGCAGATTTGATCCCTGGCTCCAGTCATGGTGCATGTAGGAGGCAACTAATCAACAGTTCTTTCTCACATCAATGTTTCTCTGTTTCACAAAATCAATGAAAAACTATCCTTGGGTAAGGATTAACAACCACCACCAAAAAAATACATATATACACCCACAAAGATAGGCAAACGAAAGGTATGAATTATAAAAATGGCATGTTAAGTGGGACATTCTTTTTTTGGTTAATCCTCACAATTTATTTATTTATTTATTTTGGGGGGGTGTCAATATTCTTCCATTGAGTTTTAGAGAGAGGCGGAGAAGGGAAGAGGGGGTGGGGAGTAGAGGGAGGACAGGGAGAGGGGCAGAAACACTGAGTAGTTGCCTTCGCATGCACTCCCAGACGAGGGCCAGGGATCTAGCCTGCAACTGAGGTACATGCCCTTGACCGGCATTAAACCCAGGACCCTTCAGTCCGAGTGCTGATGCTCTACCCACTGAGCCAAACCAGCTAGGTCAAGTGGGACACAATATAAAAGTATGTATTAGCCCAGCCGATATGGCTCAGCAGCTGAGCCTTCATCTATGAACCAGGAGATCACGATTCAATTCCCAGTCAGGGCACATGCCTGGATTGTGGGCTCAATCCCCAGTGGGGGGCATGCAAAAGGCAGCCAAATGATTCTCTCTCATCACTGATGTTTCTATCTCTCCCTATCTCTTCCTCTTTGAAATCAATAAAAAATAGTTTTTATTTTTTAAGAAAAATTATCTTAAATATAATGTTGCATGCAATAGACATTAGTATCTCAAAGAAAAATGATTTTAAATATGTTGTTACATACAATAAACACCAATTATTCAAAAACATGATCTTACATATATTACCTGCAATAAACATTAATATTTCAATAAAAGAATTTTAAGTATAATATTACCCAAACTATACTAACATAGTATGATATCATAAAAGTTGTAGGAAATATTAAAAATCTGCAAATAACAGGATTACTTCTATTATATTCTAGAATATTCCCTCCTCCCGCTCTATTTTTGTTCATCCGTTTATGCTTTCATTATATACCACAAATGAGTAAGATCATATGATATTTATCTTTCTCCGAATGGCTTATTTCACTTAGCATGATGTACTTCAGTTCCATCCATGCTGTTCCAAAAGATAAGAATTCCTGAGAGGAACCAAGATGGTGACATAAGTAAACACCTATCTTGCTGCCCCACATAGCAATTTCAAAACTACAACTTAACAACAGAACAAACATCATCCAGAATCACCGGAAAGCTGCCTGAGTGAAAATTCCACAAAAAAAAAGGTAAAGATAGGACACTGTGACTTAGAGGAGCCGTGGAGGGCAGAGTTGAAGAAACACTCGCAATCAGAGGTTTGGAGCCCTACGTACGCGTGAGAGAGCAGAGAGGGTGGGCGGCTGCAAAGACAAAGGCGTCCCACTGCACTGATTCCCCAGTTCCGGGCGAGATCTGGGGAACCCACACTCATATGGGGTGAAACTGGATAGTAGGGGAACACGCTGAAACTTGGGCGCTGCAAGGGTCTGTGAGCTTGTGGAGCGGGCGAGCGTGTGGAGAGGGCATGTAAACTTGGGAACAGCAGAGCTGCATGACTGTGCAGAGAGGACTTATGACTTGCTCTCTCATTTGGGAAACCACCGGACTGCAATGTTTTACAACCTTGGGTGAGACGTTGGGTGTTAAGACTCATTTGGGGAGAGGCTGAATTGTCCGGCAGTGGGTAGAGCTCAGCCGTAGCTTTCTCTCAGAGGTGCTTGCAGCCATTACCACCTGGCACAGAGACCCAGGTGCCACACAGGGCAAAGCTGACGCTGCCTCCTCAGCTAAGAGACTCCGCCCATCCAACCTGAGCACAGCTAACCCTCACAGCCAATTGGCCTGGAGGTCAAACCCTCCTAGTGCTAACAATAATCTAGGCTTAACTTCAACAAGACGGTGCAACCCATAAAGGGCTGCAGCAAGAGTATCCACCTCAGGTAACTGGGGAGGCTGAGCCACTATCTCTTAGAGGACATCTACCACACAAAGCTAATCAACCAACTCAGGAAAGCAGCCACCATGCAGAAACATGGAAAGAAGTCAGATGTGAAAGAAACGGAGGGGGAAAAAAACGACTGGACATAGAGCTCAAAACCACGGTTATAAGGTTTTTCAAGAGGCTCCTAGAAAAAGCCGATGAACTTAATGAGACCTACAAGGAAATGAACAAGACCTACTAGGAAATGAACGAGACCTAGGAGGATATGAAAAAGGACCAACTAGAAATTAAGCATACACTGACTGAAATAAAAAATATTACACAAAGACCTAAAAGCAATCTAGAGGACCACAAGAATTAAGTCAAAGATTTGAAATACAAAGAGGTAAAATCCACTCAGTCGGAAAAGCAAGAAGCCAAAAGAATCCAGAAAATTGAAAATAGTGTAAGAGGCCTCTGGGACAACGTCAACCATACCAACATCCGAATTATAAGGGTGCCAGAAAAAGAGAGAGAGCAAGATAATGAAAACCTATTTGAAGAAATAGTGACTGAAAACTTTCCCCACCTGGTGAAAGAAACTGACTTAAAAGTCCAAGAAGCGCACTGAACCCCAAACTATAGGAATCCAAAGAGGACTACACCAAGACACATAATTCAAATGCCAAGAGCAAAAGATATAGAGAGAATATTAAAAGCAGCAAGAGAAAAAAAAGTTAGTTACTTACAAGGGAGCACCCATACAATTGTCATCAGATTTCTCAACAGAAACGATGCAGGCCAGACAGGAATGGCAAGAAATATTCAAAGTGATGAATAGCAAGAATCTACAACCAAGGTTACTCTACCCAGCAAAGCTATCATTCAGAATTGAAGATCAGATAAAGTGCTTCGAAGATAAGAAAAAGCTAAAGGAGTTCATCACCACCAAACCAATATTATATGAAATGCTGAAAGATAGTCTTTAAGAAGAGGAAGAAGAAAAAGGTAAAAATAAAAATTATGAACAACAAATACACATCTATCAACAAATGAATATAAAAATCAAGTGAATTAATAATCTGATGAACAGGATAAACTGGTAAATATAACAGAATCATGGGCATAGAGAGGGAATGGACTGACAATGCTTGGAAAGAAAAGGGGTGTGGGAGGTGCAGCAAGAGACTAGACAAGAATCATGCACCTATGGGAGAGGACAGTGGGGGGAGGTGAGGGCGGAGGGTAGGATGGGTACTGGGTGGAGGGGAGCTATAGGGAGGGAAAAAGGGGAACATTGTAATTAATAAACTGAACAATAAAGATTAAATTTAAATATATATATAAGAATTCCTTCTTTTTAATAGCAGTGTAGTTAGTATTCCATTGTGTAGATGTACCACAGCTTTCAAATCCACTCATCTGCTGATGGGCATTTAGGCTGTTTCTAAATCTTAGCTATGGTAAATTGTGCTGCTATGAACACAGGGGTGCATATATCCTTTCTGATTGGTATTTTTGGTTTCATGGGATATAGTCCTAGAAGTGGGATTATTGGGTTAAATAGTCCTTATTTTCTTTCTTATTTCATCTATGACTCCTCAAATTTTTCATATGACAAAAAAGGCTGGATGGAGAAGTCTCCCTGTGACCAGCTGGCAGCTTGTTGTTCTAGGCCCTATGAGGTTTCAGTCTTGTGGGGAAAGAACCCTGTGTAAGGTATATTCTATATCTTTCCCCTGTACTCACTATTTTTCCTCTGTGCCTACTTGGGGCTCCTGCCCTCTCTGCAGTTTTCCTGTTATTCTCATTTCAGGTGTCACGAGAGCTAAGGGACCAAGAAGAGTAGCTTTAGAGTTGGCTCCCTGCAACCTCCTACAGCTGCATCCAGCTTAATTGTTCGTTCCCACCCACACAAGTAAGAGACATAGAAATATCTGCCCTTCCTACCCTTACTTGCTGACAGTACTTTGGTCTCAACCCTTCTGCTCACAGGTCTAATAATAAACTTGGCTTTTTAATTTCACTTGGCCTGTTTCTCTCAGCATCGACCTAACACCCTGCAGTCAGTGAGCTCACACCTACCTGCTCAATGTCATAGCCAAAGGCTTTCTGGCCTGAGGCTGGAGGGTGTCCAGGAGGCAGCCCCCACCCCTAGGGCCCAACCCTGAACAAATACTTCCTATCAGTGCTGGTCAAATAGCTGGGCAAGTCTGACATCATGGGCAGCAGGATCAAAACCCCAAATGACTTCATCAGGTGGGACAGGCAATGGCCTCATCTAGAAAGACAATGTTTGACACCATCAAGCTTCTAATGTGCACTTGTACCCCAACAAGCCATCCGCCAATGTGAAGGAGATGTCAGAAAACAAGTACTTTCCCACAAAACGAGAGGATGAAAAATCTGCTGCCACCACAGAGAATACGGAGGCTCAACGTGGCTGTTTGTGGTCACTGAGACCTCTTGGACATACGAAGCCTCGGTTGAAATATCCGGGCACTGGGCCAGCACACAGAACCAGCTGTACCAATTTCCTCCCTTGCTTACATCTTCCTATCTCCCCATGGTGAGATGATAGGAGACTACTCACCTAGATGACCATTTCTAAATTTAAAAAACTGGTAAAGACATAACAGTGAGGACATGAAACGCACCTGCATAGCAGTGCAGCCTTCCAGGGTCACATACGCCTGGGGAGGCAGTCACCCTCTGCTTGGCCGCTAACCAGTGCTGATCTTTAAAGTGAACCCCACACTATAAAAACCAAAGAGAAAAAAAGAACCAAAATGCTCTAGCCCAGGCAGCCTTAAAATTTGTTTCAATGTCACCACATGGTTTCTCCTCTTTCAAAGGTTCCTGTAACCTTGGCCTTGGAGAAAAGCAACTAATGCAAAACTCAATTCTAGTTTATGTTAGGATTTAAAAAAAAAAAAGTTTTCATTGATTTCAGGGAGAAGAAGGGAGAAAGAGAGAGTTAAGAAATAGTGATCGGCTACCTCTCACATGCCCCCCCCCCCCCCCCCCCCCCCCCGCACTGAGGATCTAGCCTGCAGCCTGAGCATGTGCCCCAACTGGGAATCAAACCGGTGACCTCCCAGTACATAGGATGACACTCAACCAACTAAGCCACTTGCCAGGCTATGTTAGGATTTTAAACAATACTGCCCGCAGTGCAGCTGGTCTGTATGCATGTCAGATGCACTAACACCAAGTTGGGAGAAAGGCCACAAGTCACTTTCCGTCAAGATAAAGCCCCAGCTCAGACTGGCACAAGCTACCGGCTCCATGAGGGCTGCACTCACCCAGGCAGGGGGGACTTACACACTGCTGTCAGTAAGGGACAGGCTGTCCGCGTCGCTGGAAAGGCTCTGCTGCTCACTGTCGTTGGTGCTGGTGGCTGGAGCGAGGGCATAGCCAGAGTTGACGTAGTAGGGGTTGACCGGCTCCCGCCAGGATCCGTATCTACAAAGAAGGAAGGCATGTCAACAGCAGCCCAACATCATCTTCTACTAACCCACACTTTCAGAATCATATGGATATCCTTGTATACACACTACAAATGCAAACAATTCAAGAAAAAGTAAAAAGGGCTGGCATCTTCCTCCTGCCTCCCATCTCTCAGTGGGATCGGCTAAGCTCCAGGCATCTTCCAGGTCTTTCCTCTGCATTTAAGTAGATGTGTAAGTGAACACACAGATTATTTGGATTTGCATTTTTATGCATGTAACTAGGAGCATGACACAGTTGTCCTGCTTGTCCTTCTTCTAAAGAGCAGACTTGTTTGCGCAAAGTACACTCAACCTCCTGGCTGTTCCAACAGCAGCATCAACCCTGCCCACTCCTGGTGTAGGCCCACTTCAAGGCAGCCAGGACGCCTGTGCCCATGTCTGAGAGCACATGTCTGAGAGCACATGTCTGAGAGCACATGTCTGAGAGCACATGTCTGAGAGCACATGTCTGAGAGCCCATGTCTGAGAACACATGTCTGAGAGCCCATGTCTGAGAGCCCATGTCTGAGAGCACATGTCTGAGAGCACATGTCTGAGAGCCCATGTCTGAGAACACATGTCTGAGAGCACATGTCTGAGAACACATGTCTGAGAGCACATGTCTGAGAGCACATGTCTGAGAGCACATGTCTGAGAACACATGTCTGAGAGCACATGTCTGAGAGCACATGTCTGAGAGCACATGTCTGAGAGCACATGTCTGAGAACACATGTCTGAGAGCACATGTCTGAGAGCACATGTCTGAGAGCCCATGTCTGAGAGCCCATGTCTGAGAGCCCATGTCTGAGAACACATGTCTGAGAGCACATGTCTGAGAACACATGTCTGAGAGCACATGTCTGAGAACACATGTCTGAGAGCACATGTCTGAGAACACATGTCTGAGAACACATGTCTGAGAGCACACGTCTGAGAGCACACGTCTGAGAACACATGTCTGAGAGCCCATGTCTGAGAGCCCATGTCTGAGAGCCCATGTCTGAGAGCACATGTCTGAGAGCCCATGTCTGAGAGCCCATGTCTGAGAGCCCATGTCTGAGAACACATGTCTGAGAGCCCATGTCTGAGAGCACATGTCTGAGAGCACATGTCTGAGAACACATGTCTGAGAGCCCATGTCTGAGAGCCCATGTCTGAGAGCACATGTCTGAGAACACATGTCTGAGAGCCCATGTCTGAGAGCACATGTCTGAGAGCACATGTCTGAGAGCACATGTCTGAGAACACATGTCTGAGAACACATGTCTGAGAGCCCATGTCTGAGAGCACGTCTGAGAGCCCATGTCTGAGAGCCCATGTCTGAGAGCACATGTCTGAGAGCCCATGTCTGAGAGCACATGTCTGAGAGCCCATGTCTGAGAGCACATGTCTGAGAGCCCATGTCTGAGAACACATGTCTGAGAACACATGTCTGAGAGCCCATGTCTGAGAACACATGTCTGAGAACACATGTCTGAGAGCACATGTCTGAGAGCACATGTCTGAGAACACATGTCTGAGAGCACATGTCTGAGAGCACATGTCTGAGAGCACCACAGAACGGAATGTAGGGGATGGCGGGGGAAAGTGCGTAAGTTTAACAGAATGTTCATTCTGTCTTCCAGTCACTCCCTGGGTGGCACATTCACCTCCAATTGTCATGTGATTAGCCAGAAAATGACAATTTATTTTAGTTAACAGTCAGGCTGGCAGTTTTGGTTGTCGTTTAAATTCCTCCCTCTGTAAGTTACCCATTCACACCTTTTGCCCATTTTTTTTTTTACTGTGCTGATTATGAGTTTCTTAATGATTTTTTAAAAATCATTTTTATTGATTTCAGGGAGAGGGAGGGAGAGGGAGATAGAAACATCCTGTCTAATAAAAGGGTAATATGGCCAAGACCGGCTTGGCTCAGTGGTAGAGCGTCGGACTGCGGACTGAAGGGTCCCGGGTTCGATTCTGGTCGAGGGCATGTACCTTGGCTGCGGGCACATCCCCAGGGGGGGGCGTGCAAGAGGCGGCTGATCGATGTTTCTCTCTCATCGATGTTTCTGACTTTCTATCCCTCTCCTTCTGCTCTGTAAAAAATCAATAAAATATATTTTTTTAAAAAAAGGGTAATATGTTGCCCTGACAGGTTTGGCTCAGCGGACAGAGCATTGGCCTGCGGACTGAGGGGTCCCAGGTTGGATTCCAGTCAAGGGTATGTAACTTGGTTGCCAGCACATCCCCAGAGGGATGTATAGGAGGGCAGCTGAGCAATGTCTCTCTCTCTCAATCGTTCATCAATGTTTCTGGCTCTCTATCCCTCTCCCTTCCTCTCTGTAGAGAATAACAACATATATATATTTTAAAAAGGTAATATGCAAGTTAACCATCACTCTGTCACAAAGATGGCAGCACCCATAGCCACAAGATAGTGGCACCCAGTCCTCTCAGCCCCGCCAGAGTCCCCCAGTCCTGGGGGCTGACTGCTGACAGTGGTGGGTAGCAGGAGCAGCCTAGCGGAATGCTTGCTTCGTTGCTGCGGTGATGAGGAAGGGGCCTCTGGGCCACGGATGGGCCTCTGAGCTGCGGAGAGCCTCTGGGCAGTGGGCGTGGAGCGGCCAGGTCCCGCAGAGAGCTACTGGCACCCAGATTCGTGCACAGGGCTACTAGTCATAATGAGAAAGAATCATTAATAGGCTGCCTCTTGCATGCCCCCCTATGGGGGATTGAGCCCACAATCTGGGTATGTGCCCTGACCAGGAATTGAACCAGTAACCTCTTGGTTCCTGGGTTCATGCTCAACTGCTGAGTCACACCCAGCTGGGCTCTTAATGATTTATATCGGTCTTTAAATATTCTTACTATTAACCTCTGGCTACGCATATAAAAGATTTTTTTCCTCTAAAGTTACTTAAAAAAAAATCCTCAACCAAGGATATATTTATTGATTTTAGAGAGATAGGGGGAGGGAGGGAAGGCGGGAAGAAGGGAGGGAGAGGAAGAAACATCAACGGGGCAGAGAAACACTGACCAGCTGCCTCCTGTCCACGCCCTGACTGGACACTGAACCTGCACCTGCAACCTTTTGGTGTATGGGACGGCACTCCTACCACCTGAGCTACTTGGCTAGGGCTAAAGTCACTTTTAAAAAGTATCTCGTTTATGTTAATTTTGGACATACAAAATGTTTTATTTTTATGAAATCAGATTTAGAAACCTCTTCCTTTATAGATTTTTCCCCAACCTTACATAGGTAGACCTTCATCATTCCAAATTATAAATATACTAGGGGCCCTGTGCATGAAATTCATGCACTGGGGGTGGGTGGTCCCTCAGCCCAACCTGCCCCCTCACACATACTGGGAGCCCTCAAGGGATGTCCTACTGACCACTCACCCCCAGCCTGCCCAAGGCCTAAAGCCATCACCCTGCAATGGGGCCGATGGCTGGCTCACCCCAGCAGGGGGGCCCCCCCCGGCCCCCCCCGCCCCGACCCAAGCCTTTGCCCCAGTGAGCACGAGGTCCTGGCCGCCTCGGCCCCACCCCACTGGCCCTGGCTGCCCCGGGCCGTGCGCTCACTGGCTGGCTCTGCCCCAGCTCCTGTTTGGCTTGTGGGCGTGGCTTGATAGGAGGTATGGCTAATTTGCATATTACTCTTTTATTAGATAGGAGGATTCTTCTATCTTAATTTTTAAAAATTTAGTTCTTTACCTGAAATGCATGTGGATGTAAAATCTACCTCACTTTCTTGCATCAAAATGGAAAGCCAGTTAATACTAAATACTGAATCTTTCTCTGCATTATATCTGGACTTCCCTCAAACACATATCTATTCTAGTGTCTACACTGATCTATCTACACGTCAGCTTTCCTGACCCCCTCATTGCTGCCTTGGCCTTGTGTCCCAACATCACCTCTTCTTCCCAAAGACTGTCCTTAAATAGCCACTCTGTCAGGCCTCTAAGGTCATGATGAAAGTGGGATAGGACTAAGGTTGTCTGAAGACCCCATGTCTATGCAGGAGGCTGGGGTTTTCATGCTGCATGCTCAGTGATGTGCACAATGGACCCGTCATAGTCCCCACAGCCCCAGCCTCACTTCTGATTAGAGTTGTTGCTCACAGCCCTTGAGCACTTGCTCTACTGGTGAATGACAGGCTGTTCTGACTGCCAGGACCTGGGATGTGTCTGTCACCCTGTCCTTTGGACTTCAATGTCCTCAGTGTAGAAAGAGGAGAGACCAGATTGTTTCTAAGCTGACAAAATCCCTGTGGACACCCATTGCCTGATGAACAGCCCCATTTCATGTCATGTGCATACCCAGGAAAAGGCACTTTTATTAATGAGACTGCAGGATACCCTGATATCATGACACCTATCACGCAGGACATGTGGAGCTGGGCTGGGTCAGACAGTGGGTTTGGAAGGCAGGCCCACAGAGGAGGGCTGTGTTCCCTGGGGGCCTCGGCAAGAGTAGCACCTGGGGCCACGAACCCCAAAACAGTACCAACTATGGTCAGTAACTAGGCCATATATGTTACCTACCAGCTCAGGAAGCAGATGCTTATCAACCCAGCATCAGAGGGGGAGCAACACCCAGGGGGTCAGTCACTATCCAACACACACAGTATTTCTGACCCACCCAATGTAGCCTGAGGGCATCCTTGGAGGCCACTAATATATTCCGGCCCAGGGAGGGCAAAGGCAGGGCTATGAAGGCTCTTAGGAAAGCATCATGTCCAAAGATTTATAGAAAGGACAGGGATATCTTTAGGATGTGGACAGTCTGTCCCTAGGTCCTGTTTACACCTCCTTGTCTAGACTGTATCAGACACAGAGCAGAAGAAATGATATGCAATGTCACCTTCTTTGCTTTAAATATCAAAAACTCATTTTTTTAAATGATAGTTATTCTTCTGGCACTTAAAAAAATAAAACCACCAATATCATCACCCAACAGCCACCATATTGAAATTCAAATTACAGGCCAAGTGCTGAATTGTTTGTTTTTCAGTTTCCTTTTTACATTTAAGGAATATTACACTTTGGTAACTTTGAATAAACACTCATTCGGTCAAACAAAAATAAAAATTCAAATTAAAGAGAAAAAAAGTGTTACAGCACTCACAGCACAGAAGCTCAAGCCCACAGATTATACTGAAGAGCCCCATACACCCGCACGCGCCCACCTTCCCCTCCCTCCATGAGACAGGAATGATGTCAGCATAGGGCCAAGTCTCAGACTTTGATGCATCCGTTATGTCTGCCTTTCTCCTCTGACAGCTCCCAGAAAATTCATCTTTAAGGTGATAAGCAGGGAAAACATGGAATTTTAATGTTCTATAGTATCCAGTGCAGATCAAATCCCACTACGTATATGCACTCCAAGTTCAAAGAAAAAAGGGAAGAGAAGAGAAAGGATGAAGCGCTACCCACCACCTGTTTACCTTTTTAAGGTTCTAAACAGTGAAGCTGGCTCTTGGGACAGGTTAGTGCTCACTTCTTGCCACGGAAAACAGAGCCGCTGGGCCTTCACTGCAGGCTGATGTGACAAAGAAAATTCTGACTAGTGAGGTGTGAGAGGAAATGTCACGCGGGGAACTCCAGGACCAGGGGTGGGAGGGCAGTGGGTGTGCATGTGTGCTGATGTGCAGACACAAATTCCTACATGAATATGGGCACAACAAGTAGGCTAACTCCTCAAGTGGTGCATCTAGGGAAACGTCCGACTCCTCTATAGCTTTCCAAGTTCTCCGATAAACCTGCTGGAACCCACACAAGCACATCCTCCAGGCCCTCACTGCCTGTATCGACTGCTCTCTGCTGCTCGCAGGGCTTTCATTTTCTATCTTTTTACACTTAACCTTTCTGTATTCTCTTACTTCTGTATCTTTTGTTAAGATCCATTTAACAGTTTTTTCTTTTAATTGTATCACTTAGTCCTGCTGCACTGAGTTGGATCACTGAATGTGGGGCCACTACCTTAACTTGCTTTCCGTTTGTCGTTGGTTCTATTTTTTTTGTTCTTTCTTGCCAGCTTTTTGAGTATTTTTCATGTTCCATCTCCTCCCTCTAATAAAGTAACCCTTTTACTATTCTGATAGTGACTCCTGTAAAGATTACAATAGGGAGCCTTTATGTATTGAAGTCCAATTAAATGCATTTACCTCTCCCAAGGCAACACAAGGTCAGAATTTCCTCCCTTCACCTTCCTCACACACTGACGTGCTACTGGTATTCTGTATTTTAATTCTATATATGTCTTAAACCTCACAAGACATTACTATTATTGTTTTACCAATCGAAAAACAACTAGTTACCCCATATTTGCCTCTTCTTCTCTGTGTCCAGGAGTTTCTACCTGAGAGCATTTTCCTTCTGCCTGAAGAACACCCTTAGGTATCTCCTTTAGTAAGGGGCTGCTGGTGACAACATTCTGTTTGTCCGTCTGAAATAGTCTATATTTCCCCTTCATTTATTTATTTTTTTAAGAGAGAGAGGAAGCCCTAACCAGTTTGGCACAGTGGATAGAGCGTCGGTCTGTGTACTGAAAGGTGTCAGGTTCAGTTCCAGTCAAGGGCATGTATCTTGGTTTCAGGCACATCCTCAGTAGGAGGTGTGCAGGAGGCAGCTGACCAATGTTTCTCTCTCACCGATGTTTTAACTCTCTATCCCTCTGCCTTCCCCTCTGTAAAAAAAATCAAAAATAGCCAAAACTGGTTTGACTCAGTGGATAGAGCGTTGGCCTGCGGACTGAAAGGTCCAGGTTTGATTGCGGTCAAAGGCATGTACCTTGGCTGCGGGTACATCCCTAGGAAGGGGTGGGCAAGAGGCAGCTGATCGATGTTTCTGACTTTCTATCCCTCTCACTCTCTGTAAAAAATCAATAAAATATATATTTTTAAGATGAGATAGAGGAAGGGAAAGGGAGAGAAAGAAATATCAATATGAGAAACACCAATTGGTTGCCCACATCCCGCCTGGAAATGGAACCCTCAACCCTTAGGTGCATGGTATGACACTCCAATCAACCACGCCACACCCACCAGTGTTCTTCTTCATTCTCTCTTAAAAAAAAAAATACACACACACACACACATATATTTTTACTGATTTCAGAGAGGAAGGGAAAGAGAAGAGATAGAAATATCAATGATCAGAGAAAATAATTGATCAGCTGTCTCCTGCATGCCCCCTAGAGATTAAGCCCACAACCCAGGCATGTGCCCTTGACTGCAATCGAACCTGGGACCCTTCAGTCTGCAGGCTGATGCTCTACCCACTGAGCCAAACCAGCTAGAGCTCCTCTTCATTCTTAAAGGACATTTTCACTGGATTAGAATTCTAGTTGTTGGTTATTTTCAATTTCTCTGGAACCTTGTGCACTACTTGTGGGAATGTAAAATGGAGCATAGTATGGCAGTTTCTAAAACTTAAAACAGAATTATAGCATGATCCAGTAATTTCACTTCTTGTTATGTATCCAAAAGAACAGAAAGCAGGGTCTCAAAGAGATGTGTACACCCAGACACTTCAAAAATATCACCTGTCAGCTTGTCCATCTTTCACGCCTTGGAAGGTAACAAGCCCTACCCCACCTGCACCCTATGGTTGCTGGAGGCAGGTTCTCAGACTGACTGATGGTTCTTCCGCCTACTCCCAGTGCTAAGGCCGAAGTGAAGTATTATTCCCCTACCTGTAACTCATAGTGTCTCTGATCTTGCCACAAACCAAGGGCAACAGGCAGTCAACCCATACGATATCGATCACTAATCGAAAGGCCTAACTCAGACTTCTTCCACTGGCCCAGTAATGACTTTAGAGCTATTTTTATGTAAAAGATTCAGGCCATAACTGCACATTAACTATGATGTGTCTTCAATGTCCTTTAACTTGGACAGGTCATCAGTTTTCACGCTTCCTGACCATGACATTCTTAAGAATCCGTACCAGTTGTTCTGTAGAATGTCTGTTTCCTTGCTATAAGATTCACATCAGGCATTTTTGACAGGAACATGAAAGAAATGATGCTGTATCACATCAAGAAAAACATCATGTTGACTGGTTCCATAATGGAGGCAAACCAAGTATCTGCCAAATTTTCCCACTCTTAATTTATTATTTTTCCTTTGCAATCAATAGGCATTCATGAGGAACATACATACTCTATTAACACCCAGTGACTTTCCCTTCCTTCCCTCCTTCTTTTTCTCCCTCCCTTCCTTCCTTAATATATCTTTATTGATTTCAGAAAGAATCATCAATGATGAGAGAGAATCACTGACTGGCTGCCTCCTGCACATCCCTACTAGGGATCAAGCCCGAAACCAGGCATGTGCCCTTGACAGGAATCGAACTTGGGACCCTTCAGTGCGCAGGCTGCTGGTCTATCTACTGAACCAACCAGCTAGAGCACCCAGTGAGTTTCTAATGTCATCATTTGAGCTGTATTTATTATTTGGCATTCTACTATGAGGAAGACTCCCTCTGCCACACTTATTTATATATCAGTGTGGATTGTCAGATTTTTATTTATCCAGTATATTAGAACCCATTCCTTTCATTTCTATTTATACCTGATCATGGCCCCATCTGTCTGTGAACATGTTCTTATTCCTGTTCGAGCCTGGAGCCCACACCTCAATAGACTGGTCTCAGCCATGTTCCCCCCACAGCGCCCCTTCCACACCCTCTGTGTCCAGGGAAGGGCTCTGGCACCAGAAGGGCAGGGGACAGTCACTGGGCAGACAGAAACCTGGGACATCACCACCACTGGCTTCCACAAAGGTAAACCAAGGAGAGTAGTGTGGTTTGGACTCTGGTGTGTGTTGTCCTGGATCCCAGAAGAGAGGATGCACGGCCTTCATTACCTCGTGGACAAAGGGGAATAGGCATAAACTATGCAAAAGAATTGAACACTGGCACACAGCAAAGAACCTGGAGTGCATAGCCTGCTACAGGGGCCGAATGTGACATGCCCAGGACACTCTGCAGTGACCAGAAGCCTCCACAGTCAAGTGTCAGAGGGTCCCATAATGGAGGCAAACACTCCCTTCTGAGCCAGGCATGTTCTGTGATATGGAGGCTCGTTTCTCCACCCACCTTATTTTGTTGTTGTTTTTGTTTAGGGGTTTTTTGGTTAATCCTCACCTGAGGATATTTTTCCCGTTGATTTTTAGAGAGTGGAAAGGAGGAGGAGAGACACAGAAAGAGAAAAGATCAATGTAAGAGAGACACAATGACTGGTTGCCTCCCACACACACCCCAACAGAGGAGGGGATCAAGCCTGCAACTGACTAGAATCTAAACCAGGACCCTTCAGTCCAAGAGCCGATGCTCTAGCCACCGAGCAAAACCAGCTAGTCAGAGGGTGGTCCTGGATCATATTACAGTCAGCACAGTGTATGGCCACCTCACCACAGACTTTGGTAACATCAAGTGTACCTTCCTGTTTGATCTTCCTGAGGATGTGGAAAAGAGTGCAGGAAACACGCACTCATTGAAAGAGATTCAGGAACAAGGCACCACTTAGCAGACAGCCATCTGGTGTGGTGTGCGGGGACCAAACAGCCACAGCCATGATGAGCACCTTCCAGACTGACTTGTCAGCATTATCCACTGAGCTCAGACCCTGCAGAATTGCCATCAATTTGCCATCAAGCCAGCAGACATGCAAGCAAGAACAGCACTGCGTATTACCAACCATCTACTGCCAGAAGCAGCTTCCAGTGACACCACCGTTCCCTGGAGCCTGGTCCTCACTGAGACCTGACAGCCTGCATGCACAGGAGCCCACACCTGTCCCTGCCCCATGGAAGCAAACAGCTGAGCTCTGTCCAAGCCTTTAGGGCAGTGGTTCTCAACCTTTCTAATGCCGTAACCCTTTAATACCGTTCATGTTGTGGTGGCCCCCAACCATAAAATTATTTTCGCTGCTACTTCATAACTGTAATTTTGCTACTGTTAATGAACCGGAATGTAAATATCTGTGCTTTCCGATGGTCTTAGGCTCTACAGCAGTGGTTCTCAACCTGTGGGTGTCGACCAACAGATTGAGAACTGCTAGCAGGGTCACCTAAGGCCATCAGGAAACACAGATATTTACATTACAATTCATAACAGTAGCAGAATTAGTTATGAAGTAGCAGTGAAAATAATTTTATGGTTGGGGGCCACCGCCACACGAGGAACTGCATTAAGGGTTACGGCGTTAGGAAGGCTGAGAACCACCGCTCTAGAGAAATGAATACTGCTATACCCTCTGGTCCTAAAAGTCTAAATTCCCCTAGATCCGTGGTGGGCAAACTGCGGCTCCCGAGCCACATGCGGCTCTTTGGCCCCTTGAGTGTGGCTCTTCCACCAAATACCACAGCCTGGGCGAGTCTATTTTGAAGAAGTGGTGTTAGAAGTTAAAGTTTTAAAAATTTGGCTCTCAAACGAAATTTCAATCGTACTGTTGATATTTGGCTCTGTTGACTAATGGGTTTGCCGAACACTGCCCTAGATCAAGGCACATAAACTGCTTTTGTAAAAAACAGCTTTGCTGAAGTGTGACATACAATAAACTTCGCATAAAGTGGACAATGTGATGATTCTGATGTATGTCAACTACACCCATGAAACCATCACCAACACCAACATAATGAATGCATTCATCACCCCATAAAATTCCTTGTGCACCTTCATAATTCCTGTCCCGTTCTCCTCCATCCCCACCACTCTCACTTGAGGTTACTTTGCATCTTTTAGAATTCTGCGTAAGTGGCACCACCACACAGGGAGTACATGTTCCCTTTTTTGGGGCTTCTTTCACTTGGCACATGGATTCTGAGACCCATGAGGTCACTGACTGATCAGTGGTCAGCAGATAGTGCTCTGTGATATGGAGGCTTATTTCTCTACCCACCTAGCAATGGCCACCTGCGTTGTCCCTAGAGCTGAAGGGTACATACCTCTCACAGTGACAGTACTTTACACTGGCAGGACCAGCACCCACCCAGCTCTGTCACTCTCTCACAGGAGGATGTGGGAGTCTAGACCCAAACCTGGATGCAGGGCTCCCAGACTATAGCTCTTTTCTACCCTCAAGGAGCCGCAACTGAACAAAAAGGTTATCATCCAGACACACCACCAGCCTTTGGACCAATGTTACTCTCAAGCCTGACCCTTAGGAAAAGGAAAGGAGGGCCTGTTTCCCAACAAAGCACTTTGCTCTAGAGCTCTGTCTTCTCACAATATAATCTTCAAAACCACGAAGAAATGACTAAGACAAAGGAGGCAGAATAGTTAGAATACTTCATTTCAAATTAGTACAAAATGGCCCCACCTGGTTTGGATCAGTGGACAGAGTGTTGGCCTGTGCACTGAAGGTTCTCAGGTTTGATTCGGATCAAGGGCATGTACCTTGGTTGCAGGTTCCCCAGCCCCCACCCAGGTGGGTTCAAGAGGCAACCAATTGATGCCTCTATCTCACATCAATGTTTCTCCCTGTCTCTCCCTCTCCATTCCACACACTAAAAATCAATGGGAAAATACACTTAGGTGAGGATTATCAGATTAGTACAAAATGCAGGGTACCAACCCACAGGTGAGATGAGCTTCTGTTGGTTCTGTAGCAGCAGCGATGACTTAAGTACATGTTGCCTGAGTTCACACACACATACTATCACTTCTAAAACAAATAGCTTTGCATCCAAAGGTCAAAAAGTTTATACTAAAAAAATGAAATAGAAATCAGGTCAATGTCAGCTATAAAAATCTCTATTTTATGTCCTCCATGCAAAATCAGGAATTTGGCCTTTATACAAATGATCAGCCAAGGTTAATAAACAACCCCTCCATGAAGCCCCCCATTCACTACACTTACATATCCATTGAGCCCTACTTAGATGATAGACATTTGGGGTCACTGTTAAGGGCAGGAACAGCTGATGTCAGAAGCTGAGCAGATAGCTTCCACTCATACATGAACCACTAGGCTCTTACTGCTTCTATGATAAAGCTGAGGTAACGCAGGGTAGGGGGAGATAAAGGCTGAGAAAAATAAGTTTACCTGGCTATACCAGGTGCAAGCTGCCTGCTTGGCCATCATGATACCTGTGCCATGAGGTCACTTCGTGGCTTCACACTCGTGCAGACTTTTTATTTATTTTTATTATACAGCTGGAGCACCCTGCCTGCCATTGTGAATGAACTCTGAATTGCACAACACATCAAAGGCCCATTATGGTCAAATCAAACAGGACGTGTGTTCGGAAAAACAGGCACAGCACAGAGTGGGCCAGATGGCTGCTGGGTGGCCATTCTCATTTGTCCCCTCCAGAGGTGGACAGGAGAGAATGCTGGTTCTAAAGCAGCTCTCAGGGCTACCACTTGCCAACTGACCTTTCCTTCCTCCCTGGAAAATGGGCTGACAACAGTCACTTCACAAGGATTACAAGAGTTACAAATGGCATACACAGAGAGAGCACTTGCTGGCACATCATATAGAAAGCCCTCAACTCAGACTGGCCATCATGCACTCCAGTCAGGGCACAGTGTCCCTAGCACCGAATAGGAGAGGAACTGGGTATTAAAGGCTGCAAGTTGCAGTTCAATCCCACACTTCAAACTAGCTTTCTGTGAGTCAATACAAATGCTTAACAACCCAGATTAAAGGCTTTAGTCAGAAGGACATCCTACTGAGGGGAGCCTAAGCTGCACTGGAAAAGGGTCTCTGCAGCTGGTATGACAGTTGTAGAAGAGAAGGCACAGGTGGGTCCCACCGGGTATCACTTTTTAAAAAAACAAATATTTTTTATTGATTTCAAAAAGAAGACAGAGGGAGAGAGAAACATCAATGATGAGAGAATCGTTGCTGGACTGACTGCCTCTTGCTCGCCCCCTACTGGAGATTGAGTCAAAACCCAGGCATGTGCCAGGACCCAGAACCAAACCATGATCTCCTGGTTGATGGGTGGAAGCTCAGCCACTGAGCCACATGAGCCAGGCTGGTGTCACTCTTTCTTTGCCATAATTCTCACATGTAGCATACTACTCAAACCAGTAACACTTTAAAATCTAGAGAAAATAGTGATAACTCTGATCAGTGGGCCATCAACTCATATTTTTGCTTACTGCACTAATTTTCCTGCACCAAATGCATTTCTCTCAGGCAAACCTTATTTTATTGTGCTTCACAGATACTGCATATTTTTACAAATTGAAGACCCTCCACCAGCAAAATGACTATGACTCATCAAAGGATCAGTAATGGTAGCACATTTTTTTTTAGTAATGAAGTATTTTTTAATTAAGATATGTGCTATTGCACACTTAATAGACTATAGTGTAAACATAACTTTTATATGAAATGGAAAACAAAAAAATATTTGTGACTCACTTTATTGCATTACTTGTTTTATTGAAGTAGTCCAGAATTGAACCCACAATATCTTCAAGGTATGCCTGTATAACTTTGACAATAATATATCTCTGTATGTTATCCCTGCAAAGCATTGAAATGTATGGAACAATAAATGTGAATATCACTTTCAAAATTATTATAGCACTCTATAGAAGTCACTTTCAGACCTTACTAATGAGAATTCAAACATGGTGAGGTAACAAAAGACCTCATTCCTTTCTGCTCAGTAAACACTGCACATTTAAATCAACTTTACCCGAGGAGAAGCAAGATGGCGGCATAGGTAAACACCTATTGTTCTGCCCCGCGCAACAATTTAAGAACTACAACATAACAGCAGAACAGACATCACCCAGAATCGCCAGAAAGCTGGCTGAGTGAAAACTCCACAAATAAGAGTAAAGGTGGGACACTGAGACTCAGAGGAGCGGCGGGAGCGCAGCCTTGAAGACGGAAACAGGTTAGGAGCATCCTGAACACTGCGCGCAGGCTGTACGGCTGGAGCAGGAACCCTGGCTGATTTCACCAACGGGGGAGGGCGGAGACGTCCCACTACACGGATTCCCCAGCGCCAGGCAAGGTCCGAGATCTGGGGTACATGGAGACGTCCCACTGCACAGATTCCCCAGTGCCAGGCGAGGTCCGGGGGACGCACCCTGGAAGCGGGGCGCAGCAGAGGTCTCCTAGTCTGAGGAGAAACCCGGAGGCTGGGAAAAGAAGTTTGTGTGCAAGTGTCGCACAAACGCGCGACTGGCTCCCTGGAAACTTGTCTCCTGGCCCCGGAAACCACCTATTTTACAACCCTGGGCTAGACTTTGGGTGTGCAGACTCATTTGGGGAGAGGCAGAGTTGTCTGGCAATGGTGAGAGACTAGCGGCTTCTCTTGGAGGTGCCTCAGCCCCCCCATCCAACAGAGACCCGCGCGTGAGCGCTGCATAGGACATAGCGGACACTGAGGCTGCCACTCAGCTCAGATACTCCGCCCAACCAACCTGAACCAGTCTCCCATCAACACCATTGCCTGGAAGGTCAAACCCTCCTAAGGCTAACAACAACAAGCTGGGTTTAAATTCAAAATACTGTACAAACCCATAGAGGATTGCAGTAGAGTAAGCCACCTCAGGTAACTGGGAGGCAAGCCACTGTCCCTTAGAGGATATCTAACCACATTAAAGCAGCCAGAGATATGGAAAAAGCAGGTGTGAAAGAAATGGAGGAGAAACGACATAAACGATAGAGTTCAACCCACGGTTTATAAGGCTTTTCAGAGGCTCTCTAGAAAATGCCGATGAACTTAATGAGAATTAACGAGCAAATAAAAACAAGACCTAACCAGAATGATGAGACTACTAGGAAATGAATGAGACCCTCAAGGAAATTAACGAGACCTCAGGATATGATCCAGACCCTCACGGATATGAAAAGGCCAACTAGAAATCAAGCATACACAGACTATAAATACAAAAAATTCACAAAGTCCTAAAAGCAGTCCAGAGGGCCACAAAACCAAGTCAAAGATTTGCAATACAAAGAAAGCAAAATCCACTCCTGAAAAGCAGAAACAAAAAGAATTCAGATAATTTGAAGACAGCGTAAGGGCCTCGGGGACAACCTCAAGCATGCAACATCCGAAATATTTGGTTGCCAGAAAAAGAGAGAGAGCAAGTTTAATGAAAACCTACTATGAAGAAATAGTGACTGAAAACTTACCCCACCTGGAGAAAGAATAACTTAAAAGCCCAAGGAGTACACAGAACCCCACAATAAAGGAATCTAAAGAGACCACACCAAGACATATCGTAATTAAAATGCCAAAGCAAAAGATAAAGAGAGAATTATTAAAAAGTACCGCAGAGAAAAAACCAGTTTGGTTACTACAGGGAGACACCCATAACGAATGTCAGGATTTCTCAACAGAAACATGCATGCCAGACGCGAGTGGCAAGAAATATTCAAAATAATGAAAGCCAGAACTACAACCTAGAATTACTCAATCCAGCAAAGCTATCAATTCAGAATATGAGGATCCAGATAAAGTGCTTCGCAGCATAAGAAAAAGCTAAAGGAGTTCATCACCACCAAACCAGTATTATATGAAATGCTAAAGATATTCTTTAAGAAGAGAAGAAGAAAAAGGTAAAAATATAAATAAAGAACAACAAAACACATCTATCAATAAATGAACCTAAAAAATTGCAAAGTGAATGATAGGCCTGAATATAACATGATAAACTGTGAATAAAACAGAAACATGGGCATAGAGAGTGAATGGACTGACAATTCTTGGGAGAAAAAGTTTGTGGGAAGTACAGCAAGAGATTGACAAAACTTGGCAACAATGGGAGAGGACTTGGAGGGGGATGTGAGGGTGGAGGGTGGGATAGGTACAAGGGTGAGGGGAGATATAGGGGGATAAAAAAGGGGAAACAATGTAATTAATAAACTGAACAATAAAGATAAAAATAAATAAATAAATAAATAAATAAATCAACTTTGCCCTACTCATTGCCAGTTTCTTAAATGCCAGAGAAGTCTCTTCAAGACCGGACATACAACAACTGTTTCAATCATTATTTTTAAGATTTTCACATGGATTTGAGAAAGAGGAACTTTATGTGGTAGTATTCAAAAAGTGGAACAAAAGCCTAGCCAGTGTAGCCCAGTGGATTGAGCACTGTTCCATGCACTACGAGGTCACCGATTCAACTTCTGGCACATCCTTGGGTTGGGTTCAATCCTCAACAGGGGGCATGCAGGAGGCAGCTGGCCTTTCATTCCCTCTCCCTCTCTCCCTTTATTTCTTCCTTTTCTTTTTTTCTTTCTTTCTTTCTTTCTTTTTTTTCTTTCCTTTCTTTCTTTCTTCCTTCCTTCCCCCCCCCCCTCTCTCTCACATACTTTTATTTATTTCAGAAAGGAAGGAGAGGGAGAGAGAGAAAAATCGATAACGAGAGAGAGTCACTAATCGGCCGCCTCCTGCACGCCGCTTATTGGAAATCAAGCCTGCAGCCTGGGCATGTGCCCTGACTGGGGATCGAGCCAGGACTCCTGGTTCATAGGCTGATACTCAACCCCTGAGCCACAGTGGTCAGGCTGATGGATGTTTCTAGCTCTTACTTCCTGTCCTTATTTAAAAAAATCAACATATACATATATATTTTTGAAAGTGGAACAAAAACATTTTTAAGAATATGCCATCATGATCTTTAATGAATTGTTCTCACTATAATGATGAGGTTCAGCCTGCACCCAGCACTGCTCTCCCCTGGAAATCCTAGCTCTTCATTCAGCCTTGACACCTCAAATAAAAGCTCCAAAGAATTTACCAATGCCATTCATACTATTTGACAAACTCCAATAGTCACAGTTGCAATAAACTTTAAGAAGTGGTAATTCTCGCCAAAACCGGTTTGGCTCAGTGGATAGAGCGTCGCCTGCGGACGAAGGTCCCGGTTTGATTCCGTCAGGCCATGTACCTTGCTGCGGCACATCCCCAAGTAGGCGCGTGGCAGGAGGCAGCTGATGGATGTTTTCACTCTCATCGATGTTCTGACTTTATTACCCCTCTCTCCCTTCCTCTTTGTAAAAAAAAAAAAAAATTCAATTAAATATATATATTTTTTAAAGTGGTAATTCTCAACAAATTACAGGCAATTTAGAATAATTCACTGAGATGCTATCCGATGTCTTTCGGACATGAGCTAGAGAACCACAGGAGACTCTAGACCTGGGTCCCTGCTAACTTCAAAATGGCAGATCAGGTGTCAGACTCACAATCTCCTTTTCTTTTTTTAAATATATTTTTATTGATTTTAGAGGAAAGGAGAGTGAGAGAGTTAGAAACATCAATGATGAGAGAATCATGATCGGCCAATCCTGTATGCCCCCTACTGGGGATGGAGCACGCAACTGGGGCATGTGCCCTTGACCGGAATCAAACCCAGGACCCTTCAGTCCACAGGTCGATGCTCTATCCACTGAGCCAAACCAGCTAGGGCCATACTCATAATCTCTAACACAGGCTGTGTTCCATTAATAATCCAAATCAAAATGTAAGAGTAATAATCACAACTCCAAAGCCACTGTAATAAAAACTCTGGTAAGAATACCAGTTCTCAGTGTAGAAACTTTAAGACCAAAATAGAAACAGTATAATTTGTTCCCTTGAAGTAATTCAGAAATCGCTATGACCCTTGCCCGGGAGCTCAGCTGGTCAGAGCATCATCCCGATATGCCAAGGCTGCAGGTCTGATCCCAGGTTAGGGTACATATAAGAAGCAAATAAAAAAATGCACGGATAAGTGGAACAACTAGTTGATGTTTCTCTCACTCTCAAAAATCAATGTTTTTAAAAATACAAAAAAATTATTAAAAAAACAAATCACTAATTCCTAGCCTCGAGTCACCCTCTTTATTTCATAACATCATCAGGTAATTCTCAAGATCTTGTCTCTCTAAGCTAACAGTTCATATGGCAGCCCTGACCCCTGCAGGAAGCTTGTGTCTAGTTTCACTCTGCCTCTGTGCAGAATGAAAACCCACGGGAACAACAGAAAATCTTTGGGTATTTTGTTTCTACAGGAAGTATTTTATTTTCCTGCTTATGAGTTCTCTTCCACAATGTCTCAAAAGCATTTTCTTTTTGGCTGGGCAGTGTGGCTGTGCATGAACATCAACCAATGCACCAAGAAGTCACCAGTTCTATTCTCGGTCAGGGAACATGTTGCAGGCTCGATCCCCAGAAGGGGCGTGCAGGAGGCCGCCGATCAATGTTTCTCTCTCATCGACATTTCTATCTCTCCCTCTCCCTTTCTCTCTCTCTCGTACTGGAAGTCCTAGCCACAGCGATCAGATAAGAAGAAATAATAAAAGGCATCCAATTTGGAAAGGATAAACATTGCCATCATTCGCAGATGACATGATATTGTACAGAGAAAACTCTAAAGACTCCACCAAAAAACTACCAGATTTAATAAAGGATTTTGGCAATGTAGCAGGATACAAAATAACACCCAGAAATCACTGGCATTTTTATACACTAAATATGGGCCTGGTGCACAAAATTTGTGCACAGGTGTGGGGGGGTGCCTCAGCCCGGCCTGCACCGGCTCCAATCTGGGACCCCCCAAGGGATGTCCCCTGGGGGATCAGGCCTAAACCAGCAGTTGGAAATCCCTCTCACAATCCAGGACTGCTGGCTCTTAACTCCTCGCCTGCCTGCCTGATTGCCCCTAACTGCTTCTGTCTGTCAGCCTGATTGCCCCCTGACCGCTCCCCTGCCAGCCTGATTGCCCCCAAGTGTCCTCCCCTCCCAGCCTGATCACCCCCATTACACTCCCCTGCTGGCTTGACTGCCCATAACTGCCCTCTCCTGCCAGCCTGATTGCCCCCAACTGCCCTCCCCTGCCATAATCTGCCTCTTTCACTGGACTCCACCTCCATGGGGTGTGATGACTACCTAGGCCAGTGGTCAGCAAACTCATTAGTCAATAGAGCTGCAAATCGTGGCTCACGAGCCGCAGTTTGCCGACCACGGACCTAGGCTATTATTAGTATAGATAATGAACTCTCAGAAAGAGAAACAAAAAAAAACAAAACAACACAAAAAAAAACCCTTAATCAAGGAAGTAAAAGAAAACTGTAGAACCTTGAAAAAAGAAATAGAAGGTATAAACAAGTGGAAGAATATACCATGTTCATAGATTAGTAGAATTAACATAATTAAAATGTCCATATTACCCAAATAAATCTATAGATTCAATGCAATCCCTATTAAAATACCAAATGTATATTTCACAGATCTAGAGCACTCCAAAAATTTATATAAAACCAAAATAGACCCCAAATTACCACAGCAATCTTGAGGGGGGCAGAAAAAGTTGGAGGGATCACAATACTAGATATCAAGCTATGCTACAAAGTCACTGTAACAAAACAGCCTGGTATCGGCACAAGAACAGGCATATAGATCCCTCAAACAGAACAAAGAACCCAGAAATAGACCCAAGTCATTATATTCAAATAAATATTTGATAAAAGAGGCAAGAGCATACAATGAAGTAAAAACAGTCTCTTCAACAAATAGTGTTGGGATAATTGGACAGTTCCATGTAAAAAAATGAAACCAGACTATCAACTTATACCATACACAAAAATAAATTTAAAATGAATAAAAGAGTTAAATTTAAGTTGTGTATCCATAAAAATCCTTGAAGAAAACATAGGCATCAAAATATCAGAAATGTCACATGGCAAAATTTCCACTGATACAATGCCTAGGGCAAGAGAAACAAAAGAAAAATAAACAAATGGGACTACACAAAAAGGCTTCTGCACAGTAAAAAATAAAAATAAAAATTGAAAAAATCAGCATCAGCCGAGACCGGTTTGGCTCAGTGGATAGAGCGTTGGACTGCGGACTGAAGTCCCCCCGTATTACGTTTCCGCAAGGGCATGTACAGTGGCTTCGGCACCATCCCCAAGTAGGGGCGAGCAAGAGGCATGATCGATGTCTCTCTCTCATCTTGTTTCTGCTTTCTATCGCTTCTCTCCTTCTGCTCTGTAAAAAATCAATAAAATATATTTTTTTTTAAAAAAAGAAAAAAAAAGAAAAAATCTGCATCAAAATGAAAAGGGAACCCACTATACTGGAGAACATATTTGCCAATGATACATCTGATAGGGGGTTAATAGACAAAATATATGAAGTCAACCAAAAGAAGACAAATAACCCAGTTGATAAATGGCCAAAAGACCTAAATAGACACTTCTCCAAAGAGGACAAACAAATGGCCAAGAGACATATGGAAAAACGCTGGATGTCATTAATCATTGGAGAGATGCAAATTAAAATTAAATGAGATCCCACCCTCACAGTTGTCAGAATGGTTTTCATCAATAAATCAACAAACAGTAAGTGCCAAGAGGATGTGGAAAACGGAACTCCCCAGTACACGCAGATGGGAAATGCCAGACTGGTGCAGCCACTATGGAAAGCAGTGTGGTTTCCTCAAAAAATTAAAAATAAACTGCCATTTGACCCAGTGATCCCAATTCTAGGAATATATCCTAAGAAGCCTGAAACACCAATCAAAAGAGTATATGCACCCTTATGTTCATAGCAGTGTTATTTACAATAGCTTAAGATCTGGAGACAGCCCAAGTGCCCACCAGTTGATGAATGGGTAAAAAAAAAACTATGGTACATTTACACAATGGAAAACTATACAGCTGTAAAAAAAAAGGATCTCTCATCCTTTGACAGCATGGAGATACCTGGAGAGTATTGTGCTAAGTGAAATAAGTGAGTCAGAAAAAGACAAGTATCACATGATCTCACTTTTATGTGGAATTTAATGAACAAAATAAGCTGACAAACAAAACAGATCCAGAGACATGGAAGCATGCAACAGCCTGAAGAAGGGCTGGAATAAGAGATCAACCAAAGAACTTACATGCATATCTACATATATAAAAGCCTAAGTGACCATCTAACTGTTCAACCGCCTGACCAGTAGCTATAACGTGCACTGACCACCACAAGGCAGACACTCAACGCAGGAGCTGCCAAGCTGTAGCTGTGGTTCTCAGGTGACGCACCAAGAGGAGGGAGCCCGATTTTGGGGTGCATCGCCCAAGAACTGCCCTCTCACAATCCGGGACCTCCTTAGGGGATTTTGGAGAGCTGGTTTCAGCCCAATCCCTGCAGGCAAGACCGAGGGACCCCATTGATGCACAAATCCGTGCACCAGGCCTCTAGTATGTATACATGCATAATCACTGGACGTAAACAAATAGTGGGGTGCATGTGTGTGGAGAAGACAGAAGTGGGGAGGTGTGGTCTATGGGGGGGGGGACATCTATAATACTTTCAAACAATAAAGATAAATTTTTTTTAAAAGAGCTATTAAAAAGGGGGGATTTTTGCCCGGCCAGCATGGCTCAGCATCAGTCTATGAACCAGGAGGTCATGGCACATGCCCGGATTGCCAGCTCAATCCCTAATATGTGGGGTGTGCAGAAGGCAGCTAGTCAATGATTCGTTCTCATCACTTATGTTTCTAATCTCTCTCCCTTCCTCTCTGGGAAATATATTTTTTAAGGGGGGGGGGGGCATCAGCCTGCAGACTAAGGGGGTCCCAGGTTCGATTCCAGCCAAGAGCACATGCCCGAGTTGTGGGCTCCATCCTCCCCCATCCCCGTAGGGGGTGTGCAGGAGGCAGCCAATCAATGATTTTCATCATTAATGTTTCTAGTTCTCGATCCTTCTCCCTTCCTCTCTGAATAAAATAAAAGGGGGGGGGAGCTTCTTTAAAGGAGTTTCACTTTATTCAAATGAACTTAACATGACCACCTATGAGAAACCCAACTACACAGGATCTGTCAAATGTTTCTACAGAATGCACAGCAATAACTGGTCAGGAAAGCATTAATTGGCCTGTTTGCCAATCTTTTTGTTTACGATGGCAGCATCTCATCTTTAAAGCATCTCCAACACAGCTCTCCTGTAGCACCACAGAACTTACATTCCAAAGTAAATAGAATTTCAAAACCAAGGTGCAAGTCTGACATTCCTTTAGTCCTATTCCCTCCATTCTTGGGATCTCCACGAAGGTGAGTCTCTGCCACAGGCCTCACCCCAGAACCATTAGATCCTGATCGATACTACGGTTTCTATGATGCGGATTGCAGAGGCAGTCTTTCGAGTGGGGAGGGCTCCAGCACAGGTGCACCTATGGAACTTTGTTTTCTGTTGCCCCAACAAGAGTCAGTGACACAGGCTCAAAATGTCTGAATCCTAAGCCTACTGAAGGACAGCTGGATGCTGAGCATAGCACCTCCATGTTGTGGCATGTATGTGTGTCCTAAAACACATAAGACACATGGAGCTGAAGCTACCTGGCGTGTGCTTGCCGGGTGACATTATATCCACCAAAGCCTTGAGTTTGGTCCTCATCCAGGTCAGTTAATTATGTCCACTCTCTTCCCTAGTGAACTTGGCCAGTACTCCATCCAGTCATATTTGTCACATAGGAAACAGGGTAAGAATACTTAGATAGATAAAAGCAATGTAATTAAAAACACAAAAGCCCTTGCCAGTGTGGCTCAGTTGGTTGAGCATAGTGCTATGCACCAAGAGGTTGCTGGTTCTATTTCCGGTCAGGGTACATAGCTGGGTTGTAGACTCGATCCCCAGTTGGGTCCATGCAAGAGGCTGCTGATCTATGTGGCCTCTCACATTGATGTTTCTATCTCTCTCTCCCTCTCCCTTCTCCTCTCTGTAAAATCCTATATAATAAAAGAGAAACATGCAAATTTGACCATAACTTTGAGTCTGATTGGCTATGCTACCAGCCAATCAGGAGTGGGGGCGGGGCCAAGTGGCAAGAGCGCTGGGCCCTGGGGGGTAGACATGAAATGGTGGTGGCAGCGGCAGGGCCGGGTGGTCGCAGGCAGCCGGGATTGAGCTGAGCAGGGCAATAGCTGGGTGCCCAAGGCCTAAAGCCTCTGGGCAGGCTGGGGGTGAGCCATCAGTTGGACATCCCCTGCGGGCTCCCAGTATGTGATAGGGGGCAGGTTGGGTTGAGAGACCACCCACCCCAGTGCACGAATATCGTGCACCAGGCCCCTAGTCAATAATAAAAACTTGTTTAGCCCTAACCAGTTTGGCTCAGTGGATAGAGCATTGGCCTGTGGACTGAAGGGTCTCAGGTTTGATTGTGGTCAAGGGCATGCACCTTGGTTGCAGGCACATCCTCAGTAAGGAGGTGTGCAGGAGGCAGCTGATGGATGTTTCTCTCTCATCAATGTCTCTAATTCTCTATCCTTCTCCCTTCCTCTCTGTAAAAAAATTAATAAAATATATACATTTAAAAACATATTAAAAATAAATAAAATAAGCATAACCAATGGATACAAGACACTGGGGGCAGGGGCAGGTTAGGGCATGTATTTAGGGTAGGGGAGAGTGTGGGAGGTCAATGGGGAAAAAAAAGGAGACATATGTACTACTATTTGTAACACTTTAGACAATAAAAAAATTAATTATTAAAAATAAATAAGTAAATAAACCCAAAAAATTTCAAAAAATGTTTATAATAATTAGTAAAGTCCTCTTTATACCTGAAAAATGAATATATATGTATATATAAATATAATAGATCTAGAATTTAGATTCAATGTATATCATGTTCTATGAGACTGACCTAATTTTTTAGGTTACATCCATTTCTCAAAAGAAAATTTATATTGAAAAAATATTAAGTATTCAAAATATAAGAATATGTTCATATTAATTTGTCTATGCATAAAGACATTCTGGAAGGACACACAAAAATTATAAAAATTAGCCGAAACCGGTTTGGCTCAGTGGATAGAGTGTCAGCCTGCCAAACGAAAGGTCCCGGGTTTGAGTCTGATCAAGGGCATGCACCTTGGTTGCAGGCACATCCCCAGTGGGGGGGTGTGCAGGAGGCAGCTAATCAATGTTTCTCTCTCATCGATGTTTCTAACTTTCTATCCCTCTCCCTGCTTCTCGGTAAAAAGTCAATAATATATACATATTTTTTAAAAATTATACAAATTATTTTCCTCTAAATGGTGAGTTCTGGTAGGGCAGATTGGAAAACATGTTGAGAGAGAGGATGAGAGGAAGCCCTCTGAAAAACATTTGATTTTTTATAACCCACAGAGCATTGACTTCAATTCCCACTCATGTACCTGACCAGTGTGTGGAAAGACCGCCGAAGAGCACGCTCAGAAAAAGTAGCTTGGCCACTGTGAGGCAGAACAGCGTCTCTGCTCAGAGGCCATCTGAGGGCACAACGGGAGAAATAGGGACACCCATCAGCAACCACTCATCTCTTCACAGACTTCCGACTCCTATGAATATTTTTTTAATATTTCACTGATTTATTTATTTTTTTTTTTTTACAAAGAGGAAGGGAGAGGGATAGAGAGTTAGAAACATCAATGAGAGAGAAACATCGATCAGCCACCTCCTGCACACTCCTCACTAGGTATGTGCTTGCAACCAAGGCACATGCCCTTGACTGGAATTGAACCTGGGACTCGTGAGTTCGCAGGCCGACGCTCTATCCACTCAACCAAACCAGCTAGGGCTCCTATTTTATTTACACACACACACACACAATAGGGGCCCAGTGCACGGAATCTGTGCACTGGGGGTGGATGGTCCCTCAGCCCAACCTGCCCCCTCTCACATACTGGGAACCCTCAGGGGATGTCCTACTGATGGCTCACCCCCGGCCTGCCCAAGGACGAAAGCCTCTGGCCGAGACTTTTGTTCTTGGCAGGAGATCTTGGCCAGGGGGCCCCAGCCAGCAGTCGCCCTGCGATCCACCTATCAATGGCTGGCCCCGACCCAGCCCCGGCCCAAGCCCATGGGGAAAAAAGTCTCTCAGAAGAGGCTTTTTCCTCCGCGGCCTTGGAACCCAGCGGAACAACCTGCCATGGGCAGCAGCCATCTTGGTTGGGTGTTAATTTGCATACCGCTCCTGATTGGCTTGTGGGTGTGGCTTGTGGGCGTACTTTATTTGGTGTGGTGAAGGTATGGTCAATTTGCATATTACTCTTTTATTAGATAGGATATTATTGATTACAAAGAGGGAGAGAGAGACAGAAACATCAGCGATGAGAGAGAATCACTGAATGGCTGCCTGTTGCACATTCCCTATTGGGGATCGAGCCCGCAATATGGGCTTGTGCCCTTGACCGGAATTGAACTTAGAACCTTTTAGTCTGCAGGCCGAAGCTCTATCCACTGAAAAAAACTGGCTAGGGCTCTAACTCCTATTTTAAAACTGCACAACAGCATTATCTAATATAGGGTTCATTAAAATCAAGCTCTAAATAAATAGCTGACATAAAGTGTTGGATTTCTACTTGCAAGGTAGACTAGATTGTTGTATGCCAAACTACTTACAAGGCCAATTAGGATAGACAAAAAGAGCTTTAATCTATTTAAAGGCACCAGAGACCTATGATGACAATGAAGTCTTAAAGGGCCAAAATATGAGAAAAAGGGGAAAAACAAATATAAGCTCACCTTTTGGTCCCACTTTTCTTCTCCAGTTTCTCGAGCAGTGCCTCATTGGCTAAGAATGTATATGTTGTCCTCAGAATGCTTAAATGGGTGCTTCGAGTGCAAAAAGAGGTGGGTGCTGGTGAAGGCCCCAGACTTTCTTTCAGTTGGGTACCAATGGACCACACAGGAGGAGGAATGAATCTGAACTAGACTAGCCTTTCCGAAGACGGAAGGAAGCCCAGCATCCAATCAGATTGGCTCCTGTGTGGAGAAAAGTGATGTGGCCCCACACAAAAGGCAATATAAAGAAAAAGTAAACCTCAAATAGAGAAAAATATGGTCAGATACTTCATTCATATGAGCTCTAAATTTTCCATATACAATGTCTGGTTTTTAATAAAAAGTTGCCACCCTAGCCAATTTGGCTCAGTGGACAGCGCTTTAGCCTATGGACTGAAGGGTCCCAGGATTGATTCCAGTCCACATACCTAGGTTACAGGCTTGATCCCTGGCTCTGGTCAGGATGTGTGCAAGAATGTATCAGGCAACTAATGTGTCTCTCACGTGAATATTTCTCTCTCTGCCTCTACCCCTCCCTTCCACTCTAAAAATCAATTAAAAAAATATCCTCAGGTAATGATTAACAATAACAACAGAGAAAGCAAGATGGCAGAATAGGTAAACACCTAAACTGCTGCCTCCCACAACAATTTCAAAACTACAACTAAAAGACAAAATGGACATCATACAGAACCACAGGAAAGATGGCTGAGTGGAAATTCTACAACTAGAAGGAAAGAGAAAAGCTCATGGAGGATCAGAGGAGCTGCAAAAGGCTGAGTTACAGAGACACACGCACAGAGGGGAAGGGCAGCTGAGTGCTTGGCTGGCTTTCTCTGGTGGGAGGGAGAAGGAAGCTTCTGACTCCACTGAACCCCAGTTTTGACTGCACTGAACCTCAGTTCCGGGTGAGACCCGGGGACCCCAGACTCATATGGGGGGGGAGGGGAAGTCTGGACTGTCAGGTAGAGAGAAAGGCACAGGGAAACTCAGGGGAGCCGCGAAATGCACGGGTCTGAAGGCATGCGTGCAAGTGCATGCAGAGAGGACTGACTGGTGAGTGTGCCGCTGGCTTTCTCTAGCTGGAGAGAAACAAAAGCTCCCAACTGCGCTGAACTCCAGTTCCAGACAAGAATCTGGATATCCACATTCATTGGGGGAGAAACTGGACTGTCTGGCAGCAGGCAAAACTTGAGGGCAGCTTTCTCTCGCAATAGATGCTTGCAGTGATTTCCAAGGGGACACTGAGACCCAAGGGGCCTCATAGGGCCGGGCTGAAGGGAAGCCATACTGTCTGCAAAGCCTGAGACTTACCGCCCCATCCAAGCTGAGCAACAGAGGCTTTTGCAATTTTGCAAGTCTTGTCCATAAAGCGTGTCTCCCAGCGACAGTTCAGCAGCGTAGATAAAGCTGAACCTCACAGCCAACTGGCCTGGAGGATAATCCACTAGTGATACAACAACAAATCAAGACTAACAACAACAAGGCTGTGCACACAGTCCACAAAGGGTGCACCAAGAGTGTCCACCTCAGTAACTGGGAAAGGCGAACCACAGAGCCATACAGGACACCCCTAGCACACAAAGCTACCCTATCAACTCAGGAAGCCGCAAAATGCGGAGACAAAGAAACAATCACAAATGAAAGAAACAAGGGGAGAAAAAAAAACTGGATATAACGTTCAAAACCACCGTACAAGTTTTTCAAATTTCCTAGAAAAGCTCCAAAAAATTTAATGAGACCCACAAGATATGAAAAAGAAACCAAACTAGAAATTAAGCATACCCTGACTGAAAAAAAAATCATAACAGAGACCCAAACACAGACTAAGAAACGCAAGAATCAAGTCAAATATAATGAAATATAAAGAGCAAAAGAACACTCAACCGAAAGAAAAAAGGATCCAAAAATTTGAAGATAGTTAAGAAGCACTGGGACAATTTCAAGAGTACCAACAAGAATAATGGTTGCCAGAAGAAGAGAGAGAACAAGATACTGAAAACCTCTTTTGAAGAAAAAGACTGAAAGCTTCCCACATGGTGAAAGAAATAGACAAATACAAGTCCCAGGAAGTGCTCAGAACTACCAAATAACAAAAGGAATTCAAAGAGGCCCACAACCAAGACACAACATAATTATAATGCCAAGAGCAGACAAAGAGAGAATATTAAAAGCGCAAGAAGAAAAACACAAAGGGACACCCACACGATTGTCCAGCTGGATTTCTCAACAGAAACTATCTGCCATACGGGAAGGCAAGAAATAGACAAATGATGATAGCAAGAATCTACAACCAAGATTACTCTATACCAGCAAGCTAACATTCAGAATTGAATTCAGATAAAGAGCTTCACAATAAGAAAAGCCTAAAGAAGTTCATCACCCCAAACCAGTATTACATGACATTCTAAAAGGTATTCTTTAAGAAGAGGAAAAAGAAAAAGGTAAAGATAAAAAATTATGAACAACAAATACATATATATCAACAAGTGAATCTACGATAAAACATCAAGTGAATTAAAAATCTGATTAACAGAATAAACTGTTGAATATAATGGAATCAGGGGCATAGAAAGGGAGTTGACTGGCAATTCTCAGGAGGAAAGGGGTTTGGGGGGTGCGGGAAGAGACTGGACAAAAATCGTACACCTAGGGATGAGGACAGTCTGGGGGAGGTAAGGGCAGAGGGTGGGGTGAGAACCGAGTAGAAGGGAGCTATGGGGGTGGGGGAGAGGAACAACTGTAATAACCTGAACAATAAAGATTTATTAAATTAAATTTTAAAAAAACAATAACAACAAAACTTGTCTATTAGCCCAGCCAGAATGGCTAAGTGGTTAAACATTGACCTATGAATCAGGAGATCATGATTCAATTCCTGGTCAGGGCACATGCCCTAGTTGGAGGCTCCATCCCTAATGGGGGGCAGCTGATAAATGTTTTGCCTTCATTATTGATGTTTCTATCTCTCTCTCCCTCTTCCTTACACTCTGAAATCAATTAAAAAATATTTTTGCCCATCATACCAAAAGACAGGACCAAATAACTTAGAAACAAGAGAACATAGACAACAGAAGCAGAACCACAAACTACCCCAATTTTGAAATTATAGATTAAGATATATGTGATTAATATGTTTAATAAATTAAAAGACAAGCTAAAATGCTCAGCTGGTGTGGCCCAGTGGTTGAGCATTGGAACCAGAAGGTCACTGATCAAGTCCTGGTCAAGGAATATGCCCAGGTGGTGGGTTTGATCACAGTCAGGGGCATGCAGGAGGCAGCTAAATGTATGTTTTTAAAAAGACAAGCTGAAGATTTTCAGCAGAGAATTGTAAATTTTTTTTAAAAAAGTACTTTAGAACCAAAAATTATAATAACTAAAGAACTCAAAAGATGACCTCATAGTAGAGAACAGAGAACTGAAGGGAAATTAGTAAAAGAAGTGAATTAAAGAGCATTAATGAGTTGGTAGGTAGGGCTGGAGAATACCCTGAAGCATAGAGAAGAAATAAAGGACAGAAAGCATGAAAAAGCATAAGAAATAAGAAAGGACAGATGAATAATTGGAATTCCAGAGGAGAGGAGGAAGAGTAGAGCAGAAGCAATATTTGAAGAGTTAATAACTAAGAACTTACAAAAATTAACGAGAATCAGCAAGCCACAGATTCAAAAAGCACATCAAATCCCAAGCAAGCCCAGCTGGTGTGGCTCAATGGTTGAGTGACAACCTATGAACCAGGAGGTCATGGTTCAATTCCCAGTCAGGGCACATGACCAGGTTGCAGACTCAATCCCCACTGTGGGGCATGCAAGAGGCAGCTGATCAATAATTCTCTTTCACCATTGATCTCTCCCTTCCTCTTTGAAATAAAAAATATATATTTTTTTAAAAATCCAAGCAAGATAAACACACACAATAAAACTTCAGTAGTTTTACCAAAGGCAAAGAGGAAAATTTTAACATTAACACCAAAAAAATTACAAATTATTTTCCAATTTGCAATGTTATATTGAAATTCAGGGAGTCCAATAGAGGACACCACAGCCAGAGGGTCGAATTTTGGAGCTTTTATTTCAAAGCCAACAGCAACCATGAAGGGCTATCGCCACTCCAAATCCTGCGCTCCCAAAATGAGGCTAAGGGTAAGCTTATATTGGCTAAAAGAGGTGGAAAAACTCTAAGACTGGTGCCGTGAGACCCTATCTCAAGGCCTGGCCTGGTGCCAGCCCTGACAACGCCGTCTGGGAGTATTATAGTTTCTGGCCTTTCCAACATGGTAACAATGCTTAAGCAAACAGGTCCTGCAAGACAGACGATTTAAGAGGGAGCAGTTACCAGACCATAGACTGATAAGAATGTACACCAGATTTCCATCACGGGCTCAGATTTCCATCACAGGCTCAGATATCCAGCCCCCCCCCCTTTTATTTTCCCATTATTCAAGCAAGCATATTTACAGAAGCTAGAAATAGCATACTTACTTATCAGGTTTACTTATATCCTGGAATTAACAGGTCACTGGACCATTTGTGCCTGAAAGGCAGTCCTAACAAAATTTATGGGAATAAAATGGAATGCCTATGGTTCAGACAGAGGGCAAGAGGACAGAACGGGGTCAGTTCTTTCAAGGTCCATTTTTCAGCAGCAGTAAGGCTGACACTTAACCTCTCCACAGAAACAATGGTGCCCAGAAGGCAATGGAAAGATATTGGTAAACCAGGGAGAGGAAATTGCCCACTTAGCGTTCTATACCCATCAGAAGCAGTCCTCAAAAGCTAATGTGAAATACAGTGGAACCTTGGTTCTCAAACTTAATTCATTCAGAAGGCTGTTCCAGAAGCTATTTAGTCAAAACAAACAAACAAAAAAACACATATCATTTTTATTCACAATAGAAATAATGCAAACTGAATCAATTCTTTCCAGACCACCAATGATTCCCTGTTTTAACTTTTCTTATATACAGAGCATGTCTAATATACAGTTTAATCTATAAACAAACACTTCTTAAATTTATCAAACCACATCCTACTAGCCTTAAAAGAATAACTTTCAGCACTGGTTTCTAGGGAACCAGGGTATCAGGAAGTCAGCATACAAGCATCTTTGCTTTTCCACATATCACTGCCTCCAAGATGCTGTCTTTATTCAAATCAACAAGTTTTTCCACCTCTTAAATGGCCTGTGATCAGTTTTTTTACACCCTTAGAAACATTAGCACTCTTTTTGTTGCTGTTAATCCTCACCTGAGGATATTTTCCCATTGCTTTTCAGAGAGTGAAAGGGAGAGAAGGAGGGGGAGAGAGAAATAGAAGCATGGATGAGGGAAGACACATTGACTGGTTGCCTACAACACACACCCCAAATATAGGTGAGGAGTGAACCTGCAACACAGGTATGCATTCTTGACTGGGTATCCAACCTGCAACCCTTCTGTGCAGGGGTCGACACTCTAACCACTGAGCAACAGCAGTCAGGGCAGTATTAGTACCCTTGATGGCTTCTTTTATGTTTTCAAATTGAGCTAATGGTCCATTCACCAGCAACAAAAGCTATGTGTGTGTGCGTGCATGTGTGCGTGCGTGTGTGTATTGAACCAATGAATGCACAGTTCGAGATATATATATATGCATATATATATATATATATACACACACACACACATATATATATACACACACACACACACACATATATATCCCAAAAAATATTTACAGCACAATTTCCTGAGATGTTAACAATGTGAGATTTAGCTATAAACTGACTGCATTTTCTTCTTTGTTGCTTCAGAAATGCTTTTCGTTATGCTGATGTAGCTGCATGGAAAGGCTGTCAGGTTAAGAACCAAAGTTCTGTTCAACAACTAAGACAATTTTTTTATTGAAAAACTTGGTTGAGAACTGAATTGTCAAGATGGGAGACATTGCAAACCATCAAAAACTAAAAATATATCACTAGCAAATCTACAGCAACAGAAATACTCTAAAGAGAGTTCCATCTGGATAGGAACCAAAATGGCGGCATAGGTAAACACCTATCTTGCCGTCATACACAGTAATTTCAAAAATACAACTTAACGACTGAACAAACATCATCCCGATAACCGAAAGCTGAGCTAAGAGAAATTCCACAAATCAAAGTGAAGATAAGACTCTGGTGACTTGGAGGAGCGGCTGGTGGACAGCGTTGAACAGAAGCACAGACAAAAAGTTGGAGCGCGTGCAAGTGGATAAGGCGGGCGCTGAAAACCCGCCAGTTTTACTGGCACTGGGGAGACAAAAAGACGTCCACTGGACTGATTCTCCGAGCACTGGGAGAAGTCCAGGAACCCACTATCATACAGGGTAAACACTGACAGTGGGAGGGCATACCCGAAGCACAGTGCGCAGGGATCTTGGATTGGGAAAGGCAACGTGTGAGAGTGGCGTGTGAACTTGGGAACAGCGCAGCTGCATGACGCGCAGAGAGCACTCGTGACTTGCGCTTTCATTCCGGAAACCGTCAGACTGCATTGTTTTGCGACCCTGGGTGAGAAGTTGGGTGTGCAGACTCATTTGGGGAGAGGCTAACTTCTCCGGCAGCCGGTGGAGCTCGGCAGCGGGTCTTTCTCAGAGACCGGGCTAACGCTGTCTGCTTGGCCCGGAGACTCCGCCCATCCAACCTGAGCACAGCTGAGCTTCACAGACAATTGGCCTGGAGGTCAACCCCCCAAGTCTAACAACGATTAACCTGAGCTTAACTTCAGCAAGACTGTTGCAACCATATCCACCTCAGGTAACTGGGGAGGCTTGAGCACTGTCCCTTGTAGACGTCAACTACAAAAACTAATTGACCAACTCAGGAAAGCAGCCACCATGCAGAGACATGGAAGAAATCAGATGGAAAGAAAATGGAGGGAAAAAAATGACTGACATGGATTCAAACCACGTTATAGGGCTTCTCAGAGGCTACCTAGAAAAGGTTGAACCTATAAGGAAATCAGAAAAACCTACAAAGAAAGAATGAATGCGACCCTCAAGATAGAACAGACCTCAAGGAAATGAACAAACCTACGTTGAAATGAATGAGTCCTACAAGAAATGAATGCACTCTACAAGGATATGAATGAGACCTCAAGGAATATGAAAAAGGACCACCCAAATTAAGCATAACACTGTATGACTGAAATAAAAAATATTATACAAAGACCAAAAAGTAACCCTATAGCACCCCAAGAACCAAGTTAAAGATTTGTAATACAAAGAGGAAAATCCACCAGCTGAAAAAGCAAGAAACCAAAAGAAAACCAAAAAATTGGAGATAGTGTAAGGGGCCTCTGGAACATCCTCAAGCATACCACACCGAATTATAGGGTGCCAGAAAAAAAGGGGAGAACCCAAACAACGAAAACCTATTTAAGAAATAGTGACCGAAAACTTCCCACACCTGGTGAAAGACATTGACTTAGGAGTCCCAAGAAGCGCAACCGAACCCAATATATAGGACCCAAGAGGACCAAACCAAGCACATCAAATTAAATGCCAAGAGCAAAAACAAAGAGAGAATATTAAAAGAGCAAGAGAAAAACAGATGGATTACCAATAGGGAGCACCCATACAATGTCAAGCGGATTCTCAACAGAACGATGCAGGCAACGCGAGTGGCAAGAAATATCAAAGTGATGAATAGCAAGATGTTACAACCAAGATTACTCTATCCAGCAAATCTATAATTTCAGAATTGGAAGTCAGATAAAGTGCTTACAGATAAAAGAAAAAGCTAAAGGAGTTCATCACCACCAAACCAATATTTAAATAAATGCTGAAAGATATTAAGAAAGAGGAAGAAGAAAAAGATAAAACTATACATTATTAACAACAAAACACATCTATCAACAAATGATATCTAAAAAGCAGTGAATTAACAAGCCCCCCTGATGAACAGGATAAACTGTGAACATAACAGAATCATGGACATAGATAGGGAATGGACTGACAACTCTTGGGAGAAAAGAGTGTGGAAGTGCAGCAAGAGACTGGACAAAAATCATGCAACTATGGGAGAGGACAGTGGGGGTGGTGAGAGCGGAAGGTGGGATGGGTACCTTGTTGAGGGGAGCTACGGGGGGAGGAGGGAACAATGTAATTAATAAACTGTACAATAAAGATAAAAATATAAAAATAAAAAACTAAAAACTAAAAAAAAAAAAAAAAAAAAAGCGAGTTCCACTGCTGGCTGTGGCTCATGGCTGAGCATTGACCTACGAACCAGAGGTCAAATGTTCAATTCATGGTCAGGTTACATGCCTGGGTTGTGGGCTCCATCCCCATTAGGGTCTGTGCAGGCAGCAGATCAAAATGATTCTCTCTCATCACTGATGTTTTGAGCTCTCTCTCCCTTCCTATCTGAAATAAAATATACATAGATATACATATATACATATATATATATGTGTGTGTGTGTATTTTTTTTTTAAAAGAAAGAGCTCCATCTGTAGAAAAAAAATGATAACAAGTGAGAGCTGAGAGAAGCAGGAAGAAATAAAAAGAAATGGAAAGGGCAAATATTTGAGAAAATTTAAATGACTACCAACTGTATAAAAATAATGATCATATCTTATGGGATTTAAAATGTATATAATCCCTATTAAAATAACAACAGCATATTTCACAGATCTAGAACAAATACTGCAAAAATTTATATAGAACCAAAAAGACCCCGAAATAGCCACAGCAATCTTGAGAAAGAACAAAGTTTGAGGAATCACACTACTAAATATCAAGTTATACTACAAAGCCACTATAATCAAAACAGCCTGGTACTGGTACAAGAACAGGCATATAGATCAATGGAATAAAAGAGACCTCAGAAATCGACCCAAGCCATTACACTCAATATTTTTAAAAGGAGGCAAGAATATATAATGGAGGCCCTCACCAAGTAGCTCAGTTGGTTAGAGCACCATCCTGATACACCAAAGTTGTGGGTTCAAAATCTGGTCTAGGCCATAAAAGAATTAACCAATGAATGCATAAATAAGTGGAACAACAAATCCACTCTCTCTCTCAAAAACAATAAACAATATTTTTTTTTAAATATACTAAGGAGTAAACCAGTAATGGAAACCTTTTGAGCTTGGTGTGTCAAAATTTGCCAAAAACCCGAGCATAACTCAGGTGGTGTGACACTTCAAGAAAAAAAAAACATAATTTCACAATATTTATAGTTTTAAAACAACAAAATGTAATTTGAATCTAAACTTATTTTAATAAACAAAAAACTAATTATTTAACTTACATGCTTAGTGACTTCTTTGTTCAATCCTTCAGTCCTGTTTCTTTGGTTGTCCTTGATAATATTTAACTTGTGTGGGGGTGCCAAGAACAAATAATAAGTGGGGGAAGGGGGGATTCTTTAACTAACCGCCTATTAGTGACTTTTTTGTTGCTGAATTTATTGGCTAAAAAAACTTCAATATGAAGGTTGGTATTTTGTACACTTCAAGCCCAAGCAAGCGCTACTAACATCATCTGTCAATGGTGTTCTTTTGTTGGTTTTCATATATTTTACACGAGAATAAGCTCACTAAAGTAGTAGAAGGGAAAAATTGTGATACAGACATGCAATTCTTTTCAGGTGCTAAAAGAGTCTGGAAATCGAACCAGGCACTCCAACTTCCCGTTTCGTAGTGGCACTCCTCTTGATTCTCCAAGCTGCACTTTCCAGAATCTTCAAGCTTTTGACCTCAATTGACAAAAACCTGAGCCCAGATGCTGATGTTGAAATCTGCAAGTTGCATCTCCAAAACATCAATTTGCACCCATTGGAAACCATTTAATTCCAAACTACTGTAAACTACTACATCAGGATACTTAATTATTTTAATGGTCTGTTCTTAGGCTTCTAAATTAATTAAATCTATCACTGAACTGGCAAGTAACGAGTCTAAAACATGCTGTACTTTATATGCAAGGGTATCCATTCATTTGTACAGCTGCACTGGGCCTTCTCAAAATACTTTGTTACTCCAGGAAAATACTTATAAGTTTTATTGTCTACAATCTTGCTTGAAAATTTTGTTTTACTTTCAAAAGGTTTTATATAATCCAAATATAACATCCAAACTATTGGGCCAAACCTTGTAACTTTAAGTTCATTCAATAATAAGAACAGAGAGATACTGTAAAATATTGGTCAGTGTTTACCCACTTACCTCATTGAGCTGAGAAAAGTTTTCCCAGATCCTTATCCTCAGAATACCTTAATTTCATCAAAGCACTCACAAAGCCTCAAGAAACTTTGCCTCGGCACAGCATCTTACATTAATGTACATCAGCAGTCCACTGTAAGGTGGAAATCAACCTTCATAAAAAGTGCAGAAATTCTCGCTTATGAAGGGGGCCAGCATGAAGAGGGCAAATAAATAAAAGTAACTCAAAAAAATTTTTGTAACAACTGACATTAAGTCCGTTTAAGTTTGGATCTCCTGCCTGGCACCTAAAACCATCCTGATGGATAATACAAAGAAATGGCCACAATTGAATGTCCAATAGCTTCTGTAAACAAATTGACAAAATCCGACATTTTCTCCCCCATTTTTTGGTGCCCTAATCTGTCGTCACTGACACAACTTTAAAGACATATCGAATGCTAGCGTCACGAAATGTTTGTATAACAACCTTACATAATTTCGCTTCCTGATGTAACTTATGGCACTGTACTAACTTAATCAACTCTTCTCTCATTGTGATACCATCAAATATCAACTAATAATGACCAACTGAGCATGTGATGTTACATCAGTAAAAAAAAAAGTTTTTTTTCATCAAGCTAGATCGAAATATTTCCAACTACTTATGTCTCTCCATAATAATTGAATGTAAGTTTTGTGTTGGCACATTATTCGGTCTTTTATGAATATCTACTGCGTGTAACTCAGATATTCCTCTTAATAATGCAATCTTAATTCTACAGATCGTGAAACAGAACTGGTAACACATCTTAGAGAGTTTCTTTAATTAATTCTCCTCACGATGCTTTTTCCAACACTGAGCTATGGAGTGAGCACTGCTCCAACACTTGTAGAGTTAAATTGTAGAGATTTTATAAATTAAGGATGGAATTAGATTGGCTATATATAGGTGTAGCTTGCCTGGAAATATATTCCATTCCTTTCATCCTCACTTTTTCAAGAGCTTGGGAATTAGTTACAAAATGTCTTTTATAGTCCTTGTTCTGCTTAACTAACCATTTCCAGTACATAGAACGCAAATGATCTGCCATTTTTTATTCTATAAAATGCCATAACATTCTCGGTCCAAATCCTCTTGCAAGGGTCGGCTACTGCTACTACTACTTCCTTTACTTAATCTGATTTTATTTTTTGGTGTTCTCCATTAGGAGGGCAAATGACAGAAGATAGAATTGCCGATAACCTGTAGCCCTGCAGGCAATTAAAGGTTAACGAGCCACTGACTCACAAGATGGCAACATATAACTAACTGTCTTTAGGAAAGGGCAGGGTTTAATAAAATAAGCAGAAATAGGGTTAGTAAGGATCACACAATAGAAAAAGTGGTGAAATGGAGTTCTGCACTATGCTGCAAAATGATGTTCCTTAGATAATTAAGAAGGCTGCAGCTATTTCAAATGGCAGAAATGGCACCATAGCACAGGCCCACGCCTCTCCCAAGCCCTCCCCCTCACTTATTCTCAGTAATGATGTCAATTAGAAATCCACGATATCCCAGAACAGTAGATTGGATGATAGTTGCTGTGGTTATGTGGTTGCTGGTAATGTCGATCACAGGGTCCCCAGAGATGAGACCCCCGCGGCATTCCGCCGCTCTCTGCTCTGCCGGTCGAAGTGAGGTCAAAGTCCCCTAACGGCCTAATGGGAAGTCCCAGAACTAGACTCTCTGTGCCGGAGTTCTGTTGTTTTGGCCTACAGACCACCGGCACAGAGTGTCTACACTACACTACAGCAAATGTTCCATCCTCGGCTACTGCACCTGGCCTGGCAGTAGCGAGGATGAAACGGTCCTTCTCAGCATGCAGAGGCCCCAAACTTCTCTGTATCGACCGCATGTGGCCACTTCATCGAAAAAGGCTACGTGTGTAGTGCTGAGCACTGTGTCCATCGAACGCCATCATGGGCTTAGTCATCCACTCTAAGGCTACAAAGTTTCAATTATAGAATTTAAATAAACCCAAACAGGAAATGTCTGTCGCCACGGGAGTGACCAAAGGGCTTGGCTCCGCTCCAGGCTATCAAAGTTTCCAATTGTAGAACATAATTAATCCCAGATCCCAGGGCCTCTACTTGGGTCACTGGGGGCGTAGCCAGCCTACAAACCACCACAGGCCCCTCGCCCAGGCTGCCCCACGCCCCCAAAGGAATCCCCAACCTGATCCGGGGTACACTTCAGGGCAAACCAGCTGGCCCCCACCCATGCACCAGGTCTCTATCCTATCTAATAAAAGAGTAATTTGCAAACTGACCATCACTCCAAACACACAAGACATCTGCCCCCATGTGGTCAAAGATGGCCACTATAAGATGGCCAGCAGGGGAAGGCCGTTGATAGGTTCCAGGTCTGCAAGGGAAGGCAGTTGGGGGCAATCAAGCCTGCAGGGGAGGGCATTTGGGAGGGACCAGGCTGCAGAGAAGGGAAGTTGAGGGGCAAACAGGCTGGCAGGGGAGCAATCAGACATCAATTAGGCTGGCAGGGTAGTGGTTAGGGAGTGATCAGGCTGGCAGGCAGAGTGGTATAGGGACAATCAGGAGGCAAGGAGGCAGGTGGCAGTTGGCCAACAGTCCGATTGTGAGGAATTTCCGACTGTTCGTTAGGGCCCATCCTAAGGAATTTAATGAGCACCTGCTGTGTGCAGGCAGAAGCTGGTCTAAGCACCCTTCAGGTATTATCTTATGGAACCTCCATGGCATCCTCATTTGGCAGATTCTTCCTTCAACTTCCCCACTTTACAGGTAAGTACAGAGAGGTTTAACAACTTCCCTTAAAGTACACAACCAGAATGCTGACCCTACAAGACACTGCCAACAGGAAGTTAAACCACCAAGCTTAATGTACTCCCTATCCAGACAGCAAGGGAAGATTCCTAAACTCGTCTAGAGAACTCTGCAACAGCATATTAAGCTTTGTCTGAAAATATCTCCGGTCATCTACTTTGGGATCATTTTGTTCAGTTAAAAGAATTCATCCAGTGAAGACAAATCACACATCTGGAAGGTGACCAGGGAACAGCAGCAGAGCCATACATTCTTCCTAAGTATATGTGCTCGCCGCTTAAATAATTACAAGCACAGCAGTAGGAAAAAAAAAAAAAGGATAGGAGGTTAAAGGGAGAACTATAAATAAATACTACTTCCATCATAAATGGCCTCAAAATTCAACAATGAAGCAAAACGTACTAGAGCCGCAAATTTAATAGGCCCACTATGAACAAGACAAGTGTCCTGAGACACCCATAGCCTGTGACCAGCCATACCTCAAACCCAGCAGACACACACTCTAACCTGCTGATGTGGAGCCCCTCTGCAGCTAGGACCCCTTCAGCAGGACCACTAGCCCAAATTCCTACCCCCCCTTCCCACCCCAAACTCCAAATCAATCTTATTTCTGCCTTTCATATTATATTGTACTAGGGGCCCAGTGCATGAAATTTGTGCACTGGGGGTGGGTGGTCCCTCAGCCCAACCTGCTCTATCTCACATCCTGAGAGCTCTCAGGGCATTTCCTACTGACAGTTTACAGAGGCTTTTAGCCTTGGGCAGAGGACTTCGGCCAGGGGACACCCAGCACCCTGGGATCGATTGCTGGCTCCGCCCCTGCCCCGGCCTACCAAGGCCTAAAGCTTCTAGCCAAGGCTTTCGGCCTGGGCAGGAGACCCTCAGCCCCCTCAGATCACTTGGCTCCACCCCTGCCCCCTCGGTTTTGATGGCTTACCTCAGAGTGACCCCAGTGACAGGATGTTCCTGGGACACAGGCAATGGGCGTCTATGTATGCAAATTAACTGCATCTTTGTTGGGTTAATTTGTAGACCCACTCTGATTGGCTATGGGCGTAGCGGAAGGTACAGTTAATTTACATGTTTATCTATTATTAGATAAGATACCTTTTGGGTGCTTCCTCTTTTTACATTTCTTCTCTTGACCCTTTAAGGCATATCAGAAATATAGTGAATAAACCAACAAACAGGTCAAACTCTGTCGTGACCTTGGAGAAGAAGAGCTGGTTATCCACCCTTTAAAGGACCCACAAGTTGCCAAGTTGCTTCTGCTGTGATCAGTATCCGTAGTCCACTCTCTGGCCACAGCCATGATAACCATCCCTGACCAGGAATGCCTCACAGGACTGACTCACCAGGAAGATGCAAGAACATATCCACTGAGACCCTGTCCTTAGGAAACTTCTCAGCCAATGAGGAAGGTAAGGGCAGTAAGTAGAAATGCAAAGTGCCATGACCAGATAGCTCAGTTGGTTAGAGCATTGTCCTAATACCCTAGGATTTCAGATTCAATCCCCAGTCAGGGCACATAGAGGAATCAACCAATAAATGCATAAATAAGTGGAATAACAAATCAAGTGACAGAGACCTAACTAAGTAAAAGACTCATATAACTTCTCTCTCCTTCCTTCCTCTCTCCCTAAAATCAATCAATAAGTAAAAATTAGAAATGGAAAGCATTTGCTGATGTTAGACATCAAAAACAGTGGCAATCGCTAAGTGTGGGTGGTTGAAGCTGAGGAAGATGGCCTGGTTTCAAGCCTGACCAAGACCAGCCGTCCCATGATCAAACCCTAAAAGGAACCTGGCAGGCCAGGCCAAACTCTAAGAAGGAGTAAACACTGATCCTGCTGGCCAATATCTTATAGACCCTGGGACTTAATGACAAGTGAATATCTAGCTAAAATGCCTGCATCACCAAAGGGCTCTTTGCCAATCACACCAATTAAAATGGTGGGCATGAACCAACAAAAATTAGGTTAAAAGTTCCACTGATAATGGGCAATAACAACTGCCAAAATTTCCCACACATAGAACAGGAAAACAGGGAGAACCAAGATGGTGGCATAGGTAAACACCTATCTTGCTGTCATACACAGCAATTTTAAAACTACAACTTAACGAAAGAACAAATCACCAAACCAGAAACACCGACAAGCTGGCCCGAGTGAAAATTCACAAATAAAAGTGAAGATAAGACACTGTGACTCGCAGGAGCGGCAGCGGACAGCGTTGAAGAGTACGCAGGGAGAGAGGTTTGGAAGGAGCACGCATGCCAGCGATAGGCGGTGGCTGAAAACCACAGTTTTCTCGAAATGCGGGAGACAAAGACGTCCACACTGGAACAGTAATTCTCCAGCACTAGGCGAAGTCCAGGAACCCACTATCATACGGGTAAAAACTGGACAGTGGGAGGGCACGCCGAAGCTCGGGTGCTGCAGGGGTCTGCCGGCTTGTGGAGAAGGCGAGCTTATGCGGAGTACATGTGAACTTGGGAACAGCGCAGCTGTGTGACCATGGCCGCGTAGAGAGCACTCGTGACTTGCTCTCTCATTCGGGAATGTCAGACTGCTTTGTTTTGCGACCCTGGGTGAGACCTTGAGTGTGCAGACTCATTTGGGGAGAGTCTGAATTCCCCGGCAGCTGGTGGAGTTCGGCTCTCCTCTCAGAGGTTCCTGGCAGCCATTGCCCCTGCACAGAGTCCCTGGGGCCGCAAGGGCGGAGCTGACACTGTCTGCTTGGCCCCGAGACCTCCGCCCATCAACCTGAAGCACAGCTGAATTTCACAGACAATTGGCTCCCAACTGGTACTACTCGCCTGGATGTCACCCCTTCCAAGTGCTAACAACAAATAACTCTGAGCTTAACTTCATCACGACTGTGAACCCATATCCACCACAGTAACTGGAGAGGCTGAGCCACTGTCCCTTGTAGGACGTCTACCACACAAAGCTAATGCCAACTCAGGGAAGCAGCCACCATGCGATACATGGAAAGAAATCAGATGTGAAAGAAATGGAGGGAAAAAAAAACGACTGAACCATGGAATTCAAACCACGGTTTATAGGGCTTCTCAAGAGGCTCCAAAAAAGGTTGAACTATAAGGAAATAAGCAAGACCGACAAAGAATGATGAGTCCTACAAGGAATGAACGAGAATCTCCTCAAGGATATATCGAGAACCTACAAGGAAACGATCAACCAACGTGGAAATGAATGAGTCCTACAAGGAATAAGAAGGAAGAGAAAAAAAAGAAAAAAGAAACTAACCCAATCCTCAAAAAAAAAAAACAAAACCAGAAATTAAGCATACATACAGACTGAAACAAAAAATATAAACAAAGAGAAAAAGAACAAGAAACAAAGATAAAAAGAGAAAAAAGAAGAGCATTAAAAAGGACCAACCAGAATTACGCATACACTGTATGACTGAATAAAAAAAATTAACAAAGACCTAAACTGTACCCTAGAGCACCCCAAGAACCAAGTTAAGAATTGAAATACAAAGAGGTAAAATCCACTCAGCTGAACAAGCAAGAAACCAAAAGTATCCAAAAAATTGACGTAATAGTGTAAGGGGTCTCTGGAACATCCTCAGCAACCAACACCCGAATCTAGGGGTGCCAGAAAAAGAGAGAGACCAAGACAAGAGAAAACCTATTTGAATAAAAAGTGACAGAAACCTTCCCTACACCTGTGAAAGAATTGACTTAAAGGAGTCCAAGAAGCGCACCGAACCCCAATATTTGAACCCTAAAAACACACCGAGCACATCATAATAAAATGCCAAGAGCAAAAGACAAGAGAAAATACTTAAAAGCAGCAAGAGAGAAATAGTTGGTTACCTATAAGGACACCCCTACGAAAAGTCGCGGATTTCTCAACAGAAACGTGCAGCCAGACGGGAGTGGCAAGAAATATTCAAGTGATAGAATACCAAGAATCTTACAACCAAGATACTCCTATCCAGCAAAGCTATCATCAGAATTGAAGGTCAGATGAAAGTGCTTTCGCAGATAATAAAAAGTTTAAAAGGAGTTCAACACACCAAAACCAGTATTATATGAAATGTTGAAAGAGATACTTTAAGAACAGGAAGAATAAAAAGACAAAAGTGTAAATTAGAACAACAATGAATCTAAAATGCAAGGAATTAATAAGCTGATGAACAGGAATAAACCTGGTGAATGTAACAGAATCAAGGGACCTAGAGAGGGAAGGGACTGACAAGTCTTGGGGAGAAAGGGGGTGTGTGAATGCAGCAAGAGACTGGACAAAAATCATGAACATGGGAGAGGACAGTGGAGGGGGGTGAGGGCAAGGGAGGGAGGGGTATCAGTGAGGGTAGCTATTAGGGGGGGAAAAAAGGGAACAATGTAATTAATAAACTGAACAATAAAGATAAAAAAAAAAAAGAACAGGAAAACAAGAAGTGAATTTGTGATTTCAGGCTTAGCCCATAGGCTCAAATGATCCCAGGTAAGATAAATGCAGAAAAAGGTCAGGAACATCACTGTTTTCTCAATTTTGACAGAGACCTAACTAAGTAAAAGACTCACTTAACCTTTCTTAAGTCGGCTATATAAGAAACAACCACGTGTGCATATGTAAAGCCAAATGAGGAACCACGCTTGGCCTCCTATCAGGGACTGGAAAGCACTTATGTCTGGTACAGGGAGACAGAACACCCCCAGCCAGTACAACTGGAACAGCCCTTCGGTAAATTCTAGATTCAGAAGTTCCTCGAAGTCGTCCTATCCTAGAGGTAGCCATCTGGACATGACACACCCCGCCATACAGAATCAACACTTTTATTTTTTTTAATATTTTATTGATTTTTTACAGTGCGGAAGGGAGAGGGATAGAAAGTCAGAAACATCAATGAGAGAGAAACATCGGCTGCTTCCTGCACACCCCCTACTGGGGATGTGCCCACAGCCAAGGTACATGCCTTTGACCGGAATCGAACCCGGGACCTTTCAGTCCGCAGTCCACTCTCTATCCACTGAGCCAAACCGGTTTTGGCCAGAATCAACACTTTAGAGAGGCACCTGCCATCATAGGAAATGCATTTCCTACCAACAAAGACTGTTCCTCCTCTTCTTTGTAGTGGGCCCTCACAAGTTGCCTACTCAGCACACACTACCTTTCCCTCTTCCCCATAAAACCCATCTCGCTTTGGAGACCACTCTCCCCTGTTGAGGAGAGGCATGCTGTCTCTGGATGGGGTACCCCACTTAACTTCCAGGGTGGCCCTACTTGATTGTATAAGCTCAGCAGCACAGTATCAGGCTCTTGTATGATTGTGGTGGGCAGGACACAGCAGCAGACAGCATCCCTAGTCACTCAGAGCAAACCGCAGGACCTCCTTCAATGACTTTGGGAAGCATCTATCTATATAATCCATATATTGAGGAATATGCAAATTAGCCAGGATGCTGTAAGGTCATGACCAAACAGCAGGGACCTGAGGCTGCATGGCACCTGGCCGGGGCATGGGACCTCAGGCGGCACGTTCCACCCCATGGGGTTTGACAGGGGCCCTCAGGCTTCGCCCCCTGCCAGCCAGAGCTTGATAGGGGACCTCAGGCCACGGCCCCCCACATGGCAGGGCTTGACAGGGGTGGGGCCAACTGGGTCTGGGTCTCACCCAATGGGGGTGGGGCTGGCCGGGTCTGGGTCTGCTGCGTTTTTGAAACACTGGTGGGTGGTGGGCGGTGGGCGGGGACTTGACTCTAGGTCCCGAGGTGTGCCCCAGACTCTGACAGGAGGGAGATTTTTCATATACATTTTATTAATTTTCTTTCATCTCTGACACTTCTTTTATAGAGAAAGGGCAAATAGCAATATTAAAAGATTTCCTCTAATTAATTCCCTTTTAATGTGCACGAATTTTGTGCACCGGGCCACTAGTGTGTTTATAAAACACTAGAGGCCCAATGCATAAAATTCCTGCAAGGGCCTTGCCTCCCCACCCCCGCTGCCGCGGCTTTGTCCGGATGTATGTCCAGTTGGATGTCCAGTCTAATTAGCATATTACCCTTTTATTATTATAAAAGGAAGCCCACTTTTTTGCACAGCCACTTCCAACACAAAGTAGCCAATCTGAAAGCAAACTACTGAAAGTGGCCACAAGAAGGCAGAGGCAAAAAAGTATTAAGAAACCCCAGCTGGTGTGGCTCAATGGTTGAGGTCACCGGTTTGATTCCCAGTCAGACATGCCCAGATTGCAGGCTCAATCACTAGTAGGGGACATGCAGGAGGCAGCCAATCAATGATGGTTCTCTCTCATTGATGTTTCTATCTCTTCATCCCTCTCTAAAAATAAATATTAAAAAGAAAAGAAACTGGACCCTAATTAGTTTGGACAGTGGATAAAGAATCAGCCTGTGGGCTGAAGCGTCCCAGGTTCGATTCTGGTCAAAGGCATGTACCTTGGTTGCGGGCACATCCTCATTAGGGAGCATGTAGGAGGTAGCTGATCAATGTTTCTAACTCTCTATCCCTCTCTCTCTCTCTGTAAAAAAAAAAAAAAAAAAGGTTCAATAATATATATACACACACACACACACATATATATATAAAATAAAAAAGAAACTGGGCAGAGCCCAGGTGAGGTGGCTCAGTTGGTTGAGCATTGTACTATGAACTGAGAGGCTGCCGGTTTGCCGGTTTGATTCCAGTCAAGGCACATACCTGGGTTTCAGGTTTGATCATACAGAAGGCAACCAATAGATCTTTTATTATTATTATTATTATTATTGATTTCAAGAGGAAGGGAGAGGGAGAGAGAGATAGAAACATTAATGATGAGAATCACTGGTTGGCTCCCTCCTGCATGTTCCCTCCTGGGGATCAAGCCCACAACCTGGTCATGTGCCTTTGACCAGAATCAAACCTAGGACCTTTCAGTCCACAGGCTGATGCTCTATCCAGAGCCAAATCAGCTAGGCCAACCAATAGATCTTTCTCACATCAATGATTCTCTCTCTCTCCCCCCTTTAGTCTAAGTGTGTCCTCAGGTGAAGTTTAAAAGAAAAGAAAAGAAAAGAAAGAAAAGGAAAGGAAGGAAAGGAAAGGAAAAGGAAAGGAAAGGAATAGGAAAGAAGGAAAGAAAGAAAAGAAAAGAACAGAAAACAAAGAAAAGAAAAGAAAAAGAAAAAGAAGAGAAGAAAGCCTGGCTGGCATGGCTCAGTGACTGAGCACGGAGAGGCCTATGGACCAGGAGGTCATATTTCCTGATTCCCGGTCAAGGCAACATGCCGTGGCTGTGGGCTCGATCCCCAGTGTGGGGCCTGCAGGAGGCAGCTGATCAATGATTCTCTCTCATCACTAATGTTTCTCTCTCTCTTTCCCTCCCCTTTTTCTCTAAAAAAAAATTCAATAAAAAATATTTTTTAAAAAGAAAAGAAAGAAAGCTCTCACCAACAACAGAGTGTTGGCCTGGGACCGAAGAGTGCCGAGTCCGATTCCGGCAAGGGCAGGTAGCCAGGCTGCAGGCTCCTCCCAGGCCCTGGGCCCAGTTGGGGCTTGTGTAAAAGGCAACAATTGATGTGTTTCTCTCACACTGATATTTCGCTCTGTCTTTCCCTCTCTCTTCCACTCTCTATAAAAATCAATGGAAAAATATTCTCGGGTAAGGATAAATAAAATGAATACTAACTAAAAAATAAATAAATAAAAAGAAATGGGCAGTGTCTTATAAAACGAAACCTGTTCCACAATGCAATCCAGCAATTGCACTCCTTTTGGATATATACCCAAAGGAGGTGAAAACTTATGTCCACACAAAAACCTTCAGAAGAATGTTTATAGAAGCATGATTCATAATTGCCAAAACTTGGAAGCAACCAAAATGTCCTTCAGCCTTGACCAGTTTGGCTCAGTGAACAGAATGTCGGCCTGGTGACTCAAGGGTCCCAAGTCGATTCTGGTCAAGGGCATGTACCTTGGTTGCGGGCATATCCCCAGAAGGGAGTGTGCATGAGGCAGCTGATTGATGTTTCTGTCTCACTGATGTTTCTAACTCTCTCTCCCTCTCCCTTCCTCTCTGTAAAAAAATCAATTTTATATATATATATGTATTTTTTTTTAATGTCCTTCAGTAGGTGAATGGATAAATAATCTGTGGTACACCCAGACAATGGAATACTATTATTCAGCACTAAAAAGAAATGAGCTACTAAGTCATGAAAAAACTTGGAGAAAACTAAAATGCACATTACTAAGTTTTTAAAAAGCCAGTTTGAAAAGGCTATACACTATATGATTCCAACTATATAACATTCTGGAAGAGGTAAAACTATAGAAACAATAAAAAGATCAGTGGTTGCCAAGAGTTAGGAGGGAGGAAAATAGGTGGAGCACAGAGGATTTTGGGGGCAGTGAATGTACTCTATATATGATATCATAATGGTAGGTACATGTCATTATACATCTGTCCAAATCCATAGAATGTACACCACCAAGAATGAATTCTATGAACACTATGGACAGTGGATGATTATGATGTGTCCATATAGGTTGATTAGTTGCAATTAAATACCTCTGGTGGGAGTTGTTGACAATGGGAGAAGCTGTGCATGTGTGGGGCTAAGGGTATATGGAAAGACTTTGTACCTTCGTCTCAATTTTGCTGATAACTTAAAACGACTCTAAAAATAAATGAAGTCCTAAAAAGAAAAATGGCTGGAATACAGATCAAACCATACCTGAAGTTGGCCTTGCCTCTGGATTTTTCATTTATCTGAGTCAGTCAATCCCCTTCACTGTTTAAGTCAGAGTGGACTGTATTTTCTGTGACTTCCAACTAGTGCACTCTAACTGCACATCCCACAGAACAAATGAGATGTGCTGCACTCTATCCTGTCAGTGCTCATAAATGACGACCCAACATCGGAGATTCTCCACCAACAAAAGCACTACAGGCAACTTCAAATGGGAAAACATGCCACTGAGGACAGGACTCCTGAACTCCAGGCTCCCTCTACCACCAGCAGCTCCAGGACAGGCATGTTAAAAACAAAGTGTGCTACAGTCCTTATAGCTGAACTAGAGGCCTGGTACGTGAAAATTCATGTACTGGAAGGGGGATCCCTCAGCCCAGCCTGCCTCCTCTCACAGTCCAGGAGCCCTCAGGGGTGAGAGGTGACCCAGTGATCAGGGGAAGGTGACGTCCCCATCACACCTCTGCTGCTGCCATTGCTGGCAACACAAACCTCGGCTGACCCTGGTTACCTGAGCCTCGGGCAGCCCTGGCGGCTAAGCAGCCGCCACCCGAGGCTTGCCTGTGCCTCGGGCCAGCCCTGGGCAGCTGGGGGGCTAAGGGGACGGGGGACTCTGAAGGCAGGCGCATGGAGAAACGAGGCCCACCTGGGGGCGGATCTGGCCTTGCCATGGACCCTGCTGCCTGAAGTGCTGAGGACTGGCGCTGCCCATCTTTGAGGAAAGGACAGTCAATTAGCATATTCCCTCCTTATTGGCTGTGGGCACTGCCATCTTTGAGGGCAGGGCACTGAATTGGCATATTCCCTCCTTGTTGGCTGTGAGTACCATCTTTTGCGACAGCATGAGGGTCAATTAGCATATTTCCTCTTTATTAGATAGTATGCTATCGGACAAAAAAAGCCAACACATTCTATTAAATTTTTTAAAATATATTTACCGTTTAATTTTTACAGAGAGAAAGGAGAGGGATTAGAAAGTCAAAACATCAATGAGAGAGAGCACATTGATCACTCCTCCTCAACAGCCCCACTGGGGATGTGCCCGCAAACAAGACACATGCCCTTGACTGGAATCAAACCTGGGACCTTTCAGTCCGCCAAACCGGTTTCAGCATATTTCATTAATTTGATAGCAAGGACTTGTTATAACAAATAGAACCAAAGAAAAAGAAAAGTTGCTGTTTAAGAACTGAAAAGTGTACAGACTGAGGCTGGTTGGAGGAGGAGTAGCCCTCAGGAATATTTTGTTAGAAATGAGAATTAAGCTCCATTTTATTTTTTCCTGAATCCCAGGCCTCAAATTTAACCCCATCTTAAAATTGTTCTAATCAAATATAAAATTTTTAGGTGAAGTTTTTAAAACTTTGTCAGTTATTACCCTTAAAAGGATAATTTTATAACACACTCTAGTCCAGTGGTCGGCAAACCGCAGCTCACAAGCCACACATGGCTCACGAGCTGCAGTTTGCCGCTCTGTTGACTAATGAGTTTGCCAACTACTGCTCTAGTCTAAAAAACTTGCTAAAAAGCTTTGTTCCCTGGCATATGTCATCAGTTTTGGCTCAAATAAACTCCTATAAAAATTCCAAATAGCCCATACTGGTTTTGCTCAGTGGTTAGAGCATCGGCCTGTGGACTGTGGGGTCCAGTCCCAGGTTCGATTCCAATCAAGTGCATGTACCTTGGTTGCGGGCACATCCCCTAGTAGGGGGTGTGCAGGAAGTAGCTGATTGATATTTCTAACTCTTTATCCTCTTCCTTCCTCTCTGTAAAAAATTAATAAAAATATATATATATTTTTTAATTCCAAATAAAGAAATAAACACAAAATAAAAACCTTGCTAAATCAACAGCGTTTAACTAAAGAGAGTGAGCAAAAAGGCACACAAAACTTATCTCAAAGAGTACATCCTGCCCTAGCCAGTTTGGCTCGGTGGACAGAGCATCATCCTGTTGACCAAGGGGTCCCTGGGTTGAATCTAGCAAAGGGCACATACCTTGGTTATAGGCTCCTCCCTGGCCCGGGCCCCTGTTGGGGCTCATTCAGGAACATTCAAACATTCCTGAATCCCAGGCCTCAAATTTAACCTATCTTAAAATTGTTCTAATCAAATTTGAAATCTTTTAGGTGACGTTTTTAAACCTTTGTCAGTCATTACCCTTAACAGGATAATTTTATAACATATTCTAGTCCAGTGGTTGGATAATTTTATAACATACTCTAGTCCAGTGGTCGGCTCACAATCTGTAGTTTGCCGCTCTGTTGACTAATGAGTTTCTCTCTCTTTCCCTCTTTCTTCTACTCTCCCTAAAAATCAATGGAAAAATATCCTTGGATGAGGAGCAACAACAGAAAAAAGAGCAAACCTCAAAAATGTTTGATCCTGTGTTTATTAGCAAGTATCAATTTCTCTATCACAGTAAGTCTGAATAAATGATCCAAGTTTTTTAAAACTCCATGACAGAATCCCAGCACCTGGGCATGTATTTTCAGACTCTTGATGAAATCAGCAGAGTCACCAAATTCCAGGCTTTCAAAGTCCCACCTGCAGCAGCCTCTAGGGCAGCTATGGGAAATGAGCGGAAAACAAGAGGCCTGCTAATATTTGCTAATGTCAGCAACAGGCTCCAACTGTGGCCACATACACCTCCAGTGACCACAAAAGGGATTACCAAGAGAATGAAGAAACAAGTTTTCTAAGTTGTAACTTCTTGATATCACCACTTCATACCTCCAAAGTTGCATATGTGCCTATATGCAAAGAATAACCCCAGGCTGCTGGGCACTGACACACACACACACACCACACACACACACACACACCCAGCACTAGTACATTTTGTTGGCAAGGGGAAAAGTCCAATTCTAGAAATGCAATCACAGACACAGAAGTTCCCAAAGTGCTCAGACAACCTACTGCTTGGCAGCCTCATCACCATTTCCCAACCTCTAGGAAGAATCTTAGAGATCAGTGGTGGGCAAACTCATTAGTCAACAGAGCGGCAAACCGCGGCTGCTCGCAAGCGGCAGTTTGCCCACCACTGTCTTAAACTATTATAAAATACAGATCCAGAATTCTCTACGTATTGATGCATCTAAATGTCCACACCTCCCTTTATTAAGCCAGAAGGATTACCTCTATCAGGTAAATCTACCTTCTATGCAAGAGGATACAAATTTACTGCTAACAAGTAAGGTGTCATGACTTCTAAGAATTCTAATGTTCTGAATGACTTACAAAGCCATATATTTAGTCTGTCCTTTTTTTTCTTTATTTTATTTTTCCATCATATTTTAGTGTTATTTTTGCTGTTGTTGTTAATCCTCACTTGAGGATATTTTTTCCATTGATTTTTAGAATTGGGGGGAACAGAGAGAGAGAGAGAAACATCAAAATGTGATAGCCACATCGACTGGTTGCCTCCCATAGGCACCCTGACCGGGGCTGGCGACCGAACCTGCAACTAGGCATGCACATGCCCTTGACCAGGAATCGAATCTGTGACCCTTTGGTGAGGGGGTCAACACTCTAACTACTTAGCAACACAGGCCAAGGCTAGTAGTCTGTTCTCAATTAAAGTATCCTCAACATAAAAATATTAAAAACATGTAATGACAAATGTGAAGATATCATGATTAAGAACTAAAACCACAACTTACCCATGGCAACAGGAATATACCCAAGTTGGGGTTGAAAGCTAAGACCATTCCTTACCAGTACCTTTCCTTGCCAGTTCTCCAGCTCTGGGAGGTGAGCTTGTATGTGACTCACCTGAATTCTCTGCCTTCGCTGTACCGTCTACTTGAGGAGGCCCGAGGGGCAGCTGTTTCCTGGAGCAGCTTCTGTGTCACCCTGCCGGCGGGAGCAGGGTCTCTGCCATCATCTTCATCTATATCTTGGTCACATTTCCATTCCTCATCTTCATTCAAAGTGGGCAGATATCCAGATATGCCCTTCCCTGTCCCTGACCCAGAGCTCTGGTCACTACAGAGCTTTGGGCTCTCTGAACCTGTCCTCGTGTATTCCAAATAAATATCAGACTTGAGGAATGAGGGATAAGTATTCTCCTCCATGGTAGATTGGATTTCAGTCTGGGCCTGGTCAAACATGGCAGGATCAATCAGCTGCTTCATAATGCAGTCCTTTATGAAACTCTTGGTGGCTGGCTTAGTTTGCCTGGATACGATGCCATTGTTATCAAGAATGTACTTTCGGTAAATAGCTTTGGCCAGCTTCAGTCTCTTCTCCTCATTCGAGTCACAGGGCTCCAGTTTCCTGAAGCCACTGCAGGCAAACCAGAAGTCCAGCAGGTCAGCACAGTCCTCCTGCTTCAGGAAAGTCCTAAATAGGTTTATCCCATCTTGATCGTCTAGTAAGGAGTGCAATGACTCGGCCCACTTCAAGTATGGCGGGGTGGGTGAAGCACTGCCCTCAGGCTCATACCCCAGGTCCAGATCTGAGCGCCTTGGAGTGGCTGTTGAAGTCTCGCCTTTAATACCAACACCTTTCCCGGAGCAGAAGCTGTGACTGATGGGCCTGGGGTCTGTGGACACCAGTTCACCCTCCTCACCAGGCACTGGAGGTCTGGGGGCATCTTCGGTGAAACTTGCGAGGTCCAAGGGGAAACCCTGCTCTTGAATATTCATTTTGAGACTCTGCGTCAATGAACAATGAGCGCTGCACCCTAATACATCAGTACTTATAGCTCCAAAGTGAATCAATCTGTCCTGTTGAAACCATTAAGAGGACAAGGATTAGGAAAGGTGGGTCCATGGGAAACATGACCATAGAGGTTTTCTCAAGACAAGACTTGCAATGATGCCCTCCCACTCAAACTCAAAGCCAGAAATTCCATTTAAATTTGCAACCTTTCATCATAAGATTTTGCTTATTAAAACTTTTACAACAAGAATGTATCTGTGCTAAGAAATAGAGAGCACCACACCCTTCAAGTGTTGTCTGTGAAAACATCACAGAGACCAGCAGCCTGGGGACCTCCCATCTCGGCTGAAGAGTTGCGTGGCCAGTTCTCTGCAAGCTTAAGGAAGGCAGGAGGACTGGAGGGAAAAAGGTGCTTCTAGTCCTCCTAGCTGTACAAACTTGGGTGAAAGCTGATCCCTCACATGTAAACTAAAGATCACCACCCTACCTGCTCCATGGGTCACTGTGAGACTCAGATACAGAAAGGACGGCACATCATACACCATTAGGTGGGCGGTCGTGTCTGCACACGACATTCTCTAGGCCCTCAGCCACTGTTCATTCTGCCTACCCCATCACTTCGTACTTAGTATGCCTCACATATGCAAACATACAATGAGCTGTTCCTCTCACTCTCAATATATACCTAAAAAAGAGCAGTTAATTATGGGTCACCTTCAGCATCTTCCAGTGAGTGAACAAAGGACACCACCCACATTCACACATGCACACGCCTTCTCAAGTCACCAATGTGGACAATCTTAAAAGTGCTCCCATCAGAAAGCTGCACTTCACCTTTAAAACCTTGCTTATAATGAAAGTATCCTACTGATGGCAAATAGCAATTGAGTACTCTGAGGAACAGAAAAGGAATGGGAAAAATGAAATCTAACACAATTATAACTTTTAGGGAAGGAAGCATAACAACTCACATGATTTAACTCTTTAAACTAAATACCAAAACCACCCACTCTTTTAGAAGTCAGGGAACCATGAGGGTTTTGTGTTGCTGCTGCTACACAAGTCTGCCTGAGGTTTGAGGGAAGATTGCTCCGGATCAGCATTCCGCCATAGTCTGGTCCTCCCTGACGCATCCTACAAGGGACCACGAGTTTGTGCTATGCCTCCCAACCTGGCCAAGGGGGTGGCTGCCATGACGTAAATGGTCTGCCTAGAGGTGGACCGGAGAGAAGAACGTCAGGTCCAAAATGCCTGGAGCACTGAAAAAGCCAGAAGCAACAAAATAAAACCCTAAAATCTGGTACCAACACAAAGAGTAGCTCTCTCTGGCCATCACTCCACTCTGGGCCCTGGCCTACATGTAATGCTCCCCTAACACCTGCATTCTCACACTGCACACACTTCACCTGCCAATAGCTGCTAACGGCTAGAATGAAAAGCATACAGAGATGGAGGTCACAATTATGTGCACCAAATGACATTTCTGCAGCTAATGACTTTTTATGAAAATGACTGGGTAGGCTGTAATTTCAGCCTCAGCAGAAACAGCCTGTTCTTAAAGTCAAGACCAGTGTGCTGTGGCACCCTGCTGTTCATGGACCAGTTCAAATGCCAAGTTGCTTTTTTTGAGCACTATCAACACAGAATGAATACCTATGGTGTCTCAGCTCCACACCAGATTGTAGATGTCTAACGTCTTCTTGTCCAGGACACCATTTCAGGGAAGGGGGCCTGAACCCAGCCTCTGAGCCTTACCCTTAGAGATCATCTTTAGTTCACTGGCCTTAAGAAAAAACCAAGTCACTGTGTTGGAATGGGAAACTACTTATGAATCTGTCACTTTCTCTTAAAGTGCTATGACTTCTATGTAAATGATCTGTAGCAACCTAATTTAAACATTTTCTGCAGGACTCCCAGCACCTAGCACAAGGTCTTACAACTAATGAATTCCAATAAATATTTAATTCATTGACATAAAGGAAAAGGACACTTGCCAAATGTCACCTCTTTACAGATGCTGAACTACTATGCTATAGAAACAGCAGTAAATTCAAGATTTAGCCCTTTATTACCAAACAGGCTATCTTGAAAGACTGACATTTTAATTCACATGTGAACAAGTCCCCCTAGTCATTTTAAACTATTTTTCACTGCCCAAAAGAAACATTTCTTATAATTCACATATTTTGGCAATCTAACTGACAGAAGACCTTTGGTGATTCTGGACGTACATGAACATTTCCCCAAATTACTGATGTTATTGAAATGTGCTCCAATTCCCATAACCTCCAGGTTTCCACAGAGAAGCACACCAAGCATTTAGTGTGCACACCTGTACATACCACACATAAAGCAGTTAGATTAATTCAGGTTAGAGTCAAATACCCACAAGCACTGAATCTGACCCAACAGCATATGACCACTATCAATAAAGGGATTCCATGAAAGGAATCTACAACTTGATACCACATTTAAAATTTACTTTGGTCACTGCCAAGCGGACATACCCCCTTGGGTACAATGGCAGCCAGCTCAATGCTATACATGTGTATATATTTATTTATTTAGCTCAAATATAATTTTTGACCGTCTTATTTATGTGGAGTGTGGAAATACTACAACAGGACTGACATTTCCCCAACCGTCCATTAATTAAACTCTTCAGAGATTAAGGGCTACCGTTTTATATCTAATCCATTCCCCACCACCTAAATTCAATAACCAATGTAACCAAAAAAAAGTCCACCTAGCTTTTCTGAAATTAAAAATCCAAGAAACACCAACACTTGATAAGAAACACTGTATTGTATATGCTTCCCCATCCTTATTCCTGAACATAAGTTCTTAAAAATGAACCCCTAGCCCTGGCCGGTTTTGCTCAGAGCATCGGCCTGCAGACTGAAAGGTCCCAGGTTCGATTCCGGTTTCAGCTTGATCCCCAGTAGGGTGCATGCAGGAGGCAGCCAATCAATGATTCTTTCATCATTGCTGTTTCTCTCTCTTCCTCTCTGAAATCAATAAAAATATACTTTAAAAAAAGTGAGCCCCTGATACTGTTATCTTGGAAGGTCAGATTTAGACTGTGTGTGTTCTCTAAAACAGGGTCTGTGGGTCCAAGTATGCTTAAGACTCTTCCTGAAGACGCAGAGAACATAAGTGGGAGCAAAAAAAGAGGTTAAGATGCATAATTAAGAACTCTATAAATCTGAGAGGTGAGCTGAGAAAAATCCCAAGAGAATTTGTTTATTTTTCTCTAGAGTCCTTAGTGCCAAACTAAGTTTCTCTGCCCTGGCTGTACTGCTCTGGTTTCATGGAAGATGCATTCCAAAATATGGTGTGGAGGTAGAATCTAAGACTCTCAAGACAGAGTTTGGGTGCATCAACCTGAAAAAGTACAGCCACTCAGATAAGCAAAACAGCAGCCTAGATCCTGCCCTAACGCACCTTTGCCTCAGAGGGGGTGCCTTCCTTGGATTTCAGACCACTCATTCCTACCTTTTGCTGGGGTTAGGAAAAAGACATTCCTTCTGTCCAGCCTCTCTCCAGAATCCCTGCACACAATGTCGCACCCCAGCAGTTACTCTGCACGCTACCCCCACCCCGAAACATGCCTAAACCCACAGACCACAACACGCACCTGGCATCATCCAATCAAACACATCAGCTGCAGCCCCCAGGCTCCTCCAGGAGGAATTCCCTCCTCTTCTCGGAATCCTGGGTCTTCCTTACACCCTTCCACTCACCTAGAGCAGGAGTCTGCCCTTTCTGAACCAAACCTGGCACTCTTCCCCCCCCCCCAGGGTTAACGTCCCTTGTCTTCTCTATCCCCTGCTGGCACCCCCTCTCTGACACACCTGCCCTCACAGCCTTAGCCACACACACCTTCCTCAAACACCACCGCAGTCTGCACAGCCTCCATGCACACACAGCCTAAGCACTCCAGCACACCTCCCCTCACATACTCCCGGCCCGCACAGCCTCCCCTCACAAGCTCTCGACCCGCAAAACCTCCCCGCACTTGCTCCGGCCCGCACCCGCCGAGCCCCTCTTCCGGGTCCCGCGCCCGGCCTGGCCTACGCGGCCTACAAAAGGCGGCCGCACTGGCCCGCGCCCCTCAGGAATGCGCGACCTACCCACACTACTCACCCGCGCGCGGCAGCGGCGGCGACGGCGGGGCCCCGGGCCCGGCTCCCGAAGCGGCGCGGCACGGCGCAGCGCGGCGCGGCCCATGCGCTCAGTGGCGCGCGGCGGGGCGGGACGGGGCGGGGGCGCGGCCCGGGGCGGCCCCCATCGCAGCGGCGGCGCGGCGGCCCCGAGGCGGGCGCAGGCAGGCCGCGGCGGAGCCGCCGACGCCGGCCGCCCACTCTCACCAGCTTGCTCCGCGAGGACACGAGTCAGGCCCGACTCCGGCCGGTCCTACAGCGGCGGCAGCGATCGTTTCCCCGAACGGGGACCTCAAACCCAGAGTGCCGAAGCCCAGGCCGGAGCGCCCCCGCCGGCGCCGCCCGGAAGTGCGGGGGCGGGGCCGGACTAGGGGCGGGACCCCGAGATTAGGAAAGGCCGAGAGCGTGGGGCGGGAACCAGAGCGTGGGGTGGAACCGAGAGCGTGGGGCGGGACAGGGACTTGGGGGTGGGTCGAGAACGTGGGGGCAAGGCCAAAAACGTGAGGGCGGGACCAAGAATGAGAACTGGGCCGAGAGCGCGGGACAGCGTGAGAGCGCAGGGATAAGGCCAAGAGCGTGGGGAGGGCCTCCAAATGTGGGGGTGGAGCTTCGAACAAGAAGGCAGGGCCGGGTCACGTGCTTGAGGCCGAGAACTTGAGGGCGGGGCAGAGAAAGACGGAGCAGGAGCGATGGGCAGGACTAAGATCGTGGAGGTGGAGCCACGACAGAAGGGGCGGGGCCTAAGCGAATGGGTTGGTCCTGAGCTCTGAGGCGGGACCAAAAGCGTTCAGGCGGACCTGGGACGCGAGGCGGGGCCGGAATGAGTGGGCGTGGTTAGATGTGCTGCTATGGGCGGGGCGGGGGCGAAGCTACGACACTGCAGAAGGGGACCTGAAAGGGGGCAAAGTGGCGTGTGGAGGCGCCCCCGCGAGGTTTCTTAAAGACTGTGGTCACCAGGAAGGCCTGGGCTGGTGCATCAAGCTAATGGCCGGTCGCTAAAGGTGCATGTCGAGTTGCAGCCCTTTTCTGCTGCCCACACGATGTCCACCAACCAGCCTAGGGTTATACCAAGGTTGGCACCCACAGGCCCTCGGGGCAAGCTCGTGCACCGGTGGGTGGGCTAACTAGAGGGACTGGAGAACTTGAGGCTGGCTGGCCCTGGGCAAGAAGACCCTCACAACTGTTCAGAGCGCTGAAGGGAACAGGTGTCCAGGAGTAGGGGACTTACAGGGCAGAGTGAGGCTGACCGGGAACTGAACCCCTGGTGATGTCCAGCTCGTGAATCTCCCTTCTTCGTGCCCACTTCCACCCAGCTGGCTAGGACGCTGAGGAGGTGGTCTGGGGCTCTGCTTTCCCTGAGTCTTCAGGCAATCTGGACTCAAAGCCAGGGCACACATAAGGTAGTATTAGGCATCAAAAAAACTAGCTGTCACTTGATCAGGAGCCCCAACTTCCAAAGAGCTGTGGGCTGAGACTTGCTGAAGCCACCTGCCTCAATTTCGTCCAGGCACCATTTAGGGCCCAAACAAGGGCTCCCCTTCCCATCACTGCCTGCGGGTCTCACTTGCCCAGCCCAGCCTGAGAACACAGGCTTCTGGGTGTCCTGATCCCTGCACTCACCATCCCTCTCCTCATTGCTGTCACCATGGCAGTTTTTGCCAGACCTGCAAGCCCAGCTGTTGCTAAATCTGTGTTGCATACCCCCACCACTATCCCCTCCCTGAGGGAAGGATGTTGGCACCCAGAATTGATTACTGCCCCTAAAGGATTGCTTCTGCCACCACCTATGGACCCAAGACCCTGTCCCCTGCAGAGCGCTGGGCTTAGCACCTGGAGAAATGTTACTGGCAGCCTCCAAGGAACAGCTATACTGCTATTGTACAGACAAGGGTGCTGCCACTCCAGCCACATTAAGGACCGGCTCACCTCCTCTTGTCCCAGGGTTCCCCAACACTTCATCCACTCATACCTTCTCCAACAGCCTGCTCTCTGGTGCACACAGCCCTTCAGGGCCCTTTGGTAGTTTCTTCTCCACACCACATGCTCCTGGGCACATCTGGGCTCTTGCCTACTTCATGCTTCCACTGAGCTACCCCAGGTCACCTCCGATGTCAAAACATCTCCTGAACACTGCTCACCCTTATTGCCTGCCTACCATCATCTTATATATATCACCTAGGCAGGAGCAGAAATCCTGGCTCAGGGCTGCCTGAGCCACCAGCCAACCTCCCACTCAGCTGCCCACCAGTGGTACCTGCCTCTCCTAAGACTCAACATAGCACCCAGTGCCCAGGATTTTGTTGGAAAGGGGATCAGTGAGTGATGGAGGCCATTGGAAGTATCCCCAGACTGCTGAGGAGAGGACCCAGGCCACCTTCAAGGGGCATCACCATGCCTAGAGGCTGGCTGGGCAGGGCAGAGGTTGTGGAGAGGATGGCGTATTTTAGGAGCTGTACGTCTGAACCCACATTGGCCCCCTAGAGTCCTGGGAGCAGGGGTCACTCTCACTTGCTAGGATGGCCTCAGGCCTCTCCTCTCCCCTGTTCAGCCTCAGAGGCTTAGAGGAGACAGAATGAGTGGCCTTCATGGCATAATAGGGTCACTGTGGGGTGCTGGAGTCCTGGGTGGACTGGACAGACAGCAGCACATCCCACATAATGATCCTCAGACTACTTCCTCTCTCCTAGACACAGGCCCCAACACTTGCCTTGGTTCTGAAGAGCAGCTGCGGCCAGGCCAGGCTCCTGGGGTTGTGCCCACTTCCGTCCTCCTCCTGGCCCATGATGGCAGATGTCCCCAGGCCCTGGGACCAGAACTGGGCCCTCGGGCCTCCGGCTCCTCAGGGTCCCTGTCCTGCAGGGACAGGAAGGGTGTCAGAAAGCCTGGAGAAAATGCAACAGCATTCTACAGTGTGTTGTTATAGCTGTGGTCATGGAGGGGAGATTATCCAAGCAGGGTGGGGGGGGGGGGGGGGGAGAGGAGACCAGAAGAGGAAGCTCCGGGAAGACTCTGAAGAGAGGAAGGTAGGGAGGACAACACTAGGGAACTACAATGAAGCAGAGATGACCTGGCAGGGAGATTGCATCAGCCATCTAAAGCTGAAACCAGATACATCCACAGAAATCTCAGTTCTGAACAGGTAATCTCCAAGATCAAGCACCCCCTTTTCATTACAAAGGTTCTTTAAAATGAACTCCCCATCCCTGGGAGCAGGAGTTTGCCACTAGAGGCTTTTGATTCGATTACCTGTAGATGACATTTGTTCAGGCTCTCCAGGAACTAAACTAAAACTTTAGGAGCAGAAATGAAATCCTTTTCTTCAATTTAGGCATAAAAGAAACACTTTGAAATAAAATGGTCTTTGAAGCCTTACATATGTTCATGCACTTGGCTGAGGAAGACAACTTATAAAAGAGATCCAAGATCCACCAAGGAGGTATGTTGAGGCATGATGGGGGTCAAAGGGTGTGTGTGTGTGTGTGTGTGTGTGTGTGTGTGTGTGCGCGCGTGCGCGCACGCACGCAAGGCCCAATGCAGGATACTGAAAACCAGCAGCAGGAGACTAGCCTCAGAGATGGAAACCTGTGCAGATCCCCATCTTCCTCCTGGGAGGACAGGACAAGGAGGAAGTGTACTGATTCCAACTTCTAAAGGGAGATGGGAGCCTCAGATTGAGCCCCTTTCAGGCTGTCCATTCCCTCAGCCCAGACCACAGATGTGGGAGGTGGGAGTGGACAAGCAGGTAGGGGGAGGGAACTCCTGCTCCCAGGGATGGGGAGTTCATTTTAAAGAACCTTTGTAATGAAAAGGGGGTGCTTGATCTCGGAGATTACCTGTTCAGAACTGAGATTTCTGTAGATGTATCTGGTTGGCTCATCCAGTTCTGAGGAGAGGAGTGGACTTCCTTTTGGAGCACAGCTGTAGCAATACTGGCAAGCCACCTTCCCAACCATAAACTTAGCCCTGGCTTCTATCTCTCCTCCTGTGTCCTTTGTCCATCAGTTCTGAACTTGGGAAGGGATTAGGTATTGTTTTGAGCCTCCACCCTAAAGCAACCAAGGACGTGGAACCATTGCACATTGCAAGATATAACACCCAGAAGAAAAGCTAGGAGACTGCACACACAGGTTGCCTGTATTTGTGAATAAAGAACATGGGCATATAAAGGGAAGAAGACTAACGAACTGTCCCAGGGCAATAATACCAGGTTATAGCTGCAGAGCAGAATTAGGAGTGGGTTCCATTCTGTGTTCAGTAAGTAATACGTGATATCACTATTATGATCACATGAAGACTACAAAGCTCTGCATCAGGTGTTAACCTTCCAGTAGTCGGAGCAAGACCAACAGGGGTGAGGACTCTGGGGGATAGGACAGAACTGACCCATTGGGCAGGAAAGGTGGGAGACTATCCTGTGACTGCTGCAGTCACCTCAATTTGGGCCCCAGGACCAATGAGGGTGCCATCTCGAGCTTCCTGGGGTGATCTCTGGGCACTCCAGGCTGGAGTCACCCCTGGGCAACCCCATATCAGGCAACTGTTCTCATATTTGACTCCCTCCATATCTGTGGGGCGGGTATATTGTCCAGATATTTGCATACCTCTAGCTGTTTGGATTTCTCTCACCTACCCTTAAGATGATATTGCCTGAGGCAGATGCACCAGGAGTGGTCCTGGCCTCAAGACCAAGCTGGAGAATTATAGGAATAGCAACAGGTCTTTGCCTCAAACAAGATGGCTCCAATGTCAGTTTGGTGTCCACCACTGCATACATGATATCTGGCATGACTTTCCCCTTCTAACCTGGATGCTATATGTCATCCTGTCCTGATGGTTCCTGCTCATCCTATGTCCCTTGCATAGACAACTCACCATTGGACATGACACATTCCCCACCTCCCTGCTGTTCCCAAGGCCAACAGAAAAGCAGTGGCATGGCAGAAGGTATGTGAGCCCCAAGGGTAGCACACTCTATCCCAGGGTGCCTTCCACCTACTCCCCAAATCAGGTCTCATCCTCAGTGTCCTGAGAAGGGTGCTGTCACTCCAGGATGAGGGACACAGCAGAGTCACCTTCCTGCACAGCCTTTCTGAAGGAATCTGACTCCAGGGATGTGTCCACGGGTCCAAGATACAGTAAAGTAGGCTTAGAGCTAGAGGGTGACTATTGAGGATTCAGTCTCCCTACCAGCTTCAGGGGCCTGGGAAAGAGGAGGGGAGAGTCACTTGCCAGTCACCAACCCAGTACCACCCCCTATTTGGGAGCCTCAGGGACATCAATGGTATGGCCAGAACTGGCCCAGCTCCTGACTCCCTGGAGACACAGTCTACCTGTGTCTTGGGCTAGCTGTTGGCTCTGAGCAAGGTAGGTACTTCTGAGCCAGAATATCCTCCTCAACAAAGTGAGGGTCCTGGCCAGCCCCAATGGCCTCAGAGGTCCCTGTGCGACTGTGAATGGGTCTGGGCCATGGGATGGAGCCCACAGCTGGCTCTGGCACCAGGTCTTGTGTCTCAGACACATCACAAGCAGAAGGAAGAGCTGCTAGATGCCCCCAACCTCAACACCACTTTCCTAGGAAAGGTGCTGTCCCAGTGAAAGGGTCTTGTGCCTGAGGGGCCTAAGCCAGACTTCTAGAAGCAGCAGATGAAATCTCACCTTCCCAAGTGGCCTTGGGCCACTGCCTTCTGGTCTTGGGCATGACTTCCCTCCAGCTGCACTGACCCCACACCAGGGGGACTTCCCCTTTGTCATCACTGTTCCCTCACCTGGAATGCCCTTCCTGACCACTTCATCCCCAAAGGCTTCTCCCAGTGCTGGGAGCTCTCAAGATCCTTTGCAATTTATTTTTCCCCACTTGATGCATCTCACTCAGTTCCCGCCCCCTTTCCCTCCAAGCCTGCAGTTCCAGGGAGCAGGGGCAACCTCTTGAGCTGGTAGCTGGGTTATTTGGTGATGGAAGGCAGGCCAGCTGCCCTCACCATAGCACATGCCCTCAGGTCAGCTGGCACACACCCCTGACCCCTCTACTGACCATCCTGCACTTTGCTGTCCTGCTATATCTCTTTCTGCTGCCTAGGAGCCCTGCATGGCCACTACCAAGTTATAAGTATGTGATTATGCATGCTGGGGTTCCCCAGGTCCCTTTGTTGCTGCGGAATCTGTGCTGGCAAACAAAAGTGCACTGGATTAGCCACAGTGGATTAAAAGATTTGCTTCTTAGAGTTTAACTAATAACCTAACAATCATGCCGACAGAGGCTTTGAACCTCTGGACACGCTTGCCAGGCCATCTGGGAGCTCTTGGCCTCTGTGAACAGTGGGGTGGCAGTTGGGGTCATAAGAGGCAGCCACCACCCGCCCTCACACCCAGCTGTGTGTGTGTCTGGGCCTGTGCTCTGGGCTCTGCCAGGTCCATCTGAGCTGAACTTGGGGACGGACCAGACTCCAAGAGAAAGTGGAGGTCCAGGTGGAGGGAACAAGGCCCAACCAGGACCCCCTTCTAGAGGGCTGGCTGCATGAGGCCAGGTGTAGATAGGTGGTAAAGACCAGGCCTTGCCTACACCCAGCCTGACCCCCCTGGGCGTGTCCACATGTCCACACAGCATCAAGGACACAGCAACATGGCCGTGATGAGCAGGTAACATTCCAGGCTTTACCATGCCATGGCACACAGCCCCCCTGCAGTCACCCCATAATGCACGTTCCTACGCACACACACACACACACACACACACACAAACACAAAAGCATGTCCCTCTTTGATCTCCAAAGGACACTCCATTTACAAGCTCTTAATCGCAGCTGTCTTTTCGGGGCCTGTCCTCTGAAGTCCCGAGTAATGGGATTTGGCTCCTCTGATCCATCTTGAGCTAGCCGCTCGCCATTATAAGTGGATATTTTTTCCCTTTTTTTGTACTTTTTTACTTTTTTTTTTTTTCTCGAAAAATTGTCCCTTAAACCTCACATGGCTTGCCGCCTAGTGAGGTTTAATGGTGGCTGGGAGAGGGGCAGGCAGCCTTTATGTCAAGGGCCTGGCCAGTTGGGGGTCTCTGATGCCGCCTCCATGTGAAATCTAATGTGAAAGACCATGAGAGCGGTTTTCGGAACCATAGTACGGTGGATTCATTCTGCCTCGTGCTGTTTCCTTTGTCTCTCTTCCCATGACCCTTCTTTGAGACATTTGGGGAGAAGGCCTCAGAGTGAGGGTGCGGTTATGCGTGTATGTGCATGTGAGGGTGCAGAGGGCAGGGTCGGCTGAGGGCAGGGCCTCAGCCATAAGAACAAAGGGCAGCAGGGAGCATGTCCACCTGTCCGCCTGCCCATCCATCCATCAGTCCATCCACCCGCCCAGCTTACCTCACCTGCCTGGCTCTGTGTGCTTGCTCGCGCCCCACCATCCTGCGGTCCGCCATGATGGGCTTGGCTGTCCGTCTGAGCACTTTCAGCCACTCCAGGAAGCGAGTCCCTGCTCTTGGCCACTGTGTGGCTGGGAGGAAGAAGCGTGACTCTAGGCTGCAGCTCGGGCTCCCACCGCCGATTGGCTGAGACAGGGACCAGATGACGGCCTCAGAACCCTATGGTAGCCATGGCAACCAGCCCCTTTAGATACCGCCACCCCCAAGCCACTCCTGACAGCTGAGGGAGCAGACAGCGCCTCTGATGGGTCCACGCCAGGGACCCCTTAGAGGGTCAGATCAGGCATGGCTGGATGGTAGCTGTTCCCGCACTAGCTGTTAAGTGCTTTCGTGTATGTGTGTTTTTCATGAATGTCCAGATCCCTGTCCCTCTTGGGACATGTGCCAGGTTGCTCCATACCCTGTCTGACCCCTCAGTGGAGGCAGAAACAGCGTCCTTACAGCCTCTGTTAAGAGGAGGATTTCAGGTTAGGCTTGCCCCAGGGGCTGAAGGCCAGGCCCAGTCTCACGAGAAAATAATGGGTGAGAGCAATAGGAGGAAGAGGAGAAGGAATTGCCCAACCCCAGGTGGACAGAGCCAAGCTTTTGATCTACCTCAAACCCCAAGGGCCTGCCAGCTCTATCTCTGACTGCCAACCTCTCCTCTGTACTCTCATTAATCCATTGAACACACAATTACACAGTCCCCTCTCAGCCTTCAAAGCCCCTGGCATAGCTCTGCTGCCTACAGATCTTATGCTTCCACCTGTAGGACTCTGGGACACGGTCCACACTGAGTAGACACTCTCCAACCATGCAGAAATTGGCCACACACCTGTGACCTTGCACTTGTTCTTCCCTTGGCCTGCACCCTCAGGCCCTTAGATGAAGCCTTCCCAGATGTCTCAAGACTAGGGCTTCTCAGAAAGGACATGACACAGCATCACTCATGGGTGCTAAAGAGCAGACAGCAATTCATACCTCCTCTGTGACAGCCCCTGGCCTGTCCAAATGTTCCTGGGATGAGCACCACCTGGTGAAGGTCCCCAAGAAGGCCACCTGAAAGCTTAGCTCATAACTGTTGAATACAAGGTTAAGAAATAGTTGCAAGACTGCCAGGAGCAGGTGTAAGCCTCAAGCCCCCGTGAAGAGGCTAGGACTAAGGCAGGTCTCTGAGCCCAAAAGGCTGCTGAGGCCACTGCCAAGGCTAAAAGACCCAGGAGCTAAGGAGAGCCTAGAACACAGATCAACGTGGGTCCCGAAGAAAAGGGCTCAGGGAAGGCCAGGCTGGATCAGGAGCCACAGAGCAAAGACACTGAGCCCCCAACTTTAAGGGCCTCCCCTGCAGGATAGGATGCCACTAGCAGATGGCTCTTATTCAGGGGGAAAGCCTGGGTCACATGATGGTGATAAAGGAGCCCTGGACCTGCAACTCTAATTCAGGGGTCAGAACGAGCTGGGAAGGGCTCTGGTTTGCTGTGGCAGAATGCAGGACAGCACAAGGCTGAGGCTAAGGAGGTTCATCTGGCATAGGGCTCCAGCTTGGCGGCAGTTGGTGGAGGAGGGATTTGAAGGGAATCTGTAGCTGACAGATTCAAAATGGTGGCAATGGATATTGAGGACGAAGTTCAAATGCAGGCTCAGGGAAGGGCAGACGGTGCCCAAGGGTGGGCCTCACAATGGCTCCTCTGAGCTCCCAGCACCCTGATAGGACCCAGGGCAGGGACAAAGGTGCTCAGGCCTCACCTGCTCTCTCCACATGCACCACCATGCAGCCAGTGTACACTAGAGCAGGACTTGAGCTACACTCTCAGGATGCAGAGAGGTACAGAGCCCTAGACTGGATTGCACCCTTCCTGGGGCTTGAGACAGACACCAGAATGAGACAGTGGACGTAACATGGTCTTGATTGCCATTCTACTGCCCCAGTCCCAAGGGACACTTCCCCAGTCCATAGCCAGTGATGGTCTACCCTATGTCCACAATCCAACCATGGCCCTTGACACTGAAGCTGACTGGTTGGGCACTGTTGTCCTGTAAAGGCATGGGACACATGGGGATCAAGAGGGCTCCTAGACAGCTGAGGGTCTGACCCAGGCCAGCACAGGGTAAGTCTGGCTTCTGCAGGTTTGACCTTGATCAGTGCAACTGACCCAATTCAGAGGCTTGAGGTGTTGCAGGACCTTATGGAGAGGGAATTGGAGGCTCTCAGAAAGACACACAAGAGATGACCAGGGCCTGGAGGAATATATGGGGGCAGGGACATGTGGCTAGATGGGCTCCAATGACTCAGCTCCTGGTTCCATGACATGTGAGCATATATAGTCCATCTGCCCCCTCCCCACCTCCACCTCCTAAAAGGTAGAACAGTATGATGGATCCAGTCTGCCAGTGGCCTGTCCCAGAGCAGAGCTGTTATTGTTTTATTGGTGGTGAAGGATGACTGTGTCAATCACTGAGGGCTTCTTAACCTTTGCTGAGTCAAGGGTATTGTGAGAATTTGAGGAAACAAATGGATGCTGCCTCCCTCTAGGAGAGAGCGCATGTTTCAGAGATTCGGGGCCAAGGCCACACTCAGAATGCCACCTCAGTCTAGCCTGTTAGAGAAATGAGTGGCCTGCCAAAACCATGCCGAATTTCTCCCACTGGCCAGCAGCACCAGAAGTCAGGGGAGCAGAGCCAGCCAGGACTCTGACAGGGAAACAGATGCCCAAGTTCACCCCTACCCTGTGCCAGCCCCAGGTTCTTGGTGATCGCAGGAATCTGACACAGGAGTCCCCTTACCTGCAGCCTTCATTGAGGTGGAAAACAGGTGAGGGGTGACCGAGAACCAAGGTCAATAAACTGGGAACATTAGAAGTACATACCACTGTGGGGACCCAGGTGACAGGCTGAGGGGTGGAAAAGGATCAGTTTGATTCAGTTCAGGGTTGATGTGAACTGTGATGTGGACATGAATATGGATAGGACTGGCCCATCCAGTCAGAGGCTGTAGTTCAGACAACTGGGCTTGGTCATGCTGGTCCACTAGAGCTGGGAATTGTCAGCTTTTGGGAAAAAAATTTTTAATATATATTTTACTTATTTTTCACAGAGAGGAAGGGAGAGGGAGAGTTAGAAACATTGATGAGAGAAACATCGATCAGCTGCCTCTTGCACACCCCCTGCCGGGGATATGCCCACAACTAAGGTACATGCCCTTGACCGGAATCGAACCTGGGACCCCTCAGTCCACAGGTGGACGCTCCATCCACTGCGCCAAACCAGTTTCGGCTGGTAAAAATTTTTTAATATTTAAAACTGTTGCCCACCTGGCATGGTTCAGTGGTTGAGTGTCAACCTATGAACTAGGAGGTCATGGTTCAATTTCTGGTCAGGGTACATGCCTAGGTTGCAAGCTTAATCCCCACCCAGTAGGGGATGTTCAGGAGGCAGCTGATCAATGATTCTCTCTCATTGATGTCTCAATCTCTCTCTTTCTTTTATTGATTTTAAACCAATACAAATCTTTAAAAAAATTGTTTAGCCGAAACCGGTTTGGCTCAGTGGATAGAGCGTCAGCCTGCAGACTGAGGGGTCCCGGGTTCGATTCCAGTCAGAGCCATGTACCTTGGTTGCAGGCACATCCCCAGTAGGGGGTGTGCAGGGGGGCAGCTGATCAATGTTTCTCTCCCATCAATGTTTCTGACTTTCTATCCCTCTCCCTTCCTCTCTGTGAAAAACCAATAAAATATATATATATTTTAAAAACTGTTCTAAAGGAAGGGCAGTACATGAGAGATCACCGGTATATGGGAAGGATGAGGAAGTGTATGGGACCAGGACAGTGTACCCAGCTATGGACAGAGATCTTGGAGACATGCCCCCCAGGCAGGTCCTGACTCTTGATGACCTCATGGGCCATGAAATCTCCAGGGCTCTCCTGCAGCTGTGCCCTCTGACCAGCCATACCTACTGGCCACCTGCATGCTCTCTCTGGACTCCGTCACCAAGAACACAACCTGGGTGTTGTCACTTCCACATCACCTTTCAGGGGAGCCCAGTATCCCTCAGCCAGGTGTCAGGACCAAGTCAGGAGAACCCCTCCTTGTGCTCCTAGGGACCTTAATGGGTCTCAATGCTGAACTTCCAGGTAAGAGTCAGAAAGAGGGCCAAGTCACCCCGAAATCTCAGAGCAGGAAAGCCTCAGGGTGACTGGCCCAAAATCAAGTGTGGGTTTGCAAGTCCAGGTGGCTGTGCTGAGAGAGCTCCTGAGAGAGCCTCTCCCCGCGACACTGCCACATACAACGCCCTCTGAGGGCCCCGCACCTGAGCTGATGGGGGGTGCTCACCACACCAAAGGGCATGCCAGCATGGACACTGGTCACTCCCAGAGCCAGGCCACAGCCTCCTTGCTTCTGCTCTGGAAAACATTCCAAAACAGGCAGGATGTGCAATGCAGAGAGGCAAGCACCATCCTGCCCTATTACAGAACAGCTTCAATTTCTCAGGATTCTCTCCCAATGGAAAGAAAAACACCAAAACAAATCTTAGTCCAACAGCTCAGCTGGGGACCACTGCCCCTCTCAGCCATGTCCAGAGTCTCTGGGCAAGGGGGTCATGGGGTCAAGGAATATGCAGGAGAGCTCCAATCCTCTAAGCAAAACAGCACACACATGGCCCAGCTCAAGACTTTACTCGTGCTGACCTCAAAATGTGGTGAACCTTCCTCACCTGGGCCTCCGGAAAAGAGACCTCGGGGGCAGTGAGAAGGCTCCAGCCTGCTAGGGATCCTGGGACTAGAGGTCCGTTAGGGCCTCCACAGAGTCCACCCCACCCAGAAGCTTCACAGCCAGCACACACAAGAACGGTTCAGCCACTGCCCACAAGTGGCTCTTCCACTGCCCCAGACCATGTCTACAGTGCCGAAAGGTGGAGGAGCGGGCTGGCCGGGGACAAGGGACACTGAGCCTGGCTATCAAGCGTGGGTCAGTCACTATGTGGTCACTTCCCGCTGGCTCTCTTCTGCATCACCGCCGGCTCAGACAGTGCCTGTTGCTGAAGCCGCTCTATCAGCTCTTCCACGTAGACCTTGAACAGAGGGACAGGATCCTACAGGGGCAAGACAGAGTCACAGTGAGGCACTTTTGGGAGGACAGAAACCCAGCTGCCTTTAGCCAGACACCAAGAGGAACTAGGAATGAGAAGACTAGGCCTCTTAGGCTTGGCCACAGGGTCGTGAGGCCCCTCGGCCCCCAGTCCAGAAGATTGTGCCCTGTCCATGAGACAGAGATAGCCTTCCCTTGGGGATGCAGGAATCAGGCGCCTGCCTCTGGTTTCCCTACTTGGGGCTTAATGGAAACGGCTAAAATTAGACAGAGGGGACAGAGGCAGCCACTGCTTTGCCATGGGTGGGGGCTCTCTGTCCCGGTGGCTAATATAGGCTCCACACCTTCATAAGGGACCAACACAAAAGGTCTCAACTGGGAAGACCCTGGGGGATGCTAAGTGGCTAATTAAACCAACAGTGCAAGATTCCAGCTCTTACCACTGACAGACTTTCTGTCCCTGAACCTATGAAGTGGGTCAGAGGGAGAAGAGGGTCAGAACCATGAGGGGAGGGAATGAGCCGTGTGGAATCCACAGGACTGTGGCCCCAGCTGGGGAGCTGGGCAGAAGCAGCTCTTTCCCAAGCCCACATGGTGTGGGCAGCCCCTCATTCAAGGCAGTGCACTATGCCCCCCAAGAGAGTAGAGCCGCTGGCACTCACACACGCTCACCTTCTCCTCCAGAAGCCTCTGCTTCTCCACAGCTTCATCCAGTGTCAGACCAACCCACTCCGCCTCCTCCTCTGGGATGACAAACTCCTGGGCAGGCAGACAAGGAGCATATGGTGAGGCCAGGTGGTCAGTCACTGGGGCCCATAGATGCAGAAGTCCAGCCCAAACCCTCACACCTTGTACTTGTCATAGATGGCTGCCCTCCTCTCAGGGTCCTCCGGGTGCAGCTGGGGATCCCGTCGGGCAAGCCGCAACAGCATCCCTCGCTTCAGGTCCATCCCAAACTTGGAGCACAGGTCCTCCTTCGGGGTCTGGCAGGAAGCTATGAATGGGGCCAGGTGCTGCTGGCAGGATCCCACCCACCCAGATACTCCCTGCAGCTGGCAGTCCCCAGGCCAGAACGGAGGAAGGAAGAGCCAAGAACAGGGAAAGAGGAGGCTGTGTCCACTTGGGCCCTGGAGAGCAACAGAGCCGCCCACAGCAACAAACTTTCCTGTGGGCAGAAAGCCCTCACGGGGGCTGCCTCAAAAGGGGTAAGGTCTCATTCACATTTCATTGGTGACCCTCCACTCTAGAGACCAGCGTGCCCCAGTGGTGGCTGTGATCTAGCCTCCCCTCTCTGACTGACCATCAAACCCCTCTTGCCTTCAGGATGTAGAAGTCAAACCCATAGGCCTCATCGATGAGGTCCAGGGTGCGCATAGTCACAGTCACAGAGAACTTCTTGTCCAGGATCTCACTATAGAGCTCGCGCTGAAACAGCTGTGGCTTCCACACCTTCTTTACCCTCTTCGAGAGCTGAGAAAGCAAGAGACTTCATGAGTATCGCTGCTCCTCCCAACAAAGCAGAGAGACTCAGAACACAGACCTGGTTGCCCATTCAGAAGTCAGCTTCTACCCAGCCAATTTGGCACCCCAGACTTCGCCAAGGTTGCTGGTGTGTGTTCCAGACACACCACACTCGCAATCATAACTCCATGTTTCACGAGTTATCACATTCCACACCAGGGACCAAGAAGGCAAAAGGATCCGCCCGCTTGGGAGGCCTCCCCAAGAGGGCTCACCAATCCCTCCCGGTTTACCACCAAAGGCAGCAGGTGTTGGCCACAAACTTGGGAGACATGCCCTCAGGTGAGTGTCTGTCTTCCAAAATGCGATGAGAAGGTGGTTGTGTCAGAAGTGTCAGAGGCATACTGCGGTGATTCAAGCTGACAGGTGACTGCAGACATCCCTCACCCCTGAGGCCTCCCCATCCTTACACTTGACCTGTACCACAACCGCAGGGCCTCTGCCCTTGCTGTTCCTGATCATGGATTACCGTGTCAGGATATCCAGTTGGTTTTACAAAAAGCTGTGTTCCCTAGAACTGTGCCTTTTCACTCTAGCATGCTCCTTTGAGGGAGCTGTCTCACCAGACTGTAAGCCCTCTTGGGACTGGTCGGTCTCCCTTTTGCTCTCCAGATACCTCGGAGCCCAGCACGGTGTCCACAGCAGCAAACCCCCGGGGAAGTCCCCCTGAGCTTACCCTGCTCACCCACCTTGTCGTTGTTGACATATCTGTGGCCCAGGATCCAACCCTCGCCGCCCCAGAGCCCCAGCTGGGACTCGCGGGGGTAGTGAATGGGAATGGGCACGTCCTCCACGCGCTCCCGCTGCCCATTTTTGGGGTTAATTTTGAACTTGACCCCGTGTGGCCTGTAGTGCACGGGAGTGGGCGTCCGCGTCTCCTCCAGTGAGCGAAGGTAGTGCTGGGGCAAGCGGGAGTAGATGCCCTCCCGCAACTGTAACCGCTTCCATAGAAAGACAGGGAACTTGTGCAAGGGCATCGCGGCCAGCCTGGCGGGAGGCAGAAGACCGCCATCATGACGCAGCCCGGCTAAACCCCGGATTCTAGCGCAGCCCCTACCCCAACCCCGGCCTCAAACCCCGGAGCTAACCCGGCTCCCGACCTCCACTCAGCGAGGGACAACCCGCCAGAGCCCGAGTACCTCTCCGAGCTCCGCGCCCCGCCGGAACCGGAAGTTGTACTGCGGCCACGTGCTCTCCACCCGCCACTGGCTGGCCGCAAAGCCCGTCACTCTATCGCTATCCCGCCCACTTTTCCGCCTTCAGGGACCGTGAAAAAATGCCCCGCGAAGCCTGAGGCAGCGCTAGGCACCGTCAAGATAAGGCAGGTTTTTAGCAAGCAGCAGCCTGGGGGACAGGCCTTGGCATCCCAGGGCCTACCTGCTCCTCCCAGGAGCGCAAAAAAAAAAAAAAAAAAAAAGAAGAAGAAGAAGAAGAAGTAAAAACTCTTGCCTTGAAATATAACTTATCCCCAGCGGGGCGGCTCAATTGCTTGGAGCGCCATTTCATACACCAAAGGGTTGCGGGTTCGATCCTCAGTCAGGACCGGTAGGAGAGGCAACGGTTCTCGTTGCTCTTTCCCTTCCTCTCTAAACATATCCTTGCGTGTGGAAACTGGTTTGGCTCAGTGGATAGAGTGTCAGCCTGCGGACTGAAGGGTCCCAGGTTCGATTCTGGCCAAAGGGCATGTAGTTTGGTTGCAGGCACATCCCTAGTGGGGGTGTGCAAGAGGCAGCTGATGTTTCTGAACTTTCCCTCTCCCTTCCTCTCTGTGAAAAATCATTAAAATACATTTTAAAAAAATAAACATATCCTTGCGTGAGGATTTTAAAAGTACATAAAACTGTAGAATATTAAATTAACCAATCACAGTGAAATCAGAGCTAAAAATATATTAGTCTTAAATAGTTTTACCCCCCAAAACACCATATATAAATGTTTCCCCTTTATTAGCCTACTGAATGTTATGTTGGCCACATGCTGAGTGACTGGAAGTGGAGGAGACCTCTAGTGAGGCTACACCCTGGACAAGACCCCAAAGGAATCCCCAAGGGCTCTGAGCCTAGCCTCAGTGACAGCGGCTTCGCATGGCCGTTCCACCTCCCTCATACAGCAGCCCTCTGTGCTCTTGCCTTGGGAAGGGGCAGGGAACTGCTCCTTGGGGCGATCATCGCCCCTGACCTTGCTTCCCCCACAGAAAAGGGGGAAAAGCTGGGCCAGGTCTCTCTAGCAGCCCCCTAATCAAACACGTGCTTGGGCCAGTGCAGGGAGGCAGCCATCACCTCCACTCCTGACAACAAATCAAGAGGATGCTCACCAGACAAGGACCCAGGGGAAGAGTGGGGACAGAGCTGGAGCAGAGTATACCCTACATTGCTGGCACCTACAGAACAGCTCAGCAGCCCCCTCCCCAGGAAGCTCTTCTCAGGGGCCTACAGCTTCAAAGCTGAGAACCAAAGGGGGGGGAAGAGGAGGGCACTATAGCCAGAAGCCAGCCTCCCCTGGGCCACCACTCATGGCAGCTGAACCCTATGTCCCCCAGTGCCAATCAGCTCTCTGGTGGTCATGGTCACCTCTCCCCAGGGCAACTGCATCAGCAGGGGCACCCCATACCCAAGATAAACTGGCATTCAGAGGCACAGCTCCAAGCCTCAGTTGGGGGCCGGTGGGAAGTGGGCTGGTCTCCTCTGCCTCCCTGGGTCTCACATCACAGCCTCACAGGAGAACACATTTCCAATTGTCCCCTGGCTGGCAGAACACAGAGCCTGCCTCCAAACGGCACCTGTGGTCTCCAGGCAGCCAGGCCCTGGCCCCAGGGGCTATTGCAGATACCAGCTGGACCCTGCAGAGGATGGGGTCAGCTGGCAGCCAGCAAGCACTAGGGAATTGGGGGGGGGTCTTCTCCTCGGCAGGAGGAAGCAAATGGGTGAGCAGGGCCATTTTATTCAGTTGGAAATCTATCTGGACAGGGTCCCTCTCCCTTGGTCCTGCCCCTGGCTGGAAAGGCTGTCATCAAAGCTGTACATGTCCCTGAGTTGGCTGCATCATGTCACCGTGTACAGCTCCTCCTGGTGGTTTTTACAGATCTGATAGTGGCAGGTGAGCTTCTGTGAGCAGGCCCAGGGCTCAGTGTGCTTGTCACGTGGTGGCAGCAGGAATGCCGTGCTTCCGGCTAGCAACATGTGCCAGATGCTGTGGGTATAGTAATAGTTGCCACTGGTCATCATGGAGGTATAGATGGAAATGGCCACAGTGGCCATGGAGATGCCAGGCAGGAGATAGAAGACCCAACGCTGCCAGGAGGTAGGGTAGCAGTGGCGGCGGTGCCCACAGCGGTACACCTGGAGAGAACCATCATGAGATCATTGGCACAGGAGCTGCAGCTGTACCTCCCAGGGGCCCACCCATGGGTAGCAGGACCATGGATGTGCAATACTCGGAAGGGGCTCGAGGGCACAAAGACCCGCTGGGTCCTCAGGCCTGGGCCTCAGCATGAAGCCACACAAGGCCTTGAGTGCCAGTGCCCAGACCTCAGCAAAGGTGGAGGACTTGCCCTAGCCGGTATTGCTCAGTAGTTAGAGCGTTGGCCTGCAGACTCAAGGTTCCGGAGTTTGATTCTGCTCAAGGGCACGGGCTCAGTTTCAGGCTCGATCCCTGGCCCTGGTCCGGTCATTTGGGGGAGGCAACCAATTGATGTCTGTCTCACGTTGGTGTTTCTGTCTGTCTCTCCCTCTCTCTTCCACTCTCTCAGTAAAAATCAATGGAAAAATATCCTCGGGTGAGGGTTAACATATATATACACACATACTCAGACTCGGGACTAGAAACATGGCCAGAACCAGTGGCCAGGCTCTCTTCTCCCAGAGCAGGGGGTCTGTGGGGAGACAACACGCTCTTATTCCAGTTACCAGAAGATGGGGTCTGGGCAAAAGCTCCTTACCCACATGGTGACCATGACCACGAAGGCAAAGAGACAAGGCCCCATCATGTTCCAGGCGCCCCTGCGGTCCAGCTGTAAGGACATGGCGAACACCAGCGTGCCCAAGAGAAGCAGGACCTGAGCAAGGCACATAGACGACCACAGGGTCACAGGAACTCTAGGCCAAAGTGGTCTGTGATGCCACAAGGGCCAGCCTGGGCATGCTGGTCATCCCGTTATTGGCCCACTGTCCCCCAACACCTCTGCCCACACCCTTGGAGCTCCTGGCACGCTGTTTAGCTCCATAGTCAGGGAGGGAGGCACCTCTCCTCTAGATACTGATTCATCCTGAAGCACAACTTAGCCAGGCAGGGCACCGGGTCACATGTCTCCATCAGCCACGCCCGGCTGTGGCAGAAAAAGCTCCAGTGTTCTCAGCACCAGAGACTCCAGGGGCACATCCAGGGCTTCTCAGGGAGGACTGGCCTGGCTTAGGGCTCCAGGCATCCTTTAAATAGAGTCTTGAGAGAGAAAAACAGGCTAGGAAGGTCCTGCCTAACCCTATCTTCCACCTTATTTTCCTGGAATCCTCCAAGCAGCCAGCACTATCCCTTCCACTGCCAGAGGCTTCTTCCAGAGGGAGACCGGACATTACAAAAGATGGGAGGTCTCTAATGGCAGCAGCTGAACCCTCTTTCTGATCTCTTCCTCAGCATGCAAGGGCCTCTGCTCCCTCAGAACCCAGACCCGGGTGTCAGGAGGTCACTCACATATTTCAGGGCTGCCTTCAGCCGTGCCATGCAGAGGATGGTGACCCAGATGGACACTCCAGAGCCCAGGAAGTCGCAGTACTGCAGGGTGTCATAGTTGAGGATGCACAACACGGCCTCCCCCGGCTGGTCGCAGGCATGATAGAACTGCAGGGCAGGGCGGTGAGCGGAGGCCCAGACCTCCTCCCTTATCCCCAAGGGAGCAGGCAAGCCTACCGTGGAGAAAAACATGGTGTAGGCGTAGATGGAGGCTTCCACCAGGAGGCAGCGGTACACAGAGAGGATGATGGGAGCCAGGAACATGAGGTTGCTGAGGGTGAGTAGGAGCACCGCCATCCTCTGCTGGGCTACAGTCTGGGCCGTGCTGTTGTCCGTGCAGCTCCACCCACGCCAGCCTGTGGGCAGGGCAATGCTGAGCGGGCTGAGGGTGGGCAACGGAGGCCAATGGGGGAGGCACTTCTGAACCTCAGAGCCCACCCTCACCCACAGCCCCGCAAAGAAGTCTCTTTCTCACCTAGGAGCAGGCTGGGACAGGTATAGGTAGTGGGGCACGAATGGGTAAGTATAGGCTAGTGTGGGCAGAGGCAGACAGCTATGAGGCAGGCATGGGCAGGTGTAAAGAGGTGTGAGACAGGTATAGGAATGTGTGAGGCAGGTATGGGACAGGTAAGGGACACAGGTGGGACACGTGTGGGGGTATGGAGCAGATGTAGGCAGATGTGAGTCAGGTATGGGACATGTCTGTGGGCAGGTGTGGGCAGAGGAGGCCAAGGTCAGAGGCAGTGCCATCTCTGGAGGGTGCCTTTCCGTGCTTGCAGGGGGGAGGTATGTGGCAGGAGTGGGGAGAAGGCATTTGCTCTTATTCTGTGAGGGTGCTCTCTGGCCTTGGCAGAGTGGGATGGGCTCCTAGAGGAAGGCACAGGGCTGAGAAGTCAACGATAGTATTGCCTGGAGGCATCCTGGCCTGGCCCTCACCTGCCTTGCAGCTACACCCCGCATACAGGTAGCCGTGTCTGCGTAGCAGGAGGCACTGGCCATAACGTCCACAGTCATTCAAGCAGGGCACCAAAGACAAGGCAGTCTCCACGAGGACTGGAGACTTCTCACACTCCCTGCGAGAAAGGAGCCAGAGGAAAGCTGGCTGCCGAGGTCTGCTGGCCAGTCTCAGCCAGGGCTCCCGTCAAGCTTTTGGACACATGAGCCCAGAATTGAGGCTCCCAGGCCCTGAGCCCTGGAAGACAGCAGCCATGAGGTCCACAGAAGCCAAGATGCCCCTTCCCCTTTGCACCACACTGCATCCTAGTTTGTTTAGGGCTGTGCTGAACCAGTCCCTCAGGAGACTGACTCCCAGGGCTGCCTGAGGAGGGGTGGCCATGTGGAGAAGGAAAGAACTTCGTAACCCCCAGAAGGCAACTTATCCAGTGTGGCTTACAGGAAACTGGGTCCCTTTCAGACTCAGATGCAGGCAGCCCAGTCATGGTCCTGAATGCAATGATGCCCCCACCTGGCAGCCCCCAAATTCACTTACTCAGGACTCTGAAGGCACACGAGCTGCAGGGAGAGGTACCAGCTGTCCGTCTCTGGGTAGGGAATGATAAGGTGGGCCTTGCGAGACAAGGTGCTCAAAGACAGGGGGTAGCCCTGGAAGAAGGCTGCAGGAGGAGCAGGGAGGCCTGGTAAGAGGTGGCTGAGAGGCTGGCGGGGTCGCTTAGCCAGAGGCTCCTGCCCATACCTGTGGTGCAGTTGAGCGAAGTGTTGAAGCTGAGGAAGGGCGAGGCAGCATTCACGCAGACCTTTACCAAGGTGTTGTTGGAAATCGCACTCTGAAAGGGGAGGCCGTGCAGTGTCAATCCTAAGTCTGATGCTGGGTGTTCTTTGTGGCTCCCACTGCCCACCCAGGACCCGCCCCCGCAGGCCAGGCAACACCCAGCCCCTGATCCTACCCACCCACAGTCCCATTTCCGAGGCACAGCCCTCAAACTGCTGACAGGGGCCTCTAACACAGGCCTCTCAGCCCTGGCTGTGTGGCTCAGTTGGTTAGAGCTTTGTCCTGTGGACCGAAGGGTTGCGGGTTCAATTTCCAATCATGGCGTGTACTGGAGGCAACCAATTGATGTTTCTCTCTCACCTCTATGTTTCTCTCTCTCTCTCCTTCCCTCTCTCTCTCTCTAGAATCAATGAAAAACACAACCTCAGATGAGGATTTAAAAAACAAACAAACAAGCTTCCCTTTCTGCAAGTGGTGCTCCCATTCTGGCCCAATGCCTATTGGGGTCATTCTGTTACCTGAAAGGTAACCCCAACCCAGTGGCAATGACGAAGCCAGTGCAGGAAGGCTGAGCAGCATCATTCATCCTGGGAGCATCTGAGCCCTGAGCTGAGCTGGGCCATGAGGTGCTCACCTTGTTGGCCCACAGGGAGATGGTGAGGGAGCCCCCGCTGTCCATGCCCGTGTTAAGGTGCAGCCGCATCACCGAAGGCATGTCTGACTGCACCAGCACTGCGACCCTGTCGAGGGGCCTGAAGTGCACAGACACCACGTCCATGTCTTCCCGCATGACCCGGTAGCTCAGAAGGCAGAAGGGGCCACCACCCACAGCGCTGCTCCTGCCAAGGTCCTGGTAGCCAGGGCTTGGGGGCAGCAGGCCACTGGAAGTGTTGCGGCTCTGGTTTGGACTGTTCTGCGGGAGATGGTGGAAGTTTATGGTCCAAGGCCTACAGACTGACAGGAGGACAAGGCGCTCAGCTGGAGAAAGGGATGGGGATCGGAGGCAGGGGCAGACCACCCCCAGCCTGCCTCCCCATGCAGCCCACCTGTGAGAGAGGCCACAGTGCTGAAAGCCACCAATACGTGAGGCCCTGCCAGGCTCTTGGCTGTCACTTGCAACCACCGGTCCCAGGGTGGCGAGGGCAACAGCAGGCGGCAGGCCTGGGTGGGGTCGGTGCAGGTGAGCACCTTCTGAAAGTTGCTAGGCAGGGTAGCTGAGCCCACAGTGAGGCGCACGGGGCAGCCTAGGCTCCTGTTGGACACACAGCCCTGCAGCTCCAGCAGCAGCTCCTGGGTGTACTCGGGGACGAAGATTCTGCAGCCAAGGGGGATGGCCTCGCTCAGGCTTTGTGACTTCCAATGACCTCCCCTCCCTGGTCACACTCAGGGTGGTTGCTCCACTTCCCAGTACGACCCCAAAGCCCAGAACCCAACCTTTCTCACCCACAGTGAGGAAGTGGTAACACCCACTCCATCAAACCCAGAGGCTGCCCCCCCCACCCCCACCCAAGACCATCACTTACTTGAGGTAGCTGGGGTGGGAGAGGAGGGTTTGTGGAAAGGGTGTGTTGGGCTCCAGAATGGAGATCTCAACTACCCGCACAACCAGCATGTCAGGCTGGAAGATGTAGGCACAGGTGGGAATAAAGCCCTAGGAAGAGAATGAGAGGTGGGGAAGGAATTTCGTAGGCATGGGATGGGGCAGGAGCAGAGAGCCCAGACCAGGCTGGGCAGGGAGGGCAGGAGCAGAGAGCCTCGCTGAGGGTGCTGGTGGGGAGGCAGGATTACAGCAGAACCTTGACAAGGTCTGCCCCGAGGAGGTAAATAACAGGGACCAGCCATTCCTGGACGGATGTGTCCTGCCCCTCTATCTCTGGCAAGCAGACCCCTCACCTTCAACTCAATCTTCTGGGATGAGGGGGGCAGGTGGGCAGCCACAAACCAGTCCCCAGGTGCTGGGTGGGAGATGTTGATGGAAGCATTGCTCTGCAGCATCTTGATGAGGAAGGAGGGCTGCATGGAGGTGTTGGCAGGGAAGCTGGTACCCAGTGGGTTGATGACAGGAGGGGCACCATATCGGAAGTACCTGGAGGTGGGATAGCAGGGCAGGCATCAGATGGCAGCCCTGGGCCAGGCTCGGGCAGGCGGGCAGGCAGGCACCTACACGGTGATTTCCACCTTTGCACACGTGGGGTCACCACCCTGGGACACCTGCAGCAGCCAGCGCAGCAGCACGGTATCCGGGGGCACTCGGAAGTGGAAGAGTCTGGCGCTGCCATACCAGCTGTAGAAAGACAGCTTCTGCGGGGACTGTGAGAACTGCTCAGACACTAGCCTGATGTCTGTGGGAAGAAAGCACTGTCAGCCACACCAGGGGTGCCCCCACCTCCATGTGCGGGGCAAACAGAATTCAGAGGCCCTACTCCCCCAGCATGGCCCCAGAGAGAAAGGGTGAGGGAAGCCATGGTGGGCTGGTCTAGAGCCCTTGGGATGCCTGGCACTCCAACTTTCACCTTGGCAAAGTTATTGCCCCTCCCTCTCCAGCCCCTGGAGGTTGCCTCTGGCAACTGATCTCATTTGACAAGTGAGGGAGTTCAGGCCCGTGATGATTTAGGACACAGCCTGAGTCCCCTCACCCACTGAGGTGGCAAGCAGAGACCCTGGGGTGGAGGTGACCCCATGCTGGAAGCCTAGCCAGCCGTGGGGACCAGAGGACAGCTGGCCCCCATTCTGCCCAGGGCTTTACCTGGGGCTCCCCACACCCCAATCCCTGTAGTGACTCTCAGTCCCTCCACTTCTGTGGCCTCAGCCCCCTGCTCCCCTCCCTGACACACTCCAAAATTTTGCCCTCACTGCTCACTTCCTGTCATACCAACATTTCCTGGAGCAGCTCTGAGGAGCTTCTGAGAGTCAGCACAAAGGCCTAAACCCCACCTAGGTTAGGCCCCTTCTGGAGTGTCCACTGACGAGGGCACAACTTCCATGAGAGCATATGTCTGGCTCCTACAGTGTAATCACCTGCCCCATGAGTAAGTGAGGGTGCCCACCCAGGACCCTCCCTATTAGGACTCCCACAGAACAGGCATGCTCTGCATTCCCATAAGTGGATTACCAGGCCTGGGATCCAATCAACTCCCTAAGATGGACGGCAGGGATCCTGAACCCAGTACCAGCTTAGGTCTTGTGCCCCCTGTGACCTTGGGTATCCAACCCTTTCTCTGGGTCCCAGTTTCCTCATGATTTGGTCCAGGTGAATAGCACCTCCCCTTGGGTATCCCTCCTTCCAAGGTTAATGGATGTTCAAGTGCTTCTGAAAGAAATACCCTGTGGACACAGCAGAGGGCAGCCTCATTCTCCTCCAGGCTGGGGGTGCCACCCTCTACCCTGCTAGGAATTGCTGGCTCACACAACCCCAGCAGCAGGCCCTGGGCCCCTTCAGGGTGAGTCAGGTGAGCAGGTAAGGGAGCCAGGAGAGCAGCTGGCTCTCCTGCCAGCCTCCTGACCTCCAGTGGAGGAACCTTGAGAAAACATAACAACCTACTTTCAAGGCAGACTGAGCTCCAGAGGAGCCCGACATGAGGGGCTAGGCAGAGGTAGGCTCCACATAGGACACACTCCAGGCTTTCTGGGTGTCTGCTGGCCACCAGGTCCCACCTGGTGAGTGGCTCGGAGCCACTCAACTAGCACAGACTTTTCTCCTAAAGCTCTTGCAGCCCCTAGGATGATATGACAAAGGCCAAAGGCTGGGAGGTGAGACAGGACAGCTCCCCACCTCCACCTCAAGACCATAGGGCCTTAGAGAAACAGTCAGCCAGTGGGGTTAGCATCTGGATGGGATCCCAAAGGGGAGGTCACACTGCTCTGCACAGCCCCCTGACCTGAGAGAGGCAAGTCCTTCTGGCCCCACCAGCCCTGGAGCACCAGCTTAAGGACAATGGGAACCCAGCTGGTACTTGTGACATTTCAGCAGATGTACAAGAGGTCAGAGATGTGCTCAAGGTCACCTAAGATGCAGTGGTTCCCACTCCCAGGACTACAGAGCCCCTCCAGGATAGCCCCATCTCCCCACCCAAGATGCTCACACTGTTATTAACACATCAGTCTGAGCCTAATGTGGAAGTCACATTGCTGATAACAGGGAGTGAGGGCTGTATGTACAGCCCTGCCCTGCCCCACAGCCCTCTCCAAGGCCACAGGGTTTGGGGGAGAACAAGAACGTTCCTGAGCCTGACCTGGGAACTTGAGTGAGAGCACCCTCCAAACCAGGATCCCTGCAGACCCATAGTTCCCAGAAGCCAGCGCTACATTGCTGTCTGCCCCTCGAGCAGGCCCGGGAGGTGAGGTGCTGCCCCAGGTTTCCATCTCCATAAACTGTTCACTAGTGACCCCTCACCCCACTCCACCCCCCAGGATGGAGAAAATAAGGGTGGCAGTATCTAATGGAGCAACTTAATCAGGAGTCATCTCTGAGAAACCGCCTTTCATTTCATGCTCAGAAACAAAGGCACAATCTTCAAAGAAACAGGAGGTTGGGGGAGCAAGATTTCTGAAAAGGAGGAGGGGCTGGGAGCACCAAAATCAAGGTGAATTAGTCCCAGGCTGTGCTGGATATGGCTGCCTAACTGCCCAGGGAGGGAGGGCATCTGGGCCTTTGCAAAGCAGCCCTGCCAGCCTGGCCTCGTGGCCCCATAGGAGTCCTAGGCCATAGGAGTCAGGGGGACTTACTCAACACCCCCAAGCTTCCAGGCAGAACCCCATGGGCAGCACCTCCTGTCTAGGCACCATCTTGGGTCCCGGAAGATTGGGGCCTCTCAAGGATCAGAAATGCAAATAGAGGGAAGCAAGTTCACGGCTGCCAGTGAAGTTCCCATTTCCTCTAAACCATCTTCGCCCACCAAACTCCTCAGGGCCACCTCCCTCCAGGAAGCAAGGCAGCTGTTGAAAGACTGCATTAGGGTTGGTGGTCATTGTGGGAAGGGCGGAAACATGACACCCCCCTGGGCCCCTACTCCAGGATCTATGCAACTTTCTCTTAACTCTGCCCCTTCTCCAGACCAGATGCCACCCTTTCTCCCCCAATCACACTGTTTAACCCTTCTTTTCAGCGGCCTCTCAGCTGGAGCCTGAGCTGAGTTCCCCAAGATCCCTCAAACCCCCCCCCCCCCCCACGTCCCAGCGTTAGAAAGAGGAAGAGAGAGGGAGGTCGCGCTCCAAGGGGTCCGTTAGGCCGAACCCGACCCTGGGGACAGAGAAGGGGTCGAGCGCGTCCTTTATACCCCCATCACTGGAACATGAAAGAGACTGACTGACCTACGCCCCCAACCCGAGGTGGGGACCTGGGCACTGAGCCCCGCGCTAGGTGAGTGCAAAAATGCCCCCAGGTGAGTCACAATCCCGGCTCCGCCCCCCGGCCGCTCCCCCACCCCACCCGAAGCCCGTGCCGGCGGGTTGGCACCCACCGACCCACTCTCTTACCACCCTTACTGATGTCGCCGGCGGCGGCAGGAGAGGGCCGAGCGAGCAGCAGCAGCAGCAACAGCAGCCCCGCTGCTGCCACCGCCACCACAGCTCCCCGGGTCCCGATCCCAGTCCAGCCCATGGCTTTGCGCACGGCCCGGCACTACCCGGACCGCGTCCTTGGCCACCTGCTCCCGCCGCCGCCCGGGCAGCCACCGCCGCCACTGGCGAGCCTGCCGCCGCTGCCCCGGGTTCCCATCGTCCCGGCAGGTCCCAGACACCGGCGCCCAGGGCACTTCCGCCTCCGAGGCCCCGCCCCGCCAGTAGGCGACCGGAGAGGAACGCGGAGCTAGGGCCGCAGGGCGCGGGGGGCGCACGGGAACTGGGATCCGACTGAGGACACGGCAAAGGCATATTGGGGTGGGGGGCGGACGCTGAGCCACGGGGGCTGAGAACGGGACCGAGCGCGATGCGCAACCCGGGGCTACTTGGGATCAGGGTGACGCGGGGCGGGATGCGGTGTGGGGTCTGGAGCGACTTGTGCCGTTGGGCTGACGCGGGGCTGGGGAGCGGACCTGAGGCCGGGGTTGGGGGAAGGTGGGCAGATGCAGTCAGGGCCGACAGGAGGACGGAGGGGTGCCGGGGTGTAGAACGCGGTCATGGACTGAGGGAGACCGCCTGCGCAGGAAGGGATATGCATGGCGGGATGGATGGACGGTTCTGCGGTACGCGCGTGGGACAAGGGGCCGAGGCAGGAATTCGGGGCGGGAACTAAATCGCACATGAGATTCCCCAGGCGACGAGAGATGCTCAGAGAGCTCCAAATGCTTCCTGGAAGCGCTGGGTAGTCCCACGGGACGCGAGTGTTTGTGTGTTCACTGAATTGTGGGCCAGGCGCGGCAGAGGAATGGCTGGAGCGGAGACGCCTCACCGTCTGGCGAATCCCACGCCCATTTTTGCCTCCCCAGGGCTGGGCACCCCCCCTTCGGGGCTGTCACTCCGCGAAGTTGAAACGAGTGTATGTAAACACACACACACACACAAACACATTTGAAAGATGAGGGCTCTGTAGACATGTGGGAATTTCACGTTGTTGAGTAGGACTAACTCCTCACCCTTTACCTCGGGATAGAGCCCAAACACTGAGGATTTAAGCATAAATAGGAAATGATCGGGGACTAGAGGAAAACTTGGGTAAGATTTTAGAGTCTTGGAGAAGCCAAGGCATGTCTAAATATGGCCCCTAACTCAGAAATCTTTAGAGGTTTTCTGCAGAACAAAACTACCTAAGTGAAGAAAAAAAAAACCCACAAAACCCATGAACTGGGTTTTGCACCTTGTATTACAACGAGCCAATCTTAATAAGATTAATAATAAAAAGCCCCTACAAATTGATAGATCCTCCCTTCCCCCAACTGATGGGCGAAGTATGACTTAACCTGCACCTGAGGCCTGGACATTCCTGAGCACCTAACCAGGCACCTTATATGGACTATACATTGAACCACCAATCAGCACCTGCCAAAAACCCTAAGCCCTTGATTCCTAAGTGCCTAAATGCCTAATCATGTGCCTTATATGAAGCCATCAATCAGCGTGTGCCCGGTACCCTAAGCCCCATCCCTTCCCATTCCTCCCCTCAAAAGACGAGTTCACCTCTACACAAGTTGCTGTTCTCCCCTTGTGAGACAGCCCCGCAGGTCCTTCTCCCTTAATAAAGCCTGTAGTCCTGGCCTTCTGTCTCATCTTTCACAAATCAATGAGAAAGTACCCATCCTCCAATACAAACAGATCTGAGAATACTCCTGGAAAGGAAATGCAAATGAACAGGAACAGGCTCAACCTCCCTCCTTATAGTTTTAAGTTCAAATTAAAAAGTTCCCGGATCCTCTTTTTTCCTTTCACCTAACAAATCTGCAAAGATCAAAAAATTTGATCAAACATTAGGATCAGACATTCTTATGTGTAGTGAGCCTCCAGGAAGCCTCTGAACTTTTGAGTACGTAGCCTTGCCTCAGTTATTCCACTGCTGTGAGTTTTCCTTGCGGAGACTGGTCACGAGGGCATGGGGTATTCGATTCATGGATGCCCGTACCGTGACACAAACACTGTAACATAATGCGACTACAAAAGGAAACCCAAAGCTCTGTGTACTGTTTGGAAATGGTTTACCAGATTTAGCTTTAGCTCAGAAAAGGAAAGGGCAGAAAGTGACCGCTTTTGGTGGAATTAAATATATATTTGCATGTTTCAAAGGTATAGAATAAGATTCCAGCAGCAAGGGCACTGGTATAGCTGGCAGAGAACAATGTGGCTAGTGATGGGATTGGGGGTGGGGGTGGGGGTGGGGTGCTATACCTGTTTGTACCTTTTGAACTTTACATTGAGGGAGGGGGTGAGGTAAACTGGAGAAGCTGACTCACCAAGCCCAAGGCCACTTAAGGCTAATAAAGTGGGGGTGGAGGCTGGAGACCTAGGGAGGAAGGAAGCCCAAAGGAGAAGGAAGCCAGAGGTGTGAAGCACAAAAGAGACCCTTTGCTCCTCTGGAATTTTCAGGGTGGGCCTTCCGCAATCCTGGCACAGGAGCTCCTGCTGTTCTGAATTTAAAGGGACAGCTATCAGTTCTGGGTTTTGCAGAGCTGTGATTTTAGTGCCCTACACTGACCCAGTTATGCTGGGGACAGCAGCTGTGGTCAACACTGGGGTGTGTTTCATCCAAGACCCATCTCCTGCCCCAGGCTGGGCTCAGAGGCCCCCCACCAGCCCTCCTCACTCCAAGGTCCTCCCCTGAGGAGTGTGCCACTTCCCATGAGCTTCCTGTGCCCAAGTTCCCTACCAGGTAGGAGGGGAAGTAGCAGATGCCTCTGACCCAGTTCTCTAACTAGAGAGTTGGTTAATTTGTAAGTAGACAAGGAGCCTTAGACTGGAGTCCAGAAATCTTTGCTAAATAACAGCATTAGCAATGGAAAGAACCCTAGAACCCACCTTGAGGGGCTTCATTTTCAAGCCTGGAAACTGAGGCCCAGAGACAGAGAACTCTGACTAGAGGTATGTGCACATACACAGTTCTGTATTCTCTCATGGCACACCAAAAAATGAATTCCAGCTAGATCAGATAGTCAACTGCAAGAATAAAATGTTAAAAAGGAAACTTAGAATACAGAGATGGGGAAGAATAGTTTAAGCAGCATGGACAGGAAACTGGGAAACCATGAAGGAAAAGTTACTTATTTGACGACATTTTTAAAAATGTTATGTAACTATAAAAAGTATGCAAGGTCCTGACCAGCGTGGCTCAGTTGGTTGGAGCGTCTTTCAGCGCATGGAAGGGTTCAATGATCAGTTGAGCTACACACCCAGGTTGTGGGCTCAATCCCCAGTGATACTGGAGGCAACCAATGGATGTTCCTCTCATGTCAATGTGTCTCTCTCTCCTCCCTTTCTTTCTCTCTAGGGCTTTAGCCTAAGGGTTAAAAACTGTGAGCCCAGCCAGCATGGCTCAGTGGGGTTGAGAGTTAACCTGAGAACCAGGAGATCATGATTCAATTCCTGTTCAGGGCACATGCCTGGGTTATGGGCTTGATACCCAGTGGGGGGCATGCAGGAGGCAGCAAATCAATGATTCTCTCTCATTATTGATGTTTCTATCTCTCTTCTACTTCTTCTCTGAAATCAATAAAAATATTTTATATGTATACTTAGAAGTCTGGTGCACGAAATTTGTGCATGGGGAGGGGGTCCTCTCAGCCCAGCCTGCACTCTCTCCAATCCCGGATCCCTTGGGAGATGTCTGACTGCCAGTTTAGGCGCGATCCCAGGGATCGGGCCTAAACTGGCAGTCGGACATTCTTCTCACAATTCTGGACAACTGGCTCCTAATCCCTCACCTGCCTGCCTGCCTGGTGACATTTAACTGCCCCCCACTGCCAGCCAGATCACCCCCAACTTTTCCCCTCCCTGCCAGCCTGGTTTCTCTTAACTGCCCTCACCCACTGGTCTGGTCACCCCTTACTGCTTGCGCCCCGCCCCCCTCGCTGGCCTGGTTTCCCCAACTGAACCCCCCCGCTGGTCTGGTCACCCCCAACTGTTCCCCCCACCACTGGCCTGGTTGCCCCACATAACCTGCTTGTTCAGTCATTTGGTCATCCCTTACTAAACCTCCTGCCGGCCTAGTCATAGGCAGCCATCTTGTGAGGGCCTGAGGGTCAATTTGCATATTATCTCTTCACTATATAGGAGATATATATATATATGTATATATATATAAAATTGATTTCAAAAAGGAAGGGAGAGGGAGAGGGGGAGAGAGAGAAAAAAACATCAATGAGGAATCATGGATTGGTTGTTTGGTAGATTTGTATATTAGCTTTTTATTATATAGGAGATATATATATATATATATATTTTTTTTTTTTTAAAGAAAAATACAGTTGCTGAATAATGTAGATACATCCCACCCTGGGACAAATCCTCTCACTAGCTCTCTGAGTATGGACCAGGTGGAATACTGTCCAAATACCCAGAGGGAAGGGCTGTAAGAGGGACTGAGGGGGAGGGCGGGGGGGGGGAGGTGGAGAAGGAGGGGAGTGGTGTAAGTGGATGACATAGACGTTTTCCCACAGAAAGTCTGTGTCTGGCCACAATGAGCATTGTTATATTTACTTTGGATAAACATTTCAAAGGTGTCCTAGCTGGTTTGGCTCAATGGATAGAGTGTCAGCCCTCACCTGAAAGGTCCCAGGTTTGATTCCAGTCAAGGGTTGCAGGCTCACTCCCTGGTTCTGGTTGGTGCTTGCAGATGCAACCAATCGATATGTCTCATAAACAATGTTTCTCTGTCCCTCTGCCTCTCCCCCTCTCTTCCACTCTCTCTAAAAATCAATGGCAAAGTATCCTCAGGTGGGGATTAATAAAAATGTTTTTTGGTTAATAAAAGACACCTCCCCCCCAAAACACACCTCACTAAATTCAATTTTTTCCAAATAATTGTAGGAAGAGCTGTGGCACCTGGGTGTTTCTTTCTCTGTGACCCTCTGCCTTCCTCTCTCTCTAAAAAAAATTAAACAAACAAAAAACAAAACATTGATGTGGTCTGGTAGGGAACTGTGGGTGTAGAAATCAGTTTCCTTCTTTGTCCCAGCATAAACTAGAACAGGGTGCCCAGACAGACATCTGGGTTTCATAAGGATAATTTCCCCAAAAGTTTTATGAACAACATGGGGTTTTTAGTCTATTTTACCAAAACAATTTTTTAAATTGTAACTTTTTATTGATGTCTTAAATACATTTTTATTTATTTCAGAGAGAAAGGAAAGGGAGAGAGATAGAGATATCAATGATGAGAGAGAATCACTGATCAGCTGCTTCCTGCACACCCCCACTGGGGATGGAGCCTGCAACCCTGGCATGTCCCCTTGACAGGAATCGAACCATGACTTCCTGGTTCATAGGATGACGCTCAACCACTGAGCCAAACCGGCAAAACTGTTTTATGTTTTTTTAAGTATATATTTTTTAATTGATTTCAGAGAGGAAGGGAGAGGGAGAGAGAGATAGAAACATAAATGATGAGAGAGAATCATTGACTGGTTGCCTCCTGTAAGCCCCCTACTGGGGATTGAGCCTGCAACCCAGGCATGTGCCTAATCTGAATCGAACCATGACCTCCTGGTTCATAGGTTGCCCGTGTTCTTATTCCAGCACTAAGAAGGGTTCAGCATGCCAAGACCGGTTTGGCTCAGTGGATAGAGCATCGGCCTGCGGACTGAAGGGTCCCGGGTTCGATTCCGGCAAGGGCATGTACCTTGGCTGCGGGCACATCCCCGGTAGGGGGCGTGCAAGAGGCAGCTGATCAATGTCTTTCTCTCATCGATGTTTCTGACTTTCTATCCCTCTCCCTTCTGCTCTGTAAAAAATCAATAAAATATATTTTTTAAAAAAAAGGGTTCAGCAATCTGGAGAAAGGCTGTGAGTAGACTAAATAGGAGTCCAGAGACAAAAGATAATTTTGAAAGGCATTGGGGGTCAGAGGAGCTTCAGCTCCCCAAGTTCATGGTTCTCCTTGTCTCAGGACCCCTACTTTTTATTAACACAATTTGTCCTAAGGCAAGGTGGACATAATACACTTCAAAGGGTAGGATACAGAAGCATTGTCAGATTGGGGAATAGCCTACAGCTGTTCAGGTGTTTGGCCAACAGGTGGCAATAACATGTAGATTAAGATGCCCTGAGCTGTCTGACAGTAAACAAACATCTTCTTCTGGTTTGGGGAAGTGCCTTCCAGCAATTTCAACAGGTAATTACATATGTGACTCAGCCCTTGTTGAGCCTCCAAATTTCATCAACCTTTTGATGAAACTCTTGTAATTATGACATGCTGAAATTGGCTTCCAGCAATAGATCAATGATACTCAACTACTGAACTACCTCTCCCAGGCTGATTTTTGTATCTTTACCTGAAGATATTTTTCCATTGATTTTTAGAGAGTAGAAAGAAGGGGAAGAGTGAGGAACCAAGATGGCAGCTACTGCTGCCTCACACAACAATTTCAAAACTACAACGAAAAAACAAAACGGACATTATCCAGAACCACAGGAAAGCTGGCTGAGTGGAAATTCCACAACTAGAAGGAAACATAAAAGGACACTGAGACTCAGAGGAGGTGCGGAGGGCAGAGTTGCAGAGCCGCAGAGACAGAGGTGAGGAGACCCGGAAATGAGCGTGAGTGGAAACGTCGGCCGGCTGAATACCCAGCTGGTTTTCTCAAACAGGCAGGGAGACAAAGGCTCCCCACTGCACTGATCCCCAGTTCCAGGCGAGTCTCAGAGAACCCAGACTCATACGGGGTGAAACTGGACTGTCAGGAGGAAGCACACAGACTCTGAAGCTGCAGAGGTGCATGAGCTTGTGGAGAGGGCACGTGGCTGGCTCTCTCGTTCAGGAGGAAAACATAATCTCCGGACTGCATTGTATTCCAGTTCTGGGTGAGACTGGGTATCCAGACTCAATTGGGGAGAAACTGGACTGTCTGGCAGCAGGCAAAACTCATGGGCAGCTTTTTCTCAGAGGTGTGAGCAGCCATTGCTGAGGGACACGGAGACCCAGGTGCTGCTTAGGGCAGGGCTGACAGGAAACCAAGGCTGACTGCTCAGCCCTGGGACTCCGCCCCATCCAAGCTGAGCACAGAGGCTCTCCCAGCGTAGACATAGCTGATCCTCACAGCCAATTGGCCTGCAGGTCAACCCCTCCCAGTGATACCAACAACAATCTAGGCTTAACTACAACAAGACAGTGCTGCCTATAAAGGGATGCACCAAGAGTGTCCACCTCAGGTAACTGGAGAGGCTGAGCCACTGTCCCCTAGAGGATACCTTCCACACAAAGCTACTCAACCAACTCAGGGAAGCAGCCAAAATGCGGAGACAAGGAAAGAGATCACAATTGAAAGAAATGGAGGGAAAAAAATGACTGGCCATAGAGTTCAAAACCACGGTTATAAGGTTTTTCAAGAATTTCCTAGAAAAGGCCGATAAATTTAGCAAGACCCTCAAGGACATGAAAAAGGACCAACTAGAAATTAAGCATACAGTGACTGAAATAAAAAATATTATATAGAGACCTAAAAGCAGACTAGAGGACCACAAGAATCGAGTCAAAGATTTGAAATACAAAGAAGCAAAAACCACTCAGCCAGAAAAGCAAGAAGCAAAAAGAATCCAAAAAATTCAAGATAGTGTAAGGAGCCTTTGGGACAACCTCAAGCATACCAACATCTGAATTATGGGGATGCCAGAAAAAGAGAGAGAGCAAGATACTGAAAACCTATTTGAAGAAATAGTGACCAAAAACTTCCCCACCTGGTGAAATAGACTTAAAAGTCCAGGAAGTGCACAGAACCCCAAACGAAAGGAATCCAAAGAGGACCACACTGAGACACATCATAAAAAAATGCAAAGAGCAAAAAACAAAGAGAGATGGGGGGTAGGGGAAGGTGGGTGGAGGATATTTTTAATTTTTAATTCACTTGATTTTTAGATTCACTTGTTGATAGACATGTAGTTGTTGTTCATAATTTTTATCTTTACCTTTTTCTTCTTCTCCTTCTTAAGTATACCTTTCAGCATTTCATATAATACTGGTTTGGCGGTGCTGAATTCCTTTAGCTTTTTCTGACCTTCAATTCTGAATGATAGCTTTGCTGGGTAGAGTAATCTTGGTTGTAGGTTCTTGTTATTCATCACTTTAAATATTTCTTGCCATTCCCGTCTGGCCTGCATAGTTTCTGTTGAGAAGTCAGCTGACAGTCATATGGGTGCTCCCTTGTAGATAACTTTTTCTCTTGCTGCTTTTAATATTCTCTCTTTGTTTTGTTTTGTTTTTATATTTTTTATTTTTATTTTGCAGTATAACTTAGATTTAATAGTAGTACATATGTTTTCCTTTTTTCCCCCCATTATCTCATTGATGTTTCTGGCTTTCTATCCGTTTCCCTTCCTCTCTGTGAAAAATCAATAAAATATATTTTTCAAAAAATAGATGAGAGAAACATCAATCAGCTGCCTCCTGCACACCCCCTACTGGGGATGTGCCCACAACCAAGGTACATACCTTGACCGTAACTGAACCTGGAACCCTTCAGTCTGCAGGCAGATGCTCTATCCACTGAGCCAAACCAGTTAGGGCTAAAAATAAGTACTTTTATTTAAAAAAAAATTTTTTTTTAAAAAATAAGTACTTTTAAATGGAAAAAGCTTGACCAAAAATCTGCCACAGAATTTTGAAACCCATTAAAACAAAATTTAATGAGAAAATAAATTCATTTCCAACCTAAAGTAGAGGTACATACATTCAGAATTATGCTTAAATAATGGTTAGTAGGTTTAGTATTATTATTATTATTGATTTTTAGAGAGGGAGAGGAGGAAACATCAATTTATTGTTCCACTTACTTTATTTTTTAAATATATATTTTTATTGATTTCAGAGAGGAAGGGAGATAGAAACATCATTGATGAGAGAGAATCATTGACTGGCTGCCTCCTGCAAGCCCTCAATGGGCTTAGCATGTGCCCTTAGCTGGAATGAAACCTGGGACCCATTAGTCCACAGGCCAATGCTCTATCCACTGAGCCAAACCGGTGAAAGCTAAAGGTTAGTTTTGGTTTTTAAAGTTCAGCAAGTAGTTCTTATTTATCCCCTCTTTTTAAAACCTAAGTTTTTATTGACCTTAAAGAGAGATGAAAAAAGATAGAAACATTGATCGGTTGCCCCCCACTGGGAACTGAGCTCACAATCCCAGTATGTGCCCTGACTGGACATCCAACCTGCTACCTGCCCCTTTTTGGTGCACAGGGTGGTGCTCCAACCAGCTGAGCCCACCAGCCAGGGCTTGATTTTTTTCTTATTTATTTATTGATAGAGAAGGAAGGAGAGAGAGAAACATCAATTGGTTACCTCCATTCCCCAACCGGGATTTATCCCGAACTAAAACCTAAATATATGCCTTGACGGGGAATTGAACTAGAAACCGTTTTGGTACACAGGAAGATGCTCCCACTAACAGCCACCCAACCAGGGCTGGAATGTCATCTCTAAATGGCTGGCATAAAAAAGAAACTCCCATAATCCATGATTCTATATCCAGAAAAAGCATTCTTTAAGAATGAAGACAGTTCTAGCCAGTTTGGCTCAGTGGATAGAACCTTGACCTGTGGACTGAAGGGTCCCAGGTTCGATTGCGGTCAAGTGCATGTACCTTGGCTGAGGGCACATCCCCAGTAGGGGGCGTGCAAGAGGCAGCTGATTGATGTTTCTTTCTCATCTATGTTTCTGACTTTTTATCCCTCTCCCTTCTGCTCTGTAAAAAATCAATAAAATATATATTTTTGAAAAGATAGATTTCATATTGTCTTAACAGAGACACATAATAATAATAATAATAATAATAATAATAATAATAAAAGTGTGTGGGAGAAAACTTTTGGAGATGATGGATATGTTTATGGCATATATTGTGATGGTTTCACACATTAAACATATACATACAGCTTTTCGTTTGTCAATATTTAATGACTGCGTTGGTATGAAAACAAATATGATCCACACTGAGTTCATATTATTATCGATTTTTTTCTTCTGATTTTTAAAAGAAATTGACATATTTTTCCTTGGGCCGTACAAGTGGAGAGGAGTCGGGATGGGGGTCGAGCAGGGAAAGGGGCGGGGACAGATGGGGAGGAGGCCTACGCTTCTCCAGGCTGTCCGCCCTATCCTTCCTCTCTTCCCTCCGCCCCTCAACTTTCTTTCCCCACCCCATCCCTCCGCTCCCCTTTCCTTTCTCCCTCCGCCCCTCCTCAGTCCCTCCGCCCCTCCTCCCTTTCTTCCCTCGCCCGGAGCTTTATAATCCGCGCTCGCTCCTCCAGTGTCCAGCCTGCGCCCACGGCTGGGCGCCATGAGCGGCCTCTTAGCTTGCGCGGTGCTGAGGGCGGTGTCGTGCGGCTCGCGGGCCTGGGTCCCCAGCCTGCTCGTGCGCCCCTGCTCGGGTGAGTCGGGGGAGGGGATCTGCAGGAGGCGCCTCCTAGCCTTGGTTGGCACACAGGCTGGGGCCCTAGACCCCGCAGTCCTCCAGACTCGCTGGGAAGTCTTGGGGCGCCAAGCGGGTGCGGGAGTCGGGGAGGAGTGGAATGGAGGAGAAGGGCGATCCCTGAGACCTGCGGGGGCGGGCCGGGGTCCTGCATCCCTCCCGCTACCGCTCATTGCCCTCCAGCCTCCCCCCCACACACGCCTGCCACCCATCTCCCCAGGTTACCTTGGGCAGAGGGACCCAGGGACCCTGGAGCAGAAGGAAGCCAGAGAGAGGCCTAGGGTGGTGATGTGAACCCTGTGGAGCTGGGGCTTCTGAGAGGGAAGTCACTCCGCAGATGCAAACTCCTCCCTCGAAACACTGTGGTGTTTTCTCTAGGCCCCAAGTCCGCCTGGCCGCAGCTATTTGGAGCCCTGGGGCCCTGGGGCCCTTATCTGTAACCAGCCCTCTACCCTAACTGAGAGCCAGATGTCATGGTGTGCCAATGCTGGCAAGAGTGCACTGCCATCTTCCAAGGCCAGGCTAGACAGCAGGTCCCTAGGCACTGTATTTAGGGGGAACAAACTAGTCAGGGGCCTTCTGTCTTTCGTGGGATAGAAGGGATGTGCCAGCAGGTCACCCGCACCACAGGTTTTGGTTAATTTTCCTTCTGGGGATGAGAAATGGGAGCTGCAGAGGCTCCCGGGACGCTGGCTGGCTCCAATCTTATTCTTGTTTTTCCACCAGTTCTGTCTTTGAAGGACTTTGCAGGACATCCAGGGTCTGGGCTCTTCTCAAAAGTGCCACTGAGCCTGGAACCAGTGCTGTGGGTCTGCATAACTCAGAAGTGGCTTGGGTGTAGGAGGGTGATGCAGCCCCCCATCTTCTTAGCTGTGTTGGGCTGGGCTGAGCGCTCTCCTTGGGCCTGGAAGCTCCCCGCCTTAAAACTTCACAGCAGCACAGAGTTCCTGCCTGGCCAGGAAGGTGTAAGAGAAGTCCTCCAGGCTTCCTCACCTGCAGACAGGAACCTCTCTATTTCCTCCTCAATCCCCAGGTGCCACATGTGGCCCACCCGGTGGGGAGAATATACTGCATTTCTCCTTGGCGCTCTGCTATATTCTTTCACCTCAGACCCAGAAGATGGGCTCTGAGACCTTGGTGATGCGGCAGTGCCTGTGCTATCAGCTCCAAGGACAGGAGTCAAAAGTGAGGCCAAGAGTCATGCTTTCTTTCCAGTGAGTCATCTCTGGGTCTCCTGGCTCTCAGGAGACACCAGCTCCATCATGAGCAGCTTCTGCTACTGCCTGGAGGGAGCTATGGCCCCTCCAACAGGTTGGAAGCCCCTAGGAATCCAGTGCCCTGATTATCGCTGAAAGGCAACACCATGCTGGGCAATTCCTAGCTGTGGGCACCAGACTTATCCCCCTCCAGAGCTGCTCTGGCAGAGGCAGATGCTGTAGCCCAGATGACATCCGGGCCCTGACAGGGGAACACAGGTCAGGAGACATGAGAAGGTGAGGCAGCACCCCTGAACCCTCCTCTTCTAAAGGAGGGCCCTCCTGGACCCGGGAGCGGACCCTGGTGGCCGTGAAGCCAGACGGGGTGCAGCGGCGGCTTGTTGGGGATGTGATCCGGCGTTTTGAGAGGAGGGGCTTCAAGCTGGTGGGGATGAAGATGCTTCAGGTACCAGGGCTCTTGGCCTGTGGATATCCCTCAGTGCACTAGGGGGAGGGCTTCTTATGGATCTTAGAACCTCAGCCCTTCATGTCAGCCCAGCTTCAGGAGGAGTGTCCTGTTGGAAGTAGAAGGGGAGGGATGGAGAGGTGGAGTTGGTATTTCCTCCACTGCTGTGCTTGACATGCCGGCTCATGTAGGTGTTATCTGCAAAGTCATTGCCCCAGTGTCCACTGGGGTTCCCTCTCTAGGGGCTCCTCTCACTCCTTCTCCCAATGCCACTCAGGCGCCAGAGAACGTCCTTGCTGAGCACTACCACGACCTTCAGAGGAAGCCCTTCTACCCAGCCCTCATCAGCTACATGAGCTCTGGCCCTGTGGTGGCCATGGTATGGCCTGGTGGAAGGGGTGGAGGGCCCTGGATTGAGCCTAGGGCTGCTGAGCCCTTGGTGATCCCCACTTCCCCTGACCTTTATCTCTATGCTGCAGGTCTGGGAAGGCCCCAATGTGGTCTGCACCTCAAGGGCCATGATAGGGCACACGGACTCAGCTGAGGCTGCCCCCGGCACCATCCGAGGCGACTTCAGCTTCCACATCAGCAGGTACAGGGGCCCTGGCACACTCAGCTCATTGTTTTGCTGGGTGAAAGTTAAGCCAGAAGAGACTTTTAATGTGGGACATCACACCTCTTACTTGCTAGTCTCAGGGAGATAAAGGATTCCCTGAGTGTTGTGTATGTACTGCGTCATCATTGTCTGTTGTCTGACTCTATCTTGCCAGATACCCTGAGGGAGGACTGGTGGGAAAATGAGACTCCCAGTAACAGTCTGGGCTGGTCCATGAGGTTGTGGGTAAGAGGACGAGGCCAGGCTGGAACCCAGTTTTCTAGCTCCCCTCTTCTTCCTTTCCCCTCTGCATAATCAGCTTGCTCCTCTGGATAGTAGGGAATCAGCAGGCCTTTCCCAGGACCTCCAAGGTGCATGTTGAAGCCTGTGCCTTACCTTTGCTACCTATTACCTGGCACAGGAACATCATCCACGCCAGCGACTCCGTGGAGGGGGCCCAGAGGGAGATCCAGCTGTGGTTCCAGAGCAATGAGCTGGTTGACTGGGCAGACGAAGGCCACCGGAGCAGCCTCTACACAGCCTGAACCTCAGGCTGCCCTAGGCTGCCCCCAGCATCCACCCAGGACCAACTACCTCTGTCCATAAGAACTTGAGCCCACACTGTGCTCTGCCCATCTGTCCCAGACCACTTCCCTGTTCACCTTCTGCCTCAGCCCAGAGCAGCTGAGCCAACTTCATGTGCCTTTTGATATCTTAAACCAGCAAGAGATTGGACCAAATCCTTTCCATACCAAAATGCCAGACCACCTTTGGGGGGGTCTCCAAAAGTGGTTTAACCTCTCCTCCCCAACAGGGGAGACATTAAAAGTCCTTGTGCTGTGCATGGGGGTGGCGCGCTCATTATGTTGGTGGCTAGGTACTAACGAGGCCTTTACGCAAGGTTGTATAAGCCAGTAGGGGGTCAATAGAATGTAGGACTCAGGCAGAGATCCAGAGACCTCCAACCTGAAATTTGGGGGAATCCAAGCTGGGCCTTGAAGCTGGTGCTGTCCCAACACCATTCTGATTCTGCTGAAGAAGGAGCTTCCTGCCTTGGACAAGACTGGAGGGTGGCAGGAACTGGTGGCTGGGGAGGTGGTGGCTAAGACCACCCTCAGGGTAGAAAGCTTGGTGACTAGAACCTCCCTTCCTCATGGCTTCATGCGGCTGAGCTGCCTGGTGTTTACTTGTTGACACTACATCTCACCCGTAACCCCCAGCTGTTCCTACTCACTCTTGACAGGTACTGGACACTACATAGCACACATCATTACATCTGCTGAGGCTGACTTGGTCCTCATTTGATATTTTTTCCTTCTTAAAGTTCTTTTCTTTTTAAGGTTGTTTTTTTGTTTTGTTTTTTTGTTTGTTTGTTTTTTAGATAGGGGGAGAGGGAGAGGGATAGAGAGATAGAAACAGCAATGAGAAACATCAACATTGATGGGCTGTCTCCTTTATATGCCCCCTTTTGGGGATTGAACCCTGACCTGGAATCAAACCAGTGACCTCTTGGTCTGTGGGTTGATGCTCAACTGAAAGATGAAACAGAAGGAGGAGAGAGAGAGAGAGAGAGAGAGGGAGAGAGGGAGAGAGGGAGAGAGGGAGAGAGAGAGAGAGAGAGAGAGAGAGAGAGAGAGAGAGAGAAGGGTACCAGGACACGAACTTTATTGAGGAGACCCTTCCAGGGGAAGGGGAGAAGGAGAGACCCAGCCGGACCGCCTCCTGGACTGCCTGGGAGAACAGTCTGGGAGAAAAGGTGCCACATGGCGCACTGAGATACCCTTTAAAGGCCGGAACAGGCAGGGGTTGGGCCCAGGGCAGAATGGGAAGGGGTGGGACACAGGGCACTCTGATATGCGCTTGATTGGTGGCTCAATGTCTCAGGCAGATGTCAATTACATCATAACTCTGCCCACCAGTTGGGGGGGTACCTATCATCAACCACTGAACCACCCTGGCCAGGCTCTCTGTCCTTCTTGCTGAAGGATGGCCTGGTCCTCGCCCTGACATTTATCGCTCTTGAAAGGGGTCATTTTAGGAATTGGCACTGGGATTGGACAAGTGAAGCAAAGCTTTTCTGTGGCTTTTCTTGGCTAGAGTCTCCTTCCCTCCTCCTCTTTGATATTTATGCAACAGGGTAGGCAGGTGTCTGGGAGGCAAGGGCATTTAAATGCTGAGCACTTACCAACCAGCTGTTGTTGTTTTTTTAATATTTTATTGATTTTTTTTTTTATAAAGAAGGGAGAGGGATAGAGAGCTAGAAACATCAATGAGAGAGAAATATCAATCAGCTGCCTCCTGAACACCCCCTACGGGGGATGTTCCTGCAACCAAGATACTTGACTGGAATCGAACCTGGGACCCTTCAGTCCGCAGGCCAACCCTCTATCCACGGTCAGGGCCCAAATCAGCTGTTTCAAATACACGGCAGGGCCAGCCTGACCTTAACCCTGGGAGGAGAGTCCGCTGTATCCACCGGGCTCGGATCACGGTACTACCACCCAATCTTGTGAGAGGACTTAGTCTTGTGGGCAGTTTGGAGGCCCACTCACCTGGCCTCACCCACAGAAATCCGCCTGCAGCACCGCGCTTGCGCCTGCCGCGGTTCTGGGACAGACTAGCCAACCCCATTCTCAGCAGGCCTTGTGGCCACAGGACGCAAAATGCCCGGGAGGCAGCTGTGGGCAGGGCTCAAGGTGGTCCTGGGCGGAGCGAGGGGCCACTGCAGGGCGGGCGCCTGAGAAGTGCGAGGAGGCACCCACCGGCCGAGCGTCCGGGGAGGAGCCAGGGCGCCTGCGGGAGGGGTGGCGGCGCTGGGCGGGACCTCCGTTTCCCAGGACTCTCCGGGTGCTCAAAAGCGACGTCGCTAGAGCGCCCCTTGTCCTGGTGGTGGCAGCTGGTGCTCTGATCCGAAGCAGGTCCCTGCTGTTCCCGCTGCCGCGGGTCTGCCCCGAGCGCCATGGCCCAACCGCCGCCCGACGTCAGCGAGGATGACTGCCTCCCGGAGTACCGCCACCTCTTTTGCCCCGACCTGCTCCGGTGAGAGCCTCGCCGGGCCTGCCTGCGGTCGGCGGGGGGGGGTCAGGAACGGGACGCCCGAGACCCGGCACGGAACTGGAGGCGCCTGGGGAGTAGCACCTGGGGTCCGGCGTCCGAGTGCCCTGGGACTTGGATCTTGGCGCTGCTTGGCTTGGCCAGTGCAGGTGGATGTTGCTAATGGCAATTCTGGGAGGTGGGAGTGAGGGGCAGTGTGGGACGGCTTGTGTGTTTTGAAAACATTACTCGCTGAACTGACAACTTTATGACTAGAGTATTTTAGGCTGAAATTGGATTTCCCGAAGACCCAGAAAGCCTAGGCATGCAGGTGTTAGCGTTTTACTCTCTTACAAAAATCATCCACGTTATTTGGTGTCAGTCTGAAATTGACAGACGTGCCCAGTCCATCGGGTCAGAGTCCTCCCAGAGGCACAGCCTTGCCCCACTCCCCAGTTAATGGGGATATCTTGTAAAAGCCTTGTGTCGTTGTTTAATTATTTTTTTAGGTATTGCATAAGTCTCCTTTCCCCCCCATTGACCTCTCCCCGCTGCCCCCACCCCTCAAAAAGCCTTGTGTTTTCTTCCCCCAGAGACAAAGTCGCCTTCATCACAGGCGGTGGCTCTGGGATCGGATTCCGGATTGCTGAGATTTTTATGAGGTGAGCACTCTGTTCTGTGCCCACCAGCCCATCTCCACTGCTGCCTCTCACACTTCCTCACACCTTCCCCTGGATCCTGGGGTTCCTGAGCAAGAGGCTGGTGGGTGTGGGGACCCCTCTAGGCAATGAGCCATTTAAGAACATCTGAAAGGGGTCAAGTGCTGTCCTAGGGGAGGCAGGACTCCAGGGCACTCTCCTAGACCTTAGTGGAGGCTGTGTGGCTCTGGTCCGAGTACCCTCATTTATACAAAGAGAGAGGGTTTGAGGTAACTCTATTGCAGAGCGCCCGGGGCCTGGCTGAGCCGGAATCATGGAGGGCCCAGTTGCATGTGGAACACAGTGTCTCTTGGGACACAAGTTCTAAGGCCTCAGGTCCAAGTCAAATTAATCACCCCGACCTGGGAAAGGCCCAGAGTTAGGCTGGGGTTGGGGGAGAGGGAGCATGTTGACAGCCTAGGGACTTCTCCAGTTTCTCCTGGACCTCCTTTTCATACCAGACAGCCGAGTCTCACTGGATAAGATTTTAGGATTCATTCATTCTAGGTGAACTTTTTGCCAAACTGGTGGCTTTGGACATTTTGCTTCTCTGAACAGAGTATGACTAGCTGCTCAGGGTTATTTTGAGACGTAGGTAGAACCTGCTTAAAAGGTGATAGCTGTTATTGTTACCACCAACACTGCGAGGCTCAGGTTGTGAGGAGGTGACACAAGGCAGGTGCCCTGACCTCAGAAAGGGCTTTCTGTCCTCTGCAACATCACAGGGAGAGAGGACAGGGGCGTGTGGGGCCATGCCAGGGGGACCCAGAGGCCCCAAGCAAATTGGGCCCCCATTTAATGTTCACAGCTGTTTTGATGCTGTGCACATGGAGTTTGGGGCAGGGCCTGTATCCTGATGCCAGAGAAGCCAGCCCAGAAACACTGGGAGTGGGACTCATGGCAGCCACCTGAAGTCCCAACACAGTGGCTTAGCTGTGTTCAAACCCCTGTTCCTCTGACAGCTATACCTTCAACACTGGGCTGGTGTTTCAGCCCAAGAGACCCTTTGGGGAAGGGGGCTCTGCTTAGAGATCTGGGCAAGAGCACATCTGGGCTTATCTCTTGGCACCTTGCCACCCTCACTCCTGCCCTCTGACTTTGCAGGCACGGCTGCCACACGGTCATTGCCAGCAGAAGTTTTCCGAGAGTATCAATGGTAAGGTGTCTCTACGGTGCCTGTCCCATCCGTGGGTGGCTATGGAGACCCAGAGCCTGGACCGGAGGGTCCTGAGGCCCAGAGGATGTTGACTCCAAAAGCCACTCCTCTTCCAAATAAAGATCAAGCTTCAGTGGAGGTTGTCTCCAAGGAAAACACCTGCCTTTTAAAAACGTTTAATTATTGGGTCCTCTGAGGGACCCTCATGTTGAGTGGTACTGATGCTGAGAGAGATCTCTGAGCTCAGCTGGGTTATAATAGCGGTCCACACGTCCTACCCAGGAGGAAAGTCGCACCCCTGCCACAGTGGGTCTCTGGGCAGGGGCTGGAAGTCCGTTAGAGCTGCCACTGACCCACGATCAGTGGCCTGGAAGGTGACGTGGAGGGAGGAGTGTTGAATTTCTTAGAAATGTCCACTCGGGGTTGTGGACCAAGGGAATGGCTACCTGCCAGCTGCATCTCTCAAGAGCAGAGTCCAGCAACAAACCCAGGCTTCCCAGCAGAACCTAGACACATCCTCCTTGGATTCTGAAGGGCTGTTTTCTCTAGGCCAGTGGCTCTGAACCTTCCTAACGCCTCGACCCTTTCATACAGTTCCTCATGTTGTGGTGGCCCCCAACCATAAAATTATTTTCACTGCTACTTCATAACTGTAATTTTGCTACTGTTAATGAACCGGAATGTAAATATCTGTGTTTCCCGATGGTCTTAGGCTCTACAGCAGCGGTTCTCAACCTGTGGGTCGCAGTTGAGAACCGATAGCAGGGTCACCTAAGACCATCAAAAAACACGATTCATAACAGTAGTAAAATTGCAGTTATGAAGTAGCAACGAAAATAATTTTATGGTTGGGGGTCACCACAACATGAGGAACTGTATGAAAGGGTCGGGGCATAAAAAAGGTTGAGAACCACTGCTCTAGGCTGAGCCACTTGGCCATTGCCCACCTCTTCTCTCCCTTCCTGTCTGGCTTCTAGGCTGCCAGAAAGCTGGCTGCAGCCACGGGCCAGCGATGCCTCCCTTTATCCATGGATGTCAGAGATCCCCCAGCCATCATAGCTGCTGTGGACCAGGCACTGAAGGAGTTTGGGAAAATCGACATTCTCATAAACTGTGAGTCACTGTTAAGCTAGGCCAGGGGTTTTCTGATGAGTCAGCAATACTAGACCTTCCTTCTTGGAGATCCCAGAACTTTTATTCTGGGCTCCAGGCCACTGTCTTGGCCAACTGTGTTCCTTCCAAGTCATTTCAGTGTGAACTTGATTGAAACAGAGTCAGAGGCAATCTCAAGCCTCCTTCCCTGTCCAGCTTGTGGCGTCCTGACGTCTGTATGCTCTAACTGCCCAGGGCTCCCACACCATCCGTGTCTCCTTCCGTCCTGCAGGTGCAGCCGGAAACTTCCTGTGCCCAGCCAGCTCATTGTCCTTCAATGCCTTCAAGGCTGTGATGGACATTGATACCTTAGGCACATTCAATGTGTCCCACGTGCTCTACAAGAAGTTCTTCCGGGTGAGTGTTCTCTGGTTGGGACCTCCCTGGTGGTCTGCTTGCTGACAAGCACCCCCCTGACCCCCCAACCCCGGTCTCTGCCGTGTGTTGCAGGACCATGGGGGAGTAATCGTGAACATCACCGCAACCCTGGGTACCCGTGGGCAGGTGCTCCAGGTGCACGCAGGCTCTGCCAAGGCGGCCGTGGGTATGGCACCCCATCTGGTCTGCTCTCCTGGGTTCCTTAGGGTCCCTCCCCTGCCTGTCCCTGGAGGCCAGCAGTGTCTGAGTGGGCACTGGAGAGGCCCAGCCCTGGCCCTGACTCCCCACTTCAACCCAGGCCACCCCAGAAGTCAAAGCAGCCCTGCATTCTCCCTCATGCCTGCCTGCCTTCCTTCTGTGCAGATGCAATGACGCGGCACTTGGCTGTGGAGTGGGGTCCCCAGAACATCCGAGTCAACAGCCTTGCCCCCGGCCCTATCAGTGGCACAGAGGGGTTCCGGCGGCTAGGTAAGGCTCTCAGGAAGCCCAGGTCTTCTTGGATGCTCCCCTAGGTTCAAGCTCCACAGTGCCTCCCTGGGCTTCCCTCTCACCTGGCTGGGACAAGTGCCAAATTTCCATGGCTCCTTGGAGCTGGCAAGGAGCCATTTGTGGTTAGCCCACAGCTGCAATGGACTAAGGATTAACCAGACTTGGGAAGCTGCTCCCTTGAGACAGGGGCCACAGGGCTACTGGCCTTGATGTTTGAGTCAGAACCAAAGTGGGGCTTCCACTGAAGCTTCCGGAACCTCGGCAGCCCTATGCTGGCTCTTTGGCAGTGTTACTCAGGGCCTGGCCTGGCCCTGCTCTGCGAGGACGGTGCTACTAGTGCCCGAAACATTCTCGGATGTGGTTTAGAGAAGGTTGGGCTGGGGAGGCTGGAGGGCCTGGAGATCCTGTGGCTCACAGGGCTTGACCTTCTAGGTGGTCCCCAGGCCAGCAGGGTCCTGCCCAGCCCCCTACAGAGGCTGGGGAACAAGACGGAGATCGCCCACAGTGTGCTCTACCTGGCCAGCCCGTTGGCATCATACGTGACAGGGGCCTTGCTGGTGGTTGACGGCGGGGCATGGCTGACGTTCCCTAATGACATGAAGCTGCTGGCGGATTTTGCTTCCTTCTCTGCTAAACTCTAGGTGATGTGCCACTCCCACCTTCGGGATGTCATTTGTGTTCATGGCCCTTCCCAGGACCCCACCCTGTGGGCTTTTGGTCACTGTTTGGGCCCTGATATGTTTTCACTCAATTCCTTGGGCATATTTCTAGACACATTCTTGGGCATGTTTGAGCTTCCACTACTCCAACAGACCAGGCCATATGTAGTTCAAGCTGGGGAGGGGCTTTCTTGGGTCCCCCAAGGGGGACCAGCCCAATGAAGCTCTACCCCAGATCTCAGGGCCCTCCTGCAAACCAGGGTGGGCATGGCTTGCCTGGAAGACAGGAATTCTCTCTCTGGGAGCTCCACTCGGTGACCCTCTCTGGAGGCCTGAGGGCTGTCTGAGCCCATGCAAGGGTGCCATTGCTCTCTGCCTCCCCCTCCTCCCAATCCCAGTGGTGTGTGGCTGGTCCAGGAGACCTGCTTATCCTTGTTCTCTGAGCAGCAGCTTCCTCTGAGGAAGGCTGAGGCCCTACCCATGCCTCTGAACACCTATGCTCGCCAAACCTTCTGGGTCACCACCACAATGGTAGAATGTTCTAGACTTTGGCTGTTTCCTGTCCCATCTGAGGGGGTGTGTATAGGGAAGGGATAGCCCAGGAGTTCACAGTTCAGGCACACCGTGAAGCCAAGTTTGGAGCAGGCTTCTGCGATGACCCCCACCCGTTTCTTGGAGATGGGTTTGTGAGCGCAAGCCATGTTGAGAAGACCCTCTTCTGAGGCCCTCTGTGCTTTGGTTGCCATCAGGGACATATTCTGAAGTCCCCGTGAGCGCCCAGGCAGATGGGGGGGGGGGTGGTCGGGGGAACTCGGGGCTGGTAAACCATCTACTGGGGTGAGGAGCACTCATCTAGGGGAGTTCTGGAAGAGGGCAGAAGGGGTCTGCTGGTGTCTGCCCCCCAGGGGACACACAGGCTTAGCTGCCCACTGCCATCTCCCGGCCACTTGTGGGTGCTTCCCAGACGGCAGTTTCGTAGGTTGTGCAGGAGATGGGCCTGGTGAGCTTCAGTCCTTGGTGACCTTGGTGTCTGCTGGCATTTCTGACAGGAGCTGGACAGCTGAAGTGAAGAAAGCACTCTGAAGGCGAGGCTGGTCCACAACCCAACTCTTGAATTCCTGGGACCTGCCTCTCACCCAGCCGAGAACTTCAAACCAACCACCCTAGCAGAGCAGCTGAAGCAGAGACTAATGGCTCTCTCCTCTGAGAGCCATTCTGTGTTCCCGTTCCCTTCCCATGGCCCATCTCCTGTGCGTGGGCAGGCGTGACCAGGCAGTGAGGCCAGCCTGCTGACCTGCCCTCACCACACAGATGTCTGCCAGGGGGTGATTGGCATTCCAGAGCCCCGTCAAGAGTGGAGATGAAGACCAGTTGCTGGGGTGTACCCCTCACCCCCCTGACCTAGGGCTAGTGACTATCCTGCCCTGCCTAGTTCCAGCCTGACAGACATTTGGATGCCTCAAGATCTGAGCCTCTCAAAACAATAGGTTAGCCCTGTGGTTAGGCACACACAGTTCCGTCCTTCCTTGTTGGTATCACCCATTTGTATAAGCACAGATCCTAGAACTTTGCCAGAAAATACATTTCCTTAAAAAGTTATATTTTTTTTATTGAAAACATCCATTCATTGGACTTTGTAAAATTTTTTAGAAGGAAAAGAAAGATACTTGAAAAGAATCACTGTGATCTGGTCATTTAGAATTAGGGGATGTGTTTCCTTCCTATCTTTTTTCTGTAAAAAGTTTAGAAAATGCTTCCTATCTAATGCCTGAAGACCCTGCAAGGTCCCCACTTGCTCTTGGTCTGCTCCTACTGCCATTAGAGGGCTGAGTGTGAGCTCTCTGGCCCAGAGGAACATGCTCACTTGTCCCTTGTTCAAGTCCCCTCCTCAACATGTGCAAGGGAGTGGCAGGAAAGCCCCCTGACCATCCAGCTGGGAGGCAGAGGGAGCACCTTTTGCTATTTAAAGTGCTCCCTATTGTCAGGGAGACCAAAATGTGGTACATCAAGTTCAGCAGCAAGACAGAATGGGCCCCTGCTGGTTTGCCTTAGTGGATAGAGTGTCAGCCTATGGACTGAAGGGTCCCAGGTTCGATTCTGGTCAAGGGCACATACCCAGGTTGCTGGCTCTATCCCCAGAAGGTGATGTGCAGAAGGCAGTCGATCAATGATTCTCTCTCATCGTTGATTCTGTCTCTCTCCCCTCTCCCTTCCTCTCTGAAATCAATAAAAATATATATATATAAAAAAAAAGCCGAAACTGGTTTGGCTCAGTGGATGGAGCATTGGCCTGCGGACTGAAAGGTCAGGGTTCGATTCCGGTCAAGGGCATTTACTTTGGTTGCGTCACATCCCAGTAGGGGGTGTGCAAGAGGCAGCTGATCGATGTTTCTGACTCTCCCTCTCAGTAAAAAATCAATAAAATGTGTTTAATAAAAAAAAAAAAAGGAGTGCTTATGATACTGCTGGGGGGACAAGATAAAAGAGTGAAAGCAGTTACTGGGGAGACCTGGCCAGTGAGAAGCAGAGGCAATCTTGAGGACCCCCCTCCATATCCCAGCGAATTTGGGCCTGCTGTCCTTCCTGAGGAGTAGGCCCTGGGGATGGCCTGAGGGGGAGGCTGTCCCACCATGGATGACTAGGCTCTGCTGCTTTTGAAGGTTGGGATGCACTGTTGGGGTGCAGGTTCCAGGGGTAAGCCTTTTATTACTATAGTAGAGCACTCCAGAAACAGAACCAATAGGATATATATGTCATTTATTAGAGGGATTAAATAGGAAGCCAAGAAATTCCATGATTTGCAAGCTGGAGACTTGGGAGAGCCAATGGTGTAATTCAGAGTCAAAGGCCTAAGAACTAGGAGCTCTGATGGCCAAGAACAGAAAAGAGAATTCTGCCATCAGTGGATTGGATTAGGTGATGCCACCCACATTTGTGAGGGTGGATCTTCACTCAGTCTACTATGCTAGTCTCTTCTACAGACACCCAACTATCTGGGTATCCCTTAGTGCAGTCAAGTTGACACAAAATTAATCATCACAGGTACATACAGCAAAGTCTGTCTCCATACCCCATCTCCTGCACATGTTGGTCACTTTGGTTATGAGAAATCAGCCTTTGGCTCAGTCTACCAGCCCAGGCTGTCATCCTGCAGATATGGGGTGACCACTGGGAGCTCATGGGTCCCAAGCATGTCCAACAGGTATCACTCGCTAGGTGGTGAGGCTGGTGAGCCCCGGTGCAAGCTGGCGAGGAGGGCCAGGTGCACAGGGTGTGACATCAGTCCCAGCAGTGGCACTTGGGCTCAGTGGCAACAGGCAAAGAACTAGGTTATCTCCTTTCACATTAATCTCAAAAATTCCCCTAGAAAATGCCAGGATTTCTGAAAAGAAGGATAATTTTTTATATGTGAACTCCAGTCAGAGTTTTCTTCAATCTTAGCTTTGGAAGCTGATTTACAGCCCTACCAACTTGGCTCCCCCTTTAATGGGCTACAGGTGTTTATCATCCTTTCAAAACTATACATAACATCAGCCAAAGCAGAGGACTGCCACCCACTTGGGGTACAGCCCTGCAGTCCTTTTTCCATATCTTCATCTTCTCAGCGAGCAGATGGACATGTTGAAAAACATTGTACACTGTATTTGTTGAATGAGTACATGAACCCCCCTGTTGTGAATCACACAGGTTATTCCTGAGATGTTGCTATAATGCAATGATTATCTGGGCTCTTTCATCTTTATATCTACAGAAAGCAAAGGAAATCTTAAAGTTGCCTCAAATAGCCAGCTAATTTGAGGTCATTTCTCTCTGCTGACTCTTGTTCCCATGGTAACTTGGTTAAAGTAGACTGGCTTGCATGTGCTAGCTTTAGGTCATCTCTGAAGGACCTGGAGGCTAGACACTTAGCACTATTGGTGGTCAGTACACAGCTGCAAATTCCACATTGTTTTCTCAGTTGCTGAGTTGTCATACCCCTCCATACCTCTTTCTGTCTTCCTGTCCCCTTTCCTTCTATGTGCACTGAGCATACTTTGCCCAGCATCCTGGTTGAGAATCCAGACAGGGCTCTAACCCTCCTGGACTGCCCTGCGTTCTGTCCACACTGAGAGAAACAGGAAGAGAGAGACGAGACATCCCTGAGAACCTCAGCAATTTGAGGGTCAGCAGATGTTCCTCTGTCCTCATCCTATGGGTCAAATCAAGCCCCCCACCCTGGGCTGCAAGTCCAGGCAAGCATCTTTTGTTCCCTGGGTCTGCCCAGTGCTTCAGCTAGGCAGTGACGTTCTCTTGAGCAGGGCAGATGGGCTCTCGGGGCTCAGGGCTTCTCATGCTGGGAAGTGGGCTGGACATGGGCCCCTTGGGCATGTCCCTCAGGATACTTAGATTTGTCGCTGATGGATGCATATGGCAGAAACCTATTCTGGCTATTTAGATAGAGCCAAAGAGGAAATGTATGGGAAGATCCTGGCTCCAAGGACAGGATGCACTGGAGCTCCAGGATAAAGCTTGGACCCAAGGCTCGGGGGTCCCTTTTTTCTCTCACCTTCACCTGGCCCTGTGAGCCAGCAGCTTCCCCTCCCTGCATATCAGCTGTCTCCATGTCTTGGTCCCATTGCCATGGATATGAGCTGTAATCCAGCTCCTTGAAGAGAGACACAGAGTTCCTGAAGAAATATGCATGGTCAGGTGTCTGGCTCTTGTTCATTAAACCCTGGCCAAGGATTGATCACATCATACAAACATGGCAACTTCCACTATAGGCATGGATTTGATTGGAAAAGGGCTGCTTTTAGAAAATGTGTGTTATAGCAGACCATCTATGTAGGTCCTGAGTCACACCAAGCAAACTCACTAAAGACCAATGTGTAGGCCCTGGCTGGGTAGCTCAGTTGTTTAGAGCAGCGGTTGACAACCAGTTGTTCGGGGGTCACTAGTGGTCCATGAAGTCCAAAAGGTTGGCAATCGCTGGTTTAGAGCATTGTCCCAACGCCAAGGTGTTGGGTTCAATCTCCAGTCAAAGCACATACAAGAATGTGGCTTGTGTAGCTCAAGGGTCAAACCGCTCCAAGAGTTGTGTGTTCCAAACCCACGTGCCTGGGTTTCAGGTTTGATGCCCAACCATGTAGGGGGCACCTTGTTGATGTATCTCAAATCGATGTTTCTCTCTCTCTCTCTCTCTCTCTCTCTCTCTCTCTCTCTCTCTCTCTCTCTCTCTCTCTCTCTCTCTTCCTCTTCCTGCCTTCCTTCTACTCTCTTTGAAAATCAATAGAAGCATATCCTCAGGTGAAGGTTACCAAAAATAACATAAATAAAATAAAATAAAAATCCACCAATGAATGCATAAATAAGTGAAACAACAAATTAATGCCCTAACCAGTTTGGCTCAGTAGATAGAGCATCGGCCTGTGGACTGAAAGGTCCCAGGTTCGATTCTGGTCAAGGGCATGCACCTTGGTTGCGGGCACATCCCCAGTGGGGAGTGTACAGGAGGCTGCTGAATTGATGTTTCTCTCTCATCGATGATTCTAGCTCTCTATCCCCATAAAAAAAATCAATAAAATATATATTGTTTTAAAAAAACAAAAAACATGGGGGGAGGTCAATGAGAGGGAAAAAAGGAAACATATGTACTACTATTTGTAATACTTTAAAGAATAAAAAAATTTAAAAATAAAAACATTGATGTTTCTCTCTTTCAATAATGATAATAATAATAATAAAAAAGTACATGTTGCCCCTTAAGCTGATAGCGTGTGTGTGTGTGTGTGTGTGTGTGTGTGTGAACTGTTTTTCAGTGATTGGCTGAGTCTCAGGTCTCCCTCTCTGGTGAAACCCCAACATCACTTGGGAGATGGCAGAGGTTGCCTAAGTTGGATGATCTACACAGGCTTCCCTCTTATCTCTGGGGCCAGGACTTTGCCCAGCTCAGCTCTTCTGTGCTAGGGACCATGGCAGAGACTGGATCCTTCTTTGGACTTCTGTTTTTCTTGCTTATGCCAATGGAACCCTTGAGCAAAACAGCCCCCAAAGACAGGGCATTGCTGCTTTCCTATTTAACACTGGGTTCTGGTTCAGGCCTCTGGAATGAGACTGACATCTGTTTCTCAGGGGACGAACGTAATCATTATGAATCTCACCAACTGAACTCTAAGAGGATAACAGTATTTTCAGGTCTGGGAGATTTTTGGAGTACCTCATCACATCCATTAGTCAAAGTATCTCGATAAGACATTACTTGGCAGGTGTCTGTTGAAGAAGGAATGATAAATATGCAGAATTCAGAATTAACTTTGAACTTTTCCACCATCACATGTAATCTGGACAATTTTTATACAATGGGAGGAAAAACGATGTGGATTAGATCTTTACCTCTTTGGAAATGTGACCTGGGGCTAAAAAGAGGAAGTTCTGCCCTAACCGGTTTGGCTCAGTGGATAGAGCATTGGCCTGCAGGCTGAAAGGTCCCAAGTTCGATTCTGGCCAAGGGCATGTACCTTGGTTGCAGGCACATCCCCAGTAGGAGGTGTGCAGGAGGCAGCAGATTGATGTTTCTCTCCCTTCCATGTTTCTGACTCTCTATCCTTCTCCTTCTCTGTAAAAAATCAATAAAATATATTTTAAAAATAAGATGTAAAAGGAAGTTCTGAATCCACATACAAACTTCTCACTGCCCCTCAGTGCAGTTCCCCCAGCTGTGATTTTGGCTGCAGGAGAGATGAGGGATGTGAAGCGCTCTGGGCAGTGGGGATTGGAGGTGCCTGTCTTCACTGGAAGATGGGAATAGGTGCCAGAGGTGCCAGCAGCTTCAGAGTGAAATGGTAAAATAGGAAAAGCATCCAAACTTTGAGTCACGAGGAACTATATGGTGCCTTTCAAACTCATTTTATTTTTACTCTAAGAAATGTACTTTACTAAATTTGAAGGTGAGAAAAAGCCTATCCCACTGAATAAAATATCAGTAAACATGAGTGTGAATCTGTGCTCTCAACTGCTGGAGGCTACAGGGGGAGAGTGTGATCTAGATCTATAATTGACTTCTCTTTACAAAATGTGAATCTTGTTTCCAAAATTATAAAATAGAAATATTTGGCTGGTGCCTGACCAGAGTGGCTCAGGTGGTTGAGCATCGTACTGTACACTGAAAGGTTGCTGGTTTGATTCCCAGTTGGGGCACATCTGGAAGGCAACCCGTGTATGTTTCTCACATTGATGCTTCTCTCTCTCTCCCTCTCCCTCTTCCTTCTTCTCTCTAAGGATGTCCTTAGAGAGGATTAGTGAGGATGAAATGATATATATATTTGGCCAGCAGTTTTTGTTTATAGCTTTATTGATATATACTTGACACACAATAAACTGCATTTATGTAAAGTGTATTATTTGATAAATTCTGACATATGTTTTTACCTATGCAACTATCATAACATTCACAATAAGGAACATGCCCATTACCTGTAAACCATTTCCTCCAGTTCCTTGGTAACCACCCCCCCCCCCCCGTGCTTCTCCCTCCCCCTTACCCTCGGGTGACAGAGGGAAGAACTGGTGAGCCATTCAGGATGACAGCTCAGGTCCTGGGAGGGCAAGACCAGCCAGAACGGGAGTGGCCATGTGGGAGAAAAGGTTCCACGAGGAGTAGGGGAATCGAGAACATCTGGCTGAAAGGTGGAATAGTAGGAAGAGGTGCTGGGCACTCAGCTGGGTCCAGGACCCCTTTTTAGGAGTAGTGCAGGCTGTCTGGTAGCAGTGCTCCTTCTTTTCTCTGGCCCTTGGCACAGGGCAGTCTCCTGCTGTCCATCTCCAGGGCCACCAAAGCTGCTCCTGGCCTGCTGCCCCAAGCCACCTTGCAAGAGGCTCCCACTTGACCACTGGCTGGCTCAGCTTTGGACATTGTGCTCTGGGACACAGGGCTCTCTACATGTACTGATGTCCAGCCCTACATGGCCCTCAGTGCTCATTGAGAGAAGGACCTGCCACAGATGTATCTGGAACTGTCCCCTTTGGGAGGAGGGCTTCTTTACACAGCATCCCAGGGCCTACTCCCCAGCTCTCTGATCTGGGTTCCTACTATAACTCCACTTTTGATACAAGTCATTTTCAAATATTACAATAAAATGGCTGGTAGAGGTGACCTCACAAATACATGGGGAAAGAACGGATAGTGTGGGGGAAACCAGCTCATTAAGTGAGAAATATAAAGTCGGGTTCCTACCTTACATCACACTGAAATAGAAAAACTCCAAGTGGATTAAAGTCATAGTGTAAAAGGGAAAACTATACATTTAGGCAGATATCTTTGAGATTGGGCAGAGGATTTATTTATTTAATGAAAAATGTTTAAGTATGAAATTATTAAAATACTAGAGGCCTGGTGCATGAGATTCCTGCAATGGGCGGGGGTGTCCCTCTCGCAGTCCAGGAGCCTCGGGGGATGTCCGACTGTGGGGAGTGGACCTACACCGACAATTGACATCCTTAGTGTTCCTGCAGAGGTGGGAGAGACTCCTGCCACCACTGCTGGCTTGCCAGCTGTGAGCCAGGCTTCTGGGCTTCTGGCTGAGTGGCGTTTCCCTTGTGGGAGGGTACTGATCACCAGGGGACAGACGCTCAACGCAAGAGCTGCCCCCTGGTGATCAATGTGTATCATAGCGACCGGTCATTCTACTGTTTGGTCAATCTGCATGTTAGCCTTTTATTATAAAGGATGTGGATAAGATTTAATAACAATAAAAAAGGACACACCCACACGTTCATCACTAGAATCTGATCCTTTGCCAGGTTCACCAGATCTTGATTCTTGTTTGCTTCTAATCTGTCTGCCTTTAAAGCAAATAAATTTCACAAGTAGTGTTAAATTTCATTTTTCACTCCTTTCCTCTTCTGTTCCCCTCAATGTAAATCCAATGCTTGTTTTGGTATTTTTACTACAAATAAAGATGCTTAGAAACAATAGATGTCATTGAGGATGTGTTTTTAGACTCTGCAAAAATGGTTCACACAGTTCTGCAACTTACTTTTTCATTTGGCTTTTTCATAAGGCTGCCCATGGTGATGTGGCAGATGTTGTTAATTAGATTACACCTCCACCTTTCAGTAATCCTTTTTTATAAATATATTTTATTTATTTTTTTACAGAGAGGAAGGGAGAGGAATAGAGAGTCAAAAACATCGATGAGAGAGAAACATTGATCAGCTGCCTCCTGTACACTCCCCACTGGGGATGTGTCTGCAACCAAGGTACATGCCCTTGACTGGAATTGAACCTGGGACCCTTCAGTCCACAGGCCAACACGCTATTCAATGACCCAAACCAGTCAGGGCACAGCAATCCTTTTTTTTAAAAAAAAAATATGTTTTTTATTGATTTTTTTACACACTGGGGATGTGCCCACAACCAAGGTACATGCCCTTGACCAGAATCGAACCTGAGACCTTTCAGTACGTAGGCAGACGCTCTATTCACTGAGCCAAACCAGTTTCAGCAGCAATCTATTTTAAAAAAAATTTTTTTTAATTGCCCTAACTGGTTTGGCTCAGTGGATAGAGCGTCGGCCTGCAGACTGAGGGGTCCCAGGTTCAATTCCGGTCAATGGCAAGTGCCTTGGTTTGTGGGCACATCCCTGGTGGGGGGTGTGCAGGAAGCAGCTGATCGATGTTTCTAACTCTCTCTCCCTTCCTCTCTGTAAAATATCAATAAAATATATTTTAAAAATATTTTTATTGATTTCAGAGAGGAAGGGAGAGGAAGAAAAGGAAACATCAATGAGAGAGGACCATCGATCACCTCCCTCCTACACACCCCCTACTGGGGATTGAGCCCACAACCTGGGCATGTGCCCTGACCGACATTGATCCGTGACCTCCTGGTTCATAGGTAGATGCTCAACCACTGAGCCACACCTACCGGGCCAGCAGTCCCTTTACGGAACTATGAAAACTAGCGCTGCAGGAACACCCCTTTCCTGTCTCCTCGTGGACTTCAAAACATCTCTTTCCTGTTTCCTCCTGAATCTGTGCATCGGAAGGTATGAAAGGAAGTGTTTTATTAGTAATGTGAATTCCCATACTCTGCTAGGACCAGAGTTAATTTCTCCTCTGATTGGTGTCAAATGCTATCTTCATTCATTTCCTTGAGTGCCAATATGGTTCAGCATCTTTTTTGTGTTTATATCCACTTTAGTTTCCTCCTCTGGAATTGCTTATTCTATTTATTGCTCTTTTTTTTTTTAAGGGGTAGCTGTTATTTTACTGTTGTTGTTTTTAGGACTTGTGTATTCTGGAAATGAATCCTTTATTAGTTATATCTGTTCTAAATTTCTTCCAAGTTGCTATGGACTGAATTGGGCCCCCAAATTAATTATCCAAAGCTCTATCCCCCAATTCAATGGTATTTGAAAATGGAGGGTTAGATGAGGTCATGTGTTGGGGCCCTAATTATGAGATTAGGGACTTTATAAGAGGAAGAGAGAGAAATGGCTCTCTCCCCCCAGGTGAGGATACAACTAGAAGGAAGCCCTCACAAGCCAAGAAGAAAGCTCTCAACAGGAACGAATTTGCTGCCATCTTGATCTTGAACTTCTCAGCTTCCAGAATTGTGAAAAATAAATGTTTGTTGTTTAAGCCACCCAGTGCTTGGTATTTGGTTATAGCAGTGTAAGCAGACTAACACACGATTCTATGATGTGTTTTGTCAAACAGAAGGCTAATTAAAAAAAATTATTTCTTCATTAAAGTATAAATGTTTTTGTTTGTTTAAATTTAATAAATTTTTATTGTTCAGATTATTACAATTGTTCCTCTTTTTCCCCGCATAGCTCCCCTCCACCCGATTCCCAACCCACCCTCTGCCCTTACCTCCCTGCACTGTCCTCATCCATAGGTGTATGATTTTTGTCCAGTCTCTTCCTGCACCCCCCACACCCTTTTCCTGAGAATTGTCAGTCCACTCCCTTTCTATGCCCCTGATTATATTATATTCTCCAGTTTATTATGTACATCAGGTTTTTTATTCACTTGATTTTTAAATTCACTTGTTAATAGATATGTATTTGTTGTTCATAATTTTTATCTTTACCTCCTCCTCCTCCTCCTCCTTCTTCTTCTTCTTCCTTCTCCTCCTCCTCCTCTTCCTCCTCCTCCCCCTCCTCCTCTTCCTCTTCCTCCTCCTCCTCCTCCTCCTCCTCCTCCTCCTCCTCCTCCTCCTCCTCCTCCTTCTTCTTAAAAAATACCTTTCAGCATTTCATATAATACTGTTTTGGTGTTGATGAACTCCTTTAGCTTCTTCTTATCTGTGAAGCTCTTTATCTGACCTTCAATTCTGAATGATAGCTTTGCTGGGTAGAGTAATCTTGGTTGTAGATTCTTGCTATTCATCACTTTGAATATTTCTTGCTACTCCCATCTGGCCTGCATAGTTTCTGTTGAGAAATCAGCTGACAATCGTATGGGTGCTCCCTTGTAGGTAACTGTTTTTCTCTTGCTGCTTTTAATATTCTGTCTTTGTCTTTTGCTCTTGGCATTTTAATTATGATATGCCTTGGTGTGGTCCTCTTAGGGTTCCTATATATTGGGGTTCGGTGTGCTTCTTGGACTCCTAAGTCAATTTCTTTCACCAGGTGTGGGAAGTTTTTGGTCACTATTTCTTCAAATAGGTTTTCATTGTCTTGCTCTCTCTCTTTTTCTGGCACCCCTATAATTCGGATGTTGGTATGCTTGAGGTTGTCTCAGAGGCCCCTTACACTATCTTCAATTTTTTGGATTCTTTTGGTTTCTTGCTTTTTCAGCTGAGTGGATTTTACCTCTTTGTATTTCAAATCTTTAACTTGGTTCTTGGAGTGCTCTAGAGTACTTTTAGGTCTTTGTATAATATTTTTATTTCAGTCAGTGTATGCTTAATTTCTGGTTGGTCCTTTTTCATATCCTTGAGAGTCTCATTCATATCCTTGTAGGTCTCATTCATTTCCTTGTAGGACTCATTCATTTCCATGTTGGTCTTGTTCATTTCCTTGCAGGCCTCGTTCATATCCTTGAGGGTCTTGTTCATTTCCTTGTAGGTCTTGCTTATTTCCTTATAGGTCTCGACCTTTTGTAGGAGCCTCTTGAGAAGCCCTATAACCGTGGTTTTGAATTCCATGTCCAGTCGTTTTTTTCCCTCCATTTCTTTCACATCTGATTTCTTTCCATGTCTCTGCATGGTGGCTGCTTCCCTGAGTTGGTCAATTAGCTTTGTGTGGTAGACGTCCTACAAGGGACAGTGGCTCAGCCTCCCCAGTTACCTGAGGTGGATATGGGTTGCATAGTCTTGCTGAAGTTAAGCTCAGGTTAATCGTTGTTAGCACTTGGAGGGGTTGACTTCCAGGCCAATTGTCTGTGAAGTTCAGCTGTGCTCAGGTTGGATGGGCGGAGTCTCCGGGCCTAGCAGACAGCATCAGCTCTGCCCTATGCGGCCCCAGGGTCTCTGAGAGAGAGCCGCTGCCGAGCTCCACTGGCTGCCGGAGAACTCAGCCTCTCCCCAAATGAGTCTGCGCACCCAACGTCTCACCCAAGGTCACAAAACAATGCAGTCTGACGGTTTCCCAAATGAAAGAGTAAATCACGAGTGCTCTCTGTGCGGTCAGGCAGCTGCGCTGTTCCCAAGCTCAAATGCACTCTGCACAAGCTTACCTTCTCCACAAGCCCTCGGACCCCTGTAGCACCCGAGCTTCGGCGTGCCCTCCCACTGTCCAGTTTTTAACCTGTATGATAGTGGGTTCCCTGGACTTCGCCCAGAGCTGGAGAATCAGTCCAGTGGGATGTCTTTGTCTCCCCCGTTCAAGAAAACTGGCCGGTTTTCAGCCACCCGCCCTATCCGCTGGCACGTGCTCCAAACCTCTGACTCTGCATGTATCTTTAACGCTGTCCGCCGCCGCTCCTCCGAGTCACAGTGTCTTATCTTCACTTTTATTTGTGGAATTTTCACTTAGCCAGCTTTCTGATGATTTTGGATGGTGTTTGTTCTTTTGTTAAGTTGTAGTTTTGAAATTGCTGTGTATGGCGGCAAGATAGGTGTTTTACCTATGCCGCCATCTTGGTTCTCCTGTCATTATTTCTTCTAATAGGTTTTCAATATTTTGTTCTCTCTCTTCTTCTGGCACCCCAGTAATCCAGATGTTGGTATGCTTGAAATTGTCCCAGAGGATCCTTACACTATCTTCTTATTTTTGAATTCTTTTTTGTTTTTTGTTTTTCTGTTTGGGTGTTTTTTGTCTCCTCATATTTTATTTTATTTATTTTTTAAATATTTTATTGATTTTTTTACAGAGCGGAAGGGAGAGGGATAGAAAGTCAGAAACATCGATGAGAGAGAGACATCATCAGCTGCATCCTACACGCCCCCTACTGGGGATGTGCCCGCAGCCAAGGTACATGCCCTTGCCGGAATCGAACCCCGGACCCTTCAGTCCGCAGTCCAACGCTCTATCCACTGAGCCACACCGGTCTCGGCTGTCTCCTCATATTTTAGATCTTTGGTTTAATTCTTGGAGTCCTTTGATCTACCGTTGAATTTCTGTATATTATTTATTTCAGACAATGTATGCTTAATTTCTAACTGGTCATTTTCCATTTTCTTGCCATTCTCATTAAGTTCCTTGAAGGTCTCATAAAGTTTCCCGGTGGTTTTTAGAATATTCATGAGAAACCTTATAAATGTGGTCCTGAACTCTATGTCCTCCATTTTTTTCATTTTGACATGTTTGTTTGTCTCCGCATTTTGCTGCTTCCTTGTGCTGAGGGAGTGGAAGAATTGTTGTATTGGAGACACGCCTATGTGGCCGGACTTGCTTCAGTGGGGTTTTGGTGCTCACCGAGTCTGCCTCTTGAATGTGTTACTTATGGATGTGAGTAGTTGAATTCTGGTGTCATCTCACACTGACCTCTAGATACACTAGCTTCTGGATCTCCAATGGGGTGCAGGTCAGCTATTGTCTGAGGTGACCCAGCAGGAGCTACAGCGAGGTCTGCAGATTTCTCCTTGTCTGACCAGAGGTGCAGTTTAGGTTAAGCTACGATAGTGCAAATGCTGCTACACACAGCTCGGACAGGTTTGCAGATTGTGTGGGGCGGGGTCTCAGCAAGTCATTAGACTAGGGCATGGCAAACAGTGATGGCTGCCACTAAGCTGTTTCTGCATCTCCACATTTCCAAATCCCCTTCATCCTGCATCCCTGCCAGTGAACAATGATTGCTGCAGGCACCTCTGTAAGGGAGCCACCCTCACTTTCTGACCCGATGACAGACAGTCCAGCTTCTCCCCGTAGGAGTCTGGGTCGCCAGCATCTCCCCAGAAACTGGAGTTCAGAGTAATCAGAAACTTGTTTCCCTTCAGGTTGAAAAAAGCAGCGCCAATTACCCACCGCCACCCTGGTTAGCGCCCCTCTGTACCTCAGCTTTTCAGCGCTTGTGCACGTCTCAATGCTCTATTCTCTTTCCTTCTAGTTGCAGAACTTCCACTTGGTCAGCTTTCCCGTGGTTCTGGGTTACATATGTTTTGTCTTTTAGTTGCAATTTTGAAATTGTTGTATGAGGCAGCAGTTTAGGTGTTTACCTATGCTGCCATCTTGGCTTCTCTGAAATGTTCTGTATCTTGAATATCTCTCACCATTAATGTTTCTTTCTTTCTTTTTAAATATATTTTATTTATTTAATTTTTTTTTTTTTTTTGTACAGAGAGGAAGGGAGAAGGATAGAGAGTTAAAAACATCGATGAGATAGAAACATCGATCAGCTGCCTCCTACACACCCCCTACTGGAGATGTACCTGCAACCAAGGTACATGCTCTTGACCGGAATTGAACCTGGGACCCTTCAGTTTGCAATCTGATGCTCTATCCACTGAGCCAAACCCATCAGGGCTCACCACTGATGTTTCCATCTCTTCCTCCCTCTCCCTTGCTCTCTTTAATCAATAAAAAATGTATTTAAAAAATTTAAAGATTTCTGTCTAATTTTCCAACAGAGTTCATGAAGAAGTCACAGGCAAGGAGAAGATATTTACAACATAAAAAAACTGATAAGAGATTGTTTTTGGGTTAATCCTCACCAGAGGATATTTTTTCATTGATTTTTACAGAGTGGAAGGGAGGGCGGGGGTAGGGGGAGATAGAGAGATACCTATGTGAGAAAGACACATCGAGGGGAGTGGTTGCCTCCCAAAGGCAGGGATCAAAACTACAACCCTGGTATGTTTCCTGGATCAGGAATCAAGCCTGAGACCCTTCAGTGCGAGGGCTGGTGGTCTAACCACTTAGCAACCAGGCCAGGGCTAATGAGGGATTTCATCTGAAGAAAAAGTCAGAGAATCAGCTGAAACTGGTTTGGCTCAATGGATAGAGCATCGGCCTGCGAAAGGTCCCAAGTTCGATTCTGGTCAAGGGCATGAACCTTGGTTGCGGGCAAATCCCCAGTAGGGGATGTGCAAGAGGGAGCTGATCGATGTTTCTCTCTCATCGATGTTTCTGACTTTTTATCCCTCTCCCTTCCTCTCTGTAAAAAATCAATAAATATATTTTGAAAAAGTCAGAGAATCAAATAGAAAAATAAGCAAGTGCCACTACTGGGCAATTAACAGATAATACGATTCAATTTGGTCAAATACAATAAGAAACATCAGCATTCAGTAAAGTTCAAATAAGAGAAAATGAGCCCTAGCTGGTTTAGCTCTGCCTTGTGGACAGAAGGGTTCCGGGTTCAATTTCAATCAAGGGCACATGCCAGGGTTTTGGGATTGATCCCCAGTAAAGGGCATGCAGGAGGCAGCCGATCAATGACTATCTCTCATCATTGATGTTTCTATCTCTCTCTCCCTCTCCCTTCCTCTCTGAAATCAATATATCTATATATCTATATATCTATATCTATATATATATAGATACATATGAAGATGAGATGACATTTTGAGTTTATCAGGTTAGAAATGATATATAATATTTACTATAACTTTGGTGTAGTTCTTCCTGATCTAAGAATATGTACATTAAAAAACTGGATTTATAATCAAATTAAGCTTTTCCTATATCCCTCCCCCTCCTTTTGTCAGTGGCCAGATCTCATCCAGGTGATGGAGAGGCCCTACTTCACCTAACGTTTCCTGACCCACTTTCCCTCCACTCCCCTGGCAGGTCCAACAGGGCTGTGCCACACAGCCAGGAATCTGCTGAACTCCCTTCCTATTTTTCTCCACAGGCCAAAAGTCACCAGGGAAGAGGGATCAGGAGACCTACTTGCTTAGAGAGCTCCAAAGAAATGTTTATCCTAAGTAACTTCCGAAGAAAACATTCACAGAGGGAGATTTCCACATTCACTCAGACCCCAAAACCAATAGATGTGCGCTGCACCCCATCCTTCTTTCTCTCTTCTGTGTACCTGATACCTAGTTGAATTAAACCGTGCATAGGAGTCAGTCAAAATGGCAAGAGGTGTTGGTTCATTTCACCTGGAATGCTACCAATAAAAATGTTCATAGACCACAAAGGGGACACTTGAGGTCTGAATGATTGACCCAGAATTGTCACTTTTAATGTTTCACACACAGAGTCTCTTGAATTGGTCCAAGCTCACCATGCTGGGGTTCCATTTTGGTACATCAGCCAGCCTAAGGAATGCTGAATTTTGGGACATTAGCAGCAGGAGGAATGCCTATTTCCTTAGGATGCAGTTCTGATATATATATTTGTTTATATCACCCACATTAACACCCTTATTTAGAAAGGCTGACACATCATTATAACTACCTCTGAAAATTGTATTTGGCCAAAGGCATCAGTCCTATCCTATTTTGAATTCTTGCCAAAACAGGAGATATTTTTTTTCTCTGAACAAGTATATTCCTAAGTAGAGCATACAGCTCTTAAAAGAAATCGAGAATATAGTTGGGAGGGGTGGTGGTGGTGGTGGAATTCATTGCTTTTCTTTTTCCAAGGCCAACCTCACAAAATCTGGTACCACGCACATGTCCCGGTTTTGTCTTGGAAGGTGACTCAGGTAATGAACACTGTGCACTTGGAAACAGAAGTTTAGTTTCCTTTGGTTCTTGCCAAAGCTGCTTATGAAACATATCTGGTTTGGATGCCCACAGCGTTTAAAAATACCAGTTCATACACTCCCTCAACACATTTCATGACAAGCTAAATTTAGCATCTCGCCTGGGGCCCGGCAGGTCACCTGCTTCTAACTAGCATGTCTCCACTCTCATGCCTGCTGCAGGGTACTCATGTTCCTGTCTGTCGTCCCGAGTCCTCACTGATGAAAGTGACAGCTAGAGAAACAGATGCTAGTTGTCAAAGGCAGCCACGGTGCTGGGTAGGCCTGACTGCAGACTGGTGACCAACACTATATCCTGTGAGAAACGCTTTTCCTAGGCTTAAAAAAGATCTGTGTTTAACCACTTGTACCTTCCGTTAGAAGGGAAAATACACAGCATTTTCCGGGCCCTCCCACCTTTGGGAAGGGATGCTCGGACCAGCTCCTGCCTCTGCCAACCGCTGTGCCCACCTCGTTAACCTGGGACCTCTTTGCGCTCCCGGCGTCTGCGGAGGGGGAGTGGGCTGCCGAAAGAGGTGGGCCGATGGGCGGTACCATTTGGGGGCTGCGACCAGAGCTACGCGCATTAAGGCCTCCCATTGGGATTGTGTTCTTTGTTTATCCATTTGTGAGAGCGCTTTACGCTCCAGGAGGACTCCATCCCTGTACGACAGGTGCACTTTTGTTTTTTCGCTCTCTTCTCAGTGCAGTTGATTCACCCGCACCGCGCGTGGGTCGGCCGTCTCCGCACTCCCAGCGGTGACGTCACGTACGCGTTCCCAGCCTCCGAAGACAGCCTCTTCCTGAATCCGAGGGCCGGGATTCAGCCTGGGGCCCGGCAAAGAACGGGAGCATAAGTACCCGCCCACCAGGTGGTGACTAGCGCAAACCACTTCGCCATCCTGCTGCCCCCTACCTCCGCCCGCCGCTAAGCAAGTCGGCGAGGGGCGGGGCCGCACGGCGCCGAACGTGCTTACGTAAGCCGGCAGGGGGCGGGGCAAGGGCGGCCGCGTTCGCTTGGGTACCTCGGGCGTCTCATCCTTCCACCTCATCCTCCTCTGCTTACTCCGCTGCGTCCTCTCTGTCGGCCTCCTCGGCTCCTCTTCCTCACACCACCTCCGTCCTCCTCCGCGCCCTCCCTGCGCGTGCCGCCATGGGCCGTCTTCCGCCGCTCCGCGGGGCCGAGGGGAGCTGAAGCGCGGCTCCAACATGGGCGAGGGCGGAGCAGGGCCCGAGCGCCAGCCGGAGCAGCCCGGGAGCCCCGCGCGCGCACGCCCGCGCCGCCGCGGGGATGCCCGCGCCCGCCGCCGCGCCCTGAGCGCCTTTGTCTGCCGCCCGCTTCACTACTGGTCTCGCGGGCCCGCGCCGCGGCCCGGGTCGCGTCCATGAAGATGGAGCCGGGCCGGTCGGCCTCCCCAACGGGCGGCCCGGTCCCCGACCCGGAGCCCGGTGGACCCGACTGGCCGGGGGCCGCCCCTACGCCCACCGACCCCGCCCCGCGCCCTGGGCTGGGCCCGCGGGACCCTGCCGGCTTGAGCGCCGATCGGGCTCTGGGGGCCTCCTACTTGCTGCCGAGTCGGGCCGCCGGCCCCGATCCCGATCCCGATCCGGACCCCGATCCGCAGCTGACCGAACTCGGCCCGCTTTTTTTCTGGACTGAAGAGTCAGAGGATTATGGCTCCCAAAGTTGTACGAAGAGCGCGTCTCTCCGCGCGCAGGATTTTAGCGACAGCCACCACAGGAGGGGCGAGGTCGACTTCTTCCCTTCGTTACCCTCGCCCACGGTGGGTGAGTTGACCCTGGAGGTGGGTCCCGTGGACACGCACCTGCCCTCGGACTTACGCCAGACCGGCTCACCAGCGAGCGAGCCTGCGGGGTGTGCGGAGGACGGCCCCCGCCTCCGAACCGTGTTCGATGCTCTGGATGGGGATGGGGACGGCTTCGTCCGCACAGAGGACTTCGTCCAGTTTGCCACGGTCTACGGGGCTGAGCAGGTAACTCGGCAGCGCGTCTGGGGCCGCAGCCTGGGAGCTTGGCCCCGGGCGCCTCCTCCGGGTCCTCTGCTGTCGGGAAATGCACGGTTAGGATCAGTGATCCCGCACGTTTTTTTTATTCCCTTCTGCCCTTACTTTCGGTTGAATTTTATTAAAGCTTCTTTTCCGCCTTTAAAGAGGTTCTATTCTAGGGAGTCAGATTCTTTCACTTCGTCTCCCTTCTACTTTACCCCCCACCCACCTAGCGTGCCACAGGAGCTGGATCTTGCCTAAACCCAGGGCAGTTAGGTCCTGGCTTGAGGACAGGCTCAGCTGCCTGATAGCAGTGCTCCCGGAATGAAGAAGTGCTGGGCAGTTCCTCCCACTGCGGGCCCAGGTCTGGCTTGGCTGAAGTAATTCATTCCTTCAGGTCTCAAAGGCCAGGCTGTGCTTGGCTACTTAAGCTCATGAGAATAGACTCCGTTTTGGCAATATGTTCTACAAAGACTCTTTTTTTTTTAATGTATTGGTTTTAGAGAAGAAGGAAGAGAGAGAGGAAGACATCAACTTAATGTTTTTTCACTTATTTATGCATTCATTGGTTGATGCTTGTATGTTCCTGGGATGGAACTCTTAACTTTGGTGTATTGGGGGGTTGCTCTAACCAACTGAATGATCCCTCCAGGGCTGGTGAATACAAATTTGAGCAGCACTCCACCAGGGCCACCTCCACTTTTGTAGGAGATGTGAGATGCATAGACAGGCAGCAATGGGAATGCACAGTGCAGTGTGGCACAGGGACCACACAGTCCCCCAGGGCTGCAGCTGCTCTGGGAGAGCCCTCCTTCCCCTCTGTCTCAGCACTCATGGAAGTTCCAGGTGACAACAGCGCGACTGTGTGTTCTGGTAATAGCTCGGTAGACAGCACGTAGGTTACTGGTGTGCACTTTTAAATATTTCACTTAGTAGTAAGAAATCCCTAAAATGCTGATCTTCTAGTTTTTGTATTTTATTGGCTTATCAACACATGCAGACATTTGTTAAGTGGATGTTCAAGTGCAAATGCATGTTTAAGCCAAGAGATCTTTAAGAAAAGAGGTAAAATTGACATCCTAATATTTAGGGTGTCAGACATAGCATTAAGAACCTTTATGGCCCTGGCCAGGTAGCTCAGTTGGTTGGAGCATGGTCCCCAGGTGCCAAGGTTGTGAGGTTTGATTTGGTCAGGGCACAACCAATGAACCCATGAATAAGTGGAACTGTAGGTCGATGTTTCTCTCCTTCCCTCTCTCCCACCTTCTCTCCCTCCGTCTCTTTCTTTAAAAGTCAATAAATAAATAAAAATCTAAAAAGAAAGAAATTTTAAAAAGGAACCTTGATAAGGGGTCCATGCTCCTCCCTCCAGGTCCCCCCCCCCCCCCCATTTGTTCCTTGAGCCCCGGAAGACATGCATCTGTGGAGATGAGTCTACTGCTTTTGTTTTGCTCTCAGTTGGAAGACATTGCTCAGATGGGTCTCCAACCTAATCTAATGGGCAGAGAGATATATGGTATAATTTCCTGCATGGTTAGCAGGGATTGTGATTGGTGGTCCAAGTTCTTTTGAGACTTTTCCTTCTTGCCCCTGGGTCAAAAAGCACCTTGGGCATCCTTGGTTGTGTTTTGCTAGTGTGATGTGTCTTCTCTCCAAGCACACCCTTTCTCATTACACCAAAGATGTTAAAAAAATACCACATTTGTTCTTTCTTTTTTTTCCCTTTGCACCATAACCTGACTTTGATAAAGTACTTTACAGCTTATATCAGGCTCATTTATGTTTTCGCTGGGTCATCATCACCTTTCTCTGAAGTGGTAATAGGCTTCATTTCACTTTGCAGGTAAGAAACAGAAGCCCAGAAAGTTTAATTAACTCCCAGCACCACACAAACAAAACTGTCAGCGCGAGAGCAAGGACTAGAAAGAGGTCTTTTGACCTATAGTCTTTAGATGGCTCTCACCGTCTTAGATTTGGTATCTCACAATATTCCCATGAAGTTTCATCTTACTGACTTCCATAAAACCCTTTTCATTTGAGAAACACCTTGTGTTGTGTTGTGACTGTCCTTATTGATCACAGTGGGAAAAACTTCGGGTTCTTATCTGGGGCTGAACTTTCTTGTAATCACAAAATAGAAATGAGTCAAAATTCGTGCTCTGATAGGTCCCGGTGGAATTTTAAATTTGGTGGTAGGGCTTGGGTTTAGAGGGGATAGACAAGTGTAAGGAGGCCTGTGGCATTACTCCGTGTGCGTGCTCTCCCAGACTGCTGGGGAAGGAGCGGTGTTAGACTTGATCTAAGTACCAGGACTTGTGTGAGCTCCCTGGGAGGGTGGAGGAGCAGATAATTCACAGCGTAATGAAAGGTTGACTTTTGTGTGTGTGTAAACTTTGCTATCCTTTATTATGACTTAGGCTTGCTATTCTCAAGTCCATTATCAGAATACATTATAGAAGAGCAAAGAGAAGAAATATTATCTGATAATGAAGTAGTTTAGAGAAAAGTGAAAAATTCTACCTCATGATGAATATTTTTAAACTTTTAAATGAAAAGTCTTGAACATACATATAAGTGAGAGAGAAGAAGGCTAGTAGTCTAGTGACCTCCTCCTCTCTACCCCCATCTCCCTGCTCCCTAGCCATTGCTCAGTTTCAGCAGTCTTGGTTTATCTGTAAACTCCTCACCCCTGAATTATTATTTAAAAATATTTTAATATGTTTTTATTTATTTCAGAGAGGGGAGGAGAGGGAGAGAGAGATAGAAACATCAGTGATGAGAGAGAATTATCAATCCGCTGCCTTTTACATGCCCCAACCCCCACCCCACTGAGGATTGAGTCTGCCACCTGGGCATGTGCCCTCATCGGGAATTGAACTGTGACCTTCTGGTTCATAGGCCAATGCTAAACTGGCTGGGCACCGTGGATTATTATTTTTGATGCACATATGTGACATATTATTTCATCCATAAATATTTCAGTATATATCTCTGAAAGATAAGAATTCATTTGAAAACATTCATGATTTTTTTGAAAACCCTAGAAACCCTAGAATCAGTGGTCGGCAAACTCATTAGCCAACAGAGCCAAATATCAACAGTACAACGATTGAAATTTCTTTTGAGAGCCAAATCTTTTAAACTTCAACTTCTTCTAACGCCACTTCTTCAAAATAGACTCGCCCAGGCCGTGGTTTTTTTTGGAAGAGCCACCCAAGGGGCCAAAGAGCCGCATGTGGCTCGCGAGCCGCAGATTGGCTACCATGGGTTTAGGTAAATTGAATGACAGCAATAAAACCATAAATTTTTGTACTTTCCATCTTGAGATTTCAAAATATTGAGTGCATAAAACTCTTAGATTGGTCACATTACTGTCCTCCATGATAACAAATAGATTGTCTTGACTATTTAAAATTTTTCAAAGTTCAGTATCTTTTAAGTAATCTGTTTATGAAGAAAACATTTTAAATTATTTAAGTGCTATAGCTAAAGTTTTAATATAAGCAGCTCCCATTTATAATACAGATGGCTTCGTGTCCCTCTTCAGCAATGTCATGGTGTGTTTGGATCTCATTACATCATCTGGTGATAGAGCAGGTGTGGTGTACTATAACAGTGTTAGCAGGAATCAGCAGAGGAAAGGAGAAAGAGGTCTACAGTGGAGCTTTGTCGGTGAAACAGGGTTCAGACGCACCCAAGCACTAGTTGTGAACTTGGAATAGTTGTGTAATTACTCTAACTTAAACATTTACATTTTGATAGTCATTGATCCTTTCCAGAGAACCCTACATATCGAAGCATAGAATGAATGCCCTTTAGTAACCTTGTAGGCATGGTCTGTCCTGTTCAGTACAGTACTTGCAGAAGTAGGCTGCTGAGGGAAGTGCTGATACTCCAGGTCTCCCTGCTTTTCATTTCTGTACCTCTGCTGGGAGGAGTTGGAAGTCCCTAGGGATCTTTGGCTGCACCTTTTGTTTATTTTGGCTGCACCTTTTAGTTGTTTCAGTGTTCTTTCCAGTTTCTACCCTAGCCTTGAATTTAAGTGTGTGTGAGCGTGACTGTGTGTATCAGAGAGAATGAATGCTTGTGTGAGCAGGTCATGTGGCAGCTGGTGTGTGTGAGAGAATGAACCTAGTATGTGAGAGCAGGTGCATGTGGGAACTTCTCTTTTGTGTGTGTGTGTGTTTGTATGTGTACCTCTTGGTCTGTATGTCAGATGAATTGGTAAAAGACAGATCATGGTTTTAAAAAATATATATTTTTATTGATTTCAGAGAGGAACGGAGAGGGAAAGAGAGAGAAACATCAATGATGAGAGAGAAACATTGAGAATCATTGATCTGCTGCCTCCTGCACACCCCCTACTGAGGATCAAGACCACAACCGAAGGCATGTGCCCTGATCCGGACTCAAACGATGGCCTCCTGTTTCTGCCTCATAGGTGGAAGTACCACCACTGAGCCATGCGGGCTGGGGCCAGAAATGTTTTTTTATGTGCTTGAGCACAGGCAGTTTTGTTAGTGTATTAAAAAAAGCCATTTTCACATTATAAAAATAACATGTGCTTATTATTTTAATTTTTTTGATTTATTTTTTTTAAGAGAAACATTCATTTGTTTTTCTGCTTATTTATGCATTCATTGGTTGGTTCTTGTATATACCCTGACTGGACATTGAACCTTCAACCTTGGTCTATGCTCTAACCAACTGAGCTACTCAGCCAAGGTGCATACTTATTATTAAAAAAAAAAATCTTGGAAAATACAGAGTGATATCCTATATATTAAAAGCCTAATATGCAAATTGTCCCCTTGGGCAATCATCCAACTGGGAGTTTGACCCTTGCTATCTGTGCGCTGACCACCAGGGGGTGTTGTGGAGCATGTTGGGATTGGGGATGCTGGCAGCAGGCGGTAGTGGAAGCACTGCTGGCCCTGAAGGACCCCGACAGTGGGACCATGGTGGGACCACGGTGGGACGGTGGAGCAGGTGAGCCAGGCCAAGGCAGGTGTGAGCGGGGCCCAATTGCCCCATGGACAGTGATCAGGCACTGAGGGAGAAACAGCAAAAAGCAATATTAAAATATTCTAATTATTTTCCTCTCAGTGTGCACAAATTTGTACATGGGGACACTTGTAAAATATAAAACAAAAAATGACTAACAATCGCATTATCTTGAGAAAAATACCATTAGTATTTTAGTGCATTTCCTTCTGGAATTTTTTTTTTTTAAATACGGTTTTATTGGTTTTAGAGAAGGAGGGGGAGAGAGAAACATTGATGAGAAAAATCAACATGATCGGCTGCCTCCATCATACCCCTTGCTGGAGATTGGGCCCACAATCCAGGTATATGCCCTGCCAGGAATTGAACCAGTGACCTCGTGGTGCATGGGTCAACCCTCAAGCACTGAGTCATACTGGTGGGGCACTTCTGAACTTTTTTGTCAACACACACACGACTGTGTCTAAAAATACACAATTGAAATCATTGGTTAGAAACTAAGTCATTTTGCCGAGACCGTTTTGGCTCAGTGGATAGAGCGTCGGACTGCGGTCTGAGGGGTCCCAGGTTCGATTCCGGCAAGGGCATGTACCTTGGCTGCGGGCACATCCCCAGTAGGGGGCGTGCAAGAGGCAGCTGATCGATGTCTCTCTCTCATTGATGTTTCTGACTTTCTATCCCTCTCCCTTCCGCACTGTAAAAAAATCAATAAAATATATTAAAAAAAAAAAAGAAACTAAGTCATTTTAATAAATGTTCATTGCTTAAAAAGATCAAAGTAATGTTTACATTGGCAGCACGTGTACTAAAATTGGAAGGAAACAGAAGATTAGCATGGCCCCTGTGCAAGGATGACACTCAAATTCGTAAAATGTTTCATATTTAAAAATAAACAAGATGAAAGTAAATACCAGTAAGCAATATTAGAAAAATAAGAATCACTATAATTCCATCTAGAAAGATAGCTACTTAAGTATTTAGTATGTAAATTAAAATGTATATAATACTTCATTATACAAAAATTGCATAATTTCAATATCTGTTTCTTTGAACCTGCTTTTTGACTAATTTTTTGAAATTGAAGATCTCTGGTATTAAGTGTATACTTTAAGGGAAGTATAGGGTTTACTTGTCCCAGGAAGATTCAGATTTGTTAGGGATTATTACAATGTAGGATCTAACATATAGGAAGAATTTAATTCCATGTAGACTACACCCACAAGCTTCTAAATGAAAGTAAGCGCATGGGTTTTTTCCCCTTCCAAACAGTTACTTTGTTTGAATTCTGGAAATAGAGTCTAAACATTAGTTATAATTGAAGTATCAGATAAAAAATTAGGCATCCAGTGAAGGCTTATATGGCCCTTAAAAGTGATAATTACTGTCTCCAATGTAATATAAACTTTTATTTTTGAAGATTCACCATGCCTTACATCATACATTTTTTAAAGAAGTTTTCTATTTTATTATTTAGTTTTTTAATATATTTTTAATAATTTCAGAGAGGAAGAGAGTGGGAGAGATAGAAACATCAATGATGAGAGAGAATCATTGATCTGCTGCCTCCTGCAAAACCCCCACTGGGGATCGAGCCTGAAACCTGGGCATGTGGCCTGATCAAGTATCGAAGCGTGGCCTCCGGGTTCAGGGGCGACACTCAGCAGCTGAGCCACACTGGCTGGGCGAAAATGCTATAATTCTTTTTTTTTAATCTTTATTGTTCAGTTTATTAATTACATTGTTCCCTCTTTTTTCCCCCTATAGCTCCCCACCACCCGGTACCCATCCCACCCGCCGCCCTCACCCCCCCCCCCCACTGTCCTCTCCCATAGGTGCATGGTTTTTGTCCAGTCTCTTGCTGCACCTCCCACATCCCTTTTCTCCCCAAGAATTGTCAGTCCATTCCCTCTCGATGCCCATGATTCTGTTATATTCACCAGTTTATCTGTTCATCAGATTTTATCCTGTTCAAGTAGGTTTTCATTATCTTGCTCTCCCAATATTATATGAAATAATGAAAGATATTCTTTAAGAAGAGGAAGAAGAAAAAGGTAAAAATAAAAATTATGAACAACAACTACACATCTATCAACAAATGAATATAAAAATCAAGTGAATTAAAAGGGATGTGGGAGGTGCAGCAAGAGACTTAGAAGAAATTTCCCCAGGTGGGGGAAGTTTTCAGTCACTATTTCTTCAAGTAGGTTTTCATTATCTTGCTCTCCCTCTTTTTCTGGCACCCCTATAATTCGGATGTTGGTATGCTTGAGGTTGTCCCAGAGGCCTCTTACACTGTCTTCAATTTTTTGGCTTCTTGCTTTTCCGGCTGAGTGGATTTTGCCTCTTTGTATTTCAAATCTTTGACTTGGTTCTTGCGGTCCTCTAGACTGCTTTTAGGTCTTTGTATAATATTTTTTTATTACAGTCAGTGTATGCTTAATTTCTAGTTGGTCTTTTTTCATTTCCTAGTAGGTCTTGTTCATTTTCTCGTAGGTCTTGCTCATTTCCTTTTAGGTCTCGGCCTTTTCTACGAAAAACCTTGTAACCGTGGTTTTGAACTCTATGGCCAGTCGTTTTTTTTTTCCCCTCCATTTCTTTCACATCTGATATCTTCCATGTCTCTGCATAGTGGCTGCTTTCCTTAGTTGGTCAATTAGCTTTGTGTGGTAGATGTTCTCTAAGGGACAGTGGCTGAGCCTCCCCAGTTACCTGAGGTGGATATGGGTTACACAGTCTTGTTGAAGTTAAGCCTAGATTATTGCTGTTAGCACTAGGAGGGTTTGACCTCCAGGCCAATTGGCTGTGAGGGTCAGCTGTGCTCAGGTTGGATGGGCCGAGTCTCTGAGCTGAGCAGGCAGTGTCAGCTCCGCCCTATGCGGCACCTGGGACTCTGTGCCGGGTGGTAATGGCTGCAAGCACCTCTGAGAGAGAGCTGCGGCCAAGCTCCACCCGCTGCCGGACAATTCAGCCTCTCCCCAGATGAGTGCACATCCAGTGTCTCACCCAGGGTCATAAAACAATGCAGTCTGGTGGTTTCCCGAACGAGAGTAAGTCACAAGTCCTCTTTGCACGGTCATGCAGCTCAGCTGTTCCCAAGTTTATGCGCACTCTCCATAAGCTGGCCCTCTCCCCAAGCTCACAGACCCTTGCAGCGCCCAAGTTTCAGCGTGTTTCCGTAACTGTCCAGTTTCACCCCGTATGATTGTGGGTTCCCCGGACTTTGCCCAGAACTGGGGAGTCGGTGTAGTGGGATGCCTTTGTCTCCCCCATTCGAGAAAACCAGCCGGGTTTGTAGCCGCCTGCCCTATCCGCTGGCGTGCGTGCACAGCTCCAAACCTCTGACTCTGCGCGCATCTTCATTGCTGCCCTCCGCCGCTTCTCTGAGTCACAGTGTCCTATCTTTACTTTTATTTGTGGAATTTTCACTCAGCCAGCTTTCCATTGATTATGGATAATGTTTGTTCTTTCATTAAGTTGTAGTTTTGAAATTGCTGTGTAGGGCAGCAAGATAGGTGTTTACCTATGCCGCCATCTTGGTTCCTCCCACAATCTATAATTCTTTTTTATTGTTGTTTTTTTTTGTTGATCTAATTCTTCTTTTTAAAAAAAAATATTTTCATTGATTTCATAGAGGAAAGGAGAGACAGAAACGTACTAGCTAATAAAGGAATAATATGCAAATCAACCATTACTCTGCTACACACAAGCCACACCCACCAGCCAATCAGGACCGAGTATGCAAATTAACCCCAACCAGAATGGCTGCTGTCACGGAACGAGCAGGAGGGAAGCTTGGGTTTCCCCAGTAATGGAGGAAGCCAAGCTTTCCACACACCCTGGGGGGCCCAGGCTTCCACTCAAGGTTACAAAGTTTTAATTATAGAAGATAAATAAATCCCAACAGAAACTGCTCTAGGCTACACAGCTTCAATTATAGAAGATAAATAAATTCAGACCCTCCTCTTGAGTCACCAGGGGGCATGGCCAGCCTGCAAACCACCACAGTCCTCTTGCCTAGGCTGCCCCACTCTGATCCAGAGCACCTTTCACAGCAAACCAGCTGGCCCCCACCCATGCACCAGCCTCTATTCTATCTAATAAAAGAATAATATGCAGATTGACCATCACTTCAACACACAAGATGGCTGACCCCATGTGGTCAAAGATCCTACCCCCATGAGGACAAAAGATGGCCACCAGGAAAGGGCAGTTGAGAGGGAACAGGTGTGCAAGAGAGGTCAGTTGTGGGCGATCAGGCCAACAGGGGAGGACAGTTGGGAGAGACCAGGCCTGCAGGGGAGGGCAGTTAGGGGCAAATAGGCTGGCAGGGGAGCAGTTAGGCATCAATCAGGCTGTCAGGGGAGTGGTTAGGAGGTGATCAGGCTGGCAGGCAGAAGCTGTTAGGGGCAATCAGGAAGGCAGACAGGCAGCAGTTGGGAGCCGGTAGTCCTGGATTGTGAGAGGGATGTCCGACTGCCCGTATAGGCCCAATCCTGAATTGAGCCTAAATGGGCACTCAGACATCCCTTGAGGGGTCCCAGATTAGAGAGAATGCAGGGTGGGCTGAGGGATTACCCCCTCACCTCTGGTGCACGAATTTTGTGTACAAAGCCTTTAGTCAGTGATAAGAGAACCATCGATTGGCCGCCTCCCATATGCCTCTCCGCTGGGGATCAAGCCTACAATCCAGGCATGTTGCCCTTGACCAGAATCAAACCTGAAACCCTTCAGTCCATGGGGTGACGCTCCCAGCCAAACCAGCTAGGGTGCCTATAATTCTTGAAGGTTGACTGGTCATTGTGTATTCGTCAATATCTAATAAGTAACTCTTAAGTAATTCCTGGCGGAAAGTGTTACACTTACCCTGTTATTTACAAAAGTTCCTGAGACTAGTGGATTAGAATAAAGGGATTCACTATCATGGTTAGCAAAGAAAATACATTTTTTCCATAGGTACAATTTTATTTTTCTGTCCAAATATTACATGCTTGTTTTAGGCAAGTTGGTATTACCCTAGTTATAAGTGTATTCTTGTGTTTTTATGTTTAAAACCAGAGCTAATGTTGAGCCGAGGTCTTGTCTATGCTGGTGAAACCTGTGTCTTAGTTTTCTGTCTATAAGTCTCCTGCTGGGCAGGCTGAGCCTTGGGCCAACAACTTCAGGCCTTGCATGGGTGCTATGTCCTTTTTTATAGGGACATTGTGGACATGATGTCATGGATGGATGTTCTAAAATATGACACTGAAGGGCCAAGTAACATGTTATTATTAGTTGTAAATAGAGGAAGCACTATCACTGTGCATTATTTTAAGTTCATTTTGCACACATCATCTGTATGTCAAAAACTTGCTCTATTTCTATTACTTCTAGCTATTTTCTTGAAATCCTAGTTATTTTTCTAAAGACCCATGTCTTCTGAAGGATTTAAGTTTATTAAATGATCTATTGTACTTTTACTTTTGTTGGATACTATTATAAAACTTTTACTAAAGTGTTAGAGCCCGTGTTCACATGTAAGTAGACTTGCTGTAGTCAAAAGTGAGCTTCCTGGTTTTTATTCCTGTTTTGAGGTAGGGCTCCATGGTATTGGGAGGTTATCAGTGTTGTTGTCAAGAGGGTTTTATGATTATTGTTTTTCATTTAACATAATTTATTCTGATTTCTCTTTAAGTAAGTTTAATCAATTTAAAGCCTAAAACTCAGGTTATGAATGAAGTGGTACCTGTTGGTTAAGACTGTTGACTAGATGTTTATCTGTTTTGACAAGAGGAATTGTTCAGGATTCTAAAGACCTTCATTACTGTAAATCATTGGACACTAAACAGAACATTTTACTGTCTCTAGCAATCCACGGACATTCCAAGAGTTTTTTGTTTTGTTAGATTAAGATGCCTGCCAGTGAACTGATTAATTATATTTTCAAAAGTTAAATAGTAATTTAATCTTTACTAATAGATTGCTTGAGCCTCAATAAAAATAGGTAAAAATCCACATCGATTAGAAAAGTTAGAATTTCCTTTGAAAGCCTATTAAAGTGTCCTTTAAAAACTTCAGCCAGTGAGAACATTTTTCTAAGTTGAAATACAGATGAGGGATGGCTAGAGAGCTGTGAACTGTGGGAGAGATCTAAGCAGCGGGTGGCTAGGTTCCTGGTTCTGCTTCAGAGCACTGTTAACCTTTATGAGTTATGTGTACAATCTGATCCCTGGTCTTCCTGCTTATATCAGTGAAGGCACCTCAGAACTTCATCTAGAAGATTCAGGAGGGCATAGCCAGCCTGACCAGTGTATTCTTAGGTGAGATTTTTAAAAACATGAGTCACAGATGGAAGACTGATATGAAAACTCTTAAAAGTCAAAGGGAAAAGAGACCTAAATCTGATAGGAGAATGGAAAAAGATAATAGACATTCCACAGAAAAAGATACACAAATAGCCCTTAGGCATACAAAAACAACAACAAAACAAAAATGTAACTGCAGAACCAGCTGGCAGTTGTCCTGTCCTGTTTCCAACAAGACCCAGAACCAAAGTTTAAACCTTGGATACACCATTTTTGAGTAGCACTCGTGAACCCTTTACTGCTCTCCCCACAGAACCAAAGGACTGGAATCTGGCCAGAACTTGAATCCCTTCAGAAGTGAAGGGTCCATTGTCCAGGAAGATCTGATACTGAAACCCCTTAAAATCCCATCCCGAATCTTGGATTGAAGAAGATAGATTTGAACCTTGCCTCCTGTCTCCTTACCAGTCAACTCACAAATAAAGCCTTTTCTTTTCTTAAAAGCTGATGCCATAGTATTTATTGGCTTTGAGGTGCATCAGGCAGTGAACCCCTGCTTGGTAACAAAGATGCTGTTACACTCATGATAAGAGAAACACAAACTAAAATGACTGAGATAGCATTTCTCACTTAGTTTGGCAAAGCATGAACACATTCAGTTGGTGAGGCTCTTGGGAAATAGGCTGGTGAGAGTACAAAATGGTACAATCTTCATTGAGGGGAATTTGGTAGGATCTGTATATGCATTTATCCTTTGACCTAACAGTCTCACTTCTAGGATGTAGCTTTATTTATAAACTAGAAGCCCAGTGCACAAATTTGTGCATGGGTGGGGTCCCTCAGCTTGGCAGGCCGTTGGGGCCCATTGGGGCTGTCACACCCAGTCCCAATCAGGGCTGATCAGGGCTGGCCAAGGGAGGGAACCTGGGAGATTGTTCGGCCAAGGGAGGTTGGCTGTGGGAGTGCACTGATCACCAGGGGGCAGCTCCTGCATTGAGCATCTGCCTCCTGGTGGTCAGTATGCATCATAGCAACTGGTCGTAATAGTCACTTAGGCTTTTTATATATATATATATATATATATGTATATATATATATATATATATATATATATATATATATATAGACTAAGGGGCCCGGTGCACGAAATTTGTGCACTGGGGGTGGGTGGTCCCTCAACCCAACCTGCCCCCTCTCACATACTGGGAGCCCAACCGATGGCTCACCCCCAGCCTGCCCAAGGCCTAAAGCCTCTGGCTGCCTGTGACCACCGGCTGCCTGTGACCACCTGGCCCCAGGGGCTGGGTGCCATTTCCACTCACAGCGCCTGGGGGCCAGGCACTCTCTGCTGCCTACACCACCGCTGCTGCTGCAGCCGATTCCCCTCACCAGCACCCGGGGGCTGGGTGCTCGCTGCCACTACCCTTTCATCTCCACCCCTGGGGCCCAGTGCTCATGCCACTTGGCCCTGCCCCCACTCCTGATTGGCTGGTAGCATAGCCAGTCAGGAGCCAAGGTATGGCCAAATTTGCATGTTTCTCTTTTATTATATAGGATATAAACCACAGGTGCATACAGTTATTCATGGCAGGATCATCTGTGATATAAAATATGGAAACAACCCAAAGGTCATCAGGATTGGTGAAGTACATCCATATAACAGAGGACTGTGCAGCTGTAAAAATAAAAGAGCAAGATTCCTATGAAATGGTAGGGAGTGATTTCTAAGATATATTGAGTGGGGAGGGTGGAGGACAAATTAATAACAGAACATGTGGTAAGAAAGAAGTATTGAATGGTTCCTCTTATAGGAGGCTCCTAGAATATTCAGATTATAGAGATGGGACATAGAATGGTGGTTCCTAGGGGAGGGGAATGGGGAGTTAGTGTTTAATGGGTAGAGTTTCAGTTTGGGAAGATGAAAAGGTCCTGAAGATGGGTAAGGATGATGGTTGTATGACATTGTGAGTGTAATTAATGCTCCTGAACTGTATACTTTAAAATGGTTAACTTACTATAATTAAAAAAATAAAACAGATGAGGGATCTGAAGCCCAGAACCCTAAATGATCGACTTCAGCTCAGAAGAATAGGAATTCACAGGTAGAATAAGAAACCACACCTTACCAGTCCTCAGACTAGGTCTCTATCTCTTTGCCCTTAACCTCCTGGTCATGTAGTCCTAATCTTCAACCCAGCTGAGGTTTCCATACTCACATGCTCCAGGACAGGCCTGGGCCAGCAGGATTTGACTGTAACAAAAAAGAAAAAGAAAGAAAGAAAAGAAAGAATCTGAAATAAAAAAGAAGGGGAGCCCTAGCTGGTTTGGCTCAGTGGATAGAGCATCGGCCTATGGACAGAGGGATCCTGGGGTCAGTTCAGTCAAGGGTACATGCCCTGGTTGCGGGCTTGATCCCCAGTAAGGGGGTATGCAGGAGGCAGCTGATAAATGATTCTCATCATTGATGTTTCTATCTCTCTCTCCCTCTGCCTTCCTCTCTGAAATCAATGTAAATATATTAAAAAAGAAAGAAGGGGAAATAAGAATATGTATATATTTACTCCTATAAAAAGAGACCTAGGAAGGATAGACTAGAAACTAATTTTAAATAATTTATTCAGGCAGGTGGGGACAAATGTATAATGGATATTGATGAGAATGAAATTTACCTGAGTATGCCTTTAAAAAAAATCTTCATATTGATTTTTTAGAGAGAGAGGAAGAGAGAGACAGAGAGAAAGAGAGACAGAGAGAGAGAGAGAAAGATATCAATGCATATTGATGTGAGAGAAACATCAACCACCCCCTGCATGTGTCCCAACCGGGGATCAAACCCACAACCTAGGTATGCCCGTGACCAGTAATTGAACCCACAATCTTTTGGTATGGAACAATCCTCTAACTAACTGAGCCATCCGGCTGGGCTTATTATGCCTTTTTATATAATTTTGACTTTGAACCATGCAAATATCCTAAATACTCAAAAAATACAATTAAAGCAATAATAATAGAAAAAAAAAACACCTAAAATTTAGTTTAAATAGGAACGAATGAATCTAGAGGAATATAATTCAAGTCACATGAATACAGTGCTCTGTATACCTTTAGTGGAATATGTTAAAAAAAAAAAAAGGGAACTACAAAGTAGGTTTGTTGTTGATAGATCAGCAGTAGTAATTTTGAAATTACTTTGGTTATATTTTGGGATCGTGCCATTGAGTAAATATACTGGTTAGAGTTGGGAACCACAGTTCTCTGAGAGAAAGGAGATAAAAAAATATGGTATGAAAAAGGTGGGGAAGAACCTGGTCATCTTGGGGTTTAAATTAGAGGTATCAGTGTGAATACATGCTAAAAAAAATTCCTAGCTCTGTCTTCTGAGAAGGTGTGGGGGCAATGACGTCCTAATAACAATGAATGCACCTTGCCCCCACATCTTGGTTGCTAAATATCATTTCTCACTAAAAGAAACAAAGATCCTTGAAGAAATAGTCCAGATTTTGGGCGGACAAAATTCAATCTGAACCTGGATTATTTTACCAGAAAGCAAGGAAGTGTTAAAAAATTGATGGAGACATGTCGAAACAAGAGCAGCTCAAATGGGTTCCCACTGGGTAAATCTGGGACATTTTGAGCACCAAAAAAAGAAGAATGATGTTATGATAAAGGATACATTGAATTTTAAAGTTCACAACACATAGTGAGTAAAAATCAGTCCCAGTGGTACTTCAGAGGGTGTATTGGGCTCCTTATTGACAAATGCCAGTTAAAGTAGAAAGAGTGAAAGATTTAGAGAATTGGTATTATGCGACCACCAAGGTAATAATTGAGTGAGGCAACAATCATCAGTGGTTGGCAGGAAACATTGTGTAAACATTTGTGAGGGATTGGGTTGGCGAACAGGATACTCACACAGTCTAAAGTATCATTCTACAGATGATTGATTTCAAAAGGAAAAAGATATCTCTATATTGGAGAAACCTGGTAGACTCTATCTTGACCAGGTGATCAAATTCATACTTCCTAGTAATAGATTATGTCTCTGGATGAGATGCCAAACATATTTAAACTGAGTCACATAACCAGAAAAATATCAGATAGACCCAGACTGTAGGCATTCTACACATCAGCAGCCTGAACTCTTCAAAATGTCACTGTCATTAAAAAGGGTTGGGACACTTTTAGATTGAAGAAGACCAAAGAATTATAACAACTAATTCCTGGCCTGTGATTGGATCCTGGACTAAAAGAAAACAAAACAGCTCTTTTTGCCATGTTTCCGTGCTTGCATATGGTGCTCATGAATGCCCTGGCTCTGATGCTCTCAAGAGTGTCAGCAAAGCCCAGAAAAGGCAGACACTAGGTTCTTCAGGCCATGCTCCCAAGTCATCGTCTGGTTTCTCACTGTAACGATGAAACATGGTTACGTTGGCGAATTTGAAATTATTGATGTCCACAAAGCTGGGAAAATTGTGAACCTCACAGGCAGGTTAGGCAAGTGTGCAATTCAAAGATACAGAAAAATTGCCTTAATCGATTTGGCTCAGTGGATAGACCATTGGCCTGCGGACTGAAGGGTCCTGGTTCGATTCTGGTCAAGGGCACGTGCCTAGGTTATGGGCTCAATCCTCAGTAGGGGACATGCAGGAGGCAACCAGTCAATGATTCTCATCGTTGATGTTTCTATCTCTCTCTGAAATCAGTTAAAAAATATATATGTATAGAAAAATGGCAGAACCATCTGCTTCTGCCCCATTAGTTTGGTTTCATTGTACTGATAACCTCTGAGGGCATCATGGACCATGAAGATGGTAGATAAAAATACAGAAGGAAAATCCTGGGATTCTTTTTCTAGAGATATAATACATGCAAATAAAATGCCTCAATAGACAAGAAAAAAAGAAAAGAAAAAAAGCAAAACTGTAAATTAAAAACACTAAAAATAAATAATTACATGTTAACAATTACATTTTTATGCAAAATAACTATTTTCTAAAATAATGAGAAGAGTGGCATTGTTTTACATTTTTTGCAAGTCTCTTAAATGTCTGCTTTGTTTGTTTATTTATTTAAAGTATTTTTTAAAAAATATATTTTATTGATTTTTCACAGAGAGGACGGGAGAGGGATAGAAAGTCAGAAACATGAATGAGAGAGAAACATCGATCAGCCGCCTCCTACACACCCTCTACTGGGGTGTGCCCGCAGCCCAGGTACATGCCCTTGACCTGAATCGAACCTGGGACCCTTCAGTCCGCAGGCAGATGCTCTATCCACTGAGCCAAACCGGTTTTGGCTTAAACTGATTTAATTCAAGAGAGCTGGATTCTTTTTTAATGTTGTTTTTTTTTTTTTTTTAAATAGGTGTTTTAATGATTTTTTTAGACAGAGTGGAGGGGAGAGCGATAGAGAAATAGAAACATTGATGAGAAACATCAACACCAATCGGCTGCCTCCTACACACCCCTTACCGGGGATCAAGCCTACAGCCAGGCATGTGCCCTGACTGGGAATTGAACCGGTGACATTTGGGCTCATGGGTCGATGCTCAATTACTGAGTCACACAGGCTGGGTGAGACCTGGATTGTTATATCTGCCTCTGGGCAGGGGAAGGAGGCGGCTGTGTGTCATGGAACCTCTGGAAAACTCCACTGTACATTTGTGGGCGAGTGAGATGAAAGAAAGGAAAGAATGTCTTAGCATGTTATGAAATTTGTTGTGAACTTGGATTCCCCCCCCTCCCCCCCCCACCAGTCTCCCTCAGGATCTCTAGACCACTTGTTGAGAAAGACTATTTTACACCACTGAAGGGACCAAGTTGTCACCTGCTCTCACACACTTGCTGTCATCAGAATCACTTGGAGATCCCCTTAAAACTGAATTTCTGGGTTCTCCACAGAGTATCTGATTTATCTGGTTTGGGTGAGGCCTGCTAAGAAATGTGTTTCTACTTAGTTTCTGGTGATGCTGTTGTTGTTGGTCCTGGTGTGTCAGAGAGCCAGTTTTCTAGGTTCCATGCAATGTTTGCATCTCTTTAAAGATCCTTCCCCCGTGCCCTATCATATTTTATTTAACATCGATCTTTCCCTCACTATTGTATTTATTCTGACACATTAATTTCATAAATGTTTACTTAGGACACACTCTGCTGGCTCCGTAGAATGCCTCAGAGCTTCCCTCTGCCCTCCCTGCTTTCTGCCCCTGCAGAAAGGTGCTGATGGAAAAACAGGGCCCAAACTGGGAAAGCGGCACACCCCGGCCTATTCTTTCTGACGTGGCTCAGCTGCCCTCTAGCCTCCGCTTGTTGCACTCTTTTTGATATTTATTTTTATCATGTGTATAATTAAAAATTTAAATAGTGAGATACACATTATATAACTCTCCTTACTTCCCACTTCCAGACTCCTGGCTGTTTCCTTCTAGTGTTCCCTCTTGCCCCCGGTTTTAGGTAGTTTCTATTGTTTCTTTTATAGAAGGTACACCCACATATATCCCTCTGTCTCCTCCATTCTTTCAATACAATTAATTCTAACCTTGCCTAAATAGACATTTTTTATTTATCTATTTTGATTATAGATATCTTTCATACCTGTTAGGTGTTGTGTGATTACCTTTCCTTTCTAATGCAATCTTTGTGGGGTTTTTTTATACAACATTACGTTTTTATTTGCTTAGTGTTCTTCAGATTAGCAGTAGTTCCTTCTAGCCTGTCTGCAGGAGTCTCACTGTTCAGCACACGCTCTTGGACTTCCATTGTGTGTACTAGCTCCTCTTGTCACTCAGGGGCTCCCCCTACCCCATGGTCCTCTGGGCCCAGTGTCTGCTTTGGTGCACCCCTGGTTGTCTTTTCTGATTTAGTCTTCTTGCCTAGGTTCCATGTCAGACACTCAGCCTGGCCTTTTTTTTTGGCAGGTGCTACACCGATATCCTTTCTGCTTCCTGTGCTTCACTGGATTGTCTGACATCCCCTCTTTGGACCTTACATTTATGTGTTCTGAGTTCCACTTGCCCATCCCTGTGTATCTTCCAGAACATGGGGCTGCATTTTTCCAGTGGACTTTCAGGAGGGAATGGAGAGAAACTCATGTGTTCACACCAATGAACTGTTTTAAGCTCCTCTCCCTCCTCAACCCCCCCATACGTGTATCTGTCAGACTAGCTTAGGAATCTGCCTGTGCACTTTCCTCACTGCCCCCCCACAGTTGTGTGATACTGTATAGCCAGACTTGTTAGTGTCTCAAAACTGAGGGTGGCAGGGCTAGGACTCAGATGCTGCTGCCCCTTTCTTTTCTCACCCAGCTGTCATCTGCAGGAAATCTGTATTAACAAATTATTTGGTTTAGCCTTTCTCTTCTTGCATTTTGTGTGTGAAAGTTTTCAACTTAGTTTTTTGTAACTCTGGAATATTTCATTATGTTAATGTACTATGGTTGCTAGGCATTTATTTTGTCCACTTCTTCGCTAATAGGAGTAATAGCTATATCACTACATCTCTAACCATACTGGTTACCTTTCATGTACCTATCTTCTAGCAGGACCTAATTTTTGTGCTGGGAACATTGAGGACACTGTTTTGGGCTTAGAAGTTGTAGATATTTCCAAGCTGTTTAGCCAGCATTTCAGAGCTTTTCTGTGGCATCAGAGTAGGTAACAAAGGGAGGAGGCAGAAGTCTTTGGCTGAGCTTCTGGAAATACCTCATCTGTTTCAGCAGGAGCTTCCTGTTACTGGCTCTAACATACAATCCCTGAAGCTGTAAACTGAGTAACCTCAGCCGCCTCCTTCCCCTGCCCAGTGTGCAGGGGCCTGGCCCTGGGCAGTGCTCCTGTGGGTGCTGGAAGTGCTGGGAACTGAATGTCTGATGAGCTGCTGTGTATAACGAATCCTTTGAGTGATAGGTGCTGTATGTAGGTGATGGTATTCTGGCCAAGTGTTGCTGGATGTCGTGTTCTTTTATATTAAGTTATGTAAGGGCTGTACTTCCATCTATAAAGCGGATGTTATATGTAACGTTAAAGGAAACAAAAGGTTGTCCTTGGGCCTTTGGAATCAGACAGACCTTGGTTTTTCTAGCTCAGCCACTTCTCATTTGTTCACTCAGCAAATGTGTGTGATGATGTTTATTCAGTTAGGATGTGAGAAGTGAGATTACCCATCTCCTGTCCTTCCTCAAGATATTAACACATAAATGTAAGGTCCACAGAAGGGATGCCAGACAATCCAGGGAAGCACAGGAAGCAGAAAGGATATCGGTGTAGCACCTGGGGGAGCGGGGGGGAAGCCAGGTTGAGTGTCTGACATGGAACCTAGGCAAAAAGGCTAAATCAGAAAAGACAATCAGGGGTGCACCCAAAGCAGGACACTGGGCCCAGAGGACCATGGGGGCGTGCGGAGCCCCAGTCTGACAAAAGGAGCTAGTATACAACAATGGAAGTCCCAAGAGTATGTACTAAACAGTGAGACTCCTGCAGACAGGCTAGCAAAAACTCTGGCTAGTCTGAAAACTAAACAAGTAAAAACATAACGTTGTATAGAAAAACCAAAGCTTGTATTACTAAGTACAAGCTGATAGGAGTGCTCTGAAGGAAAAGCAGAGATTACTTGGGTTGTGTAACAAGGAATCTGGCCTCCTTAGAAAAGTTTCCCTCAGGGAAATAACCATTCATTCATTCATTCATTCATTCATTCATTTTTTTGTTAATTCTCACACAAGCATATTTTTTCCATTGATTTTTAAGAGAATGAAAGGGAGCCGGGAAGGTAATGGAGAGAGAGAGAGAGAGAGAGAGAGAGAGAGAGAGAGAGAGAGAGAGAGAGAGAGAGAGAAACATCGATGTGAGAAAGACATAGCAATAGGTTGCCTCCTGCATGTGCCTGAACCGGGTCGGGGATGGAACCTGAAACCCGTGTAGGTGCTCTGGACCGGAACATGACACTTTGGTGAGCAGGCTGACACTCCAAACACTGATCCATACTGGCCAGGGCTTTCTTTTTCTTTTTTGAGGTAACTTTTGAGCTGACATTCTGCAGCTGAATAGAACTAGTAAGGCAAAGGGTCGGAGAGTAAGGAGCACTCCAGGTGGAGGTGCAGCCCGTGGAGAGGCCTGAGTGGGAGCAAATAGGGCCCTTGAGAAGGATGAGGAACAGTGGGGCTGGAGGAGATGAGGGGTCAGACCTCACAGGGCTACCCTGGGAATATTGGTCCTTAGTGCCAGAGTGTTTAGAAGGCATTAAAGAGTTTTAGTAATTCACTTCAGGTCAAAATATACACACAAAGTGAAGGGATGGAAAAAGATACTTCATGAAAAAGAAAAAAAAGGGCAACCCCCCCCCCCCAAACAAACAAACAAACAAAAAAAAACCCTGAGGTAGCAAAACTTATACCAGATAAAATAAACTTTAAAACAAAAGTTATATAATAAGAGACAAAGAAAGACCCATCAATTCCAAAGAACTTACCTGGGTGTTTATTTTTAAAAACCTTCTGGGTATTTGCCTAAATAAACCTAAAACGCTAATTAAAAAATACATATGTATCCATATGTTCATTAGGAAACTAAGTGTCCATCAGTAGATGAATGGATAAGCCTTGACTGGTGTGGCTCAGTTGGTTTGGAGCATCGTCCCGCACACTGAAAGGTTGCAGGTTCGATTCCACATACCTAGGTTGTGGATTTGATCCCTGGCCAGATTGGGGCGTGTGTGGGAAGCAAACCAATTGATGTTTCTCTCTCACATATATTATTACTAGTGGCCCGGTGCATGAAATTAGTACAGGGGATGGAGTGGAGAGAGGGGCGGCAGGAAAGGGTGTCTCTCAGCCCAGCCTTAACCCTCTCCAATCTGGGATCCCTAGGGGCATAACTGGCAGTCAGACATCCTTCTCACAATCCAGAACTTCTAGCTTCTAACTGCTCACCTGCCTGCCTGATTGCCCCAACTTCTTCTGCCTGCCAGCCTGATTGTCCCTAACTGCTCCCCTGCTGGCTTTATTGCCCCTAATCACCTCTTCCTCGGCCCCTTATCCGGGACCCAGGATTCCCTCCTCTTGCTGACTACAGGCACCCGGGATTCGGGCTTCCTCCCCTCTGGTCAGCCATAAGCGCCCAGGCTAGCTGCAGCCACAGGGGAGGGTGGGCAGGTGGCTTCACCTCGGCTGCAGTTGCAAGTGCTAACATTCAGGACCATGGGGTGGGCAGCTTCTCTGTCTCCCGGGCCACAGCCAGCTGCAGGTGCTGGTGTTCGGGACTTCGGGGTGGGCAGCTTTTCCTGTCTATCAGGGTATAGTCAGCCAGCCGCAGGTGCTGGCACCTGGACCGCAGGCAGGCGGCTTCTTCGTCTCCTGGGCCGCACCCAATCTCAGGCACTGGGGCCCATTTTCTCCATCTTCCTCAGGATGTGGGACAGGTGGATGTGAGGCTTCTGCTGCTGTCTGTGGCCTGGGATCACGGGGCAGGGAGCCTCTTTGTCTCCTGGGCTGTAACCAGCCTCAGACGCTGGTGCACAACTTGTCCAACCCCCAAGGGCCCAGAGCAGTGGGGGGCGGGGTTGCCACAATGTTTTCAGATTAATTTGCGTACTCATTCTGATTGGCTGGTAGCGTAGCAGAGTGACGGCAATTTGCATGTTTCTCTTAGTGTAGACTTTTTCTCTCTTCTTTCCCCTCTCTCTAAAAATTAATGAACATGTCCTTGGGTGAGGATTAAAAAAAATGGATAAAGAAGTGGTACATAGCCAAAGCCGGTTTGGCTCAGCGCATAGAGCGTCAGCCTGCAGACTGAAAGGTCCCGGGTTTGATTCCGGTCAAGGGCATGTACCCTGGCTGCGGGCACATCCCCAGCAGAGGGTGTGCAAGAGGCAGCTGATCGATGTTTCTCTCTCATCGATGTTTCTGACTTTCTATCCCTCTCCCTTCCTCTCTGTGAAAAATCAATAAAATATATATTTTTTAAAAAATTAAAAAAAAAAGAAGTGGTACATACATACAATGGAATATTACTCAGCCATAAAAAATTGAAATCTTGCCATCTGCAATAACATGCATAGAACTAAAGGCTATTGTGCTGAGTGAAATAAGTCAGACAGAGTAAGGCAAATGATATGATTTCACTTACATGTGGAATCTATAAAACCAAATAAACACATAAACAATATAAACAAACTCAGATACAGAGAACATTTTGATGATTGCCAGATGGGAGGGGGGTTAAGAGGGGATAGATGAAAAAGGAGAAGGGATTAAGAAGTAAAAATTGGTAGTTACAAAATAATCATAAAGAACTATTTGGCACTGAAACTGGGACTCATAACAGTTGGACATTGAAACTGAGACAGAAACATATTTTGTTCTTATACATTTATTTCTATTATGCAGAGGCAAGATATTTTTGAAGAAAAGAAACAGGGGAGAGTGATTGATATAGAGGCAGGGAGGCATTGAACAGGCTGTCAAGCTACAGGGGGAAGGCTTGGGTGGATGGGAGGTGAATGCCGGGGGAGATCAACCGAAGGACTTGTATGCATGCATATGAGCATAACCAATGAATGAAAGACACTGGGGCGGGGAGGGGGTTGGGTGGGGACATGTGCTGGTGGGTAGGGGAGGCTGGGGGGAGGATAATTGGGAGGGGGGAAAGGAAAACATGTACTACTATTTATTAAATATGTTATACTGCAAAAAAAAATCAATAAAAATTAAATGTTAAAAAGAAGTAAAAGTTGGTAGTTACAAAATAGTCATGGTGACATAAAATAAAGCATAGGGAATACAGTCAATAATCCTATCTAATAAAAGAATAATATGCAAATTTGACCATACCTTTGCCATATCCACAAGCCATAGCCAAGCCCACCAGCCATTCAGGAGCAAATTATGCAAATAACCCCAACCAAGATGGCTGCTGCTACTGAGAGCAGGAGGAAGGGTTGGGTTTCCCCTGCAACAGAGGAAGCCAAGCTTTTTGCCTGCCTAGGCCTCCACTCAAATGTTACAAAGTTTCAATTATAAAAGATACAGAAATGGCAGCAGCCACTGAGCTGAAGAGAACAGAGGCTTGGGTTTCCCTGGCAGCAGAGGAAGTCAAGCTTTCAGCCTGCAGTTGCTGGCCTAGGCCTCCACTCTAGGCTACAAAGTTTCAAACAGAAATGGCTGCTGCCCTGGAGCGAGCAGAAGGCTTGGCTCCGCTCCAGGCTACAAAGTTTCAATTGTAGACATAGATTAATCCCAGAACCCAGGGCCTCTGCTTGGGTCGCTGGGGAACATGGCTGGCCTCAAACCTCCACAGGCCCCTCGCCCAGGCTGCCCCTCACCCCAAGGGAACCCCCATTCTGATCTGGGACACTCTTCAGGGCAAACCAGGTGGCCCCCACCCATGCACCAGGCCTCTATCCTATCTAATAAAAGAGTAATTTGCACATTGACCATCACTCCAACACACAAGAGGGCTGCCCCCATGTGGTCAAAGATCCTGCCCCCATGTGGACACAAGATGGCCACCACAATTTGGCCAGCAGAGGAGGGCCGTTGGAGGTTCCAGGCCTTATAAGGGAGGGCAGTTGGGGGTGATCAAGGGGAGGGAAGTTAGGGGTGACCAGGCTAGCAGAGAAGGGAAGTTGGGGCAAACAGGTTGGCAGGGGAGCAGTTAGACATCAATTAGGCTGGAAGGGTAGTGGTTAGGGGGTGATCAGGCTGGCAGGCAGAAGCAGTTAGGGGCAGTCAGGGAGGCAGGCAGGTGAGCAGTTTGGAGCCAGCAGTCTTGGATTGTGAGAAGGATGTCCGATTGCCTGTTTAGGCCCGATACTACCAGGATTGGGCCTAGACGGGCAGTTAGACATCTTTCGAAGGATCCCAGATTGGAGAGGGTGCAGGCTGGGCTAAGGGACATCCCCTGCCCCCCGTGCATGAATTTCATGCACTGGGCCTCTAGTATTGTAATAATTGCCTGACAATTATTACAATACTAGAGGGTGCTAGATTGATCACTTCATTAAGTTATATGAAGTCTAATCACTATGTTATATATAACCTGAAACTGATATAATATTTTGTGTCAACTGTAATTGAAAAATAAAAATTTACCAAGAGAGTTTAAGTAGAGAAGGATAGGTAATAAGATTTATTTATTTATTGTTTTCAGCTTTTAAAAAATCTTTATTGTTGAGGGTATTACAAATGTTTCCATTTTTTCCCTCATTACCTCCCTCTACCCAGTTCCTACCCGGCCCCAGGCCTTCACCTTACTGTCTGTGTCCATAGGTAAGATCTTTGGTTAATTTCTTTCCAGACTCCCTCCATCCTTCCCTCTGTGATTTGCCTGTCTGTTCCATGCCTCCATGACTCTGATTTTGTTTTGTTCACCAGTTTATTTTTTTCATTAGATTTCTTGTTGATTCAAGTGGTGATAGATATTTGTTGCCATTTTATTGTTCATTTTTTTGTCTCCTCCTCCTCCTTCTTCAATAATACCCTTTAATATTTCATATAATACTGGTTTGGTGGTGATGAACTCCTTTAGCTTTTTCTTGTTTGTGAAGCTTTTTATCAGACTCTCAATTCCAAATGAGAGCTTTACTTGGGTAGAGTCATCTTGGTTGTAGGTCCTTATTATTCATCACTTTGAATGCTTCTTGGTACTCTCTTCTGACCCGCAAAGATTCTCTTGAGAAACCAGCTGACAGTCATATGGGTAACTAACTGCTTTCCTCTTGCTGCTTTTATGATTCTCTGTGTTTTGCCCTTGGCATTTTAATTATGATGTGTCTTGGTGTGGGCCCATTTGGGTTCCTCTTATTTAGGGACTCTCTCTGCTTCCTGGATTTGTAAGTCTATTTCTTTCACCAGGTAGGGGAAGTTTTCTGTCATTATTTCTTCAAATAGGTTTTTAATAATCTTGCTTTCCCCATTTCTGGCACCCTAATAATGCAAATGTTGGTACCCTTGAGGTTGTTCTAGAGTCTCCTTACACTTTCTTCATATTTTTGGATTCTTTTTTCTTTTTGCTCTTCCAATGGGGTGTTTTTTGCTACCTAATATTCCAAATAGTTGATTTGATTCTCAGAATCCTCTACTCTACTGTTGAATCCCTCTATATTGTCTTTAATTCAATTAGTGCTTAATTTCTGAGTGGTCCTTTTCCATGTTTCTGGTATTCTCAGTAAGCTTCCTTGAAAATCTCCTCAAGATCTTGAGTAACTTTATAACCCTGGTTTTGAACTCTGTATCCAATAGTTTGCTTGTTTCCATTTCTTTCATTTGTGACACGGTTTTTTGTCTCTGTATTTTGGCTGCTTCCCTGTGTTTGTTTCTATGTATTAGGTAGAGCTATCATGTCTCCTGGAATCGGAAGAGTGGCCTTGTGTAGTAAGTGCCCTGTAGGGCCAGTGGCTCAGCCTCTCCAGTCACCTGAGCTGGGTTGTAGGTATGTCCCTGTGTGGGCTGTGTGCACAGTTTTGTAGTTGAGCTTTGATTGCTGTTAGTGTCTCTAGGAGGAGTTGATCTCCAGGCCAATTGGTTGTGAGAACCAGCTGCATCTACAGTGGGAGAGCTGCTGTGAAGGAGGTGAGGCCCAGCTGTGAAGCAAGGCAGGCTGGTTGGTACTAGTGCTGGGTCTTGGACCTTTTATTGATAGGTTTGGAGCACACTGTCACCAGCTGCATGCAGCTTGTTTGGGGGATTTTAGCAAAGTCTGAAGCCTGAGCCAGGACAGGCCATTCATATGGACAAGCTGCTACAAACAGCTTGGGACAAGCTGCTACAAATAGCTTGGGTAAGGCTGCAAATTGGATGGGGCAGGGTCTCAGCGAATCCCCAGGGCAGAGATAATAGTGTGCTCCAGGATGATTGAGACTCACTATGGCTTGCCAGTCAGCCCTGCTTCAGAGGAGGTCCCAGCACAGAAACAATGACCCTTGTGAGTGAGAAAGCCACCCTTGAGTTTCTGCTCTGCTGCCAGACAGTCCAGTTTCTCCTAATATGTGTCTGGTACCCCAGAGATGCCTGATGCTGGAGCTCAGAGATACTGAATTCTAGTTTGTGCACTGGCCCTTTAAATGGAACAGCAGGGGCTCCAACAACCTCCGTGCCTCTCAGCCACAGACTCTGCTGGATTTTACAACCTGTAGTTATGGGGGCTTCTCTCTCCAGCTCTGGAATCCTGGGCTGGGGGGCTGGTGTGGGGCTGGGACCCCTCGCTCCCACGGGAAACCTCCACAGAGACGTTCTCCCCTTGGTTAAAAAAGTGGGGCGCGCGCGCGCGTGCACTCACACACACACACACACACACACACACACACACACACACAAACAGGCAGCTCATGTGGGTGTTGGACCAGCTCCTTCAGTCCCTCATACCAGTCTCATTATGCTTTCTTATTTACTTCTCTAGCTGTTGGACTTCCATCCATCCAACTTTCAGGCAGTTCTGAATGATGGTTGTTCTGTATTTTAGTTGTAATTTTGATGTGGTTGTGGGAGGTGGCGAGTATAGGCAGTTACCATGAACCCTGGTTCTTCCATGATTTATTTTTTCAAATGATGGCTCAGTTTATGGAGGACAGGAGTAGATGGGGGAGACTGGTCAGGAGGTCAGCGCAGGGCTGGCGACTACTTGAACTTAGTGGTGCTCAAGGAGATGGAGTGGAGAGGGAGCTATAAGCTCTGGGAGGCAATAGATGTGACCCCCATGGCTGAATGGTTGTGGGTGAGGATAGGGATGAGGGATGGGGAGGTGGTAGCCCAATTGTACACCTTCTGGGCTTGGACCTCAGAGAAAAGGTCTGGGCTAGATGTAGTTTGAGAGTCCAGCAGAAAGTAACAGAAAGCTGGACTGTAAATAGCTCCAAGAACTAAGAACATTTACACAGAACAAGCTCTAGGCAAGTGACATTTTAACTGTGTCCTTAAGATCTGGCCCTGCCTATGCTACTTAGCATGCTAGCTCACTGATTTCATGATTATGGCTGTAGCAGCCAGCATCCTGGGGAAGAAAGAACCCTTTCCGTGTGTCTCTGTTTAAGAAACTCTTACAGTTCTCCTCAGGCCCCTGACCCTCCTCCCCTTTGTTGGCTCCCCAGGCCTGTCCCTGCAAAGGGTGGAGGCACCACAGTTGGCTTGAGCAGAGCTTTCTGAAGTGGGGTCCTTGGATCAGCAGCAGCAGCACCATTACATTAGCATTGTCTCGAGGCTTGTTAGAAATGCAGTACTCATGCTGGAGTGTGCAGGGTATGAGAACCGAGGATTAAGCCAGTCAGGATCACTTTCCTTGGCCTGACTATAGGCCACCTTCCCTTCTGGGGCCTCCCTTGCCTCCAACACTCTCCATTCCCCTTTTCCCACTTTACTGTTCTCCTTAGCACTTACCATTATCTAGCAAACTCTGTTTTACTTATTCTCCTATTTGTCATCTCTGCCTCCATTCCCAGCCACCCTCCATGAATGTGCCTGGTGGGCTGGAGTGTAGTAGCACTCTGAGGTATTTGCTGAATTAAAGGAAGGAGGAAGGCCAGGATTGGAGTCTGTCAACAAGGAAAAGAGGGTGAGTAGTGTTGGGACCAGCTGGCACTGAACAACGGTGTTCAGCTAGAGCTGCCAGCGGAGAGCTTAGAAAGCACCTTTGAGGACTGGCGAGAGGAGCAGAGAAACAGACTGGAAGTCACAGGGTAGAGATTGCAAAGGAGGCCGAGGAGGGGGAGGCTGAGCGGCAGAGATACGCTGAGGGCCCTGACAGGTACTCAACTGCTCTAGGTTTCTCTCTAAATAAGTGGTACCTAGTTCAGAAGTGGCTGTGAGCGATGCATAAGGCAGGTAAAATAATTAAACTCTTTCTGACACTGGGGGGGTGCTTTGTAAAGAGTAAGAGTCAGCCCTAACTGGTTTGGCTCAGTGGATAGAGCATCGGCCTGCAGACTGAAGGTTCCTAGGTTTGATTCCAGTCAAGGGCATGTACCTTGGTTGTGGGCATATCCCTAGGAGGGAGTGTGCAGGAAGCAGCTGATCGATATTTCTCTCTCATCAATGTTTCTAACTCTCTCTTTCCCTTCCTCTCTAAAAAAAATCAATAAAATATATTTTTTAAAAAAGAGTAAATGTCAGTGTGTTTGAAGGCTCACCTTGTGCAAAGTATTCTTTGGATTTAATTCCCATCCAGGATGTTCCTGGGGAACTTAAAATAACTGCATGTGTATTCGAGGTTTGTGACTCAAGAGCTTGGCCCTAGGGCAGTGGTTGGCAAACTGCAGCTCTCGAGCCACATGTGGCTCTTCAGCCCCTTGAGTGTGGCTCTTCCACAAAATACCATGGCCTGGGCGAATCTATTTTGAAGAAGTGGTGTTAGAAGAAGTTTAAGTTTAAAAAATTTGGCTCTCAAAAGAAATTTCAGTGTGCTGTTGATATTTGGCTCTATTGACTAGTGAGTTTGCCGAACACTGCCCTAGGGTGATGTGGGTAAGTTTACCTGAAACCGTGTCAGTGAATGGAGCTGGGTGTTGGCTTTTTGGAGGAGTTCACAAAGGAAATTAGGAAACACATTCCTGCTTATAAGAGGTGATGGTTTGGGGGCTGTTTGAAATTAGGACAGGAAAAATAAATGTTTTTCTTACCTTTTAAAAAAATTGATTTCAGAGAGAGGAAGGGAGAGGAAGAGAGGGATAGAAACATCCAGGATAAGAGAGAATAATTGATCGGCTGCCTCTTGCATGCCCCCTGCTGGGGATTGAGCACACAACCTGGGCATGTGCCCTGTGAGGAATCATGCATGGCCTCCTGTCCATGAGTTGATGCTTAACCACTGAGCAACAGTGGCTGGGCTGCTTTTCTTACTTTTAAAGTGAGGCTCTGTATATTGTCCGTGCTCCGCCAAGACCGGTGTGGCTCAGTGGATAGAGAGTCGGACTGCCGACTGAAAGGTCCCGGGTTCGATTCCGGTCGAGGGCATGTACCTTGGCTGCGGGCACATCCCCAGTAGGGAGCGTGCAAGAGGTGGCTGATGGATGTTTCTCTCTCATCGATGTTTCTGACTTTCTATCCCTCTCCCTTCCTCTCTGTAAAAAATCAATAAAATAAAAAAATTTTAAAAAGTATATATTGTCCGTGCTTTTTGTGTGTTTGTTTTTGTCATGTCTGGTTACCTATGACCCAATCAACAGATCAGACCCTATTTTTTCCTTTGGTTGGTTTTTATTTAATTTTTATTACGGGAAAAACATTCCTTCTACCTCCTAGGAATCCCCTGTCCCTATTCCTGTAGTTGTGACTACTGTCCAGTCATTTCCTAAATATAGACATCTATAAAACATGCTGCTTTATTTACCTGACTGTGTGCCGCATATTACATGTAGTAATATATTAGCCCGGCTGGCATGGCTCATGGTTGAGCGTTGACCTATGAACCAGGAGGTTATGGATCGATTCCCAATCAGGGCACATGCTCAGGTTGCAGGCTTGATCCCCAGTGGGTGGTGTGCAGGGGGCATTCGATCAGTGATTCTCTCTCATAGTTGATATTTCTATCTTTTTCTCCTTCTTTCTCTAAAATCAATAAAAAAAATACTTTTTAAAATGGAGGAAAGTAACTTGGGCCTGTTTTTCTTCAACCTTTGATATTCCTGATAACCAAAATCATATTTGTCTACTATTAAAATAAACAAATGTTCCAGAAGTGCATGCCATAGGACATAAAATCTTCCCCAGTCACTATTAACAATGGGAATGCGTTCTTATTTGGGGTAAATTTACTTCTCCACAACTACTCCCCATAAAGTGCTTCTAATTAGTTTAATGCACACATGTAGACAAGTGATGAAAATAAATCAGGTATTTGAAATATCCTGTAATAGTAACAAAACAATCCTATGCCTGATACTCTGTAGTTTCTCCCATAAGCTGATTTTATGTGCGTGAACCCTAATGTGAGGTGGGACCTCACAGTCAGTGCTGCTAGCCAGCCGGACAGTAAGCTTTGCCCTGCGCTGCCTTTTCCGCCGTCAGCAAACACACACTGTGTCCCCATGCTCAGTTCTCATTCTCTCTCCCTTTGAAGAAATTACAGTTTTTGAGTGACTGATGTTCAGGCATGTACTCTTTACTTGTGTATTTAAAGAAGGAAGAATCCAGGTTCATACTCACAATCTGTGGAATATGAGGTTCCCTAAAGGGCACTGATTTTTGAAGTGGTGTTAATATTTCTGCTGTGGGTGTCTCTGGGGAGTTTGGTGATGTTACATACAGTTACACGTTTAACTGTTATCTTTGGACTGGACCTCTATTCCTCCCTCTACTTCAGAGGTTCTCAAGCTCCAGAGGCACCAAAATGCCTGGAGGGTTTATTAAAACTCAGTGCTTGCCGAAACTGGTTTGGCTTAACAGATAGAGCGTCGACCTTTGGACTGAGGGGTCCCGGGTTCGATTCCGGTCAAGGGCATGTATCTTGGTTGCAGACACATCCCCAGTAAGGCAGTTGATCGATGTTTCTCTCTCATCGATGTTTCTGACTTTCTATCCCTCTCCCTTCCTCTCTGTGAAAAATCAATAAAATATATTAAAAACAAACAGACAAACAAACAGAAACTCAGTGCTAGGTCTCATCAGCAGGTTTCTTTTTTGGCAAGTTCTGGGTGGGCCATTCCTAACTACTTCCCAAGCAATGTTCTACTCCAAAGCAGTGCTTCTTGACCCAGGCCGCGCTCGGAGTCACAAGCTGTGCTGAGGATCGGTTCGGTCAGGCTCGGGAGGCGGGTCCAGGGAGAGCAGGAAACTCATTCTGCACTCTGAAGTCGAGAACTTTGATGAGGAGGATAGCCTTTGTCCTCCCGCAGGTGGGAGCACGTGAGCTTAGAGCAGGTTTGGGTGGCTTGTTTGTGGGTCTTGGTGTAGAGCTCAGACCAGGCTTGCTTGAGGAACAGCTCTGAGAAGGCCAGGAAGACAGTTGGTGAGAGAGGCTGAATCTGAACCTGGAACTATAAAACCCAAGGTTTGATTGTTTTCAAATTCGGGGTGCTGCCTTCTCAGGGAAAAGCCCCAGAGCTGTGTATTAGGTGGTGTGTGGGTCCTTGCTAGCCTGGGTGGGTCATGGGTCCTTTGTTGCCAGTAAGTAAGCAATAAACTTTTTTTCTTTTCTAATCCCCACCTGAGGCTCCTTTTCCCAAGGGGTGAGGGGCAGAGAGAAAGAGAAAGAGAGAGAGAGAGAGAGAAACATTGATGTGAGAGAGACACACTGACCAGTTACTAGTTAGTTGCCTTCTGCATGCACCCTGACCCCTGACGGGGCTTGAGGAGCCGATCTGCAACCCAGGTATGTGCACTTGACTGCAAATCGAATCTGAGACCCTTCCATATGCAGCTGGCACTCTTAACCACTGAGCAACACTGACCAGGGCATAATCAGGAAACGTAAAGTTTGTTTTGTGGTCAGGCTTACAAGTTGCTGCTTGGGCCCAGGCTTCCTTTGTGATTGTCACTGTGCTGTCCTGACCCCTGCCAGGCCTAGGCTCAGTCAGTGTGAAGGGTACCCAAGGAGAAATTAGCAGGACCGGGTAGGTGTGGTGCACATGCTTTGATACAAAAGTACTTTTTTTTTCTCTTTCATTTTGGAGCCTGTGATAATTCTCATGAGTGTTGTGGGTATTTGCAAAAGAATGGAAGACTGTCCTGGGCTTGTTCATCAACAGCCCTCCGTCTCCTGTTCAGCTCTGTCTCACTTCTGTTTGGATGCTTTTATGGATTTCTGCTTCTATAGGAGAACTAAGTGATAGTTAAGTAGAAGATGAATTTTTTTTCTGTATTGTTGAGCTGTTTTCTGACGGAGAGGCTTTGTTTGCTGCCCCAAAGCACAGGGATGGTGTTTCACATCTATGCTTGGGTTTCAAAGGCGGTACCTCTGAGTGGCCCTTTGTGGGTAGGAGCTCAAGTTCCACTCCGCAGCTTCATCAGGTGGCTCTTTGAACACAAAGGTGGATAGTCTTTCCTGTCAGGTGTGATTCTCCCGGAGAGTACGAAGCGTAAGGAGAGACCATGCTGGAGCTGTTACCTCCACAAGTGTTTGCTCCTCCCTCTCTTCCTTTCTTCTCCCACCCCTCTCTCTCACCCTTCTTCTTTTCTCACTTGTTTAAAACAGTTCTGTTTCATTCCAGCATTGGGTGGGATGGTTTACTTTACTAAAATCCAAGAAAAACAAGGTTACATTTAAAAAAAATTTGTTTCTGTTGGTTTCAGAGAGGCAGGGAGAAGGAGAGAGAGAAACATCAGTGATGAGAATCATTTATTGGCTGCCTCTTGCACTCCTCTCGATAGGGATCAAGCTCGGAACCTCGGTATGTGCCCTGACTGGGAACCGAGCCGCACCTCCTGGTTCATGGTCGATACTCAAACACTGAGCCACACTGTCTGGGCTGGGCGATTTTCTCTTCAACACACCTCTCCCTTCATTCAAGGAGCCTGTCTTACAGTGCATTTCACTGGAAGTGCCAGTTAGTGAGGCCTCATCAGCAGTTAGGAGAACATTAGATTAGGCTTTATCTCTTTTTAAAAAAATATATTTTTATTGATTTCAGAGGAGAGGGAGAAGGAGAGAAACATTAATGATGAGAGAATCATTGATCAGCTGCCTCCTGCACGCCCCCCTACTGGAGACTGAGCCCACACCTGGACATCTGCCCTTTACTGGAATTGAACCTGGGACCCTTAAGTCCTCAGGCCGACACTCTCCATATCCACTGAGCCAAACTAGCTAGAGTGGGCTTTCTCTTTTATACTAAGAACTTTCTAGTGGGAAGAATCTTGGTAATTATAATACATGAATCAAGAACCTGCAGCCCTCGCCAGTTTGACTCACTGGATAGAGTGTCATCCTGCAAACTGAAGGGTCCTGGGGTTCAATTCCGGTCAAAGGCACATGTCCAGGTTGATCCCCAGTAGCAGGCATGCAGGAAGCAGCCAATCAATGATTCTCTCTCATCATTGATGCTTCTAGCTATCTCTCCATCTCCCTTCTCGCAATTAAAAAAAAGAAAAAAGAACCTGTTGCCCTGGCTGGTATGGTTCAGTTAGTTAGGGCATTGTCCTATGCAACAAAAGGTTACTAGTTTGATTCCTGGCTCATCCCCAGTAGGAGGTGTGCAGGAGGAGGTCCCAATGTTTTCCCCTCTCCCCTTCTCTTGTCCCCTTCCCCCCTCCTCTTTTCCCCTTCTCCTCCCCTTCCCCCTCCCCCCTCTTCCCTTCTCCCATTCCCTTCCCCTTCTCACCCCTCTGCCCTCCTCCCCCTCTCCTCCCATCCCCTTCTCCCCCTTTCTCCCCCTCCCATGCCCTTCTCACCCCTCCCTTTCCCCTTCCTCTTTCCTTCTTGTCCCTCTCTCCTTCCCCTTCCCCTGCCCTTCTCCTCTCCCTCCCTCTCCCTCTCCCTAAAAATGCTCAATAAAATTATTTTTTTTAAATATATTTTTTATTGCATTTTTTACAGAGAGGAAGGGAGAGGGATAGAGAGTTAGAAACATCAATCAGCTGCCTCCTGCACCCCCTACTGGGGATGTGCCTGCAATCAAGGTACATGCCTTTGACCGGAATTGAATTTGGGACCCTTCAGTCCGCAGGCGTACACTCTATCCACTGAGCCAAACCAGTTAGGGCTCAATAAAATTCTTTAAAAAAAGAACCTGTTCTCATTGGTTGGTATTGTCATTAAGCAATAAGAAGAAACTTGAAAAAAAGGGCAGAAAATGCATGTTTAAATAAAACATGCAAAAAAGGAGAAAACAAAATTCCCAATTCAGCAGTGTGAATCTTTTCAATATTCTAGACTTTTAAATTATCCCAACTGCCGAGACCGGTTTGGCTCAGTGGATAGAGCGTCGGACTGGGGACTGAAGGGTCCCAGGTTCGATTCCGGCAAGGGCATGTACCTTGGCTGCGGGCACATCCCCAGTGGGGGGGTGCAAGAGGCAGCTGATCGATGTCTCTCTCTCATCGATGTTTCTGACTTTCTATCCCTTTCCCTTCCGCTCTGTAAAAAATCAATAAAATATATTTAAAAAAGAATATAAGCAAACTGTATTATTAAAAATAAATAAATAAATTATCCCAACTAATAAAAGAGTAATATGCAAATTAACCCCTGCTCTGCTACACACAAGCCATGCCCACAAGTCAATCAGAAGTAAGTATGCAAATTAACCCTAACCAAGATGGCTGCAACCACAGAGAGCAGGAGGGAGGCTTGGGTTTCCCCAGCAATGGATGAAGCCAAGCTTTTCACCTGCTCTTGATGGCTCAGGCCTCCACTCAATGCTCCAAAGTTTCAATTATAGAAGGTAAATAAATCTCAATATAAATGGTGGCAGCCATGGAGCTGGAGAGAGCAGGAGGGAGGCTTGGGTTTCTCTGGAGATGGAGGAAGCCAAGATTTCCACCTGCCCTGGCCGGCCCAGGCTTCCGCTTAAGGCTACAAAGTTTCAATTATAGAGGGTAAATAAAACCCAACATAAATGGCTCTCTCCAAGGAGCGGGCAGAAGACTTGGCTCTGCTCCAGGCTACAAAGTTTCAATTGTAGAAGATAAATAAATCCCAGATACCAGGGCCTCAGCTTGCCCAGGGGTGTGGCCAGCCTACAAACCTCCACAGGCCCCTTGCCCAGGCTGCCCCATGCCCCAAGGGAACCCCCACCCTGATCTGGGACACCCTTCAGGGCAAACCAGGTGGCCCCCACCCATGCACCAGGCCTCTATCCTATCTAATAAAAGAGTAATATGCACATTGACCATCACTCCAACACAAGATGGCTGCCCCTATGTGGTCAAAAATCCTTCCCCCATGTGGACACAAATTGGCCACCACAAGATGGCCAGCAGGGGAGGGCAGTTGGGAGGGACCAGGCCTGCTAAGGAAGGCAGTTGTGGGTGATCAGGCCAGCAGGAAAGGACAGTTAGGAGGGACCAGGGCTGCAAGGGAGGTCAGTTGGCGGCAATCAGGCCTGCAGGGGAGAGCAGTTAGGGTGACCAAGCTGTCAAAGGAGGGAAATTGGTGGTGACCAGGCCTGCAGGGAAGGGCAGTTAGGGGTGACCAGGCTTGCAAGGGAGGGAGGTTGGGGGTGATTAATCCTGCAGGGGAGGGCAGTTAAGGGTGACCAGGCCAGCAGAGTAGGAAAGTTGGGGGCAAATAAGCTGGCAGGGGAGCAGTTAGACATCGATCAGGCTGGCAGGGTAGTGGTTAGGGGGTGATCAGGCTGGCAGGCAGAAGCAGTTAGGGACAATCAGGCAGGCGAGCAGTTTGGAACCAGCAGTCCTGGATTGTGAGAGGGATGTCCGACTGTTTGTTTAGGCCTGATCGGACATCCCTTGAGGGGTTTCAGATTGGAGAGGGTGCAGGCTGGGCTGAGGGACATGAATTTTGTGCACTGGGCCTCTAGTTATTTATATAAGAGAGATAAAACCAGTCATAACTAATTTGCAGTTTATCTTTATTATTGAAAGTATTACAGATATCTCTTCCACCCTCCTTCCCTCCCAATTAGTGAGGCCTCCACTCTGCTCCAGCCTTCTGCCCAGGTCTTCACCACACTGTAGTGTGTCCATGGTTATGCATATTTATATCTATCTATCTATCTATGAAAGGCTAATATGCTAAGTGTCTGACCATTTGACTGGTCACTGTGAAGCACACTGACCACTAGGGGGAAGATGCTCAATTCAGGAGCTGCCATGACGTGCACTGGCCATTTACAGAGAAACGGCAGCGTGGTCCTGGCGCCCACAAAGCAACACTCGGCTTCCCCCAAGTGAGACACAGGCCCCTCCACCACTCCGGAGAAACAGCCCACCAAATTGCAACCAATGCTGCCAAGACCCCGTGGCACAGAATTCAGCCTTCAGCCAAGCCCAGCCTGGAAACAGTAGCTGTGGGTGCCAGATAAAGACACCACATAGCAATGCCTGGCTTCCTCTCCCTAGCGATGACTAGCCTCCTTACAGTTTCTTCAGCCCAGGAACACAATTTGTTTTATAGCCAGGTGCAAACATTTTACACTTTAACCAAATGTCTGTGAAGCATTTTCCCGTGCCTCATCTCATTTGATCCTCACAGAAGTCCTGGACTAGGTAGATAGGAGACTCAGTGGAATCCTATTTTCATTAGCCAGAAAACAGAGATTTAGAAAGCTTAGAAACTTAACCCGACTGAGAAGAAGAAATGGTGGCTCTTGAAAATGACTTCAGCTTTTTTCACTGCGCAGAATATAGTCAAAAACTGCTGCAGTTAAATATTTTACCCTTTGTTCTCCCTGTGTGATCTACAGTAATAATCTTTGTTTTGATATTTACTGCTGCTGTTGCTGGCAATTACCTGAAAGAGAAGTTGGGGTGCTTCCCTGGGCTGGAAAAAGTTTAGCTAAATCAGAAAGCAGACCTAATTAAGCAAGTTTAATCTATACTAGAGGCCTGGTGCATGAAAACTCATGCACTAGACGGTGGGGGGATCCCTTAGCCCAGCCTGCCAGCTCTCACAGTCCGGGAGCCCTCAGGGGTGGGAGGTGACCCAGCAATCTGGGGAAGGCAATGCCACCATTGTACCTCTGCTGCTGCCACTGCCAGCAGTGCAAGCCTCGGGCGGCCTGGGCAGCCGGGCAGCCGACATATGAGGCCTGCCTGCACCTAGAGCCGGCGTCGGTTGGGCAGCCAACATTCGAGGCTTCCCTGCACCTAGAGCCGGCCTAACGTGGATGGGCAACTGACATCCGAGGTTTGCTTGCACCTTGGGCCAGCCCTGGGTAGCTGGGCAGCTGACATCTGAGGCTTACCTGCATCTCGGGCGTCAGCTGGGCAGCCACCATCCAAGGTTTGCCTGTACCTTGGATCAGCCCTAGGTGGCTGTGGGGCTGAGGGAACTAGGGGACTCCGGAGGCAGGTGTGTGGAGTGGCCATGTCATGCGCTTGCCACCCCGTCAGGGCTGAGGGGACTGGGTGCCGCCATCTTGTGGCTGTTGGCACCACCATCTTGGAGAGCATGGCAGTCAATTAGCATATTTCTTCATTATTGGCTGTGGGAGCCGCCATCTTTGTAAGGGTATGATGGTCAGCAAAGTCCCTCTTTTTCTTTTCTTTAAAAATATATTTTATTGCCGAGACCGGTTTGGCTCAGTGGATAGAGCGTCGGACTGCGGACTGAAGGGTCCCAGGTTCGATTCCGGCAAGGGCATGTACCTTGGCTGCGGGCACATCCCCAGTGGGGGGCGTGCAGGAGGCAGCTGATCGATGTCTCTCTCTCATCGATGTTTCTGACTTTCTATCCCTCTCCCTTCCGTTCTGTAAAAAATCAATAAAATATATTTAAAAAAAAGAAAAAAAAGAAAAAAAAATATTTTATTGATTTTTTACAGAGAGGAAGGGAGAGGGATAGAGAGTTAGAAACATCAATGAGAGAGAAACATTGATTAGCTGCCTCTGCACACTCCCTATTGGGTATGTACCCACAACCAAGGATCATCCCCTTGACTGGAATCGAACCTGGGACCCTTGAGTCCACAGGCCGACATTCTATCCATTGAGCCAAACTGGTTAGGGCTAGCATATTCCCACTTTATTAGATAGGACTAGTGACCCAGGGCACGACATTCGTGCACTGGGGGAGTCCCTCAACCCAGCCTGCACCCTCTTACAGTCCAGGACCCCTCAGGGGATGTCCACCTGCTTTGGAGTTGGGAGAAGCTCCTGTCACCATGCTGTGCTCGCCAGCCGTGAGCCTGGCTTCTGGCTGAGCGGCACTCCCCCTGTGGGAGTGCACTGACCACCAGGGGGCAGCTCCTGCATTGAGCATCTGTCCCCTGGTGGTCAGTGTGCGCCATAGTGACCTGTCGTTCCACTGTTCGGTCAATTTGCATATTAGGATTTTATTATACCTATCCTATATAATAAAAGCCTAATATGCACATAGACCAACCAGCAGAATGACTAGTCGCTATGATTAGCATGACCACCAGGGGGCAGATGCTCAGTGCCGGAGCTGCCCCTAGTTCCTCAGGCCCCAGGCCAGCCAAGGTGGGTGCCAGCAGGCAGAGGCCCCCCGATCGTACTGCTGGTTGCCCCACAGATCGGCTCTGATTGCCAGCCAGGCTAGGGATCCTGCCTGTGCACGAATTTTGTGCACTGGGCCTCTAGTATGCCTGTAAGTTCTTTGGTTAATCCCCTACACCCGGAATACCTATCTGTTGCATGCTTCAGTGTTTCTGGATCTATTTTGTCAAGTTTATTTTATTCATTATTTTGTCAGTTTATTTTATTTCATATATAAGTGAGATCATGTGATACTTGTCTTTCTCTGACTGGCTTATTTTACTTAGTGTAATACTCTCTAGGTTTCTCCATTTACAACATGATTTTTATGGTGTTTCTTTGTATGAATGAATGTGCTAGAATTTACTTGATTAATATCTTTGGTATTTTAGGTTTTCACTTTTCTACTCCTGTAATAAGCTTTATTTAATCTTCCTGCACAATCTTTATTATTTCCTTAGGTTAAAATCTTAAAAATGAAATTGCAAAGATTTTTTTAAAGTTATTTTTTAAATTTACAATATAACTTATATTTAATAGTAGTACATATGTTCCCCCCCCCATATTCCTCCCCCCAGCCTCCCTTATTCCCCAGCACATGTCCCCACCTGCCCCCCTCCCCGCCCCAGTGTCTTTCATTCATTGGTTATGGTCCTATGCATGCATACAAGTCCTTTGGTTGATCTCCCCCAGCATCCGCCTCCCATCCACCCCAGCTTTCCCCCTGTAGCTTGGCAGCCTGTTCAAGGCCACCCTAAAAATGAAATTGCAAGGATTTCTAAAGGAAAGTATTTAGAAAAGTTTTGCCAACTTGATAAAGGAAAAATGGTATATCATTGTAGCTTTAATTTGCCTTTTTCTTGTGAATATATTTGAGCTGAAGTTCCTCTAAGTGTTAGTGAATAAATATTTTTGTGCATGTGTATCCTCTGTGTTAAAACATGAGTGTTACTTGGCCTGAGACCTCCATTTCTTTTTTTAAAAAATAAATCATTATTGATTTCAGAGAGAGAGAGAGAGAGAGAGAGAGAGAGAAAGAGAGAGAAACATCAATGATATGAGAGAACCATTGGCCGACTGCTTCCTGCGCTCCCCACATTGGGGATCTAGTTGCAGCCCAGGCGTGTGCCCAGACAGGGAGCTGGACCATGGTTCACAGGTCAGCACTCAGCCACTGAGCCACGCTGGCTGGGCGTGAGACCTCCATTTCTCACCTGTGGCGTTGGGGTCAGTTCAGGCAGCCTCTAAAATATTGTGGAGACTTTTAAATGTTACGAGTTTCGGGAGAGTTCCTTTCTTTTGTGGTTTTCTTGTTTCAGATATATGCCATTCTATGCTATTAAATTAGGAATAAATACTGTCTGTATTTTGGTTTAACATTCTGTTTTTATTTATTTAGTTTTTAATTGATTTTTTGTGTGTGTGTGAGAGAGGCAGGGAGAGGGAGAGAGGAAAAGAGAGAGGGAGAGAGAGAAACATTGATGTGAGAGAGAAACATTGAGTGGCTGCTTCCTGTACATACCCCACCGCGGACCGAACCCACACCATGGGCTTGTTCCCCACTGGGAATGGGACCAGCGACCTTACAGTGCACAGGATAATGCTCAGTCAACTGAGCTTCACCAGCCAGGGGCCACATTCTGATTTTAAAGAGCAAAGTGCAGAAGATGAAAGCAGAGAAAATGAGGAGGCTGTTGGACAGAATGAGAGCCTGAAGAATTTTCATTTTGTTTTTACTTAAAATTTTTTCCACTGTTGAATGGTCTTTTGATAATTAAAAAATTATGATAATCATAGATATTAGAGCAGTTCCACAATTAACTTTATTCAGCAGTGCTAGTCTGATACACCAAGGTCTTAATAAAGCTCAGCATTTTAGAGCTTCTGGAATTTTTTAGTCCTCTCAAGCTTGCTCTTGGGTACTACTGTAATCTAGGAACTGTCACTTTTCAGATTTAAACCAAATCTCAAAAGGACATAAAAGCCAACCATGAACTACACATGTGAATCTTTCTGATCTGGTGTGGTGTCGGGGACTGAGAGCTGAGGGGCATTGTTCCCACTCAGGTGACTAATGAGAGGCCTGAATCCAGGTAACTGTTGGCTCCTGTACTGGGCTTGCTATGGAGACATAGTTTCTGCCAGAGGGAGCCTCAGAATAAAACTGTCTCAGGCACGCATCCATTCCTTCCCAGCTGTGTGTGTGCATCTGGGTTGTATCACTTTGGTCCAGGTACGGGCTCCCAGAGGTGGACAGGACAGGCTTGGTCCTTGCCTGGGGAGGCAGATGAGCAAATAAAACATTAGAACATGTGCACCTAGAAGCCTACTAAGGAAAGGTGTCCTTTGGATGAGGCCTGAGGCTTAGGTACAATGCATTCTTAGGGAGGAGCCGGTGGGGTTAAGGACTAGTTCTAAATGCAGAGACCATGGTACAAGATGGTAGTTGGAGGAATTGCATCCTAATGAGAATTGGGGGTAGGAGAATTGGTCTTTCTGGTGATCCTGGACTTCCAGGTGAGGATGCTTTTGCCTTTTCAGCTCTTCGTTTCCTAAGTAGGTGCCTGTGCCTCTGCCTCTGTGGTGCAATCAGAAGTTGGTTTTCCGAGTGCAGCCGAACAGTGGCCCCACTCATGGTCAGGGGCATCAAAGTTTGCTTTGTTTCCGGTGAGGACTGGGGGGTAGGCTCTCCTTGGTAGAGGATGTTTCCTTCAGAAGGACTTAGAGTGACACTGGGCAGGGTGTCTTTCCTGAGTGGCCTTCATACCGCTCCCTAGGCTTGCTTGCATTGCAGGGGCTCAATACACCTGCAGGGCCAGCTGCAGATGGGAGCTCCGCTGCTGTGGGCCAGTGTCTAGACCTGTGTTTCAGAAGACATCTTGGACAAGGTGGCTCCTGAGCACTCCAGAGTGTGATGATGTGTTCACATGTTGCTGCTTATTCATATAGCACAAAGCTTTTTTTTTTTTTTAAGGCAGAATGATTTTAAGTTTTGAATCACATAATAGCCCTCGCCAGTGTGGCGTAATTGGTTGAGTGTTGGCCCATATACCAAGAGGTTAGCGGTTCGAATCTCGGTCAAGGCAGATGTCTGGGGTACGGGTTTGATCCCCAGTAGAAGGCGTGTAGGAAGCAGCCAAGTGAAGTCTCTCATCCATGTTTCTCTCTCCTTCTCCTGTCCTCTCTCTCTAAAGTCAATTAAAAAGTAATTTTTAAAAATATGTCTTTAAAAAAATCACATAATGATATATCTGTGTTTTTTTGTGAATTTGTGCCTTCAGATATACCCAGGGAGGAGCTAAAGGCACAAGGGAAAGAGTTTTGGGTTCTCAAGTGTCTGGAGCACAGAGATCAGAGTGGATACAGCGGGCAGTTAGGTTTACTGCAGTGATGTTACTATTTCAAATGGTGTAAGTAGCTATTACTTAATAAAGTTCTTATTTAGTAAAATAAGCATATTCAAATCAGCAGCTTTGCCATGTTTCCAGGATCCTTGCCTGCTAGAGAGCACTGAAATGTGTGTGTGTGTGTGTGTGTGTGCATGTGCGCGTGCTTTCCAGTTCTTTTCTGTGCTTGTATATACCCTCCCAGGTATATACAAAATAAGTATTTGTACCATGTCTTACTGAGAATTGTGTAAGAGCTTATTTTCAGTGACAACTCCTGACATGCCAGACCTTGTTGCAGCATTCTGCACCAGCCTCATTAAATCTCAGCCTGGAGGCACCGTTATGAGCCTGGACTTAAGTGGTTGGTGTCTTTCTCAGGCAGGCTGTCTCCGCATGGCAGCACTGGGTTCCATTCCACCAAGGGAGAGAGAGAGACACTTTTTTTTTTTTTAGGGAGAGCATAGGATCCAAGAGGGTATTGGGTTTCCCAGGGGGGAGGTAGGAATCTGTTACTGGACCTGCTGCAGTAAGGGGAACATTAAAATTCACTCCAGCCAGGGGATGGCTCCAGGAGAGGCAGGTGTTCTTCCAAGGCACGGTTTCATTGGCTGGATGCAGTCCCATTGTAGGGATAAACTGACTGCCCTAGACCAGCCTCCCATTGTGGCTTCCAGCTTCTGATCACTGTGATGGATCACTCCTTTCAGAAATTGGTTGTCCAAGTGCAGCAAATGTTTACTGAGTAAATGCTTACTGAGCACCTGCTGTGCACCAGGCACTATTGTTAGATAGGACAAGGATCTCAAGGTCTGGGCCATTCTTACTAGTATACTAATGCTATTTTTGCTCAGTGCTAAAACGTAGCACAGTGATTTGCAGAGCGGCTGTAAACAGAATAAGCTGGATAGGAACCCAGCCTGATAAGTATAGCCAACTGCAAAGAAGAAATCAAATAGTATATGTAAGGAGTGACTAAGTCTCCCTTCGGGGAGGCAGAGCTTTGGATATGAATTCTCTCTTCTTGCTGCAAGTAAATAAAGCTACCTTGTGACAACCCCATCTTGTTTTTTATTAGACCAAGTGGCAAACCTCTTGAGTTAGGTAACACTATTCTTGCCCTTGGGTGCAGCAGTGAGCAAAATGGTATAATATCCCAGGTTTTTCCTAAATATTTTAGATACACTTTGCAAAGTGCAAGAATATTCAATAACAAATATATATGTTTTTAAAGGTTGTTTCATAGAATGAACCATTTTCTCCATGCATCTCATATTTTTTCAGAAACATTTTCTAGGAAAAAAGAAATCCTCCACCTGAAGATTAGTCTAGAAAAAAGTACACATTTATGACATCAAATGTAAGTTAACATAACTGATGTTCATCAAAGCCTAACCTAAAATTCTATATGTACCTTATTACCAAAGTTTATTAAGAGTCATGCTCAAAATGTGCCTGATTAATATGAACAATCTGAACATGTCAATGGATTCCTAAAAAGGATGAGAATAAAGGTTTAAAATCAGTATCAGATAAGCTGAATTTGTTTAAAAAATACAGTGAATTGACTTAAAACAGTAGAGTGGGGAAAAACTTATTTGTAAAAAAGTAAGATGGGTGTGGTAGGCTGATAACGCCTCCTTCTAGCTGTATTCCCTAGAACTGTGAATGTTGCCTTATATGGCAAAGGGGGCTCTCGAGTGTGATTAAACTAAGGATCTTGAGTTGGGGTATCCTGGTGGGCCATAAATATAACCATTAGGGTCCTTATAAGAAGGAGGCAGAGGAAATTTGATGACACAGGAGGAGATGGGAATGTGACTGTGGAAGCGGAGATAAGTGTGTTGCTGCTATGAGTCAAGGAATGCTGGCAACTGGAAGATCGGGGAATAGATTCTCCCCTAAAGCCTCCAGTAGAAACCAGCCCCCTGACTCTTTGACATTAAGATTCATTTTGGACTCTGGCCTCCTGACCTGTAAGAGAATGCATTTCTGTTATTCTATGCTACTAAGTTTTTGGTAACTTATTATAGTAGCAGCAATAGGAAACTAATACAGTAAGGAAAAGTTTACTTGGTCCAAGAAAGGAAAATAACCAGTTACAAACAGAGGAGATATAAATTCAAAGCATCAGTAGTTGTGGAGGGAGGATTTGAAATGAGAAGATATCGCTACCATTTTACACAGCCACTCTTTTGAGAATATAATATTTACCCAGGTAGCCAAGTATCATTGTGTTATAATTGTACAGCTTGTGCATTTATTTCTTCTTAAAAGTATACTGTTATATATTTACACACCCATGTTCATAGCAGCATTATTCACAATAGGCAAACAGTAGAAGCAACCTGTAAGAGAATGCATATTGGCAGGTGAATGGATAAACAATATATATATTGTTATATATATACTAGAGACCCATTGCAGGAAGATTCCTGCAAGAATAGAGCTTCCTGTGCCCTGAACAAAGTTTCCTCCCTTCTCTGTTGCCTCACTCCCTTCTCCACTACCTCACTCTCTCCCGTCTCTGCTGCCTCGCTCCCGTCTGCTCTGCCTTGCTCCCTCCCTTCTCCCCTTCCCCACTTGCTTACTTCTCCTCAACTATGCTCTCTTCAGCAGTGCTTGGCTTCCTTCTACGCCATCTTCTGCATGCTCTCGACTGGAATCAAACCTGGGACCCTTCAGTCCACAGGCCGACGTTCTATCCACTGAGCCAAACCAGATTTGGCCGAAAGTTCTTTAAAAGGCAGAGAGAATCTATCTTATACTAATAAAAGGGTAATATGTTAATTAGACTGAGACCTTCTGGACACAGCCATGGTGACGGAGCTGAAGCACAGGCAGTTAGGGGGTGATCAGGGCAGGAGGGGCGGTCAGTTGGGGATGATCAGGCCAATGGGAGGGGGGCAGTTGGGGGCAATCAGGCCGGCAGGGGAGCAGTTAGGGGTGATCAGGCCAGCAGGTAGAGAGGTTAGGGGCGATCAGGCAGGCAGGCAGGTGAGTGGTTAGGAGCCAGCAGTCCCAGATTGTGAGAGGGATGTCTGACTGCCGGTTTAGGCTTGATCCCGCCCGGCAGTTGGACATCCCCGAGGGGTCCCGGATTGGAGAGGGTGCAGGCCAGATTTTGTGCATCAGGCCTCTAATCCTATATAATAAAAGAGAAATATGCAAATGGACCGTACCTCTGCTATACTAACAAGCAATGCTCACCAGCCAATCAGGAGTGACATGCAAATTAACCCCCAACCAGATGGCTACCAGCCACAGAGAGCAGGAGGGAGGTTTGGGTTTCCCTGGCGATGGAGGAAGCCACGCTTTCTGCCTGCCCTTGCCGGCATAGGCCTTCACTCAATGCTACAAAGTTTAAGTTATAGAAGATACATATATCCCAAAAGAAATGGTGGCAGCCATGGAGCTGGAGAGAGCAGAGGTAAGGGTTGCCCCTGGTGTTTGAGGAAGCCAAGCTTTCTGCAGTCCTGGCCTGCCTTGGCCTCTGCTTAAGGCTACAAAGTTTCAATTATAGAAGGTAAATATCCCAAGAGAAATGGCTGTGGCCACGGAGTGAGCAGGAGGCTTGGCTGCACTCTAGGCTACAAAGTTTCAATTGTAGAACATAAATAAATTCCAGGTCCCAGGGCCTCCCCTTGGGTTGCTGGGGGGTGTGGCCGGTCTGCCAACCACCACAGGCCCCTCACCCAAGTTGACCCACACCCCAAGAGAACCCTTACCCTGATCTAGGACATCTTTCAGGGCAAACCAGCTGGCTTCCACCCATGTACCAGGCCTCTATCCTATCTAATAAAAGAGTAATATGCAGATTGACCATCACTCCAACACACAAGAGGGCTGCCCCCATGTGGTCAAAGATGGCTGCCCCCATGTGGACACAAGATGGCCACCACAAGTTGGCCAGCAGGGAAGGGCAGTTGGGAAGGACCAGGCCTGCAAGGGAGGCAGTTGGGGGCAATCAAGCCTGCAGGGGAGGGCATTTGGGGGGGGACCCAGGCCTTCAGGGGAGAGCAGTTGGGGGGGACCAGGCCTGCAGGGGAGGGTAGTTAGGGGCAAACAGGCTGGCAGGGGAGTAGTTAGGCATCAATCAGGCTGGCATGGGGATGGTTAGGGGTTGATCAGGCTGGGAGGCAGAAGCTGTTAGGGGCAATCAGGAAGGCAGGCAGGCAAGCAGTTGGGAGCTAGCAGTTCTGGATTGTGCGAGGATGTCCGACTGCCCGTTTAGGCCTGATCCCACAGGCAGTAGGACATCCCTCAAGGAATCCCAGATTGGAGAGAGAGAGTGCAGGCTGGGCTGAGAGGCAAACTCCCCTTCCCCGTGCACAAATTTGATGCACTGGGCCTCTAGTATATATATAAAAGGCTAAGTGACTGACTGTATGTCCATCTGATTGTTCGACTTACTGATCAACCAGCTGGTACATATGATGCGCACTGGCAATTTAAAAATAAATGTTGACTTATGAATGCACGATACATATAAAGCTCTTGCTGGTGTCAATTGCATGCGTGTGTTTCAATTTGTCATTGTCTATCATGGTTGTTCTGATTCCAAAAATTGATTTGTCCCTGTCTGACACTGGTCTCCCATTTAAATTAATTCTAAAACAGTTTCCGATGATGCAGCATTTGTGTTGACTATTAATAAATCCCAAGGATAAATTCTAGACAGAGTAGGAGTTTTTCTACCTGAACCCATTTTCAGATGTGGTCCCTTATATGTTGCTTTCTTTCAAGTTCGAAAAGTGTATGAAGTTAAAGTGTAAATACTTCATCACAAGGCAAATGAGTTAAGTTTTTACTCTTAATGGGCTATACAGGGCGATATTAGAATAAATTTAATCAATTGATTAGTCATTGTTTTTATCAATCTTTTTATATCATGTTTTTGTTGTTTTTATATCATGTCTGTATTATTACTATTTGTTAATCAATTTATATATTATTTTCATATACATTTTACTAATTTTCTTCCATCTCTGACACTTCTATTATAAAGGGCGAATAGTGATATTAAAATATTTCTTCTAATTAATTTCCTTTCAATGTGCACAAATCTATGCACCTGGCCACTAGTAGGAGATAAAGAAGGAAAGTATGTGATTAACTAGGCATAGCATCTGACTGACAACATTGCTGGGGAGGGGGACAGGGTCCTTATCAGAAGGATCCTTCAAGAACTCTTCCAGGCTGTGTCTCTGTTTGAAAGGGCTCTTCCTATGCTCTGAACAGTGAGGAGGAAGTACGCCCAGCAAACAGCAAATCCTATTGATGGAGAGGAGGTTCTCAGCAGCTCCAGAGATTAAAACAGGTCCCACACACATCATCAGGACAGGGTAGTGTTAGACCCTGTGACACCAGCAGGAGTGAGACTGGGCTGGGTCAGCAACCTTCCCAATATTTTGGGGCTCATTTCCAATCTACAACTCTGTATGCAGGTACCTGCCAGGGAGGGAAGAGTGCAGGTGCTTCAGACAAGAATGTTTTCAAAGTGCATACCACACACTTTATTTTTATTCTTTAAAGTACTACAAATAGCAGTACATACATCTTCCCCGCTTCCCCCTATTGCCCTCCCCCCAGCCCCCCCACCCCCCAGCACACGTCCTCACCTGCCCCCCTGCCCCAGTGTCCTGTATCTACCAGCTATGCCTACATGCACGCACACAAGTCCTTCAGTTGATCTCCCACAGCCCCTGCCCCCGACCCTCCCCAGCCTTCCCCCAGCAGTTTGACAGTCTGTTCAATGCTTCTCTATCAATCTTTCCCCCCTGTTTCTTTTCTTTAAAAAGATCTTGCATCTGCATACTGGAAATAAATGTATAAGAACAAAAAAATGTTTGAGTCTCAGTTTCTATGTCCAACTGTTCTGAGTCCCAGTTTCAGTGTCAAATAGTTTCTTATGTGGACATGTCAGCAATGGTATCTGGATGATGGACAAATGGTGGCAATGCAGGTTCCACCCTCTCTGGTTTGGTCTTGGTCCACCTATAGTGACACACAGCTGCTGATAGCATGCTAGCATGGCAAGGTGTCGTCAGCGTCTTCCATCTCTGGACTGTCTTTGCGGTTGGAGCAGACCTGTCAGTTCCTCTTTGTTGCAGGAACCCATATGGTCTTGGAGTTGTTTTCTGAAAATATACAAACATATTCTTGACGGAAAGTTAATAAAGGGATCTTTTCTGTAAATTAGACTTGGGATTCTTTCTATTTTTTCCCCAAATGATTTTCCTTTGGCCTATTTTGACACCATTTGTGTTTTTCATAGGTGTTCTGCTGTTGGCATTACAAATGGAAGTTCTTTTCTGGAGTAAGAATTTTCTAGATGTAATTTACTTACAGGATATTTTTCCTTACATGATATTACCCCATTATCCCCCCCCCTTTTTTAATGGGGGCTTTTGGAAATTTTATATTGCAGTCTTAGTAACTTTAAATTTTAATTTTTGCACGCAAATATGACTGCTTTAGGTTCTTTGGATGTTAGGCAATTTTACAATGAGATGAACTACTAATAGAAATTTTAGTTAATATTTTAGGAACAGCTTTTTGTCCAGTACACTTAAATTTTCTTGAGTGTTCACTTATTTCACTTGGCCAATTTAAATTAATCTGAAAACTTGATTACTATTTTACTGTCAAATTTAATACTCAAGCAGAAATCTTAGTTTACCTTGTAAATATTAGTGGAAAGGATTATTTGCATTCTTGAGTAGGCCTTGAGCATTCCTGGTACTAGACTTAATTTAGATATAGGGCAGCTGTTGCTGGCCTAGTCTCTGTCTGTAACCTGGGTCCCAGTCTGATCTGTGCGTGGGAGGCAAAGCAGCCATGGGGGCAGGAGACCTCCCTCAGAAGGGGTGAGAGTTCAGGCCCCTGCAAAATTATTGGGTGAGGGTCTGTGCCCCACCTCTGTTGACCTTTTAGTTCTCTCCTCTTGGCCACTCTGTGACTGTGCCTTAGATTGTTCCTCCCCTAAGGAATCTTACCTGTCTCTGGCTAACCAGCCATCCTCCAGGGCCAAACAGTGATGTGAGGTTCAGTTCTGTCTCCTTTGTAGTCTATGCCCCTGTGGCCTCCACACCCAGCACCTGCCTTGGGATCCCCTCGCCTGCCAGCAGGGTCCCTGTACTGATCACATATCTCGGGAGACCTAGGTTTCTTCTCCAGAGAGGGCCCAGCTCCCACCATTGGGCGAGAGACAGATCCATGGTGCCAGCTGCCCAGAGGCTTCAATCTGAAAGCTCAGGCATCAGCTGTGTGCACTTGGATTGTGAGAAGAGGGTCCCTCTTGCCAAAAAGGGCAAGAGGGGCCAATATAGAATGTTCGAGTTCCTTCCCAGTGCCTTAATTCCTTCTGAAAGGGATTATTTCCTTTCTTATCCTTTTTAAAATTGCTGCCAAACATTCAAAGAATTAGTTTGTTTCTTTGGGATAATTGTTTCTTTGGGACAATATGCTAATGTCAAATATCAAAAATTATAATGACATTGTAGAATAATATCATGCAATGGTATTATGGTGGCACAGGAAGTTAAGGGGGGCCTAGCCTAAGGACTGGTGTCCCTAGGAGATGACAAGCTCTAGGCCATGTCAGTTCAATCTCAAAACTAGCTGCCAATTTTTTAAAATAACTTTATATGAACTTTGTCAGGGATGTAAAAACACAAATTACTTACCTTAGTTCAAGAGGTCAAATATATTGATTTTCCCCCTTACTCCCACCACCTCCCACTTACCTTGAGGTTTGACATTCTGATGGACTTTTCTCAGTCTCTGGATCCGTTCTTGTTCATCAGTCAATGTCATTCATTATATTCCACAAATGAGTGAGATCATGTGATATTAATCTTTATCTGCCTGGCTAATTTCACTTAGCCTAACGCTCTCCAGCTCCATCCATGTTGTTGTAAATGGTAGAAGCTCCTTCTTTTTTTTTTTTTTTTTTACCACAGTGTAGTATTCCATTGTGTAGATGTACCATAGTTTTTTTTAAATCCACTCATCTGCTTAATGGGCACTTAGACTTTTTCCAAATCTTAGCTATGGCAAATTGTGCTGCTATGAACATAAGGGTGCATATATCCTTTCTAATTCGTGTTTCTAGTTTCTTGGGGTATATTCCTAGAAGTGGGATCACTGGGTCAAATGGGAGCTCCATTTTTAGTTTTTTTGGGAAACTCCATACTGTTTGTTCTCCACAGTGGCTGCATCAGTCTACAGTCCCACCAGCAGTGCAGGAGAGTTCCTTTTTCTCTGCATCCTCGCCAGCACTTGTTGTTTGTTGATTTGTTGATGATAGCCATTCTGACTGGTGTGAGATGGTATCGCATTGTCGTTTTGATTTGCATCTCTCGGATAATTAGTGACTTTAAGCAGGTTTTCATATGTCTCTGGGCCTTCCTTTTGTCTTCTTTTGAAAAGATTCTATTTAGGTCCGTTGCCCATTTTTTTATTGGATCATTTGTCCTCCTTTTATTAAGTTGTATGAGTTGCCTGTAGATGCTTGAGATTAAAATACTGATAACATTTGCAAATATGTTCTCCCATACAGTGGGTATTCTTGTTGTTTTGTTGATGGTTTATTTAGCTGTGCAAAAGCTTTTTATTTTGATGTAGTCCCATTTGTTTATTTTGTCTTTAGCTTCCATTGCCCTAGGAGCAGTATCATCGAAGAAGTTCTTTTGGCATATGTCTGAGATTTTTCTTCCTATGGATTCCTCTAATATTTTTATGGTTTCCCATCTTATGTTTAAGTCCTGTATCCATTTTGAGTTTATTTTTGTGTATGGTGTAAGTTGGTGGTCTAGTTTGATTTTTTTGCATGCATCTGTCCAATTTTCCCATTTAATGAAGAAACTGTCTTGATTCCATTTTATGTTCATGCCTCCTTTGTCAAATATTAATTGAGTATAGTGGTTTGAGTTGATATCTGGATTCTCTATTCTATTCCATTGGTCTATATGTCTGTTCTTGTGCCAGTATCACACTGTTTTGAGAACAGTAGCTTTGTAGTACAGTTTGAAATGTGGTATTGAAATCCCACTGACTTTGTGCTTCTTTCTCAGGATTGCTGTGGCTATTCGGGGTCTTTTTTTATTCCAGATGAATTTTTGGAGAGTTCTTTCTAGGTCTGTGAAATATGCTGTTTGTATTTTAATGGGGAGTGCAGTAAATTTATAGATTGCTTTGGGTAGTATGGACATCTTAATGATGTTGAATCTTCCAATCCATGAACATGTTCTTCCACCTGTTTACCTGTTTACTCATCTATCTCTTTTTTTAGTGCCCTGTAGTTTTCTGCAAATAGGTCCTTTACTTCTTTGGTTAAGTTTATTCCTAGGTATCTTAATTTTTTTGCCGCGATGGTAAATGGGATTGTTTTTTTAGTTTCTCTTTCTGTGAGTTCATCATTGGTGTATAGAAATGCCAAAGATTTCTTGGCATTAATTTTGTAGCCTGCTACATTGCTGAACTCATTTATTAAATCTGTTAGTTTTTTTATGGAGTCTTTCGGGTTTTTTATGTACAATATCATGTCATCTGCAAATAAGGATAGCTTTACTTCTTCTTTTCCAATTTGGATGCCTTTTATTTCTTCTTCTTGTCTAATTGCAATGGCTAATACTTCCAGTACTATGTTGAACAGGAGTGGTGAGAGTGGGCATCCCTGTCTTGTTCCTGTTCTTAGGGGAAATGGTTGCAGTTTTTGCCCATTGAGTATGATGTTTGCTGTGGATTTATCATATATGGCTTTTATTATGTTGAGGTATGATCCTTCTATTCCCACCTTGTTGAGAGTTTTTATCAAGAAAGGGTGTTGGATTTTGTCAAATGCTTTTTCTGCATCAATTGATATGACTGTGTGATTTTTATCTTTCAATTTGTTTATGTGATGTATCACATTTATTGATTTGCAGATATTGTACCATCCTTGCATTCCTGGGATAAATCCTAATTGGTCATGGTGTATGATCTTTCTGATGTACTGCTGGATCCGATTTGCTAGAATTTTATTGAGGATTTTGGCATCTATATTCATGAGGGATATTGGCCTGTAGTTCTCTTTCATTGTGTTGTCTTTATCTGGTTTTCGTATTAGGGTGATGCTGGCTTCAAAGAAGGAGTTTGGAAGTGTTCCATCCTCTTGAATTTTCTGGAATAGTCTGACTAGGACAGGTTTTAGTTCTTCCCGAATGCTTGGTAAAACTCCCCTGTGAAGCCATCTGGCCCTGGGATTTTGTTTGCTGGAAGCTTTTTGATGACTGCTTCAATTTCTTCCACAGTTATTGGTCTATTGAGCTGTTTAGATTCTTCCTGATTGAGTTTTGGGAGGTTATATTTTTCTAGGAATATATCCAGTTCCTCCAGGTTGTCCAGTTTGTTGGAGTAGAGTTGTTCATAGTATTTTTTTTTAAACAATCCTTTGTATTTCGATGGGGTCTGTTGTTATTTTACCTCTTTCATTTCTGATTTTATTTATTAAGATCCTCTCTCTTTGCTTCTTGGTGAGCCTGGCTAGAGGCTCATCAATATTGTTTATCCTTTCAAAGAACCAGCTCTTGGTTTTGTAGATATTCTGTATTGTTTCTTTAGTCTCTATGTCGTTTATCTCTGCTCTGATCTTTACTATTTCCTTCCTTCTGCTTACACTGGGCTTTTCTTGTTGCTCTCTTTCTAACTCTTTGAGTGGTTGGGTAATTTATTGCCTTTTATTTTATTTTATTTTATTTTATTTTATTTTTTGCAATAGGATTGTAGAACTATGAACGTCCCTCTCAAAATTGCTTTCATTGTGTCCCATAGATTTTGGATTATTGTGCTATTGTTGTTGTTTGTAGCCATGATGTTTTCTGTTTCTTCCTTGATCTCTCTGGTAACCCGGTCATTGTTTAATAGCATGCTGTTTAGTCTCCATGTGTTTGATTTCTTTTGATTATTTTTATTGTAGTTAATTTCCAGCTTTATGCCACTGTGATCTGAGAATATGCTTGATATGATTTCTATCTTCTCGAATTTGGAAAGACTTTGTCTATGACCCAGCATATGGTTGATCTTTGAAAATGACTCATGGGCACTTGAAAAGAATGTATATTCTGTGGCTTTGGGGTGAAATGATCTGAAGATGTCAATTAATTCCATCTGGTCCAGTGAGTCATTGAGGATTAATGTTTCTTTACTGATATTTGTTTAGAGGATTTGTTCAATGGTGATAGTGGGGTATTAAAGTCTCCTACTATGATTGTATTGCTGTCAGTCTTTCCCTTGATATCTTCTAGGAGTTTTTTTAATGTATTTGGATGCTCCTGTATTGGGTGCATATATGTTTACCAGAGTTATTTCTTCTTGTTGGATTGCTCCCTTTTGTATTATGAAGTGGCCTTCTTTATCTCTTGTTATGTCCTTCACTTTGAGATCTAATTTGTCGGATATAAGTATTGCTACCCCAGCTTTTTTTCCATTTCCATTTGCCTGAAGAACCTTTTTTCCATCCTTTCACCCTCAGTCTGTGTGCGTCTTTTTTTCAGAGGTGGGTTTCTTGTAGATAGCAGATATATGGGTCATGTTTTCTTATCCAGTCTGTTACCCTATGTCTTTTGATTGGAGCATTTAAACCACTTACATTTAAAGTTATTATTGATAGGTACTTATTTGTGGCTATTTTTGTTCTTTACCCCTGTGTTCCTTCTTCTCTTCCTCTTGCTTTTTACAACAGACCCTTTAGCATTTCTTACATTGCTGGTTTGGTGGTAATGTATTCCCTTAGGCCTTTTTTGTCTGTGAAGCTCCTGATTTGACCTTCAATTTTAACTAATAGCTTGGCTAGGTACAGTATTGTAGGATTCAGACCCTTTCTTTACATGACTTTGTATATTTCATTCCATTCCCTTCTGGCCTGATAAGTTTCTGTTGAGAAATCACTTGCTAATTTGATGGAGGTTCCTTTGTAGGTGACTTTCTGTCTGTCTCTGGCAGCTTTTAAGTTTCTGACTTTGTCATTGATGTTTGCCAATTTAATTATAATGTGCCTTGGTGTAGGTCTTTTGGGGTTTATTTTGCTTTGGACTCTGTGAGCTTCTTGGATTTGTGTGGGTTTTTCCTTTCCTATATCAGGGAAGTTTTCTGTCATTTCTTCCAACAGGTTTTCTATTCCTTGCTCAGTTTCCTGTCCCTCTGGAAGCCCTCTTATGCCGATGTTGTTTTGTTTCATGTTGTCCCAAAGTTCCCTTAGGCTCTCCTCCTGCTTTAAAATTTTTTTTTCTAGAAGCTGCTGTACTTGGGTATTTTTTCCTACCTTGTCTTCCATCTCACTGATGCGGTCCTCTGCTTCTTCTAGTCTGCTCCTGATACTTTCCATGGAGTGCTTTACCTCAGCAATGTCACTTTGCATTTCTTCTTGGGTCTTCTTCATTTCTTCTTGGGTCTTCTTCATTTCCTCTCGGTTCTTACTCATAATGTCTTCTATTCTCTTCAGCCACCTTATGACCATTTCTCTGAACTCTCTCTCTGACAGGTTGCTTGCTTCCATTTTGTTTACCTCTTTTTCTGGTGAGGCTTGTTTTTCTTTCATTGGCGGGCTGTTTCTTTGTCTCCCCATGGTCTCTCTTCTCTGTGTGTCTTGTTATGTAGTTCTCACTCTCCTGTGTTGATTTAAAAGCTCAAACTACAACACAACCAGGTGCAACGCACCAGGCACTGAAGAAGAATGTATTCACGGTATTGGTAACTCCAGATTAAAGGTGATTGCCAGAGGAAGGTAAATTAGGTGATAGGTGAGAAAGAAGAGAGTAAGAGAAAACACATACACACAGAAGAAAGAAGGGAGGGAGGGAGGAAAGAAGAAAAGAAAAGAAAAGAATACCAAAATGAAATTGGGAAAAGGGGAAGAAGTAAAAAGAAAGAAAAGGGGAATAAACTATAAATATGGGTTGAAAACCCCTAGAGGACAGCCACTAATCCCAGTAAAAGCCAGCAAAAAGTAACTGGAGATTGATACAAACTACATACAACAACTAATATCAAGGGAGGTGAGGAAACACAGAAGCATAAATCTATCAAAAAGACAATGCAGCCAAAACCGGTTTGGCTCAGTGGTAGAGCGTCGGCCTTCAGACTGAAAGGTCCCGGGTTCAATTACGGTCAAGGGCATATACCTTGGCTGTGGGCACATCCCCAATAGGGGGTGTGCAAGAGGCAGCTGATAAATGTTTCTCTCTCATTGATGTTTCTGACTTTCTATCCCTCTCCCTTCCTCTCTGAAAAGAAATCAATAAAATTTATTTTAAAAAATGCAAACAACAACAAAACAAAAAACAATGCCAAAAATTCTCACAAAACAAGCTAAAAGAAAAGAATAAGCAAACCAGTCTCACAAATATGCATAAAATATCGATATAATCAACAGTCAGGTAAACAACATCAACAGGACAGAGAGAAAAGCAATTTAACATAGTGAAGTCAGAGAAGCGAGAGGTGTGTATGGACTTGGAGCAGGTGGTTGGAGATTAGATATAAAAGTGGGGTAAAATTTTAACAGGGTAAAAAGAAAAAATAAGGAAAATCTAAAGCAGGAAAAGTGTAAGGGGAACAAGACACTAACTAGGGAAAGGTTAGCAAGAGAGTGGTGGCATAAGGGTGAAGTTGAGGTAGAGTAAAAAGATACTAAAGAGTAGATGAAAATAGACTATATATTCTATCCAAAGTAGAATAAAGATGAAATAAAATGGCACTTAAAAAAAAAGGTTAGCCAAGACCAGTTTGGCTCAGTTGATAGAGCGGTGGCCTGTGGACTGAAGGGTCCTGGGTTCGATTCCAGCAAGGGCATGTACCTTGGCTGCGGGCACATCCCCAGTAGGGGGCATGCAAGAGGCAGCTGATCGATGTCTCTCATTGATGTTTCTGACTTTCTATTCCTCTCCCTTCTGCTCTGTAAAAAATCAATAAAATATATTTTTCAAAAAGGTTAAATAGTAGTAGAAATAAAATTGATTCCTTAATTTGTGTTCCACAAGAGTCAATTTGTGATTCAGCCCCTGGGTGGCAGTGTTTCTGGATTGACCTCCTGGTCTATTGGTCCTCTCTAGCCTGAACTAAAATCCCGCTATCCCTGTGGTATTCAATACTGATTTGTGGGAATGGGCTGCCCCAGAGCTGCCTCTCTAATGTTGACCACCTGTTCTGATCCCCATCCTCCAGAAAAACAACTCACTCCTATGGTCTCCCAGGTTATCACCCACCAGGAGATCCCACGTTCCTGGTTTAGCACTGAGAAAGTCGGATTAGGAGAGGAAAAAATGTAAGCATGCGAACTCAAGTTCCGCTACTATGTCTGCGTGAAACCCCTTTTCCCCTTGGGTTTAGCAGCCAGCACCCTCCCAAAATTGTTAGGCTGCCCTTCTCTGTCATGTCCAAATGGGTTGCTTTCTAGGAATCTCCTCTGCCACCAGCTCCGAGGGCCCTCTTCCACGTTTACCAGCTCCAACAGCCATGGACTTTTTTTTTTTTTTTCAGGCACAAATCTCCCTGCTTTGCCAGCTCCCCTAACTCCAGGGGAAATCTGACCTTTCCGTGGCAGAGCGCAGGGCTCCTTGGAATCTGCTTCTGTGCCAACTAAGAACCGTTGTTCTGGGGGGTCTCAGCTGTCCAGTGGGTACTGCAGCTGTAAAATTTTCAGGCCCTTCCCCTTCAAGATGGCTCAGTCCGCCTCCCAGCCAATGGCTCCGAGAGAGAACCCAGCCGTATCGGGGGCCACTCGGTCAGGGGAGGCAAATCCAGCAGTCCCCTTCCTTCTCCCGGAGCCCAGCTGTCCCCCAACTCACCAACAAACACTCCCTGCGTGACCCTCAGCTGCTCCCTCGGTCTGCCCTGGGACACAAATCAGAATGCGTCCTTCTGTTCCGCCGCCATTTTTTCTCCCTTCCCCACACACTCTTTCTGAGGAAGGAGCTCCTAGAGGCCTCCCAGCACAGAGGAGGGATGGCAGAGGCAGTATCAAACATGAGGCCCTAGGTATGTAAAATCCTGCAGAGATGTTAGAGCAGTAGGTATGTAGGAAATTCAGGCAACAGAAAGCAAGGGAATTGCTAAATTTATGAAAAAGTTATATAAGAAAGGCAGTGCTATAGCTTAAAGGTGGTTCAGCAGGGAAAGGACTTGGGTAGTCAATGATGTGAACACTGCAGAAGACCTAGCCGAACTTAGGAGGGCGCTAAATTCTCCTTTTTTTACTATAGAAGGCCAAAATGCAACATGTACATTTGAAAAGACAAGAAATAGTGTCAGAGTTCTCAGATATGGAGGCATAGACCCTCCAAAAAGCTAAAGAGCAAGGCATTTTTTCTTTGACTAACTTGGTAGAAAAAGATATTGTTCCAGATGGGAGACTTACATTCCTTTGAAAAATCAGAGACCAGCCCCCCCCCCCTCCTGATTTTGCTGAAGTTCCTTCTATTCTGATGGAATACTTTGCAAATGACTATTGAGTGGTTAACCAGTTTGCCAGAAATTATCCAACAGGACAGTCAATGCCCCAAAATATGGTGTCTCCCCTTTGTGAACCTAAAAAGGTTTGTGCAGTAGCTGATATGCAACCTCAAGTCTGTTATACCACTTTGGATCAAATTTACCATGGGAAGCATCCCCTGAGGAGGTCAACCACAGATATTCTCAAGGAAACACAGGAGAAATTTTATGGCTTACCATATGTTCCAAACACTGCCTGGCAGCTGCGATTCAGTCACCTTGAGGGCTATGGTGCTAAATATTACTTTTACGTGATGTCTAGGGCAGTAGCTTCCATGGTTTGGAAGGAATGTTTCCTATAGGATCCTTTTAACAGGGTGATGGGAGCTGTATCAGAGAGATGCTTGCCCATGGTGGGGACAGGGAGCTCATGCTCATGTGCAAGGTATGCTTCAGAAGTGTCCTTCTGTTGGTGACTTTGTAAGTGTCCTGTCTCTGACTTGGATCTTGACTTGGAAACTTTCCTCATGAATTCTAAATGACATAAACACCTTGAATCTTTAAAGTCAAGGTCATGTAAATATTAACTTTGTTGTAACTGCTACAGCTGTTAACACTCGTTTCTGATTTCAGTATTCATTTCTGTAATAATTTCTGAAAAACCTTAAATGGATAGAACTTGGAATAAATAATTGTTTGAAGTAAGCTAAAAAAACAAACCAAAGAGCAGAAAGAAGGGCTTCCCTGAGCAGGGTGAGGTGAGTGAGAGGGGCAGGAGCTGTGTCTGGTTCCACATCGTACATCACGGTGACTTTTGGAACTATGTACCTGCATTTGATAACTTTTTAGTTTGTTTTTTTTCCTCTTCTTTACTTACTCTTTCAGGGGTCTAGGTTGGGCCAGGAATTGTGGGATATCAACTTAAGGAATGAAGTCTCCACTCCTCTATTGTGTGCAGAGAGGTGATCTGGACAGGCTGGAGGGCAGGCTGCCCTCACCCCGCCTGGAGTGGAGTTCTGTAAGCTGCATCAGCCTTTATCCAGTTGGTTAGCATTCCAGAGAAAAGCCACAGAGGGGATATTTCTATAGGCTTTTGGAGAGAGCCCCAGGCCAAGAGTGTCCCTTTCTAAGAGCTGATCCCCTTCTCTCTTCTGGTATCCCAGCTCTCCCCAACACCAGACCTGAAATGTAGGAACAAGGAGGAGTGGTTTCTGCTTCCTGAGGTGCCACTGTTTTCTTCTATTAATGTGGTTACATGAATGTTGAATGTATGTGTTCTTTGGCAACTTCTGTAAATTGTGTCATTTCTTTAGCATGTTTACATGAAGCTTGAATGTGTCCAGTTGACTATTTTTCTGAGGTGTCTGATGTACATTTTAAGGTTTTATTGTATTTAAAATAACATGGAGATAACTCTCTGAATATACTAAAAAATACTGAATTGTACTCTAAATCAAGTGTGTCAAACTCACAGCCTGCCAGCTGCAAGTTTGACATGTTTACTTTAAATGGATGAATTATGTGGTAAATGAATTATATGTCCATAACAATGTTAACAGAACTAACATGGAGTGTCAACTTAGAGCCTGGTCTTTCTCTGCAGCCCACCCCACTCCTCCACTGACATCTTCAGAGTGGGCGTTGGACTTGTTGGAGAGCAGCCAGAATCCCAGTGGTGACAGATGTAGGGAGAAAGCAGCTTCTGGTGTTAGAGGCAACCCACGTCCCTGTCTGAGGAACATGAAGAAGAGTTAGCCAAGCACTGCTATACCTGGATGCTGAGCAGGCTCCTTCCAGTGATGGAAGGGACAGCTGATAACATTGCACTACATATTTCTGAAAGACAAAAATGTATTCCTGAATGGTATACATGCCTCTTGGGGGACATATGTGATGACATTTTCCTTATAAGACCAGCATGATACTTTTATTATAGAATTTTATAAGCTCCACCTCCTAAATAAGGGTGGTTAGTTAGTTTATCACAGGTGATGTAGGAAGTTGTTCTTATACTTTAAGCAGAAAAACTGAGTTCCAAATGAGCACATGCAATGTTGGAAAACTCTTAATGTTACTGTTTTATTTTCAAATATAAGTTTAGAAGTAAACACACCTTGCCTTTTAAATTGTGCAAAAAGTTAACATTGGATATATGACTTTATTTTCCCCAGCAAGACCCAGTAATTCCCGAGGGCTTAAGGTGTTTAGGGAGAAAATGAGCCTTCATTTTGTATCTACACAGCTGGCCAATTTTTTAAAAAGCTAATGCTTTGCCCTAGATGGTTTGGCTCGGTGGTTAGAGCATAGGCCCATGGGTTGAAGGATTGCAGGTTGATTCTGGTCAAGGATACATACCTTGGTTGCAGGTTCAATCCCTGACCTGATTAGGACGTGTGTTGTAGGCAACCAATTGATGTATCTCTCTCACAATGTTGTTTCTCTCTGTGTGTGTCTCCCTGTCTCTTGCTTAATGGCCCCAGGCCTGGCACTAGTGCCAGCTGGCCTTGGTTTGCATCTTGGCCTCTCCTGGGCACCTCCAAGCCCAGCACAAGTAGCAGCCATCTACAGATCACTCTGTAGCTCCTGCCGGGAATCCTCAGGCAGAGCACAGGAGGTAGCTGACCTTTGCACTGACAGGGAGGCTCCAGAGCCAGTACATCTAGTGGAGAGCTTCAGATCATGCCAGATTACAATCCTACCACCTCCATGAGCAACACACTTAAAGGGTGGAGTTGGCAGTCACCAAAGTCCATTAAAGCAAATCCTGTCCTGGAGATTCATCTTCTGCATAGCAACTCCTCTGCTATTGTCTTAGCTGGTCCTCACAGCCAGTCAGCCTGGAGATCAATCCCTCTCAGTAACATCAGCAGCTCAACTATAACGGGACAGTTCACACAGCCCATGCAGGTGCACTTGGAGCACCCATCTTGGGTGTAGGGCACCACTGAGCCCTACAGGTCACATACTATAACACAAGGCCACTCTACCAAGTCTGGAAGACATAGCAGTTATGCCTAGTACATAGAAACAAGCGTAGGGAAGCAGCCAAAATGTGGAGACAAACAGGTCACAAATGGGACACATGCATTCATTTCTCTTGGGTGAATACCTAGGAATGAAATGATTGGATTTTATGTTAGATATATGGTTAATCCTTTAAGGAATTTCTAAATAGTTTTCCAGAGTGGTTCTGTAATTTTACACTCACAGCATCAGTGTATGAGAATTCCTGTTCTTCCTGTTCTTCAAACACTTGGTGTACACAGTATGCCTCATCTTTTGAGTTTTAGGCTATCCAAGTAGATGTGTATGAACCTTATTGTCATTTTAATTTGCATTTCCCTAATGGCTAATATTGACTTGAAATTTTAAAAATCTAATGTCTTGGTAAAAGTTCCACAAGCACTTCCTTGAAAGGAATATGTATTTTACTTTCTTTGGCTGGAGTGTTCTATATGTTAGAAAGGTTGAAGTGCTTAATAGTATCACCATAGCTTTTGATAAGATGGGCTTTTTTTTTAAATGTTATAATTCAAATCACAGCAAGGTGCAGAAATGGAGGTAGTTTTCCTCTGTAAAATGCTGTGCTTTCAGTATGATTTTTCTGAGCCGTACTTCTGTAGTTGGAATTAACTGTAGTTAGAGAGCTTGTTCTGCTTTCTTCTCTTGCAGATTATGTCTCTACATCTGAAGCAGAAACAATATAATTTGTTAGTAAATGTTTTATATTAAAATAATCCTTTGGGAGCCAGCTCCTTCCCCTTGTAGCTGTTTGCAGAATGGGTTCTTCCATGGCCTTTTTGCAACTTGCCGAGTCCATTTGAGGGAGGAGTGCCGGCTCACTTTGACTGCTCTGGTGTACTGCTGATTTTCCAAGAAAGGTCAGGTTATTATATTTCAATCTTATTGTGTGTTTTTCTGAAAGCCTGTGAGTGGAAAACTTTGGACTTTGATAATTAGAATCACCTCCAAATCATTATTGATTTAATCTCCAAAGAAAATATAGTTAAAGTGGACTTTAAAAAATGTATACTTTGATTCATCTTTGCTCATTCTAACATGGTAACATATAAAAGGACCAACTCTCAGTTAATTATCTCTCTCTATAAAAGCCAAGTGATCAGAACACCAGAACAACTGGAACGACCAGAACAACCGGTTCCTTTGACTCAAATTGTAGCCCCGTCAGTCCACCCCCACCCCGATCAGGGTGGGGCCAGTGGCCAACCTCCCACATCCCCTCCCCCCATTGGGCACGGGCCCCTATTTGCCCCAACTGGCCCCAATTGGGGTGGGCAATCTGGGTCCTGCCTGTGCACGAATTTGTGCACCAGGCCTTTAGTTTATAAAGTATTAGGTTAATGTTTCAGGATGAATGACTTGGTATTTTGTGTCCAATTAGTAGCTTCATTGTTGAAATTCTTAGAAATCTTAAGGACAGATTGGCCAGTGTGGATTCCAGATTAAATACCCAGCAAGGTTCTCACATCATGTGCTTTAGGAATGAAGGCTTTTGTGAGATAAGGAGGGAGTCATTCAGCTGTTTCAGGAAGTCAGCTGATGAGGAAACTTCTGAGCCCAGTGTCTCAAACACCCAGGGCCCTGAGATGGATGGATGGGGGCTGCCATCTTTTCCTGTTGTTGAGGGAGAAAAGGGAGATGCGGTTTCTGGATCAAGGATTCTGGATTGTATACTTACCTGGCAGGGGAGATACCATGATCATGAAGGTGGTTTTCCCAGGGCAAAGCTTTATCCATCGCACTCCGATGTGCTGACCCGGGCCGGGGAGACAAAAAAACAATCCTGGAGTCAGTTAGTTTGAGCTGGTCCAGTTTCAGTCTGACTTTATGTCTCACGTTGTCAACAAATGATGTTGAAAGGGCTGGCTGTATATTGCAGCATCTGCCAGCCTGCCCAGTGCCAACACCCTGAAAGATATTTGTGGGTGGTATGGATTATGGGTTTGGTCTCAGCTAGGGCTCATGCCCATCATAGCCTTTGCTTTGAATCTCTATCTTTGAAACACCCTGCCTATACCCTAGTCCTAAGTATTCACATGCTGAAACCCTCCTTACCTGTCTTGTTTCCTGTATTGTCCTTCCCTCCTTTTGTGGTCAAAGGTCACCTCTCCCTGGCTAACCAACTCATCCTTTTTTCCTTCTCTTTCCCCACTCTCTTTTTCCTTTCTCGCTCTTTTTCTCTCTTATTTTCTTTCTTTCTCTTTAAAGTTTTCATTCTGGAGCCCTGGCCAGTGTTTCTCAGTGCTGATAGTGTTGTCCCACTCACTGAAGGGTCATGGGTTTGATTCCTAGTCAAGGCCACATACATAGTTGCAGGTTTGATCCCTGGCCCAGGTGTGGAGCATGTGGGGGAGGCAGCCAATTGATGTGTCTCTCATAGTGATGTTCCTCTTTCTCTCTAACCCCCTCCTTCCCTTCCACCCTCTCTAAAATCAATGGAAAAAAATATCCTCAGGTGAGGATTAATAAAACAAAGAAAGTTTTCATTATGGAAAAGTTCAATTCTATACAAAAGAGAGCATAGTGTAATGCTTCCCCAGTGTCTCATGCCCAGCCTCAATAGCTATCAGTCATGGCCATTTGGTTATGTATATGTAGCCCTATGTACCTAAGCCCCAGGTTTTGTTTTGTTTTTTGTTTTTTTTAGTGAGAGAGAGAGAGAGAGAGAGAGAGAGAAGCAACAGTTGTTTGCCTCCTACATGTGCCCCAACTGGGGCTAGGGATTAAGCCTGCAACTGAGGCATGTGCCTTTTCCTGGAATGGAACCCAAGATCTTTCAGTCCGCAGGCTGACTCTAACCACAGAGAAAAACGGACAGCCCCAGGTTGGTTGGTTGGTATTTATTAGAGGCCAGGTGCACAAATTCGTGCAGCAGCGGGATCCCTTGGCCTGGCCTGTGGGATCAGGCTGAAACCAGCTTTCGGACATCCCCTGAGGGGTCCTGGGTTGAGTGAGGGTAAAGCCAGGCCGAGGGACCCAACCGGTGCATGATTGGGGCCGATCAGGATGCAGGAGGTTGGCTAGCAGGGGAGGAACCTCGAAAGGGCCCCAGGGGTTGTCTGGCCTGTCTTGCTCAGTCCTGATCAGCTGGACCTCAGCAGTAAGCTAACCTACCAGTTGGAGTATCTACCCCCTGGTTGTCATTGCACGTCATCGTGAGCAGTTGAGCAACCTTAGCATATCATTAGCATATTATGTTTTGATTGGTTGAATGGGCAACCGGACACCTAGCATACTAGACTTTTATTATATAGATTGTTAATCCTCTCGAGGATATTTTTTCCATTGATTTTTAGAGAGAGTGGAAGGGAGGGGAAGAGACAGAGTGAAACACCAATGTGAGAGGGACATTGGTTGCCTTCTGCACACACTCCGTCCAGCACCAGGGATGAGGCCTGCAACCAAGGTACGTGCCCTTGACTGGAATCAAACCTGGGACCCTTTAGTCTGTGGCCTAATGCTCTATCCACTGAGCCACACCAGCCAGAGCAGCCCCCAGGTTTTTAAAGTATCTCTAAATATTTTAGTAAATATATAAAAAACTGCATAAATTAACAACAGTTCCTTAATATCAAATATTCAATCAGTATTCATTATTCAGGATCAGTATTCAAATTTCTAATTAACCTATAAATGTGATTTTAAAAATATCTATAATAATAAAAGTGTACTATGCTAATTAGACTGGACATCCTTTCAAATGACCTTCTGGATGCCCGGGTCCCAGGTGCCAGAGGGAAGCTGGTGCCAGCAGCCTGGGAAAGGAAGGCCCACTCTTGCATGAATTTCATGCATCGGGCCTCAAATATTAATGTTAATATTAATATTAATAAATTTATATATTTATAAGTGTATGTTTATATATAAACATATCTATATATGTTTTAGATAGATAGATAGATATGAATGTAGTTTTATTGATTTTAGAGAGCAAGGGAGAGGAAGAGAAAGATAGAAGCAACAGTGATGAGAGAGAATAATCTATTGACTGTCTCCTGCACATTCCCTACTGGGGATCGAGCCCGCAACCCAGGCGTGTGCCCTGACTGGGAACTGAACTGTGATCTCCTGGTTCATTGGTTGATGCCCAACCACCGCTCCATACCAGCCAGGCTTCTAAGTCTCTTAAAAGGTTTACTTTGTCCATAGTTCAGATTTGATTTAGGTGGTGTCACATACTTCCAATAGGATGTACTTGGTGTCTTACTGTCTTTTTGTGCCCTTCGGAAGCATTGAGGGTCATTGGTTATGTCTGTTTCTTCATCAAGCACTGCAGGATGGTGACATTCGAATCTCATCATTCCTTCTTTGGATTATTGGATAGAATGATTCTTTTTTTTTTTTAAGAATAATTTATTGGTCTTTAAAGAGAGAGGAAGGGAGAAGAAACATTAATGTGAGAGTACAACATTGATAGACTGTCTCCTGCATGCACCCTACCAGAGATCGAGCCCACAACTCAGGCATGTGCCCTGACTGGGAGTCAACCAGCAACCTTTCGGTGGAAGGGAGGATTCTCAAACAAGCTAGCCACTCAGGCCAGGGCTGGAGTGGTTCGTGAAGAGACACTTCCCCTCATGACTACCATTGCTTACCCTGAGTTAACAGATTGTATAGGAAAAAGGCAGGCTAACTGCTTGGTTCTTTCTGTTTCTTAGTTTTCACAATGATAAATTGATTCACTAGTGTCCTCCACTGATGACTAGTTATTTTTTTTACCATAATTATGCTTTAATTGACTAAAATGTGCTATATTTCAGTCTGCTGTATTTATCATTCCCATCAATGCTCATATTGTTTGATTTTTACTGTAAAATTCTGTTTAGGTTGGCTTCTGAGTTCTTTAATGTGACCTATAAAGTCTTTGCTTTCAATTATGACAAGATATTCCAGGCTTAACTTGCATATTTCCTGGCATTTCTCTAAGGGTCCTGATTCCTTTTAATGGAAATTGAATTTAAATATCACAATCTAAGTGCTACAGGTGCTCACTATTAATTGAACACAATTAGAAGGGTTTTGTGTTTAAAAAAAAAAATCATGTGTGATAGATACCTCATGGTGATGTGGAGGATCCCAGTTCTCAACAACACTTGGAATAATGGAGTTAGAAAGTTCCTGTGTTGCTGTAGAAAATTTCAATGATAACCTAATTTTCTTTTATAAAATAATTTGATTTTTATATAGCTATTTAAAGGTGTTCTTTCCTTCAAAGTCCAAAAAAATGACCAAATTAAGTGTTTGAGCAGATCTTTTGGGGTTGGGAGTTTATTTTCTTAGGTACCCCATGTAGTCTTTCAATATGTAGTTAATTTTTTAAGGAAAGCTTTCTTTCTTTTTTTAAAAAAAAAATATATTTTATTGATTTTTTTACAGAGAGGAAGGAGAGGGATAGAAAGTTAGAAACATCAATGAGAGAGAAACATCGATCAGCTGCCTCCCGCATACCCCTCACTGGGGATGTGCCCGCAACCAAGGCACATGCCCCTGACCGGAATCGAACCTGGGACCTTTCGGTCCACAGGCCGACACTCTACCTACCGAGCCAAATCGGTTTCGGCTAGGGAAAGTTTCTTAAATATAGTTTTTCTAAATATATTTTTTAATTTCAGCGAGGAAGAGGGTGAGATAGAAAAATCAATGATGAGAGAGAATCACTGATCAGCTGTTTCATGCCCTCCCACACTGGGCTACTTATCTGTCTGGGCATATGCCCAGACTGGGAATCGAACCATGTCCTCACGGTTTATAGGTCGAGGCTCAACCGCTGAGCCAAGGCGGCCGGACTGTTCATTTGTTTTCAAGAGTTTGTTTAAGTATAATCTAGGTGCCATAAAATTTAACCACTGTAAGTGTGCAAATCAGTGAATTTTAGTAAATTTATAAAGTTATGCAGTCATCATCACAGCCTAGTTTTACAACATTTTCACATGCCAAAAAGAGGTCTCATGCTGTTAGCAATCATCTCACTTCCACCCCACAATTTCCAGGCAATACTAATCTGCTTTGTATCTCTATAGATTTATCTTTTCTGAAAAAATTCTTTAAATGAAAGAATATAATTTATAATCTTTTGTGTCTGGCTTTTTTACTTAGCAAAATGTTTTTGAGGTTCATTCATGTTGTAGTATGTATCAGGGTTTTGTTCCTTTTCATGGCTGAGTAATAGTTTGTTGGATAGATCACATCTTTTTTATCAGTTCCTCAGTTAATGGGCATTGGGTTGCTTTTGCTATTTTGCTATAGTGAATAATGCTGCTTGCTATGAATATTTGCATATACATCTTTTTTTTCACTATTTTTTTTCTCCTGGATAGATACCTATGAGTGGAATTGCTGTGTTGTATACTAAGCTTATGTTTAACTTTTCAAGAAACTGCCAAACGATTTTCCAAATTAGCCAGACCATTTTACCATTCTTCTTAGCAATATGAGGTTCCAATTTTTTTTTGAGGTTCCCATTTTTTGACAACTTCACCAACCCTTGTTATTGTCAATACTTTTTTTTTTAAAACATTTTATTGATTTTTTTATAGAGCAGAAGGGAGAGGGATAGAAAGTCAGAAACATCGATGAGAGAGAGACATCGATCAGCTGCCTCTTGCACGCCCCCTACTGGGGATGTGCCCGCAGCCAAGGTACATGCCCTTGCCGGAATCGAACCCGGGACCCTTCAGTCCGCAGTCCGACGCTCTAACCACTGAGCCAAACCGGTCTCGGCTGTCAATACTTTTGATTACAGCTGTTCTAGTGAGTGATAGCTTGTGGTTTTCATGTGCATTTCCCTGAGGACTCATGATCTCGAGCATCTTTTCGTGTGCTTATAAGCCATTTGTATATCTTTGATGAAATAACTGTTCAATTTTTTTTTTTTTTTAAGATGGAAAGAGAGAGAGGAATGGAGATGGGGAGAAAGAGAAACATCATTGTGAGAGAGTAACATTAATCGATTGCCTGCCATATCCACCCTGCCTAGGGATCGAACCCACAATCTAGGCGTATACCCTGACTGGGAATTGAACCATGATATTTGAGTGCATGGGATGAGGCCAGGGCAACTGTTTAAAATTTTCACCTATTTTTTAAAAAAATGTGTTTTTTGTCTTCTTGTTGTGCTGTGAGATTTCTTTATACATTTTAGATAAAAGTCCTTTATCAGGTAGATGTCCTATCTAATAAAGAGGGAATATGCTAATTGACTGCCTGCCCTCAAAGATGGTGGTGCCCACAGCCACAAGAAGGTGGTGCCCGGTCCCCTCAGCCCCGCTGGGGCAGCAGGTGTGCAGCAAGGCCGGGCCGCCCCCAGGTCCAGCCGCTCTATTCGCCTGCCTCCAGAGTCCCCCAATCTCCTCAGCCCCCCAGCTGTCCAGGGCCAGCCCGAGGCACAGGCAAGCCTCGGATGGTGGCTGTCAGCTGCCCAGGGCCGCCTGAGGCTCAAGTAACTAGGGCTGGCCAAGGCTTGCGCTGCCAGCAGTGGCAGCAACAGAGGTGTGATGGGGGTGTCACCTTCCTCTGATCGCTGGGTGACCTCACACCCCTGAGGGCTCCGGGACTGTGAGAGGGGCCAGCCCAGGCTGAGGTATCCTCCCGACCCCCCAGTACCTGAATTTTCATCCACCGGGCCTCTAGTATGATTTATAAATATGTTCTCCCAGTCTGTGTCTTATCTTTTAGTTTTACTAATGATGTCTTTTGAGGCGCAAACTTTTTAAATTTCCATTTTATACTTGGAAATATAAATACGTCTTTTTTCAAAAAGTTTCATTTTCTATAAAATTCACGTGTGAATTATTTGACTTACTGTTTATGATTTTTAGATCTACTTGCCTACATTGTCTTTCCTAAGAACTCTGCACAGCTGTTGGAAAGGATGGGTGGATCTGTGCTATGTGTAGTAATCTAGATAATGGCTAGAATAATACTAAAATGTTAGCACCGGTTTATCTTTTCATTCTGGAAGCATACTCTTGATTTTTGAAATCAGGATCTTATTCCATGACTCTTTGTCCCAGGTGTCGTTGGCACCTTCTTAGGGTACCGCCTGTTTTCTGTCTGGAGCTGTTGGTGGCTTTTGGATCAGAGGAACCAGTGGCTCTTATTTTCAGCATGGCACCTTACAAGTAGGCTGCTTCTCTAAATATGGTGAAGAGGTCAAGTGCATGATACACCCCTCCTGACTTTGTAAAGTCTTGGGTAACATATTCTTACTTGGCAATTGCAGGTGAAGGACTTAACAAAATACTTGGATCCCAGTGGGCTCGGCATGATCAGTTTTGAAGACTTCTACCAAGGGATTACGGCGATCAGAAATGGAGGTCAGTCATCCCCCGCCCTATGCTTCCATCGCCTCACCCCTTCCTCAACTCCACCATTGTCCTTCCCTCTTGCTCAGCCACCCCTTAATGACCTTTATTGCTCAGACTCCTTTTGCTGAGGTTAATGTCTTCCCTTCTCTTTGAAGTCCCTAAAATACCTCAGGTTTAAGGATGCTCTCTCTCCATCTTCCTGTCTGTTTTCTCTTTTTTCTAATGGGTTGCATTTCAAATCCATACACTTCAGCCTAAACTTTTCAGCATGCTATCAGTCATTACCCTGAGTTCAGTAGTTGTTTGCAGTCTTTTTAGAGTAAAATTTTACCTACAATGAAACCTTAAGTGTGCCATTCTGTGAATTTTGACAAGTTCTTGTGTCTGATAATGGAAATCTCTGCTGAGTTACTAACATAAACCACAGGCAGTTCTCCCATGGCCTTTCAGTAATCTCCTCCCTCTCGTTGGTACCTTCTTTGCTGTTTTTTGTCATCATAGATTAGTTTTGCCTCTCATGGACTTCATGTAAATATGATCATCCATATCTGTTCTTTCATCTGGCTTCTCCCCATGCGTGATGTTTTTGAGATTCATTGTGTTGTATCAGGAGTCTTTTTTTCTGTTATGTAGTAGTGCTCCATCATATGCTTGTATCTCATTGGTGGATACTTGTTTGGGGCTAGCATGGTTCCAGTTGGGGGTTATGTATAAACCTTGTAGTGAAATCTGTGGGCAGATCTGTGTAGATACATGTTTTCATGTGTTGGGGGCCTTTTTGTGTTTAGGTTGAAACACAAAAAGGGGGTAGCTGGTCATGTGTATGTGAGTTTAGTTTCGTGTAAAACTGCCAGATGTTCTTCTAAGTAGTTGTACCATTTTACTCTCTTACCAGTTGCCCAAGCACTTTCCTCTTCAAATGAAACTCTGAAGCCCTGAGTAGATCTTTCCTTCTCATTCCCATATTTGGCCAGGTGGCGTTGGGAGTGCAGTATTGGGAAGTCACAGGCTGTCTCCCTCCTTCTCGCACCTTGTCAGAGGAAGGGGGGCGTAAAGAGACTAGGTAGAGCCCATGGTCCAGTCAGGGCTGGTACCTTTGAACCTGAGTCCTCATTAGCAGTTTCATCTGTCTTCTCTATTACATCCCCCAAATTACTGCCCAACAGTGTCACATAGGGCCTGGGTTTTCTAAAACACCAAATCCCAGTTGGCTTTGAATAGCATTCTGTATATGGAGCCCTGTGTGTTACTACTTCTTTCACCTAATTAGTCCACACAAATACGAACACCAGCACAGCCCAGAGACCCATGGTGAGCAAGCAGCCAGGGACCTTGTGCGTACCGAGCACTAAATGAGGAGGGAACAACAGGGAGGTGCTGCTGCTGTCAGGGGCAGGTGGGGGTGGGGGCTGACTTGCACAACCTTAGCACAGGGGATGATGACATCCGTGTGTTTCCTGGGACACAGACCGAAGGGTTCGGAGGAGCTTGGGCCTTGGACGTGCCCTTTGTAGTCTCTTCACCTTCCAACCATGGGTTGAAACTGGGCTTCCTTGGATTCAGGTGCTTGAGGAGCCCAGTGTCAAGGCTGGGAGCAGCAGTGGCAGCTGGGCCCATGGGTATGGGTAGTGGTCAGTGAGAGATGGAGCCTGGGCCATCTGTGTGGTCAACTCTGAGGCTCTCTCTAGCCAAAGTTCAGGCTGGTGGCTGCTCTCTGTTCTTTGGGCCATGGTTAGTGTGAAATGGAGCGGGCTCCACTGCAGGAGTTCCTGGGCGGGGAGGGGGTTGTAATTTGGGAATCAGCATATACTTCCTGAAAATTTGACCCAGGCAGGCACAATTAGTCCACTGTAATAAAATTCTTAGGCCATTGACCTGCCCACTGAGAGCCAGGAGTTGTCTCTGCAGGAGCTGATTATCTGTCAGGCAGAACAACCCGGGTTGCTGGCTCCTGACCCTCTTGGTTGTCTCATGGGTTGTATGTGTCTTGAAGTTCAGTGACTTCAGGCATGTGTAGATATAAATCAATCTAGTGAGAGAAAATGGGCACCTGAGAATGGCTTGTTTCCTTGAGTCTTGATCTTTCCTTAATGGTTAACCATCACCCTGATTCGCTGAGGTAGGACCTCTGCCTGCACACCCCACCCCTCCACCCTCTTTCTTGCCTTTGCCTGATTCCCACTGAAGTGAGGCACTCTCTGTCCTCCCCAGGGGCTGACAGAGAGAAGCACGAGGTAGGACTTCTGTGTCTGTGCCTGAGAGGAGCTGGCCAAGGCTCTTCTGTCTGTATCTAGAGGTCTCTCTAGTCTGCTCTCCCATTTAACCTCTCCTGGCTTACATGGCCTGTTCCGCCTGATCTGTCCCCATTCCCCAGGCAACTGGCTAACTGCAGCTGCACCTTCTTTGGTATGGGAGCACCCTCCTGCTATTCTAAGCCCCACAAAATCAGTTCACCTTGGGAAAGTCCTGCTTCTGTCCAGCCCACACACATCACTGAACCCCACTGGGATTGTTTAGAGTCTGTTTTTACATTCTTGTTGGTAATATTTCCACTTCAATTTAATTAAAAATAATCCCCCCAGCCAGTCCTGGAGTTATGGATATCTTCAGGAAATGGTGCCATGCTTTTCTAATGGCAAGAACATTCTGAAATAGAAGCATCCCCAGAAGGCGAGGCTTGGTCTCAACATGAAACTATATTGGAAGGTGCATTGTAGATAGTGTCCCCCCACCTTGAGTTTAGCTTGTGTAGAACAGACCTCTGCTCTTGAAGTGAGGTGGTGGACCCTGGAATATGGGGGACAGTCTGCTGCTGGGGTGTGTGGTTGAGGAGGCAGAAAAGTCAGAGGCTTTGGATAGAGTTGGTCTGCTAGCAGATGGGTCAGGGTCCTTGAGCGGGTGGGCTGAAGGCAGGTTTTAGTGATGAGAGCTTGAATCAGGCTGGATGGAGGGGCAGTAGCTAGGGGAGGGCACAGCTTAACCTGTAAGGTCTGTGGGTATGGACACTGTTGAGCTGGCTTGTTCCAGACTCTGGGAAGTAGAGTCCCCTGCCCTTGATAGCCGGCATTCTTGTGGAGGACAGCCCATACACATTGAGGTGGTATAGCTAGGAGAGCCAACAGGAGCTCAGGAGAAGGGTGATGCCAGAGGTGGTCTGTGAAATTCTCCCTGAGGAAGTCTGGGAAGGAGTGGCAGGATCCAGGTGGGGGAATGAGGGGAGTGAGCCTTGCCCATTTGGGAGCTGAAGGGAGGTCACTGTGGCCGGTTTGGGTAACCAGGATCACAAGGTGGGGGCATGACTGAGCTGTGGGCACTGTGGGAGGACTTGCCCTTTTTGTTAAGAGGCCTCACAGTTCATTGTCCTCCCAGGCTCCCTTTGGAAGGGCTGCTGGGCTCAATACCCGCAGAGGAGGCCTATGTCTTGGAGTGGGCATAAGTGGCTGGGCCTCGGGGAACACCCCATCCTGTGCATTGAATATACTACCAGTCTTGCTCAGGGCTGTGGGCTTGGCTTTACTTTTTTGGTAATTTGCAAATTTTTTTTATAATTTGACTTCATCATTTAACTTTTGTAAGGAAGCGAGAGTGAAAATAAAATTAGGATCAAAGCAAGTCAAAGATGATTGTGAAATGCTATTTCATAGCATTTGGACGAGTGGAAAATCTGATTACACAAACTGAAGTTTGTGTAATTTCAGCTCAAGTTCACTTTGAGTTTTCCCTCCAGTGTGCCATCATGGCTGCTCACAGCCTGTCTTGTCTGACAGACTTTTATTCTGTATCTAGGAGCGGCATAGCAAGTGACACGATATATTGACCCAGTTTGCAGGGCAAGAGCAAGGAGATTGTTACTGTCACAACCACAGGCCTTATTTCAGGAATAGAATGAGATAGAGAGGGAATTATTACAAATAGGCCATTGCTCTGGCTCATCCACCACCCCCCCCAATTGACTCTGAAAGAATAAGATAAATGCACATTAAAAATTTCCACTTAATTGAAAATTGCTTTAGTTTTCGTAGAAGAAAACTGAAAGAAGAGACCTATTTAGTTCCCATCAAGAATAGAAAAACACCAGCGATATTCACATCTTTCTCTTCACCGTGTGGGGCAAGACTCCTAGAATCATGTGCCCACCACTGGAATCTAAGCACATGTCTACATGTCCGAAATGATTGGCTAAGTTTTGAGAGTTTGAAATTCTGTGTTTCAATTTTTGGAAGTGCAAGCAAGACTGTTAACATTTAAAAGGGGGGAAATAGTCCCCAAACAGCGTAGCCTTTTATAAGTTACTAGAGGCCCAATGCATGAAAATTCTTGCAGAAATAGGCCTTCCTTCCCCTGGCTGCCGGCACCACCTTTCCTCCAGCCCCCTGCGACCCAGCTTCCCTCCTCAGGCCGCCAGCAGGCACCCAGGACCCAGGTTGTTCCTTCCGGCCCTGGCTTCATCCAGAATGACTCCCAGAAGGACGCCCGGTCTAATTAGCATATTACCCTTTTATTATTATAGATGTATGACTACTGGGATAATGGTCTCCTTCACTTCCTGTGACAGAAATAAAAAACTTCTGTTCACAGCAATCATCTCCCCCTTCAAAAGGAGCATATACCGTATTCTGGTTGCCCTAGGTCAGTGGCCAGCCAACTCGTTAGTCAGCAGAGCCAAATACCAACAGGACAACGATTGAAATTTCTTTTGAGAGCTGAATTTTTTAAACGTAAACTTCTTCTAACGCCACTTCTTCAATATAGACTCGCCCAGGCTGGGGTATTTTGTGGAAGAGCCACACACACTCAAGGGGCCAAAGAGCCGCATGTAGCTCACGAGCTGCAGTTTGCCGACCACGGCCCTAGCTGGTTTGGCTCAATGGATAGAGCATTAGCCTGCGGACTGAAGGGTCCTGGATTTGATTCTGGTCACAAGGGCACATGCCCAGGTTGCAGGCTTGATCCCCCTTAGAATCGTGCTGGAGGCAGCCAATCAATGATTCTCTCTTATCATTGATGTTTCTATTTCTCTCTCCCTCTCCCTCCCTTTCTCAAATCAATAAAAATATATTTAAAAAAAGAACACATATCGTTTGCTGTAGTTCACATGCACCAAAGACCCAGTCCTCCAGTGCAGGAGACTCCAAGGCTGTCAGCCTGCCATGCTCTGAGGCTCTTTCACTCTGCCTTAGTCTGAGCCCTCACTCCCAGGGAAAACAATACAAAACCAGAGGCCCAATGCCACATAAGAGATTTTGGTTTAAGGGCCTTACTTCTACTACAAAGCAGTATTGAATTGGCACAGACATCTCATAATTACTAAATGCATAAATGTTTGAATTTTCATAGTTGTTGAGGGAAAGCATCATTGTTGTTTAAATTGAGAGAGCTCTTTAGAAACTGGACGGAGTAGCCATGTGTCCAGCTATTGCTCTGTGGTGAGGGTCTTTCAACATTCATTCTCTCTTTCCCAATTATATTGACTTCACACACTGACCCTTCAGAACCTGGCTGTGGGGTGTGGAGGGCAGCGTTTTTCCCACATAGTCCAGTTGCCAGATAATGTTTTCTAGCCAAGGAAGCTGGTGATGAATGTTTCAAAGTACTCTCCTCAGGAGCGTCCATGGAGGTTTGCTCTTCCATTTGACCTTCAAAGACTCCACTCTCCTTTTTAAATAAGTGACCGATGTTATGTTAGGTTATGTGAAATATATTGAATAAGTAATTATACATTTTAAATAGGTACTATTGTGATTTGTTTTCTGCTCACACTTTGACATCCAATGTGTGGGTTTTCCTCATCAAGCAGTTCTCTAATTCTCTGTAGACCTCACCTAGGTGTCTTACAATTTAATTCGTTCTGACATCAACTACCTAGAGTTAACACAGACCCCACAGGTGCCCAGGTTACCCACACTTCTGTTTGACACAGCTTCTTCCTCAGGTTTGATAATGTGCTATGATGGCTCATAGAACCCAGGGAAATACTGTAGTTCTGTCACCAGTTTATTATAAAGGTTACAATGAACAGCCAGATGAAGAGGTACATAGGGCGGGTCTAGAGGGTCCACAATGTAGGGGCTTCTGTCCCTGTGGAGTTTGGGATGCGCTATTCTCCCCATATGATGTGTTCGCTAACCCAGTTCTCTGAACCCCCTCTTTTTGAGAAGTCGGGGTGGAACTGAAAGTTCCAGCCCTCTAATCACAAAGTCGGTTCCCTATCCAACCCCCATTCTCCAAGAGCCACCCTCATTAGTTTAAACCTAGGTAAGGCAGAAAGGGGCTTGTTAATGAATAACAGCGGATGCTCTTTCCATCCCATCTCAAGGAAGTTCCCAGAGTTTTAGGAGCTCTGTGTCAGGACTGAGAATAAAAACCAAATAAATATTTATTATGATATGACAGTATACAGCAGTGAGGAAACATAATTCCATAGCTTGCACACTCTTTGGAAAGTGTTAAGCCTGAACAGGGTCAGGAGACTGTGGAAGCCAGTACCTTTTCTTTGTGGGAATTGGTTGTTTGAAAAGTGGTTTCTATTGCTGACATCAGAATTATAGCCTGTCCACCATGAAAAGATTGCTTTTCTTTTTAACTTTTTCTTATCGAGATATATATATATATATATATATATATATATATATATATATGCCTAAGTGACCGGCCAACCAACCAGTAGCTATGACACCCACTCTCCACCAGGGGGTAGACACTCAACACAGGAACTGCCGAGCAACAGCAACTTTGCGGAGCACCCTCTCGCACTCCAGGACCCCTTGGGGGATGTTGGACTGCTGGTTTCATCAGTACCTGCAGGCAGGGACCCCACCTGCCGGAGGGACCCCGCTCATGTCTCATATGCTGCCCCAGGAACAGCCAGTCAGGGACGACTGCAGGAGGTTGGTTCCAGGGCATGTCCGGCCCGTCTTGCCAAGTCCTGCCCCACTGGCCACCTTCTAATTAATTTCCTTGCAATGTGCATGAATTTGTGCACTGGGCGTCTAGTTATAAAATAAAGCATATATTGTAGAAGATAAAGTTAAGCAAAAAAAGAGGAAATAAAAACTGCCTGAGTCCAGCACTGAGGACAAGGTGTTACCTATAATAATAAAAGCCTAAGTGACCATCGCAACCAAATGGATGACCTAACAGGCTGCATGTGGCAATTAGGCCGGCAGGGGGATTAGTGAGGGGCAACCAAACAACTGAACAGCAGGCTGTGTGGGGTGACCAAGCCCACAGGTGGGAGGCAATTGGGGGCTACCAGTCCGGCGGGGGGGGGGGCAGTAAGGGCTGACTAGGCCGGGGGGGGGGGGCAGTTAGGGGCAACCAGGCTGGTGGGGGAGGGGCATTTGGGTGCAACCAGGCCAGCAAGGGGGGTAGTTGGGGGTGACCAGGCCAGCAGGGGGGCAGTAAGGAGCAATCAGGCAGGCAGGTGAGCAGTTAGGAGCCAGTGGTCCCAGATTGTGAAAAGGATGTCTGACTGCTGGTTTCAGGCCTAAACCAGCAGTTGGACATCCTCTGAGGGGTCCCAGATTGGAGAGGGTGCAGCTGGACTGAGGTAATGCCCCCTCCCCATCCCAATGCATGAATTTCACGTACCAGGCCTCAAGTTTTGGTAATATTTCATTATACTCACTCCTCCCCAAATATGTACAATTTTTTAAAAAATTAAATCTGGCTGAAACCAGTTTGGCTCAGTGGATAGAGTGTCAGCCTGTGGACTGAAAGGTCCCTGGTTCGATCCCGGTCAAGGGCATGTACCTTGGTTGCATGTACCTTGGAGGCAGCTGATCAATGTTTCTCTCTCATTGATTCTGACTTTCTGTCTCTTTCCCTTCCTTTCTGTAAAAAATCAATAAAATATATTTAAAAAAATAAATCTGGCATCTAATACTTTTTTTGGCATCTAATACTTTTTAAAGCTGTGAGCAGTGCCACAGAGCTAGTATCATGCTCTTTCTCTTTTAGTGTTATCCAGCTCTTTTAAGAAGTGATCCTATTTGGCCTCCACACTGCTGCCTAAGAACTCTGGCACAAAGTGTTGTTTCAGTTGGGGTCCTGCTTTCCTATCCTAACCTTTCTTCCCCCCAGGTTTCTCATAGCCAGTCCAGGCTCCATTGCCCATTCACATCGTTTCTCCCTTGACCTCTCTGGATGGTCTGGATTTCCTGCTAAGTCTGAGTCTTCTCTCCCGCAGATTCTGATGGCCAGCTGTGCAGCATCGTACCTGCCCAGGATGAGGAACCACAGGCCTGCCCTGATGAGTTCGAGGACTTTGTTACCTTTGAGGCAAGTCTTTTTCACAAGAGAGCTGAGATGGAACTTGATGTTATGCCTTCTCCTCTGTGCAATCTTAAGTCCTGCTTCACTTAGTGGTTCCCTGGCTGTTTATATAAGAAACTAGGGGCCCTGCCGAGACCGGTTTGGCTCAGTGGATAGAGCGTCAGACTGTGGACTGAAGGGTCCCAGGTTCGATTCCAGCAAGGGCATGTACCTTGGCTGCGGCACACCCCCAGTAGGGGTCGTGCAGGAGGCAGCTGATCGGTGTCTCTCTCTCATCGATGTTTCTGACTTTCTATCCCTCTCCCTTCTGCTCTGTAAAAAATCAATAAAACATATTAAAAAAAAAAAAAGAAAGAAAAGAAACTAGGGGCCCGGTGCACAAAATTTGTGCACGGCGAGGGGGAGTGTCCCTCAGCCACCCTGTACCCTCTCCAGTCCAGGACTGCTGGCTCCCAACTGCTCACCTGCCTGCCTCCCTGATTGCCCCTAACCACTTCTGCCTGCCAGCCTGATCACCCCCTAATCACTCCCTTGCCAGCCTGATTGATGTCTAACTTCTCCCCTGCCAGCCTGTTTACCCCCAACTTCCCTCCTCTGCCAGCCTGGTCACCCCTAACTGCCCTCCCCTATAAGCTTGATTGCCCCCAGCTGCCCTCCCTTGCAGGCCTGGTCTCTCCCAACTGCCCTCCCCTACTGGTCTGATCACCCACAACTGCCCTCCCCTGCTGGCCATCTTGTGTCCACATGGGGCAGGATATTTGACCACATGGGGGCAGCCATCTTGTGTATTGGAGTGATGGTCAACCTGCATATTACTCTTTTATTAGATAGGATAGAAGCCTGTTGCATGGATGGAGGCCAGCTGGTTTGCCCTGAAAAGTGTCCCGGATCAGGATGGGGTTCCCTTGGGGTATAGGGCAGCCTGGGCGAGGGGCCTGTGGTGGTTTGCAGGCTGCCCACACACTCCCAGTGACCCAAGAGAGGCCCTGGTATCTGGGATTTATTTATTTTCTACAATTGAAACTTTGTATCCTGGAGCGGAGCCAAGCCTTCTGCTCCCTCCATGGCTGGCAGCCATTTCTGTTGGGGTTTATTTACATTCTGTAATTGAAACTTTGCAGCCTTAAGCAGAGGCCTGGGCTGGCCAGGGTGTGCGGAAAGCTTGGATTTCTTCATCTCCAGGGGGAAGCCTATCCTCCTGCTCTCTCTAGCTCCGTGGCTGCCGCCATTTTAATTGAAACTTTGTAGCCTTAAGCAGAGTCCTGGGCCAGCTAGGGTGTGCAGAAAGCTTGTCTTCCTCCATCACCAGGGGCAAGCTTAGCCTCCTGCTCTGACTAGCTCAATGGCTGCGCCATTTTAATTGAAATTTTGTAGCCTTAAGTGGAAGCCTGACCCAGCCAGGGTGTGTGGAAAGCTTGGCTTTGTCACTGGGGAAACCCTAGCCTCCCTTCTGCTCTCTCCATGGCCACAACCATCTTGGTTGGGGTTAATTTGCATACTCATGCCTGAGTGGCTAGTGGGTGTGGTTTGTGGGTGTAGTGGAGTTATGGTTAATTTGCGTATTGCTCTTTTATTAGATAGGATAGCTGGAAGGGCAAGGAAGGACTCACTCTGCAGCCCTGTGTACACTGTGGAGGTCACTGTGGTTGGTGGGTTTTGGGGGCCTTCTGGTTCCAGCACATAGTCAATAGGTGTCTACTCTGAGTGTCACATACTTCAGACCCTTGACAAGAGGCACCCTTGGGTTGTTAGTAGAGTGACACGCTGAGCAGTTAGGACTCTCTGGTGAGATTGTCACCTGTTAGACTGCCAAGCAAGGTCAGAGCAGGGGACTCATTTTGAGGTTTTTATTTTATCACATTTCAAACCACTTTCTGGGTCTACTAGAGAACTTTGATTAATGCCTGGCTTTACTCTGCCCTTTACCCCAAAGCAGGCAGGGTTGCTATGGTTGCATAGTGTTGCTGGTAATTGTAGGTGATTTTTCCAAGCTTTGGGAAAGGTCTTGGAGACAGACCACTATCGCTGTGTCCCACTAGTTGGAGAGTTGGGCTGGAGCAGATGCTGGGAGAGTCCAGGTGGATGAGTCTGGACTTTTAAAAAATATACTGGGAACTCCTGAGTCCTTGAAGAACTACTGGGGAAGGCCATGGTGGCCACTGCCAGCCCCTCAGCCTCTGTTGCCAGTGAGGGGAGCAGGGTTAAGCTGTTACCCACTGGGCTTGAGGCCGCCTCGGCTCCTTTGTGAAACGAGGGGGTTGCACAGAATAGTTTCTGAAATTCCCTCTGAATATTAACTCACCTCAGAATTGCACTGCTTTCCTTCTCTGTCTTGTGTCCCTCCTGTGAGGAGCTGCTCCAGGTATTGGTGACCCCTCAGATAAATGTAGGCTCACTTCCTGATTATCATTTCTGCCAGCACAGACACCTGCTCCCCCCGCAGGCCACCTGGGCATGTTCATCCTTCACAGCTTTGTCCTAGAATACTAGCTGAGCCTGAAGCCCCCCCTCCCCTAAAGGCAAGAGCCACTGCTTTTTGCCCTGTGTGCATTTTGGGTGTGACATGTGGAACTTGTACTGACTGCAAGACACAGTGTGGCCAGGTGGGGGACTCCGGGTGTGCATGATCTGATGTGTCAGCTTGCAGATGAACTGCCAGCCGCTGTGACTGAAGCGGCTGCTTACAAGGCCTGAGTAGGAAGGTTCTGTGAGGTTTGACACATCTTGAAGTTTCCAGGAATGCAGCTAGACCAGGGGGAGAGCCTTCCTTTTTCGTTTGGAGCATCTGGGGAATTGCCTTCCCAGCAGTATGGCAGGATCCTGTTACTTAATGTTGTCAGCACTGAATCCTTATCATGTCTCAAGAGCATACGCTTTGTCATCAGTGTTTTTGTTTTATTCCTCTCTCATATTTCTGCTAGGACATTACATCATTTAAAAAAAATGTTCTATGTGTAGTGGATTGAATGATGGTCCCTCAAATATACTTCCACCCAGAACCTGTGCCTCCACCCCTCCTTCCAGTCTCTATGCAGTCTCCACTTTTGGCTCTCAGGCATCAGGTTCTCTCCTGTAAGTTTTTCGTTGATTAATCAGGAAGTTTTTCTGCATTTTAATTGTAATACCAGTTTGTTCCTGAGAGTATGTCCGTGCAGCATGCACTTACTCTGCCGCCATTTTTGTGAATGTGACTGTTTGGAGAAAGGGAACCTGTGAATGTGACTGTTTGGAGAAAGGGAAGGGTCTTTTCAGATGTCATTTAGTTAAGGACCTCAAGATCAGATAGATCATGCTGAGAAGAATGTCCTTAGAAGAGAAAGGGAGGTGACACGGGGGAGAGGCAATATGAAGGCGGAGGCCGAGGCTGGAGTGACGCAGCCACAGGCCCAGGACCACCAGGGGCCTACAGAGGCTGGAAGGGACAGGAAGGGAGAATTCAGCCCTGCTGCCACTTTGACTTCAGGCTTCTGGTCTCCAGAACTGTCAGAGAATACACTCCTGTTGTTTTAAGCAACCCAGTCTATGGTAATTTGAGCGCAGTCCTAGGAAACGAATACAGTGTTTGATTACTCAGGGTAGTAAAAGGCGTCAACATATTTTGTACTTAAAGTTTTCATTTGGTCCAAAAGAGTGAGCCACTGCAGTGGGCTGCCTCCCCTGAAACCTGGGTAGAGCAGGTAGGGTGCTGTTTGACCATGACCCCGTTTTGTCCTCTGAGTGGCTGAATCGCCCTCTCAGCCCACATGACTGTGGCCCTCCCATCTCTGTGGTTGCCTCTGTCCTGGGGTGTGCCAGCTCCCACTTCTTGCATTTGGATGGCATGGTGGGAACCTGACATTACAAAGAGTATGTCAAAGGATTGTTTCTCAGACCTTTAAATCCTAATTTTTTTAGAATGGAGGAAATTTTTTAAAGTTTTTATTTTTGTTACTTAAAATTAATACACTTTATATTTTAGCAATTTTAAGTTTACAGAAAATGGAGCTGATAGGCAAGGAGTTCCTATCACACCCACCTCCGCCCGCCCCCCCCCCCCCCCCACACACAGTTTTCTCCCTCATGAACATCTTGCCTTAGTGGGGTACATTTGTTAAAACTGATAAACCAATGTTGATGCATTTTTATTAACTAAAGTTCATAGTTTACATGAGGGTTCACTCTTGTGGTGTACAGTCTGTGATTTTTGACAAATGTTCAATGTCATGTATCCACCGTTATAGTATCATACAGAGTAGTGTCACTGCCCTAACAATTCTCTGTGATCCCATGAGTCACTGCCCCCACCCACCCACTAGCACCCAGCACCACTGATCTTTTATTGTCCCATGGTTTTGCCTTTCCAAGATGTCACATAATCACATAGTTGGAATCCTACAATGTATGGCCTTTACTGGTTGGTTTCTTTTGCTTAATAATATGCATTTAAGATTCCTCCATGTCTTTGTGCTTTTTAAGGTTTTTAGATGTCATTTTTAGGAGAGTAAAACTAGGTATTATGAAACTTAGAGAAAGATTGGCTGTCTTTTTTTAAAAATTCCAGTACATTGTATAGTCTTTATTTTTATTTTTTATTTTACATTGTATAATCTTTAAAAGTCCAATAAAAATATGAGTGGAGACTATGTGCATTACATCCAAATACCACATTTGGAGATCTTCAGAGATAGGCCTTTTATTGATTTTTCTGGTTGGGCACACGACAGTGTTGGTCAAGGGACCCTGTCCAGGAAACTAGTGATGGGCTGCTGCTTTTGGTCCTTTTCCTGCAGGGCTATTCAGTGGGTTCCATAGCTCCCAGCATTTCCCGGAGCATCCCTTTGGCTTGTTGCTTGTAACAGAAACTCCTAGAAGAAAGTCACTGATGTGACATGTCTGAGAAGGGGAGAAGTGAGGAAGTGACTTAGGCTTATCACTGACATTCAGAGAATGAGAAGAAAGCTGCTCGACTGAGAATCTGAGTGAGGTAGAGGATGGAGTGCTGGAGGCCTGCAGGGGGTGATCTCCTGTACCAGGATTTCTGGAAGGGGATGGGAAAGTAATGGAACAGGCACAAACAGAACTGATAAGAATTGTCCCTGCTGTACCTCCTCTGTTCCTCCCTCCTTCTCCCACTCTCAGCAGCTAGAGAAAAGAGCTGTCTTAATAAAATATAACGGGGAAATGTGTCTTTTGTACAAACTGTTATCTGAAAGGTTAGAGAGTCAAAAACAAAAGCTATTCTGTTTTGAGATGTGACTGTTTGTTAAGAACCTAGCAAGGGCACTTCCTGAACTTTGCCCCTACCTCCACACCCCACCACCCACCACCACCACAGCAGGTTTAACAGAGCATGTCTGGGAGCAGGTTAAACTTTCCCTGGTAGGGATGTACCTTCAGGGGAACACACAGGTTTGGCAGAAACCGCAGCACAACTTGTCTGTTGAGAGTCTGGACGGAGGCCCTTGCACTTCTTATGTGATGGGAAAGCTGTCTCCAAGACGGTGCGCTGGCTGGAGCTGGTGCGGGCTCGCATCTGAGGGTAAGAGGAAGCTGTGTTGTGGTGGGACAAGGCTCACACCATGGCCAGAAGTTAGATTCCCTCTGAGGGACCACAGCCTGGAGAGTGGGAATCCCAGGCAGGGTTGGCCACACATGAGTGCCTTACCGGTGGCTCTGTTTGCAGCCCTCCTTATCTGTATGTTGGGAGCTTGTCAACTGGCGAAGGTGCCATTAACATGTGAAGTTTTCTAAGATGAACAAGAGTTCATCTTAACATGTGTAATCTGTAAACATTTTTATAGTTGGTGGCATAGACTTGTGGGCTTCTGGGCAAAGCTAGGTCCTGTCTAGTGGTAAATGAGTGGGTGGGGCATGTCTGTGGGCTGCTCTTATGTTTTGTCTAGTAGACTGTGGGTGAGCATGCACCCTGATCTAAGGTGCCTTTCTGCCTCTCTTGAAAAGTCGGCGTTCAGCAGCTGTGCTGAACTACCTGCTGGCTGACATTTATTCGGGCCAGCTTTGACCAATAGAAACTGACCCTCAGGGGCTGCACATGTGGGACAGCACCTGGGAAATGAGCCGTTCCTCTCCTGGCTGCTTGACCCTCCCTGGGTTTTGTCCTAGCAGCTCATGGCGCCGACCAGTCTCTTGTCCCCTTTCGGCTGCTGTCGTGCCCTCAGTCTATGTAGGGAGCTCCAGATAAGAGGCTGTTTGCCAATACCCTCACCAGGATGCCTGCATGTTTATAGCTGTGCTGTGGGGACGGACCTTCACCATCCTATTTGCTTATAATTTTGGGCAAATTAAAGCGTAAGTGCAAACACAAATTCTTTTGTGAAGTGGTGAACGGTATTCATCACTGTACGACTCACTTGGTGCAGGAAAACGGGTTTGCTTTAGAAAGGAGGATGAAGGTGGGGGAGTGCTTGCCCTCCTCTATCTGTTTAAAAGGTGGGGAGATGCCCAGAATGGAGTGTGTAAATGCCTGGTTTGAAACAGTTGAGTTTTACAGCTTCCGCCTCATTGTTTCTGTGTCAGTGGAGAACTATTTCCATTCTAGCCAAGCTTCAAGGAGGTTTCAGCTGCAGCCCCGGTCTCACTGCACCAGTGATGGCAGTTCCTTTCAGGTGCAATAAACAGGCCCATGTGCCTGGACCTTCTTTCCTGGAGAGACATGCTGGTTGCCGAGTTGATTTGCTCTTGTAGATGCTGAGCTGCCATTGAGGGTCCATGCAGCCCAGCGCAGAGCATCATACATCTGTTAGAAGTGCTGGCTGGTTGGCTTTTTGTTTTAAATTCTTACCTGAGGATATGTTTTCTATTGGTTTTTAGAAAGAGTGGAAAGGAGGATAAGAAGGAGGAGGGGTGGGAGGGAGAGAGAGATCGATTGGTTGCCTCCCATATGCTCCCCAACCAGGGCTGGGGATTGAACCTGCAACCCAGTTATATGTTCATGACCTGGAATCGAACCCATGGCCCTTCAGTGCACAGGCTGATGCTCTAACCACTGAGAACACCAGCAAGGGCATGGTTAGCTTTTTGTATTCATTCATTCATTCATTCATTCATTTAATGATTTTTCTTTTTAAAAAAATATTTTTTATTGATTTTTTTTGCAGTATAACTTATATTTAATAGTAGTACATATGTTTCCCTTTTTCTCCCCCATTATCCTCCCCCCCAATGGTTAGCTTTTTAAAAGTTGACCTTAACAGTCAAATTCTGGCCCTGATTGGGTAGCTCAATTGTTGGTTAGAGCATCATCCTGATGCACCAAAGTAGTGGCCTCAATCCCTAGTCAGGGCACATACAAGAATCAACCAATGAATGCATAAATAAGTGAAGCAACAAATTAATGTTTCTCTCTCCTCTCTCCCCGCAAAAATTCATCAGTGGAACAAAAAAATCAATGTTTTTCTCTCTTCCTTTCTAAAATAAATCAATAAATTAAAAAAAAATTTAAGAGTCAAATTCTGTTTCCCACAGAAAACTATTACAGAGGGTATCTGGGGGGCCCTCCATAGCCCTGTGTAGTGAGGATTAGGGCGTGGGGGCCCTGCCTGCTTCCTCAGTCTGAGGACTGAGGTTGAGGTGGGGGAGGCCGGTCCAGGTAGGGAGCAGTGCTCTTGTAGGAGTTTTCAGCTGAATACTGAATAGCTGACTAGTCTTTGCCATCATCGTTAGAAATCTGTTGTGGGGGTCTTCCTAGTGGTGGTTCTTGGGTAGTATCCCATGCAAGTGAGCAGTGCAATCTGGGTAGCGGATTAGCAGCCATACCTCAGAGGACATCAGGAAATGACTGGATTTTGTGCCTTCTTGGTTGTGTTCCCCCTTCTAACTACCCCCTAACATAGTGGCATTTCCTTCCCAGCTCAGATAACTCTTCTCTGCCTATGCTACCTGCAGAACCAGCACAGAGCCAGCCTGCTCAGGGATGATGAGTAGAACTAGAGCCTCTGAAGTGATTTCCTGGTTTCAGATTTTGAAGTGAATTTAGTTGCCATAGATTCCAAGGAAGATTGGATTTTGTGTTAAGAACATAAGTAACATCTATTCCCTATTTTATTCTGGCCTTACAAGCAGCTGGCAGGAATTCCACCCACCAGAACACGGGAACTCCAGTTTTTCGTTTTCTGTTTCGCAACCGGCCTTTGTTGTCTCTCTTGATCCCATATGGTTACAACCTGTTGAGATCAGCATTTACACCTCCCCACCTTTTAAAAATATATATTTTATTGATTTTTTAGAGAGGATAGAGAAGGAGGATAGAGAGTTAGAAACATCAATGAGAGAGAAAAATCGATCAGCTGCCTCCTGCACACTGCCCACTGGCGATGTGCCTGCAACCAAAGCACATGCCCCTGACTGGAATCGAACCTGGCACCCTTCAGTCCGCAGGCTGATGCTCTATCCACTGAGCCAAACCAGTCTGGGCATACAACCCCCCTTTTACAAATGAGACCACAGGGCTCAGAGTGGTTGAGCCTCCGTTCAGTGCTAAATGGATAGACAGCAGCTGAAGGATGGAGCTGGGCCTCTCATGGGCCACACCATGCTCCCACTGGCTCACCCAATGTCCTTTGCCCCTCTTGCATGGGGCAAGAAGCCTCAGGGGTGCAGCTTTGTGAGGCTTTCTAGTTGCCCCCAAATATAGCCAAGGACTGGGACTTTTTGTCACCCTAGCACCGTGGTTGCAAACTGCAGCTCGCAAGCCACATGCGGCTCTTCCACAAAATACCAGGGCCTGGGCGAGTCTATTTTGAAGAAGTGGCATTAGAAGAAGTTTAAGTTTAAAAAATTTGGCTCTCAAAAGAAATTTCAATCGTTGTACTGTTGATATTTGACTCTGTTGACTAATGAGTTTGCCGACCACTGCACTAGCACATCTGAGCAGACTGTCCACCAACCATGATACCTGAACCCAAGTACAAAGTGCACTTCTCCCCAGCTACTTTCTGAAATCTTAACCTGTTTGTAAATTGTTAAACTTGGGATCTTTTAAGCATGACATGTTGTCTACATTCTTAGCCAGTGCAATTGTGTTTTAATTAGAGCTGAGATTATAAACTGAAAATGGCCTGTTTCACAGTTCTTTAGTTTTAACTTAATTTGTACAGTCCACAAATACTTCCTGCCTGCTGTGTGCCGGACCTGTGCTAGGTGCTGAGTTCACATGGGTAAAAATGAAGATATGTGTAATGGGAAAGGAGACATTTAACCAGTGAACATAATTAATTGGTTAAAAATTTGATTAATTAGTATTTTTAAAAATATATTTTGATTTTTTTTTTACAGAGAGGAAGGGAGAGGGATAGTTAGAAACATCAATCAGCTGCCTCCTGCACACCTCTTACTGGGGATCGAGCCCACAACCTGGGCATGTGCCTTTGGCCAAAATCGAACCTGAGACCTTTCAGCCCACAGATGTGGACGTTCTATCCACTGAGCCTAACAGGCTAGGGCAGTATTTTGAAGTTAGAGCACGTAATTGGTTTCATTGCCATAGCCTGGAACATGACACCTTTTTGAATTTTTTTTTTTAATCCTCACCGGAGGATCTATTTTTATTCATTTTTTTAGGGTGAAGGAGAGAGAAAATGGTGGCCTCTCATACGCACCCTGATCAGGGATTGAACCTGCAACCTGAGTGTGACCGGGAATTGAACCGGCAACCCTTTGGTACACCAAATGGTGCCCAACTGAGTCACCCTGGCCAGGGCTTCATGATGACTTTTCTTTAAAAAAAATTTTTTTTAAAAATAGTTTATTGCCTGGCCAGCATGACTTACTGGTTGAGCGTCAACCTACGAACTAGGTGGTCATGGTTCAATTCCAGGTCAGGGCACATGCCCAGATTGTGGGCTCAGTCCCCAGGTGGAGCATTTAAGAGGCAGCTAATTGGTGATTTTTTCTTATCATTGATATTTCACTCTCTCTCTCTCTCTCTCTCTCTCTCTCTCTCTCTCTCTCTTCCTCTCTGAAATCAATAATATATATATATCAAGAAACTATTCTTAAAAAATACACGTACATGTGTGTATATATACACACGTACGTGTATTTTTTTAAAGAATAGTTTCTTGATTGTTAGAGAGAGAGAAACATCGATGTAAGAGTATGGCCCCAACCTGGAATCGAACCAGCGACCTTCTGTTGCATAGGACAATGCCCAACCGACTGAGCCACATGAGCCTGGGCTTCATGGTGACTTTTTATTTATTTATTTTAATATATTTTATTGATTTTTTTACAGAGCGGAAGGGAGAGAGATAGAAAGTCAGAAACATCGATGAGAGATACATACATCAGTTGCCTCTTGCACGCCCCCTACTGGGCAAGGTACATGCCCTTGACTGGAATCAAACCCAGGACTCTTCAGTCTGCAGTCTGATGCTCTCTCCACCGGGCCAAACCGGTTTCGGCTCACGGTGACTTTTTAAATTAAAAGGAATATTCTTACACAATGAATGCTAATTCTTAAATATAAATAATTCTAATGCTGGAAGCCACAAAATGGGTGATTGTTCCGGGATATACCATGTGTTAAAATGCTTTATATATATATTTTTTAAGTATAATTATTAACTAACTTTAAAAATTACTCCAGCCTTGGCCATCATACATACGCTCAGTTGTCTGAGCACCATCCCATACACCAAAAGGCCGCCAGTTCCGTTCTGATAAGGACACATGCCTGGGTTTCAGGCTGATCCCCAGGATGGGGTCTGTAGGAGGCAATCCAGGTTTTCTCCCTTTCCCTTCCTCTCTCTAATATATATGTATGTATATATATAAATTCAGTAGTTTCTGTACTTGGACATACTGTTTATGTTTCATTTTAAAACAATATTAACTTGTTTTGTAAGCTAATGTTTCTGCTTAGAAATATAGTAGAGACTTTTTTCATGTGTGAGAGCTCCCCCTTCCACGTGATCATTTTGACTTCCGCAGCAGCAGTGTATTATGTTTGGTATTGGGGGTTTTGTTTTGTTTTTAATATATTTCATTGATTTTTACAGAGAGGAAGGGAGAGGGAGAGTTAGAAACATTGATGAGAAAGAAACATCAATCAGCTGCCTCCTGCATATCCCCTACTGGGGATGTGCCCACAACCAAGGTATATGCCCTTGACCAGAATCGAACCCGGACCCTTGAGTCTACAGGCTGATACTCTATTTACTGAGCCAAACCAGTTAGGGTGGTATTGGGGTTTTTTGCACCAAATACCACACATGGACATTGTTATTTCCAGGGTGCCAGGACTGACTCTTGGCACTCTCTTTTAGGCCAATGAGGTAACAGACAGCGCATACATGGGCTCCGAGAGCACCTACAGCGAGTGCGAGACCTTCACCGATGAAGACACAAGCAACCTGGTGCATCCTGAGCTACAGCCTGAAGGGGACATGGATAGTACGGGCGGCTCAGCCATGCCCTCTGAGTGCCTGGATGCCATGGAGGAGCTTGGCCATGGTGCTCTGCTGCTGCTCCCAGGCAGGTCTGTAATCACCCCAGCACGGTCTGGATATTGTGCATAAGATGTGTCTGATGGGCAGATTGGGTTCATGTAGGGGCTTAAGTCAGAGTGGTTTAGAGTCATCACGGGATGTGGGAGAGAATGTGGACCTTACAGAGTGGCCCTGAGCCATGTCCTGGTCACAGCTGACTTCCCTGTCAGGAGATGCCCCCCCTGCTGACCGCAGATTATAGTGGTTATAAATGCTGCACAACTTCTTTGGCCGCAGAAGTAGAAATTCTAGAAGAAAACATTAACTTGGTCTTTTGGATTTTTGTCCTCACAATTCTTGTAAACCAGGCAAAACACAACATTCAGTAAATGTCTTCTATCAGGATCTTAGAAGCCCATCTTTATGGCATCCCTAATCAACCTCCTGTTTCCCCCAACCACTCTTGGGGCCCCAGTGCCTGTGAGGGCCAGTGAGAGAGGGTCAGGGTCGGAGAGGTGCCGTGGCCCATGTGGACCTGATGACAGCTTGTGGTTTTCCCTTTGCAACTTAGGAAGCCACCATGCTTAGCAACCTTGGAGGTGGTTGGGTTTTATTTTCAGTTTATTTTATTTTTTGTTTGGTCCTCACAGACTTTTTCATTTTTTTCTCTTTAATTGAGGTATCATATAATGACATGCAAGTATACCTGTCATAACAGTCCCTTCCAGCTCCCTCCCAGGTACCCTGGCTTTTTTTTGTTGTTAATCCTCACGCGAGGGTATTTTTCCATTGATTTTTGATATTGTAGAAAGGAGGCGGGGAAGGAGGGAGAGAGAGAAAGAGAGTGAATCATTGATGTATTGATGTGAGAGCGACACAATGATTAGTTGCTCATGGGGTCGGGGATCAAACCCAGTACGAGCCCTTGACCTAGAATGGAGCCCACAATCCTTCAATGTGCAGACCTATGCTCTACCCACTGAACAACACTGGTCAGGGATGCCCTGGCTTCTTTGTTGTTGTTTTTAATCCTCACCTGGGAAACGTTTTCATTAATTTTCCGAGAGAGTGGAAAGGAGGGGAAGAAAAAGAGAGAGAAAAACATTGATATGAGGAGCAGACGTTGCCTCCCACATCCCGGGATTGAGCCTGCAATCAAGGTATGCGCCTTTGACTGGAATCGAACCTACGACTCTTCAGTTCACGGGTTGGTGCTCTACCCACTGAGAAAACTGGCAGGGGCCACCCTGGTTTTGATTTTTTTGTATTTTATTATAGATTTCAGAGAGGGAGGGAAAGGGAAAGAGAGAGAGAGAGAGAAAAAAAAAACGTCAATGGTGACTGAGAATCATTGATTGGCTGCCTCCTGCATATCCCCTACTGGGGATAAAGCCCGCAACCAGGGTATGTGCCCTTGACCAGAGTCGAACCCAGGACCCCTCAGTCTTCAGGTCACATCCACTGAGCCAAATCAGGTAGGGCCACCCTGGCTTTTTAATGGCAGTATCGCTCTTCCTGGTTTTGTACCTTAAGATTGAAATATCTTTTACACCTAATTTCTTTCCCTTCGTATTGTAGTTATGAGATTTATTCATATTTTTATGCACAATTATAAATCATTTACTTTATTAGTAGAGCATTACATTGTATGAATATGCTGCAGCTTTTAAATTTACTGTTGGGACGTATTTTGGTCTTATGACTGAAACTGCTGTAAACATTACATGTGCCCTAGCTGGGGGGCATGTGGAGCACGTATGTTCAGCTTTAGAAGTTATTTACTTACTGGTGGTTACAGTCCGGGCTTATAGTAGTTAACATGCCAGTGCTGTGGCACTTGGCACAGTCTGCTTTTTTCATGTTCGCTTTTTGGAGTACAGGGAGTATAATGTTGGGGTGGGATCGTTCTTACTAGCATTTCCCAGGTGCCTCATGAGGAGGAGCACCTTTTGTATCTTTTCTTGCCTATTTGGAGATCCTCTTTTGTGAAGTTCCTGCTCATGTCTTTTACCCATTTTGTAAACATTTTCTGTAAAAAGCCAGATAATAAAACTTTTTTGGGGGGCTTGTAGGCCATATGGTCTTGCTGGCTGTGTTCACCTGTGCAGTTGAAGTGCAAAGTGGCACATAAGTAGGTGGGATTTGGTCTCTCAATGTCTGTTGGTCCTGGGGTCTGTCTTTTCTTTACTGATTTGTAGCAGTTCTTTATATATTTTAGATGAGTCCCTTAACCTGTATGTGTTTTGCAGATATCTTTTTTATTTTAAATAAGAGAAAGTTTATTTAGAAAATCACAGAGGTAGAAGTAAGCCCTAGACGAAATGGGCTCGGGAAACAAGTTACAGCAAAAGAAGGGCTCTTGGAACTTAGGAGACACAGAGATGGAGATGGACTTGAGAGAGGGAAGAGAGAGGAGAGGTTCCAGCATGCTGGGGCCCAGGGGAGAACGGGAGGAAGATGAGCTCACCCTGGGGTAAGCAGGGGGTGCTCCGTAGAAAGAGTCTCACAGACATCTTTTTCTACTTTGTAGGTTGCCTTTTCGGTTTCTCGGTGCTGTCTTTGAGGAACAGATGTTTTTAATTTGCTATGCAGTCCATTTTATCTGTTTTTCTACTGTGGTTAGCACTTCTGTGTTCTGTTTGATAAATTTTTGCTTACCTCCACATCACTATAATGTTTACTTCTGCTTTTCTTTAAAAGCCTATTATTTTGTCTTCATATTCAGATCTTGTGAGAAATAGCTCACCTGTCTGAATTTCAAATGATGGACTCGGAAACAAAGGCATAGTGAAAATGAGACCTTTAATACACTCTTGAGAGTGGGCATTCATTGTACAGGCTCACATGTGGGCCAGGGGAACACAGCCTGTATATTTATTACTTTTTAAATATATTTTTATTTATTTCAGAGAGAAAGGGAGAGGGAGAGAGAGACGGAAACATCAGTGATGAGAGAGAATCATTGATCGGCTGCCTCCTGCACACCCTCTACTGGGAATTGAGCCCACAACCCCAGGCATGTGCCCTTGACCGGAAATGAACCTGGGACCCTTCAGTCCACAGGCCAATTCTCTATCCACTGAGCCAAACCAGCTAGGGCACAGGTTATTTAGCCCCTCCTCTGGTTCCTCATTGGCTGAGTGAGTACATAGGTCACCCATTTCCTCATATGTCACCTAGGTCTTGCTGTCTCCCATTAGGCCATTAAAAAAAAATGGACTTAGGCCTTTCTAGCTGACTCCACCTCCCTGTCTAGCTGCGGCAGACCCTTGAAGAGGGTTTCCACCATAATGCTGGCCCACGTGCAGTTCTTTATTCCTACATCCTCCTCCCTCCTCCCCACATTCTGCTTGCCCTGGGGAAATTCAGCAAATTCCATCAGAAGACAACCATGCTTTAGTGGATCACAGAGGTTCGTTTCTTACAGGTCTGTTATCTCTCTTTTTTGTGTATGATGTGAGGTAGGAATCATTTTTCCCATATTGATATCCAAACGACTCAGCCTTATTTTGGAAAGATTCCTCCTTCCTCCTGTGCAGGTGTCACGTTAGTCTCGTGAGGGGCCTACTAGAACATTTGAACTCATTTCTGCTGGAAAGCACTCATCACACCTTCAGTTCTAGGGCTGTCATGGCCCTGAGCACGATGTGTCTTTTCTGTTTTGTCTTTTCAGATCCCACCTACACAGCCAGTCTGTTGTCACGGTGATAGGTGATGAGGAGCATTTTGAGGACTACGGTGAGGGCAGTGAGGCAGAACTGTCCCCAGAGTCCCTCTGCAATGGGGAGCACGACTGCAGAGACCCTACTTTTCTCACCCCCAGGTAATGTATCCCTGCACGTGTCCTCCCGCTCACCCCATATTTAGTTGTGGGGAAGCGTCCCCTTTTGGTTCATAAATTGGTAAGAGAGAACTTGTTTCATTCATTGTAATATAACTAACATACATAGTCAAAATTTTATTTTTATGCCTCAGTGAAAGTTAGTTGAAGTTTTTTTCATCCATTATTATCCCCAGATTGCTCCACCTTTCTGAGGTTTCAGCTGAACCACGTGGCACAGAGCCTGTGTTGGGATACTCCACTTTGTGGGTTCCTTAGCCATTAGTTGTGCTCTCATTATGGTTGGCAGCTGGCTTTGAGGGAAGCTATATGAATGTGTGCATGTATGTATAAGAGAGCATGTAAGTTCTGCTCTCTGTTTTACATTAGATCCTCAGACCTTATTCCTTTTGTAGCTAAAAATATGTACCCTTTGACCAGCCTCTGAGGGAGCCTTGAACATCACAACCAATTCTTTGATTCATTTCCTTATAATTATCTGACATCCCCAAACTGTTTGGAAAGTTCTGGCTTTGCGCTGGAATATCTAAAAGGGTGAGATCCACACTTATGGAGCTGGCTAATCCCCAGCTGTCCTTTCTCTCGGGGGGCCCTGGGAGAAAGCCAGCACTTGTGTCCAAACGAGGGGTTTAAATGGACCTGGAGCCTTCACTGGTGGCAGGACATCAGAGAACATGTCGTCACTTCAGGTGAGATCCCTGCGTGGCTAAACAGATTGTATGTACTTCAGTCACCTCTCTCATTTGCACCCAGTTCTTGGAACTCTCCATCTTTGCTGACAGCAAAGGCCGAGTATCTTGAAACTGGCAACTGCAAGATTCTTCCTTTGACCAGACCAACCCACACTAGAAGACCTGGGTGGGGGCCAGTGCTGGGGGTCTGCCTGACAGGGTTCCTCCTTGCTTTCTCCATGTGCTATCCCCTAAGCTGCCCACCAGCGTGGGGATAGGAGCCTTTCAAAGGCATCTCTAGAAGTGTGAGTGAGTGAAGTGGTAGCTTTCTTTCAGTAGCTCTCCTCTTCCTGTATGACACTTGTGTTGGTGTTGAAATCAAAGCCAAAGGACTTGGCATTGCTCCCTGTGCATTTCTGTCCTGTTTGTTTAGTTTGTCCTGTCTCTCGTCCAGTTTCTCACTGATTTTTGTTTCAAGTGTGTCTTCTATGCTACAATTGATGTTTCATTTTAAACTTTTTTAAAAATGTATTTTTATTGGTTTCAGAGGAGAAGGGAGAAGGAGAGAGAGATAGAAGCATCAATGATGAGGGAGAAGCATTGATTGGCTACCTCCTGCATGGCCCCCACTGGGGATCGAGCCTGTAACCTGGGCATGTGCCCTTCCCCGGAATCGAGGCCAGGACCCGCCAGTCCGCAGACCGATGCTCTCTCTAGCCACTGAAGCAAATCAGCCAGAGCCACTTTAATCTTTCTTCAAATTGAACTTCCAAATTGGCTAAATTTTTTTTTCATCCTCACTCAAGGATATATTTATTGGTTTGAGGGGAGGGAGGGAGGGAGGGAGAGAGAGAGAGAGAGAGAGAGAGAGAGAGAGAGAGAGAGAGAGAGAAGAGAAGAAACATCAATCAATTGCCTCCCAACCAGGGATTGAACCCAAAACCTAGGTATGTGTTCTGACCAGGAATCGAACCTGCAACCCTTTTGATGTATGAGCCAGTCAATGCTCCAACTAACTGAGTCACATGGCCAGGGCCCAGATTGGCTTTGAAAAGCCTGTGGGTCCTCATGCCCCAGGGACATTGCTGCCTTCTGGCCGGTGTGTTTCCAGTGCCCTGAAAGCCCAGGGAGACTAATAGAATTCTGACTTTTTAACAAAGGTCTTAAAAAAAATAACAGAACTATTGGTGATTGATAATTCATGTGTAGTGTTTAATATTGGTGTGTGGGTTTTTTGTTTTTGTTTATTTAAAAGTATGTTTTTATTGATTTTTTTGAGAGAGAAAGGAAAAGGGAAAGCGAGAAACATTGATGAGAGAGAAACATTAATCAGCTACCTCCTGCACAGCCCCTACTGGGGTTGAGCTGAAACCAGGGCATGTTCCCTGATCAGGAATTGAACCAGTGACCTATTGGTGCATGGATTGATGCTCAACACTGAGCAACACTGGCCAGACTTTTATTGCTTCTTAGAGATAGTGGAAGGGAGAGAGGGAAAGGGAAAAGGAGAGGAGGACAGAAAGAAAGAGAGAGAAATATTGGTATGAAAGAGGCACAAACCGGTTACCTCCTGCAGGTGCCCCAACACGGGGGAGGGGGGCGAACCTGCAACCCAGGTACGTGCCCTTAACCGGGAATTGAACCCAAGACCGTTTGGTGTGTGGGTCGACACTCTAACCACAGCCATACCAACCAGGCTGATATTGGTGATTTTCAGAGCATATTAAATCAATTATAGTACAGTAAGTAAAACCTACCTGGAGACATGCTTTGCGCTCACATTGATGAGTGCTTAACCAAGGAGAAGGCAGTGTGTCCAGGACTTATTTCTTGTTAAGGGCACTTGATGGGCCCCTTTATTTCCTCTGAGCACCTGACCAGGTAGGAGCAGGTGTGTGGCTGAGCCCCTGCAACTTGAGCTGGTGTGTGTCGTGGGTTGTAGATGATGTTGAGGGAGGTGGGTTTACAGCAGTCTGAAAGTTAAGAGTCAGAATCATCCACAGCCAGTTACCTGACAATTTGCTTTTGCCTGGCCAACTCTAGCCCTGTGTGGAGTCACAGGTAACCTGAACAGTCCTCACTGTCTCCTGAACTGACACTTCTTGTTTCTCTAGCACCGACCCGCTTGCCACAAAGCTGCACAGCATCCTCACTGATGAGGCCTTTGAGTTTTACTGTAGCCAGTGCCATAAACAAATCAACCGCCTAGAGGATCTTTCGGCTCGCCTGAATGATCTTGAAAAGAATAGGTAACTGATGTAGTGCCTGGCCTTGCTCTGTGTTCCAGGGTGAGGGGACTCTTGTCCACAGCTGCCCCTGGCTGGTCTGGCCCCAGGTGCCACTCACTTGGACTAGCGAACTCTGGGGGTGGGGGGCTTCCTCTGGAAGTGGTCCTGAATTGAAGATGAGCATGCATTCGCTGGACTCTTCCCTAGCCCTGCCCTTCCCTCCCTGCATGCGTTGAGCCTGTTTGGTGCCCTTCACCCTACTTGCTCCTGTGTGCATGCCACAGTCTAATCAGCTGCTGCTTTTCCTTCGGGAGGAAACGAGGGAGGAGATGATCTTTAGATGCTATGTATCCTGCATAAGGAAGTCCAACTCATGAAAGTGTTCTTAGAAAGAGATACTTTCTTCATTTTACTAAAAGATTTCTTTAATTGGGAGTCACCTGAAACAGCATGGGAAATTTAAAGTAAGATTTGGTCTTTCAAAACAGATTTGCAGTCAACTTTCAGGAATGTTTTAAATCAGGTACGCATTCTCCCGGTGAGCCCCTTTCCTGAACTTGCTTTTGTAAGGCTGCCTCAGATGCCGTTTCAAGAAGAATCCAGCTTTACTACCCTGTTTATAAAACAGAACCCCAGCATTTATTGCTGCTCTCTGCCCTCATCAGTCTTCCTCTCCTCCATCTCCTGGGTCCAGTTTGTGTCAGACTGTTGGCTTCCCTTTTCATCCCCAGTACCCAATCCCAGCTCTGTCACAGTTTCAGAAGGAAACAGGCCCTTTTGCTGGCTTCTCACAACTTCACAAGCTCCAGCTATAGAGAACACTTTTTTGGTATTGACACGCCCATTAAGCTTACTGTCGATGTAGCTGGTCATATGGGCAAACCTCTGGGTGGCCACTTGGTATGTGCTGATCAGGGTTATGAACTCCCAGGCAATAATCCAGGGAGGCTTCTTGGGAGAAAGGGTGGAAGGTTACATAAAAATGGGCAGAAATTTGAACTACCCTGATGTTTTCAGTGTCTTCTAGAAACCGCTTACATATCTTGAGGAGCCTTCCCCTTTAGGGCCTCAGCCAGTGCCAGCTAGGTCTGTCTGGTGGGTCCTCATGACCTTGGCCCTGTTGTGCCTGCTGTTCTGCCCCTAGTTCCAATTCCAGTGCATTTTACATCTTTGACACTTTTTCTTATGTTCTGTGCAACATGCCAACACAGGCTGGAGTCCAGCAAATGCCCAGTTAGGTGGACGACCCCCCCCCCCCCAACATTTGTGGCCCATTGGCAGCTTCAGAAGGGAGCCTGGTGGATTCCCAGCAGCACTGATGAGAAACTGGAAGTGTTCTTTGAGGTGTGCCTTCGAGAGAGACTTGAGAAAATGTGATATCTTGTGATCCCAAAGATCCACTGGCCTCTGTTTTAGGGAAAACCAGTTTAACCTCAGCGTTTTACGTAGGTGCTCTGGTGAGGGGTCATTTATCCTTTTCATGTGAAGATTTGCCTTCCTGTTAAGTAGGTTCCAGTACAAGTATGTCATCTCTTATTCTCTGAAGATTTTGGACATAGAAGTGGGTTTTTCCCATATGGAGACTCTGTCCCAAGACTGCCATGGTCACTTCTGCCAGGCTCCATGGGGCAGATCATAGACTGGGGTGTGGCTAGTGCGGCCAGCAAGTCTAGTGGGGGTCTCACCTCCAGTTTCAACCACCCATTCCCTAAGAAAGACTCTACCAAGGTTGGTTAATATATCATTAAAGTTATTATTATGATTAGGGCACAGCTGTCAGTCATTTTCCCCTAAACACTCAGTTAAATATATCTGAGTCTTGCCTGTTGCTGTTCATGGAATTTCTTCAAAATAAATGTATTTGGTCATGGTTTGTGGAGGGGAAAAGGTGATACAGTCCAAACTGTATGTGGAAGCTTTGACATCAGATACAATTTCTACTTGGTGAGCTTCAGAAGGTGCTGATAGCTATCATATTTTCCATGTACCTGTGAGCCTCTGTAAAAACAATTAATTTTACAAAAATGTTGTAAATGTCTGCTTTACCCAGAGGCGTATTTTCAAATTATAAACCCAGTCACTAGACTGCCAGACTACTCCCTGAGAGTTTGGTTAAGTTATGGCTAGCTAGAACAAGGGGTCAGCTAGTAAGAGTAGAGAGAACTTGGAAGAATGTAGGAACAGCATCTGTATGGAACAGCATGCCCAACCACCTCACTCAGGGCTGAGATCCGACCCTGCCGTAGAAGGGCAAACTGGGTGGCAAATACGTCACTGTGGTGCCTCACAGATCGGGGGCTGTGACAGGCCATGTGGATGCTACTTTTCTGGGATCTACCATCTAGAACTTGCAGGAAATCTGATCTCTAGCTGCCAGGAAAGCTACTCCTTGGGAGTAGTCTCACCAGAAGTACTTTGCTACAAAACTGCCATAGGATATGTCAGGAGAAGCTGCTGGGCGCTGGGTGCTGCTAGGTGCTGGCACCAGGGAAACTGTCCAGGTGGGATTTTGAAGTGTGAAGTATTAGTGCCTAAGTTAAAATCGATGACACTGCTATTACAAACAGGTTCATGTTATGTTTCATGTGGGGGCCCACTGTTTGGAGGGTAATTGGCTTCAAAAGCATTTGGGATGTGTCATTGGCCAATGACTTGGATCCATTGCAACCAGCTGGCGGGTTCAGACACGAGGGTCGGCCTCTGAATTGAGGTTTGATTGTGGATCTATTGGGAGTTTCTTTGGGGCGTGAAATAATAAGTTTGCTGAGTTCTTGACAAGCCCCTGAAATTGCTCCCATGTTCCTGGATGTTTTGCTGAGTGGGCCTTTCTATGCATGGAGCTGGCCTGGCAAGCACGGAGCTGCATGCCTGTGGACGCACCCCCATCCCCATATCTCTTCAGCCTGAATTTCCTGTTTCCTCCCGTTCCTCCCTGTCTGTTCTCTGACACGATTTTCCTGTTTATTTTGATTTTGTACAGTCCAACGAAGCGGCTCTCCAGCAAGAAGGTGGCAAGGTAGGAAACCATTGGTTACTTATTGAGATGTTCTTCTGAAATGTCTCACTAATTATAGCTCTTGTCAAAAACATATTTAAAAAATACTATTTTCCAACGTATTATTTTCTAAAACTTTTGAAAGTTGCTTTTCATGGTTTGAGATTAAAAATAGTTCAAGGGGATGGATTATCAAAATAATTTTCAAAGCTGTGGATTGAGACCTGAATTTGTGACCAGGAAGTTGATGTTGAAAGTGTTTGACATCCCTTCTGTTTTATTGAGTATTCACCAACTAGGTCCAGAAGGGGGCCCGTATCTCTATGTCTGCTGTAGATAGAGTCCGTGAGGGGCCTGATTTCACAGAGTCCGAATATGAAGGAGTCCGGGTCTGGATCTGCCTTTTGCACCCTCACTGGTTTCCCAGGGTTAGAAGAGGAAGGAAATGTGCCTAATTCTGGTTTCTAAAGAACACGTTTCTGTGATCATTTCTTCATTCTCCAGTTTTAGATACTGTTTATTGGCTTTCTACAGTGAAAGATGACAGCATATACCTTTATCCTCTTCCCTTCTATGCTAGTTCTAAAAACAATTTTCACAGGGTTTATAGGAATTCTCTATAGGAATCATGTACTATATTTCCTTTTTAAGACAAGTCATTATTTCTCCTGGAGTCAGTAATTGTCTTCATGTTTTTATTTGCTTCATCTTTTAGTTATTTATTTTTGAATAATATTTATTCTGGATTTTCTCAACTCTTTCTAAGTTTAATCTAATTTTTAATTATTATTTTTTCTCTCTTTGTTGATTAAGGTATTATATATGTGTCCTTATCCCCCCACCTCCCACCCCCACTCATGCTCTCACCCCCCTGGTGTCTGTGTCCATTGGTTAGGTTTTAGTTTTATTGTTGACACTAATACAGCTGTCCCCATTCCCCACCCCACCCCCTGCCTATCTCTACCCAGTCCTTGCATCATCTTCAGTGCTGCTCTGCCCAGCCCTCTCTCAGGGCCATGAGGCAGCCCTGGGCCTATTGGCCATTCCCTCCCAGAACCTTTGCCCTTTGCACAGGTGTATGCAGGCTACATTGCTGTGGTCCTGTTTCCCTCACATACGTTGTGGGATCCAGATATCTGTTTCAGGTGTTGGGTCATCTCACTCCCTGATAATCTGTCTTCCATTTTTTTAATCACCATTTTTTTTGGTCCAGCATATATTCTTGTAGCTAGTTGGAAAAAGAGATACCCAGGAGATAAATGCCCCCTACCCCCTACCAGGAGATATGTTGAGATCTTGCTAGATACTGTACTCTTATTATTTTGCTTAGTATAGAAATCTGAGTTGTAAATTATTTCCCTTTAGAGTGTTTTAAGGCATTGCTCATTACCTTCTAGTACTAGGGACTGCTGCTGCTAAGAGGTCTGATGCTTTCTCATTTTCCCTCTCTGGGAGCTTTTTAAGATGTTTTCTTCTTTATCCTGGTAGTGATCAGTCTTGTGAGTTCTTATTCCCATTAATTATGCCGGGCTGAATGAAAGTTGTGCTGTTTCATTGTGGAAGTGTCTGCCCCTTAGTTTTGGGGAGCTTTGTCAGCCTGTTTCTTTGACAGTGTTCTCTGTCCCACTTTGTGCTTTTTCTAGGACTCCTGCTTGTGGCCCCACATGCCTTCTTCCTTGCTGCCCCTGTGCCTCTCTCTACTCTGGCTTTATCTCCTGTGACCCACATGCCACCAGCTCTTCCTCCCCATCTCTTCCCTGGGTTCTCATTTGGGCTCTGTCACTCTAGCTAGAGGTTTCTCAAACAACTGGGGAAACACTCTCTTGTGCTCATTGAAGTGGTTGCTCCCAGCTAGCCAACATGTGGTGTGGGTGGGCCCCTCTGTCAATAGGTCTTTTCTCCAGCCAGGCTGACCTACTTTCCCAGAGTGAACTCTGGGCATTGTGTCTGCAGCCTCCATGGAACACCCTCTGAGAACCTAATTTTTCCTTCACAGATAGCTTTTGGTATAGAAAAGCCCAAACTGCAGGAATGTGCAGTTAGAGTTACAGAGGCATGTTTTGTGGTTGGTACAAACATACCTTGTAGATGCAGTTTTAATCTGCTGCTATTTTGCTCTTAATAAATCACCACTAGAATTTTAAGAAAATTCAAAATAACTGTTGTAATTCCACTTTTCACAGTGTTTCAGCCCTTTGCATGTGGCAGTGTGGCTGGAGTATGGGTTTTGGAGCCACCAGCTGTGGCCTCTGTGACCTGACTTGTATCTAACATGGATGGAAAGGGCTCTGGGGTCGGTGGGCAAGCAAGAACTGCAAGGCACTGGCACACAGCCAGCCTCAGGACCAGAGGGAGCACCAATGGGGCTGCCACAGAGCAGAAAGCAGGTCTTGACCCTGAGTGTCCTGGCACCTGCCAGACTTTATTTAACTCCCTTTGGGATGATCAGGCATTTCCCATAGTCCCTTCTTCGGGTAGGCCTCCTAAATAAGGTGGGTTTAAATAAACAAAACACTCACCCACAGTGCCAAGAAACCTTGGCCTTTCCCTGAAGCAGCCACATGCTGGGGCCACACGCTGGGTACTTGGGGACTGGGTGTAACCGCCCATGCCTAGGTCCAGCTGTTCAGAAGTGCCATGAGCCCCTAGTAGGAGTTCAGGATTGGGTGACAGACCCTAGGCCAGAGCCCCTCCTCAGCATGGTCTCTGAGTCTGGGGTGGGCAGCTTTCTATCCCAGGATTGGCATCAGGAGCTTGTGTTGGACAAGAACATGGTGGCCCTGCCCTTAGGGTTCAGTGTCCTTCAGGGAATCAGATGAAATCCAAGAGATGCTCCTGTGTCACACCCTGGGCACATTTAAGGGACTCGTGGTCCCCAGGGATGAAGACGCACTTCTTTTTTATTCCCCTTAGAACATTGCTGGAGTCAAAAAAATTTTAAGAAATGTACAAGCTAAGTCAGCACGATAAAGGAAATAGAAGGTGATAACTTTTATAAAGATAATGTAGAAAATTTCAATGTGAATTTTAATAGTATTTTATTGAATCCTTACCCTGTGCTTAGTCCTTATCGGAGCTATTTATATATAAAAAACCTCATTTAAACCCCATAGCCTGCAGATCCCCATTTTATAGGAGAATAAGTTTCAGAGAGGGTGAGTAACTTTTTCAAGGTCACACAACTGCGTATCAGACTGTCAGCTTGGAACCTGCACACACCGCTCACCTCTTTCTGTCCCCCCTCATCTCCTTCTATATACAGACTCTGTCCAAATGCTCTGAGAGTTTCACATGCACCAGGTAAATAACAGCTGATACTATATAGTATCACCACAACTAATAAGATTATCTCTAGGGTGACTTTGAACATGTATTTGCTCAGTGCCTGCTAAGGTGCCAGTGGCTGAGGACTGAAGCAAGGAGCTTCAAGAATGTGGAGCCCCAGGGTTTTCCACAGGACAGCGGGGCTTGTGCCACCTTTGTCCTAGGTTGCACGGCACCTAGCATGGCCCACATGGCTAGACACCTGTGCCCTCTGATGCCAGGTGCTTGGAACTGCTCTGGCAGGGAGAAGTCGTGCCTATATGCCTTTCTCAGAAAGACACCCCCCCCAAGTCTCTCACTATTGCTGCTATTGGGAGTACATTTGAAAAATCAGATATCAAGATACATGTAGGTGACGTGTGCAGAGCAGAAGTCATGAACCCGAATTAGTATTTCACGGGCCAGCAGTGGAAGATGAGATTATATCGTATCTCAGGGAGGAACCGCATCGTATTTTATTATCCAAGTACAAAGTACCCTTGCCCAATCAGCTGATGGGAGAAGGCTGGGCTTATCAGGCTCCAAAGAGCAGCAGGAGGACTCTTTGAACGCAGAGTACAGCTGGTTTACTGTAGCCCCTGGGTAATAGTGTCCTGCTCAGAACTCCCTTTGGGGGAGACCTGGGTCCCAGGCTGCTGGGATTTGCTTTTCAGACTGACCTAGAAATGCTCATGTTTGAAGAACTTGCATTGGTCTCTCCTGTCTTCTTTTCTCTCTTTGTTCTGGTGAAAGACCTTCTCTGGACGGGGCTGTTGTTTCTTCTCCACAGGCACCTGCATCAGTCAGGGGCTCTGACCATGGAAGCCCTGCAGGACCCTCCTCCAGACCCTGTGGAGGGCATGGAAGAAGACATTGCAGACAAGGTAGGCCCTGGATGGGTAGCCCAGAGGACCACCTGTGGACAACAAGGTCTCAGTCCCACGACTTGTGCTCGGGGTGTGGATCCCCATTGAGTGTATTTGTTGAGGTGCATTTGGGGACCAGGCCTCATCCTGGCAAGCAGATAGAACACATCAGGAGGGATGACAGCACCACAAGGGCTAAGTAATTCGATCCTCTGCCAGCCCTGCCAGTCTCTAGCATTTTACATACAAGATAGAGGGGACTGAGGCGATGGGAACAGAATAGTGAGCACCAGTGGCTGTCAGCCCATATTTGTGTGTGTCAGCTCAGGGTGCATTGAGACCCAGCTCACCAGGGCCCTGGAGGCAGGATTTGGGGGCACTAGATTTTGGGGAGGAGGGCACTGGCCCTGCAGTGACGGCAGAATCAAACAATGCGTAGAATGGGCTATTCCCTGAGAGAAGCCTGGTAAATGGGTTATGTGGGAACAGGCCATGTGTGGTAATAGACCCATACTTCATAAGGACCAGCTTCAGAAAGAGGGGAAGAGGAAAGTGGGAGCACACACCACTTACCTCTTTCTGTTCCCCCTTACCTCCTTCTGTGCCCTTCACCCCATCCTGTACCCTCGCCCCATCCTGTCTCCCCTCTTCACTTCCTCCTGTACTACTCCCACACCTCTTCCTGTACCCTTTCCTGCCTCCCCTCACCTCCTCTCTATAGCACCTACAATATCTACTTTGCACTGTCTCAGTCTGTTTCTCACCTATGTAGGCATCTGTCTCCTATCTTGTTACTCTGAGAAGGGAGGTACCAAATCCTGGGACCTTTCTGTTCCTTGAGTCCCCTGTCATGTGCTGTCTCCATGGGCTGGGCTGGCAGAGAGCAGATGCCCCACGAGCCATCACAGATTCATCACAAAGGCACTGTCGGGCACCTCAGGCCTCTCCAGGTCACCTGCTGACATCTGCACTTGTAGTTCTGAGGCCAAGGAGTGTTCCCCATCCATATTGACGCCTGTGGGGGCCTAACTACCTCGTTTATGAGGATAGTCTCCATGAACAATATAGACCCAGCTGGAGCCAAATGAACCCTGTCTTGCTACCAAGGTTGTCTTCTTGGAGAAACGGGTGTCAGAGCTGGAGAAGGACACCGCTGCCAATGGGGAGCAACACAGCCGACTGAGGCAGGAAAATCTCCAGCTGGTGCACAGGTGAGCATGGCTGCTGCACAGAGGCTGGCTCTCACCTGCAGCTGTCCTCCGTCCTGCTGCTGGGAGCCAGCTCCAGGCATGGCGCGGGGTTGCCTTTTGAGCGTGGCTTCAACTTAGGACTGTCTCCAGCCCATTTAGGGCCTCAGAGGAAAGAGTGTGGAGAGGGCACCGCCTCCCTCTTCCCTCAGGAGCAGGTGAGGCCAGCGTCCACACTGCCTGCACAAGTGCCTGGTAGAGGGAGCCTGATCTCAGGAGTGGCAGAGGCTACATGGCGAGAGAAGGCATTCTGGGGGTCTAATGTGAGGCCTCTGGCTTGTGTCCCCACTCTGAGAGCCCATCCAGGGGAAATAGTATTAACCACAGGCCTTCGTTGCTAGACGTGAGTTCCTTGGCTTTGAGAATTGCTGTGATTTGCTCACTTCCCTCACATCATCTGGTTTCATCTTTACGATCCCTGTGAGGCAGATACTACTGTCGCCCTTTTACAGATGAGGAAACCAAGGCGAGGAGATTACATGATTGCCAGGGCGTCAGACAGCAAGTGGGGGCTTTGGGAGTGAGAGCCATGCCTTCAGAGCCCTTTGCGTTGGAAGCATGAACGGTCCCTGGGGCATGCAGGTCCTCACAGATACTTAGTCACAGAAACGAGTAGGAACCGCTGTGTACATGGTGGGATGTGCAGTCTGGTTCTGATAGTGAGAGCACAAGGAAGACATACCAGACGTGTGAACTGAGGAGAAACTACTGTGTGCATGGAGGAGGCGGAGGCTACTTCCCCACTCCTGTTGTGCAGACTTTTAGAATACTGTGTGAGCTTCAGTGTTTCGAGACTAGTCATTCTGTGTAACCTCCTGCTGTTCAAAGCCATGTGCTTGTGTGGGCCATGAGGAGCTTGGCCCAGGGGCATCCGCTGCCAGCCAGGCTGTGCTGCCCAAGTGCATCTGTGTGGCAGCCAGGCAAGGGGAAGTCTCGAGGGCCCTGAGAGGCAGGAAGCAGGGTGTGTGGGGGTCTACACAAGAGGTCTGCCACGCCAGGCTGTTGGAGCCCAAACCTGGCTCTGCCACACACTCTGTTACTACAGACAAGAAGATCCCTGTTTTCGCACCCATGACCTGAACAGGTGGACTCCGAGTGCTTCTAATAACATGGAACACAGGCCCACACATAATCTCTCTCATGGCATTCGCACCATAGGCATCAGGGTTCTGCTTGGTTCCTGTCGTAATGTTTTCATACCGGGTGCTGCTGACTACATCTCTTTATTTTCTTTTGATCTTCACCCAAGGATATTGTTCCATTGCTTTTTAGAGAGAATGGAAGGGAGGGAGAGGGGGGAAGAGAGAGGATAACATCGATGTGAGAGAGACACATTGATTGGTTGCCTCCTGCATGCCCGGGGCTCGAACCTGTAACCCAGGTATCTACCCTTGACTGGGAATTGAACCCATAATCCTCTGTTGCACAGACCAATACTCTTGTCACTTAGCGACACCAACCCGGGCTACATCACTTTAATATAAAGTTAAAACGAGTTCTGTTGAGCAGTCGAGATCCTCTCAGGGTTTTCACAGGAGGGCCTGCCCCAGTTCCTGCAGATGTTTCTTCTGGTGTTGGCCCCAGCTCTCCTAAACAGTGTGCTTCTGCTGCAGTTTCTTGGTGTTGAATTCAACATGCTTTCTCTGCATTTAGTTGTTTATTTTCCGATTCTCCATTTTTCTTCATATTGTGAGGCCGTCACTCGTTGTTGCCTGGGAAAGCGTACATAGGAACAGGTTCTTTGAGACCCTGCATGTCTGAGACTGTTTCACCCTCCACTGACAGTGGGGCTGAGGCTGGGATTCTACTTGGAAGTAGGTTCCCTGAGAACTGGATGGCCTTGCTACCTCCCGTCTGAACTGTGGGTAGGATGCCTGGCACCGCTGTGTAGCCCTGTTCTCATCCTCAACACATGAGGGCTTCCTGTTGTTTCCTGTGCTGGGCATGTAGTTTTCAACCTTTAAATCTGGAAAGTGTGCCCTTCAGCTTCAGGAAGATTTCTAGAATTTCTCCAGTGTCTTTCATTTTCTTACCTATCTGAACTTCTGTTCCTCAAATATTAGACCTTCTAGACCTTTTCTCCCATATCCTTCTTGACTTTCCTATTCTTTTTCCCCCTCTATGTAATACCCTTACTTTTCTTCTTCAACTCTTCTATCTATTAATTTAAAATGTTTCTCATATTTTTATTTTTTTATATTTTTTAAAATATATTTTATTGATTTTTTACAGAGAGGAAGAGAGAGGGATAGAAAGTCAGAAACATCAATGAGAGAGAAACACTCTCTTAAAAGCTGCCTCTTGCACACCCCCTACTGGAGATGTGCCCACAGCCAAGGTACATGTCCTTGATCGGAATCGAACCCGGGACCCTTCAGTCCAAAGGCCGACGCTCTACCACTGAGCCAAACCGGTTTCGGCTGTTTCTGATATTTTTAAAAATATTTTTTTGTTGATTTCAGAGAGGAAGGGAGAGAGGAGATAGAAATACGATGAGAGAGAATCATCAGTTGGCTGCCTCCTGCATGCCCCCTACTGGGGATGGAGCCCACAACCCAGGCATGTGCCCTTGACCAGAATCGAACCTGGGATTCTTCAGTCCACATGGTGACACTCTATTCACTGAGCCAAACCAGCTAGGGCAATGTTCCTCATATTTTTAATTTCTAAGTTACTTTTTGCCATTTGTTCCTTCTGGGACATCACCTCTGTTTTGTGGATATGGCATCTTAGCTGTTAGTTAAAAGGCTTTTCCTCCTATTGCCTGCATGATATGCATTTCCTCTGAGGTCCTTTTATTGTTTGGCCACTCTCTTAAAAGCTTTCCTGTGGTAGCAGGTGGTCTTTGGCCATCGTTTACTCTTAGGTGTGAGGCACCAAGAAGCAGATGAGAAGGCCTGTGTGCAGGGACAACTTAGAGTTCCGTAACACCCGTAGGCAGGGCCTGGCGCCCTTCTTTTGGGATGGTCAGCTCCTGCCTCCTGTGGTTGGGCATAATGATCTGGGAAAGGGCCAGAGCACGGTCCCCATCTGAATATTTCCTTTGTTCGTGTGTTCTTGTTGACACCCGCCCTTACCTCTGCTGACGAACTAGGCGGGTGGTTTGTACACCAGATCCTGGAGTGTCAGTGCAAGGGGCGCTCAGGGGCTTGTGCCCATCAAGGGGTCTCTTGTCCACATGCCATTCTTAGTGTAGGGGAAAGCAGAGACTGGAGGTGGGGCACCTCCTGCTTCAGACTGCCCTTAACTCTAGAGCTGTGGGTGGAAAGTCTCACAGCTTCCCTATCCCTCTCGAGGAGGGGCAGCTCTCCCAGGGTCCTGGTGCAGCATCTAGCCCCTGGTAGAAGGGCAGAAAGTCTCACCTCCTCCCTTGGCCTTCACAGAGCCAATGCCCTTGAGGAGCAGTTGAAGGAGCAAGAGCTGAGAGCTTGTGAGATGATTCTGGAAGAGACACGGAAGCAGAAGGAGCTCTTGTGCAAGATGGAAAGAGAGAAGAGCATTGAGATTGAGAACCTGCAGGCCAGGTAGGCAAGGCCATCGCGACTCTCCAGAAGAGTCAGTGCGAAAACAAACATGAGAAGTGGATGCTTTCATGAACAACAGCCCCACCCTCCCATCCCAGGAAGGTATAGTCTCTAGGAACAAATTTTATTTTAGAAAAACTGGAAAATCTATGTGGAAAAAACTGTAAAACTCTATTGAAAGCCACAAAATATCTAAATTCAAAGAATGATCCTCCATAGATATCAGTTTCTCTAAATCTATCTCTAGTTGGATGTTATCTCTGTCAAAGCATCAATCTTTTTTTTTTTTCCAGGCTACTTGACAAAATTAAAATTACCTTTATGCTTCTCTGGAGGCATAAGCGTTATACGAGTCAGGAAAAGGCGGGAATAGAGAAATAAATGAGCACATTGTGTATAAAGCATACCTTGAAGGAGTTGCAGCAGTCCTGTGCTGCTTGGCCCTCAAGCTAGAGCAAATGACACATGCTCATAATTACACATGTGAGTGATGGTTCTGTGAAAATACTGTTTGTACAAAAAAACCCCACAGATAACTTAAATGTCTATCCATAGAAAAACGGTGAAAAGGATCATCTTAGAGTTCCCTCTCATTCTCACTCCCAGAGCACCTCCACTGGTTAGTGAGGTTGGGGGTGTTTCACAGAGTTGTGTTTCTTAACTGAGTCAGAATGCAGTAGTTTTAAATATTCATGAAAGGGACTCTACATTCATTAGCTTGTGTCCCTCCAGCATTTAAAACTGGGAAGATACACTCACACTTTATCGAAGAAGAGCTCCTGGGCATTTTAAAAGTGGGGTGGCGTGAGTGGGCGGTACCAGAGCTGTGCCAGGGTCACCTTGGGCAGGGAAGCCTCCTTCCGTGCAGACACAGTGGGCTGCCACCACCCAGACAGCCAAGACAGCGCCGTTTAGTGGACTCAGTGCTATCTCTCATTGGTGCGTGCGGGTAGGCTTTTCTTATGGTGTAGAGGAAGACACCCTCAGTTTGGGGGGCTTCAGAGCAACATAGTGGTGAGGACAACTGGATTATGGAAAGGAACCAGGGAATCCTAGAGAAAAGGCTGAATTTATGGCTAGGACAGGGTAGACTAGCAGAGCCTAGAGCATCTTGTAGTGCCAGAAAGTAGGGAAGGCCTCATCCGAAAGCATGCATGCACAGTGATGGGTGCATAGCCCAAGGACACGAGCCAACTGAAGGTCAAAGGGGACAGTTTGAGCAACACACTACTACTGATACCATTAGACCACAACCCAAAGTGTAATTAAATGTTGAGGTTCGTAATTGGGGAGAAGATACAAACCTTTCTCATAGAGGAGGAATTACAAATAATACATGGAGATCCTCCCTCTCAGGGGGTGGCGCTGAGTCCTTCCTTCCATGGAACATGGGCTGGACTCAGTGACGGTCTTCCAGATACAGAGAATGGGCGGGAAAAGTAGAACTTAACAGAGGAGACAACTGGCAGACACACCTTAGCCATCACCCATTTAGACTTAGGCATCCTGATGTGACAAGAGTGGCACCTCACTTCTGTGGGATTCGTCCCCATACCATAAGCCATCTAGTCATGAGAAAACACGGGAAAGACTAAGTACATAACCAAACCTGCTCAAAACTGTGAAAGTAATGAAAACCAGGAAAATCTGCGAGACTGCCCAGCACATAGGGGACAGTAGAGACAACTAAGTTGAGTGTGATCCTGGGAAGGATCCTTGTGGAAAAGCTGAATTGCATCCAAGGTTGGTGACCAGTGTTGGGGTGAGGGTGGTGGGCTGTGACGAGCCTGCTACAGTGATGAGCAGATGCTTCCAAGAGGAAGCCGAAAGGGTCCACAGGGACTCTGCACTGTGTCTGCAACTACTCTGTAAACCTGAAATGATCCCTCACCCAGAGTGTATTTAACAACCATCCTAGTCCATGAAAAGTTTTGGCCCAGAGCACTTTGTGTAAGGGAAGGGCTGTAGGCATTGGGGAGTAGCCTCTGTGGATCCCTGGGAAGCTCCTGTTGAGATTTCCAAGACACTCAGCCTCCCTCACCCCAAGGAGATGAATTCTAGGAAGTGAGTCCCAGCCTCATTCTACATCCCAGGCTGCAGCAACTGGACGAGGAGAACAGCGAGCTGAGGTCCTGCACACCCTGTTTGAAGGCCAACATCGAACGCTTGGAGGAGGTAAGCTGCCGGCCAAGAACGCTGAGTGGGCAGGGCCAGGCTTTGCACTTTGTGGTCACAGAGATCAGTCATGCTGACCTACATGCTTCCCCACCCCTCCTGGATCGGGATGTGCTAAGCCAGGTTATCCAGAGCAGGGCAGTCACACAGGCAGCTAATTTATTTTTTTATTTTGTTAATTTAAAATGTTTCTCATATTTTTAAAAAATATATTTTTATTGATTTCAGAGAGGAAGGGAGAGGGGAGAGAGATTGAACATCAATGATGAGAATCATTGATAGGCTGCCTCCTTCACGCCCCCTTCTAGGGATGGGGGCCCACAACCCAGGCATGTGCCCTTGACTAGAATCGAACCTGGGACCCTTCAGTCTGAAGGCCAATACTCTATCCACTGAGCCAAACCAGCTAGGGCCTGTTCCTCATATTTTTAAGGGTATTCGGGGTTATGGCCAGCCAAGGGGTGTGCCACAGGCTAGGGCACTGTGCTGCTCCGAAGAGCAGGCTGATGATGCCGGGCCTGCCAGGCCTACCAGGCCTGTGTGTGAGGGAACAAGCTCAGCTCAGGCTACTATCGCTCTGCTGGAAAACGCTGTAGTCTACCTGGCTCCTCAGCTTTCCCACAGACACAGAATCCGTGGGTCCAGAGGTTCATGCTTCGATTGACCCGTGGACTAAACCCAGGGATGTATTGAAGGGGCTACTTCAGCTGGACCCCTTGTGCCCTATTCTGCAGGTGTTCACTGAGAGGCTTCTCCTCCCCCATCCTCCACTCCCTGCCAAGTGCCTTCTGGGCAGCTCTGAACCCTGAGCAAGTCTGATACCACCTGGGCTCTGGTTGCTGTGAGCAACTCCTGCTGAGTGACTGCGGGTCAGGGCCTGCTCTTGCCTTCCCCTAGAAACAATACTGTAGCGGGGAGGTGCCCCACACTGAGAACGCACCTTCCATATACATTGCACTCAGGGTAGGCACAGGCCCTGAGAGTGCACGCCTGTGTGTGTGCACCTGGGCTTTGACAGGAAGGCTCAGATGCAGCCCTGTGGACGTCAGTGAACTGAGACTCAGAACACATGCAGCTGAGGAAAGCCATGTATGTGGGGTGGCAGGTGAGTGTGTCCATGGCAAGTGCTTAACTTTGCAGGAGAAACGGAAGTTGCTGGACGAGATTGAAGAGCTGTCAGTGCGGCTCAATGACGAGCAGGAAAACAGGAGGAAGCTGGGGGACAGGCTGAGTCATGAGAGACACCAATTCCAGAAAGACAAGGAGGCAACCCAGGAGGTGAACACAAACCCAGAACTGTCACTTAGTGAGGTCCCAGAATCCATAGGGCCCATCTGGAGTGAGTTGGGGGCCCACTGCTTTCAGCAGGGGTGGGTGGGGGGAGGTACTCGGTGCATGGTGGTGTTTGGGAAGCGTGGCATTCTCCTTCTTGTCAGAAATGGCATTTAGACCAATGCAGAGGTTCTGAAACCAGGGACTGGGTTGGCTGCTCACTCTGCGCTTCTACACAGCTAATTGAGGACCTGCGGAAGCAGCTGGAGCACCTACAGCTCTTCAAGCTGGAGGCGGAGCAGAGGAGGGGCCGGAGCAACAGTATAGGCCTTCAGGAGTACAATAGTCGCACCCGGGAGAGCGAGCTGGAGCAGGAGGTCCGCAGGCTGAAGCAGGTACTGCTGGGCAGGCACCCTTATACCTGGAAGAAGCTTACTGGCAACCGGCATTGGAAGAGGGGTCTCTGGAGGGTCATGGCCCAGGAATGATACTGTCGTGCTGCCCACCCTAGGATAACCGTAACCTGAAGGAGCAGAACGATGAGCTCAATGGACAGATCATAAACCTGAGCATCCAGGGCGCCAAGAACCTTTTCTCCACATCTTTCTCTGAATCTCTGGCCGCAGAGATCAGCTCCGTCTCCCGAGATGAGGTAATGTATCCACTCTCCTAGGCCTAGGGCTCTACTGTAAAGTGCCTATAGTCTGTGCCTAGTGCCCACCTCTTGCTTCTCCCACAGCTCATGGAAGCAATTCAAAAGCAGGAAGAGATCAACTTTCGCCTGCAGGACTACATTGACAGGATCATCGTGGCCATCATGGAGACGAACCCGTCCATCCTGGAGGTCAAGTAGAAGCAGGCAAGCCCAGCCCAGGGTGATTCTGGACTCCATCAACACCCCAGAGATGGCCACAGCACACATGGGCCAAGAATAGCAGATCCCATGCTCGCCGAGCCCAGAGCACACAGCTGAGCTGGGGCACGTAAAGATGGGGTGGTGGAAGAGGGAGAAGGAAAGAGAAGCCTTTGGTCTTGAACCCACGGCAGATGCAGGTGCCACTGGGCCTGCTTTCAGCTCTGGCCTTCCCCGGCCCCCCTCCTCTCTGCAGAGATGTGAGGACAGTGTCTCATGCTGGGATGAGCCTCTCCATGAGCTCCCTCACGTGTAGTAGACCCTCCCATTATCCTGCCCTATCAGGGAAGAAAAGGAAATGAAGGAAATGGGTCCCCACCTGGGGTGCAGCTATCCACGTCTGCACAGGCATCCTGATCTGGTGCCACTCAGACTTCCTGGACCATCTAGAGGCCCCAGGACCCTTGCACCAGATGTTGTGGTATGTGAAAGACAGGCAGTGAGGCCGTTGTGAGTCAGGGTCTGACCAGAAGCTGTAGCCCACCCCTCTGTTCCCCAAGTTTTTCTGAGGCTGTCTCTCTGAGCTGCTCAGGTGTCGACCAGCCAGAAGGGGCATCTAGTCCAGCTTCATGCCCAGGGGCTTCCAGCCATACGTCTGTTCTCACAGTTGGACCCTCTACAGTAACCTTTGGGAGCTCTGATCCTCCTGTGGGAGCTTGGGCCTCTGCTCTGAAATCAGGACTTCAGAGTCTAGTGGTGTGGAATGTATATCTGAAAGGGGTGGAAGGGTGGACATTGCCAGACCCCTCTGATTCCTGAGGTATAGACAGAGCCAGGGTGAGGTCCTGCCTCCCCAGGGGCGTGGCCTTCCTAGCCTCTTGGATCACCCCATTTCCTGTGCAGATTTTGCTGCCTTGGGCGAAGTCCCACTTTCCCAGGACAGAGTCCAAATGTTTCCTCCAGGAGACCGGAGTCATTAGAAGTCATTATTCTTTCCCAGGTACATTCTGCAGAAGGCTGAGCAGGGCAGGCTGTCCAAGGACACAGATCAAGAGCAGAGAACAAGGCCTTCCCAGCAGTTGGGGGATCCCTTGCCCAGCTCTACACGACCACTGCCCAGCACCTGCCCTGCCAGGAGCAGCAGTGTCACCCCCACAGGGATGCTGGGTCTGCCGCCCACCTTAGCCTGAGCACTGGCCAGGAGCCTCCAAGCACTCCCAAGTGGGCCACGACCCACCACAATGGGCTGCTGCTGTGTGTGACTGCGTATGGGAGGTGTGTGCATGTGTGTGCGCGTGTAAGCATGTGTGTCGCCCTGCACCCCTCCATCCTCTACAAGGCTCACCTTCACTTAAGACTTAAGACGTTGCCTCGTATTGTATATTTTGGGGAAAGCCTTGGGTGTAAATCAGTGTAAACTTGGAGGAGAGATTTTTCTATCATGTAGAGTAGGTATTTTTTATAGATTGAAGGTTGATCAATTTTTTTAATACTTCCAAGAGAGAAAACTATCTGTGTATACACATGAAATATATATATATATGTATGTATGTATGATAATAAATATGGGAACTCTGCTTTCTGTGCCCAGCCTCACCCTGCTGACACAGCCGTGGGCCTGTTTCTGTCCGTCACTCAGCAGTACTGTAGCTAAATACAAATTGCCCAGAGACGTTTCACACAAACACCCAGGCACTGACTTGCACACTGACCCTGTTTTCATCCTCTCAAGAAAGACTTCCAGCCTAGCCGGTGTGGCTCAGTGGACAGAGCGCCAGCTGCGGACTAAAGGGTCCCAGGTTCAGTTGCAGCCAAGGGCACATGGCTGGGTTGCAGACTCGATCCCCCCTCCCAGTGGGGGGTGGGGTGCAAGAAGCAGCCAATCAATGATGCTCATCATTGATGTTTCTCTCTATATATCTCTCTCTATCCTCTCCCTCCCTAAAATCAATAAAAATATTTTTTGGGGGTGGGGTGGGGTGGGAAGGACTCTTCCAGGAGAGTGACGGCGGCCTGGATACAGAAGGGCAAAGCTAGAGGACATTATCACCACAGATTAAAGCTGTAGCTGCACACACAGTCGGCTCCTTTCCCGTGGGGGTCAAGAGGTGGCATGCAGTGGGCCTGGCTCAGCACCCCCCGGTGGTGTTTGAGGTCTAGGAATCATGTGTCATCTGAATTCAGACTGCAGGAGATGGCCTGTCAAGCCAGCCCCTCCTGATCCTTCTGACCTCGCTGTACACCTCTGAGAGGTCCCAGGATGACACCTGCAGGCTAGGCCACCAGCAGAGCTTGTCCAAGGGCACTCCTGGAGCAGGGCCACATGGGGCCATGAGATCATGGTAGGACCTGGCCCCTGTGTGCAGCCCAGCTTGCCAGCATGACACCTAGAGCCAGCTGGACTGAGTGGGCAGCATTGCAAGTCTCTGGGGTTCATGAGCAAGCTGTTCCCATGGGGCATGTAATCAGGGCCCCAGGCAAGGCCATGTGCAGTACTCAAAGGCACAGAAAAGGCTGAGACCCCAATAGGCTTGGGCTTGAGGGGAGGGACAAAGGGGAGGCAGGCTGGGAGGAGAGCTCAACTTCCACCATAGTCACAGGGACACCACCATGAAAGTTACTAAGGTTAAGTGACCAAATCTGACTGGAAAGGGAGTAAGCTAAAAGTCCCCAAACTGCATCCCCCCCCCCTTACACAGAGCTGCAAGCCAGGTACAAATGGAGAAACTGAGGACCTTGCCCCAACTACCCAGCCAACACAAAAGGGAGCTGAGCTCAGGTTTGCTGGCCCCAACTGCTTCCCATGGGGTTGATGACCTGAGGATGGTGATGGGTGGATATAGCCTGTCCAGCAGCAAGCAGGGCTGGGAGCCCTAGACACAGGTGGCACTAAGAAGCTTGGGAGGGTGTGGTTCTGCCTGGAGCCAACCTTCCACTGGGATTCCAGGGGAGGGCCAAGACAATATGGAGCACATGGTCCTCCATATCTAGTCTGCCTGGTCTCCACCTGTGCTCCTGGTGCTTAGAAGATAAAGCTCCCCAGGCCACCATCAGAGAGATGGTCCTCTCTCAATATCAAGGCCCTTGGCTGAATTTGCACCAGGCCACCCATTGGGCCCAATCCTGGCCAATAGGGCAGCCTTGTGCTGGAGCCTGGGGTGTTGGCTTCAACCTCAGGCTTCTGGGCCCATTCAGTCACTGGGGGGGGGGGGGGGGGGGGGGGGGGGCGCTAAAGCACTGCGACAGCCAGGTTCAGCGTGTCAGTGGGGGTCCTAGAGGGCCTGTACCAGCCCTGCTGCAGAGGAGTCTCTGTTGGCCCAGGAAGAGGCCACTGCCTCTGCTTTGACGCTGGATGACACCTGCCTCCCAAAAACCCTGTATCTGTCTGGCGCCTGCAGGACCCATCTCTGTCTAGGAGGAGAAACTGGAAGTGGGGAGGGGTCCCCTCCATCAGATGAGGCCAAAACCGGGAAGGGGAGGTGGGGAACTGCTTCCTCCTCTTTACTCCAGAGGCCTGCCAGTCCCTACCATTCATTTCCACTCTTAAACGCCTGGTGCCCCACCAGTAGCTGATGCTAAAATCCCTGCCCTGGCCCTGCAGGGAGGAGGAGTCCCTAGCCCCACGGGGAAACACTTGGGAGAACAAAGGATGAAAATTCATTGTAAATGGGTACAGGGCAGTGTTTAGCTGCTGCCCAGGAAGGGCTACCTGGAGAGTTTCTTCCAGATGGCTGAGGGCAGGGTCAAGATGGCGGGGGAGGGGTTCTGGGCAAACCCCAAAGAGTGCTGGAGGGGACCACAGTGGGACGTATGAAGCCAATGCCAGTGTCATGGCATGCACCCCACTAAGCCTGAGTATCCCTCCCATGTGGAGATGCTCACCCCCAACCCTGAAGTACCTGGCCACAAAGCCCCCCTCTCCCTCCTAAAGTGGTCAATTCTGAAGTACACAGAGCAAGGCTCTGACCCTTCCCTGAAAGAAGACCGATGACAGTCCCTGGTTCCTCCAACTGTCCCATATGCACAGCCTGGGCCCTCTGCTCAGGCCTGCTCCAGCTTGTCCCCGCTAAAGAAAGAATACCTGGCCCTAGCAGATGTCACTCAGTGTCTAGAGGATCAGCCTGTGAACCGAAGGGTCTCAGGTTGGATTCATGGCACAAATCTGGGTTGCAAGTTTGACCTCCAGCCCTGGTCAGAGTGCATGCGGGAGGCAATGTCTCTCCCCCCCTCCCCCCTTCCACTTCTTACTCTCTCTAAAAATTAATGGAAAAATATCCTCAGGTGAGGATTAACACAAGGAAAGGAAAAAAAAAAGAGTACCTGTCTTTGTTCCCCGATGCCCCAGGACCTGCCCCTCCACCTGCTGGCATTTCAGAGATTCAGAGTTAAAGGCTCAGAGAAGAACCCTTACTTTTTTTTACTTGTGAGGGCATCTCACAAAGCAGGCAATCGATTACAGGTCATTCCATAAAATCAACCAGTACATGAGTCTCTCCCAACACAGGTGCATTTTGGCCTGCCTCTGGCCTTGGGTCCCACATGCCTGTCACACCAGTGAAGGTTCCTGTGTCTCCATTCTGCTAAATCTCTGCTCCACAGGGCATTTGGGCATGTGCTCACTGGTGTGTCTCAAAGCCAAGGACAGTGAGGGTACAAGTCGATTTGCACAGGAATGGTTGAATTAATGATCTTTCTGCTTGGCCCTTCCCACCCCTTCTCTAGGTGGGTTCTGCTCTCCTTTTTCTCCCTTCATAGGCTCTATCTTCCATATCTTTTAAAGTATATATTTTTTATTGATTTCAGAGAGGGAGGAGAGATAGAAACATCAATGATGAGAATCACTGATTGGCTGTCTTCTGTACCCCCCTATTGGGGATCAAGCTTGCAACCCAGACATGTGCCCTAGCTGGGAATCGAACCCTGACCTCCTGGTTCATAGGTGAGCCATACTGGCCGGGTTATCTTCTGTATCTTTAGAGTTGTGAGGGTACTGACGGATGGTACTGGTCAAGGTCTGGGTAGTTAAAGGTCACTTACCTTCTAGTTATTTAAAATTTATATCTGTGTGCCTCAGAATATTTAAGATAATCACAAGTTGACTATACAGATGTGTCCCTCATCATGCTGCTCTGATCCTCCTGCAGCCCACTGCACATCGAACCCATTTTTTCCAGTTCCCTGCTGGGACAGTACATACCTCAACAGACTAGAAGACTCCTCCCAAGACCTTCTTCTGGTGACTGGGCTTTCTCCCCCACAACAGGCCTTGGTTCCTTACTAGGATGCTCCTGCTCTCTCCTTACCCCCCTCTATGGCCTGGCTCTTCCAAAATCTGCACTGAGCTGGCAGGAACATGGGCTATCTGATCACTGGCTCAACACCAATTTTCTTGTATTGAGAGGTTACAGGGTTGTGGACACCATTCTTGACACAACCACCCCCAGGCAACCACCCCCAATCTGCCCCGCAAACATTCTCAGGGAAGGAAATCAGTGGGAGTCAGCCCTTGACTCAGTCCTCTCAGCCACACATGGTCAGAAGCCTCGTCACCTTAGTGCAGGAAAGGAAGCTGGGGGTGGGCTGAGTCACTATAGCTCAGTGCTGCGGGCAGCTGGTTACCTGGGAGCCTTCAGGAAGCAGCTGTCTTGGTTGCAGGTGAAGCAAGTCTCTGCATTGGGACACTGCAGCATCTGGTAGGTAAGATGACAGTTTCCCTCGGGCTGGAATATTCTCCCAGGAGCAGACCCCTGTCCATGTAGGTCCTCCTGAGATCAGCTTAGCCTTTATGGGCACTGGAGCAAACATTACCCAACCTCCTATTTGTCAAACTCCACTCCATCTTGAGGCAGAATTGAACCACAACCAAACACTCCCTGAATCTTACCTGATGGGCTTTGCTTCTGTATTTCCTGCATGACCAGTGCCTTCCCATGAACCCCATGTGTTCCTGAGTGCTAGAGTCCTTGGGGCTCTGCATCTCCACTTCCCACTGCAGCCTCTCAGTTGTGTCTGGTAAACTGTTGACTCAATTTTCCTGCATGTCCTGCTGCCTCCAGGGCATCTAGGCAACAGATGGCAGAGGGCATCTAGGCAGCAGGGTGTGAGAGTGACCTCAGAGGTGCACAAAGGAAACTTTGTTTTTTTTATATTTTATTGGTTTTTTTACAGAGAGGGAGGAGGAGAGTTAGAAACATCGATGAGAGAGAAACATGGATCAGCTGCCTCCTGCATACCCCTTCTGGGGATGTGCCCGCAACCAAGGTACATGCCCTTGACCGGAATTGAACCTGGGACCCTTCAGTCAGTGCTCTATCCACTGAGCCAAACCGGTTTCAGCGCACCAAGGAAACTTTAAAGGAGACTGCCCTGAGGAGGCTCTCTTGTGCAGGGGGCGGGTTCTATTCAGAGGCCCCTATGGAGTAACACCAGCTTCCCACATTTCAGGACTTTCGGCTAGGCACTGGCCTGTTTGTTCTGTGGTGGTATCTCATCTCGTCCTCCCAATGGCCCAATTAGTTATTAGTTTCCCACTCTTAACGAGGAGGAAACTGAGGCTCAGAGAATTTATCCCCTAAATGATTTCACAGCCACACGTGGTCACACTCTAAGTGCCAAGGCCGTGTCTTAGAACCAGGTCCACAGAAACTGGAGGTTTTGACCGTGAAGCCTTTAAGAGGAACCGAGGAACGGAGAAGTTGCAGAGACGGTTCGAGGAAGCTGACGGGTGGAGTAGGGACTGAAGAGGCCCTGGAGGAAAATAAGATCTACGAGCCCCGTGGACTCTTAGGGCCAGAGGGGAGCTGCTTGCTAGTACGGAGACCCCCGTCGGGCGTCCGCAGTCGCAGACGGAAGCGCTTAGGCTAAGGCGGATACTGATGCCCTGTCTCTGCCTCCCGCGCAGGGCATCCTGGGAACTGTAGTCCCAGTCCCATACTCAGCTCATATCCCTTGCTGCTCTTTGCTGAATTCGGCTCGCAGTGCTCCCCGAAGCCCATGCCCGGGGCTCAGCCCTCTCCAGTGGCGGTAGTGGGTGGGGAGGCCCAGAAAATCGGATCGCGCCTGGAGGGCGATAGTTGGGGCCGCGGAGACCGCCAACCCCGAGGACTACAACTCCCGGATTGCCTCGCGCTCCACAGCACCGCCCTGAGCGTTCTGCCTGGCGGCGCCGCGCTGCCCTGTGGGAACAGTAGTCCCGGCGCGCGATTCACAGCGCCGCGTGCGCCCTGGGCGCGCCGTAGCCGCGGGGCCCGGGCCGGGCGCTACGCTACGGAGGCGGCGTAGGATAGGCTCCAGACGAGGGCCGTGTCCAGCAGGGTCTGGGCGTTTGGCGGCTTCTCCACTCAGCGCAGCAGGCCGGCGGGGCAGGGCGGCCCGTGGCAGAAGTTGTAAGTCAGTCGGCAGGGGCGAGCGGGCCGGGGGCCCTTTCCCCCAGGCCGCACGGACGGAGGAGGCACCGCCGGTTGCAGAGGTGAGTCCAACCAGCCGGGCCAGGGGCGCGGCCTGGACCCTCGCCGGAGCCCGAGCCTGGTGGGCAGTGCTTCTCAGCGCCAGGGCTGCCGGCCTCGGAGCGAAGGTCAACCTGCTGCTTCGCTGGCGCCTCCTGGGCATTAGACAGAGCCCAGGCAGGGATGGGTTCATTGCTTGGAGAGGGGAGACGAGGGCCTGGTCATCTTAGTCTCTGAGAAACCAGCCCCAGGATGCTGCGGACACAGACGGTGGCCTCAGCCCCTGCCTGCCCTTGAGTGCCCTTATCTTCCAGCCAACGTCCTGGTTCGGCGGCATTAGGGGATGTGTCCCGGAGTGCCCCCAGCCCTTCCCACTGAAGGACTGGACACTGCCTGGGGTGGCCCCATAGAATGGGGGGCCCGTGCGCAGGCGCGTCCTGTGTGCCCACTGACCACCCCACGCTTCCTCTTCCCTATTCCCTTCTGGGCCAGCGCTGGAGCTACACGAGGAAGTTACAAAAGATAATCCCTGAGAGTGTTTGCCTGTCGGATCCAGTTCTTCCTGTTGGCCACAAAGGGACCCTTCTGGTCTTGAGGAGTGAACCCCTGGTGTGTGGTCGCGCAGCCCTGACTGGATGGCTTTCAGGGACCAGACTGCAGGCAACAGGAACTCCATGAAACCAGGCCAGGGAGCTTGGGGGTCCTACAACTTGGAGAAAATGGCTCAGCTTGGTGCTGAATTGGGTCTGAGCTCTTCCCAAGAACTCCTCCTTTGGGGATTCCTGGAATCCTCACTTTGCCCAGATCTGGATTGCTGTGTCAGTTAGGTGTGGAGAGTGATTATCTCGAGCCCCCAGGCGCTGGGCAGGTGATGGGGTAATTCCATACTTCCTCTCTAAGTGACTTTCTCAAATGTGAAGAGAGAGATAGTGTTTCCTGGTCCAAGTTGCAGGAGAGCCTCAGGTGAGACTGGGGAGCCTGGATCTCAGCTCTGTGGCTGGCTGGTGGTGGTGCAGGAAGAGAGTATTGCAGGAAGCCAGCGCAGCTTGGCCTTGGGGACGAGCACATTTTACTTCCTCCCAGGTTGGTCTGCTCCCAGGACAGCACTCCTCTTCTCCTCCTTCCCTCTGCATCTGAACATTTCCGAAGCTGCTTTTCCTAAGCAGACAGACCCACGACCTCATGACCTTCTGAGAAACAGATTTAAGCTCTTTTGGGCCCGATGCTTAGTGGCTCCATCTGATCTTGTGTCTGCTTTGAGCCACCCAGACCTGAGCTCTGAGAGCAGGAAGTGACTAGACCCCCTAATCCTGCATCCACAAAGGGATCCTCACTATCCCAGTTATGGTGGAAGCTCTGAGTTTCTCTGCCCTTCAGCAGAGAGGCCAGACCTGGCTGGCTTGACAGTGGTAACATTTACTGAAGCTCCTCTGCACCAAGCTCTCCAGGGCCCTGTCTCAGGCAGCACTCTAGCAAGCCCCATTTTACTGAGGAGTGGCCCTAAAAATGCCCCCAAACCAAGATGTCATTCATGAGTCCCAGCTGATCAGTGAAGAGCCTGACGGGACCAACTATCCACAATCATGGCCTTGGGGACAGAGCAGCCTCTAGTTTGGCCCTCTGCATGCTGCTCACTACCCCAGGCACAGAAGGGTGCTGGCAAGGCAGGTGGCATGATTAAATGGAAATGGTTTGGGTTGGCGGGGTAGGTTTTCTGGGTTTGATGGTTTCTTCATCTGACATTAAAAGTTCACACCCAGATCCTGAGCAAGGACACTCCATGATGCCCCAGGACTCTGAGGGGGCTCTTGGCACAGACAGCTTCTCTTCACTCCCTGTGTTGCCTGGACTGCCCGGCACGTCCTCACTACCTGTTTCTCTGGTTCCATCTGTGCCCATTATTCAGCATCAGCATTCGTGGGACCGTCTCACAGCAGTCATCTCGTTTCTTTCTGAATCTCTTCTGCCAAACCTCTCAGAACAGACATAGCTTCTCTCTCTTCCCCACTTCCCACTCTGCTGGGCTCTGACCTTGCACCTGGCTGCCCAGCATTGTCCCATTCACTAGATGGTCAGTGGTCACCCTGGTTCTGAAGTCCAAAGGGAACTCTTAGGGCATCTGGAATTGCACCCCAAGGCTTCTTTGGAGATGAGGAGTAGACTCACTGGCCTCTACCCTCTTTGAATGAACTACAAGGAAACTGTAGATTGAAGCTGGGCTGCCTCCACTTCTCAGGCTTGGGGACCTACCCAGCCTCACCTCATCATGTCACTGTGGGTCATGGCAGCAGTACTGTATGGAAAACAATTTCTTTTTATGGTGCACAACTGAGATGGTGGTGGAAGGCTCCGAAGACACAAGAGGACACATAGTGATCCTGTTCACCCCCTTGGAGGGGTCTGAGTGGGGACTGTGCAGATGGCTGCGTTGATGTCCCCAGGACAAGGCCTGTTGCCAAGGTGCAGAGAGCTGAGGGCTGTGGGAGGACAGAGGTGCCCTAGCCCAGCACAGAGGCCCCAGGATGGGCAGTGTGAGGCCTTCTGATGCCAAAGGAGGGGCTACTCTAGAAGTCAATGATATATTGCCCCTCTGCAAGACTTGTCCAGGAGCATCACCGGTGGGTTCCCAGGAAACAACTGAGTGTGCACTTGCATTGCTCTCAGACTTCCTGGCCTGCAGACACTATCACCCTCTGGAGCTGCTCCGGGTCCTGCTCTTTGGCTTTTCTGAAGTCCGGGTTGCTTACAGGGCTGCGTCCCACCTCCATGGTGGCTGGGCAGGAGAATGTGCCTGGATGGTGCTCAAGATATCAGGAGGAAAGCAGGTCAGGAACTGCTACTTGGAATTGTCACCTGTGTCCTCGTCCAGTGGAAAGCAGTCATTGCAGCTTCCTGCCCCTCCTGTGTCATCACAGCCAAACCTGAAGCAGGAAATTCCTCCTCGAGCCAGTTCCTCCTCACAGCCACACTTCTCAGAAAAACTGTCATTTGGCATTAAGATCACATGGGCAGGACTTTCTGCCCCTGCCTAATGCTGCACTCTTGCCACATCGCAGGGAAGGTAGCAAGTCCTGGAGCCCTTGCCGTTCAGAGGAGGTGGCTGCAGAGAGCCCCCCCCCCCCCATCTGCCTTCCTTTGGGGTGAGACTCGAGTGCCCCATGCCCCCCATGAAACGGTTTGGGCTGGTGGGTGCCAGCAGGGCTGCCTGGGCCAGGGCTGCTCTTGCCACCACTTGGCAAACAAATGTTAGAAATGCCAACACACAAGAGTGCTTGTCTGTACCTTCTCTTTTCCCATTAAAAATAGTATTCAGCTTTGACCAGTATTGAACTTGTGAACTAGAAATTAAAATCCTGGGTGTCTGGTTTCTCGGACAGAACTGTACGAAAAACAGTTTCCCTTTTTAGGATGCACAACTGAGGCGATGTACGGCTCCAAAGACACACGAGGACACACAGGGACCCGTTCACCTCCTGGGAGGCAGCCCCACCATCCCATGAGGTTGTCCCCCATCCTCCTCACTTGTGCCTTTGACTTGGAGGGGCCTGTCTCCTCCCACTCCAGAAAGCAGGGGGTCAGAAAGCAGAGCGAATCGAACCTGTCAGCTGGTCCTTCTCAGTGAGCAGAGTCAGTAGGTAGTGTCTCCGCGGTGCTCAGAGTGGGCTGAGGAAACGAGCAGGGCACATGGTGAGGAGCCCTGACTTCTGCCCTAGAGCCGGGGGCCTGGACCTTCGGGAGCTCAAGAACTTGACGGAGGGGAGAGGGACTGCCTTTGAGCATGTTTGGGCAGCACATCCCAGTCTGATGGGCAGGTATTTGGGCCAGGTGTGTTTCTTCCTGTTTGCTCACAAGAAGTGGTAGCTACACTTTTGAAGCCCACAGCTTTTATTCCTGAACCTGTCAGAGGTCAGCAGTGTTGCGACATTTGCTGTTGGTGATGGCAGGCCCTTTGGGTAGGGAGTGGCCGTCCTTGGTGTTTGTCTGAGGGCAAATGTGAGAGTGGGGGAGGCTGCAGCAAGGCCGTCCTCTGGGCCCTGCACCACACCTAGGAAAGACAGGCTGGAGCCACCCAGCCTGGAGCAGGGGTTGAAGGTTAAAGTCGCCTGGTGTTCCCGGGACCTGGATCCAGGTGATTCCTAGTGGATGCCTGGCTGATTGTCCAGAGCCCTGTCCCAAGTGGACACCTTTCCCTGGTCTCTAAGGGAGGCCCTGTTCCCCTGGGCCCTGAGATCTTGAACAGCCCCACCTGCCACATGGTTGGCCCAGAGATAGTCGTCAGGGCCTTGGACTAGGCAGTGAGGAGCTGGCCGAGCCATGTCAATCCCCCGAGACTGGTCTCTTCTGGGTAAGGGACTGATGTAGCTTCAAAAGGGACATAGTCCTGCCCTGGCTGGTGTGGCTCAGTTGGTTGAGTGTCATCCCATGCACTGAAAGGTCACTGGTTTGATGCCAGTCAGGGCGCGTGCCCAGGTTGCAGGTTGGGTCCCTGGCTGGGATGCGTATAGGAGGCAACCAATCAATGTTTCTCTCTCTCATCGATGTTTTTCTCTTCCTCTCTCTTGAAAATCAATAAAAAGATTTTAAAAGGTTGGGGGCAGAGGTATTCCCTGGGCACTTCCCATATGGGAATATTCTGAGGGCAATTCCCTGTTCAGGCCCTTGTGTGTGGAGGTGGGGCAGTCCTCCATGTGGCCTGGCTTGGGGGTGAAGACATGGCCCAGCACAAAAGCCATGGGTGGCCACCAAGCCTGGACCATATGGCTGGTCACTATTGCCTTCAGTGGACTCTGGCTTGAGCCACGAAGCCTGGGAGGTGGATCTGTTCTAAGGCCAGAGTCCAGAATCTTCCAGGAGAAGGAACATGTTCTCTGGGTGGATGTGCTCTTGGCAAGCTCACTGTGCCACTGACCCGGGCATGGGAGAGCACAGTGGGGGTGAGTCTCCTCCCCGGTGCTGCGGGTTAGCTGGGGCTGTGGGACCAGTGGTGGAATGGCGGGGCTGGAGGGCAGTGTGGGTGCCCCCTCTCTGCAGAACCCCTCTGCCTAGCCCCCTGCCCTGACAAAGCCTGGTTCTCATGGCCTTGGGAGCACTGTGCATCCGAGGCTTAGGGCTGTGGTCCTGTCATTCAGGGACACACCGGAAGTCAGACCTGTTTGCTGGGCTCTGTTTCTCGTTCCTTTGGTATTTCCCCCGATGGAACAGCCATGTCCCAGAGGATCCATCCCCAGACTCTGCCCTACTGTCCTCCATCTTTAGGGGAGCTGTCAATGTGGTGAGCTGCTAACCCACTTGAGGAAGCAGGTGGCAGCAGGAAAATGCTGCCCTACCAGTCCCGAAGCGAGGAGGTCAAAGTCTGGGCTCTCCCTGGGGTGGGGCCCTTTCCGGGGTGGGATCCCAGCCTGGTTTCTGTAGGGACAGAGAGGCCTCCCTCACTCAGGCAAGAGCTTCGCGTCCTCGGTTTCTGCCCTGGTAGCAGCGTCCTCAGGCCGTGGGGACCTACCTACAAGCTCTGGCTTCACGTCTGGTGGGTGTATTTCGGGGTATGGTGGGTGGTGGCCATGGGTATCTCGGGCACAAGCAGCAATGCTCCAGAAAAGCTTGGTGTCTCCTGGGTGGGCCACTCTCCCTCTGTCCCTTTCCTGGGCTCCCTTCCCGGCTGATTTCTGGTGGCCCATCAGGTTGCTGGCCCATCAGTTCGAAAAGGACTGTTATTGCAGGATGGAGCAATGGGGCTTGATAAGCTTTAACAGGACTGGGGGGCACAGACTCAGGGAGCCCCAGGAGTGGGAGCTGGAACAACAGCTCCATTGGGATCTGGTTGTGGCCGGTAGCTTCCGTCCTGGCCCCCATGGCTGCAGGCTTCTGGTGTCTGCTCACCCCCATCCCTGGGCCAGGTAAACTCACCGGTGAGAGCAACCCACCTGCCACCCACAGGGAAGTGCCCCTTTCCTGCCTCACATGCTGAGGTCTCAGCACGCACCCTCAGAGGGCCCGCAGAGCCGCGGGGAGCAGGTGAGGTGCGGTGTCATTACGGGATCCAGCCTGCTGTGATGAAGACAGGCGCACTCCCCGCAAGGCCATCCTCATCTCGGTGGGTAGGCCCCAGCTGTCCTCAGAGTACCATGTTAGGCACACACCTTACACCGGGTTTGGTGGACAGTCCAGTCAGCTCCTGTGGATTAACAAACACCCCGTGCTCTGGGGGCGGCAGCAGCGCCACCTTCATGCTTTCAAGGCCAGATGTAGGCCTCTGCCCCGTTTAAATCTAGGGCAGCAATTCCTGGGTGAGGGCAGGAGGATGGGGTGGGGGCGGGGCTCTGGGAGAGGTGCTCCTCCTGAGGTGCCATGTCTCGGAGTCCTGTCCCTTTGCACAATCCAGGAGGCTGGTGCCGCCCTCGTCTGTGCTCTCTGGCTTCTGCCTGGAGATGTGTTGTCTACATGATGCTCTTCTTAAGACAACAGCCAAAAAGTGAGCACCCTGCCGGCAGGGTTCCTGGGTGTTGCCATATCCAGTGCCTAAAACGGCCTGGGAAACAGCAGGGCCCTGATGGGCATTTGCTGATTGAATGAAACGGAACATGAAGGAATAGAGGAATGGACCTAGTGCAGGGCTGGCAGACCGTCTCGCCACACTCACCTGGGGTCTGGTGAGCAGGGTCTGTTCTGCTCTGGGGTTCTGTATCCAAGGATGGTGCCTGGGCACAGTGTTTGTAAAAGCTCCCATTCCTGGTTATTCTGATGAGTCAGCAGCTGTGGCAGACCCACCCTGCTCTGGCAGAGTTTCCTGCGTCTCCCCCATGCGGGTAGGACCCTCAGGTTAGCAGAGCCCACACTGTGGCCACGTGCCTCACCCAACCACGATGATCCTTGATGGACTCTTTCCCACTCCCTTTGAGTCAAGATAGGGTATGGGTGTCATGCCCAGAGAGGCCCTTCTGGAACCAGCTGCTTTCTGGGGGGCTTTGTAGGCTGCCTCTGTCCTCAAGCCCCAGTGAAGGGACTGTGTGCCTCTGCCCTACAAGGAGCAGTCTGGCAACTGCCACATAGCCCGCCCCTTAACAGACCTCCCTTCTGCCCCCCATGGGGTCTGCAGGGTCAGACTTTCCTAGCGGCATGTCAGGGAGCTGGCCCTGCTTAGGTATGTCTTGCTCTCCTCGTGTGCAGGGTTGGGGGACCAGCACACACCCCAATTGTCTGTGACAGGCCTGAGCTCTCCCTGCCCTGCTGTCAAGGGCGCTGCTGAAGAGCAGGTGGGTCCTCGTGGGAGCTTGCACTTTGGGCAGCACATCCAGCCCACAGGCCCTGTTGCTCCTTCCTCCAGGCAGAGCCTGGCTCCTGTGGCCCCACACCTTTCCCTGGGAGGCCCAGGGCCACACCCTCACTCTGCGTTGGGGCTGGCTTTCCCTTTGGCTCTACCTGCATCAGATGCACATGGTGGTGTCACATGGGGCATGGGCCAGGTGTTGTTCTGACCTCGCTGCAAATGGCACTGTAGACTCTATTCCCTACCCATGGCGTTCTTAGCCAGGCTTCCCCACACTGCCTAGTCCTCTGTTCTCCCAGTGGAAGTAGGCAAAGCTCTTTGTCAGGGACAGACCAGCCCTGGATCCATCACGAGAAATTCTGCTCCATGAGCCTCTGCTGGGCGTGACTCTAATTCAGGCTTCACTAGTCTCTGCTCCTCCCCTCTGCTATTCACCTGTTCAGGTTAGCTGCGAAAGGGGAGTGTCAAACACCTGGGCCCTCTTCCTCAAGGGGCTCCTGTGTGGAGTGGTGTTTAAAATAGGAGGGGGGGGGCGTTCTTATTCTGATGTCCGACTTGAGAGAGGCAGGTGATTTGAGTGACCCAGGTTGACGTGGTGGTGTGCTCTGTGCCTGCTTAAATGCTCTCCAGTACAGAAGCTCCCGGCACGCGTGGCTCGGCCATGCAGAGGTGAGCGCGGGGACCACAGTAGAGCGAGTCCAAAGACCTTGGCCCAAGATGGTGTCACGGGACTCGCGCATGGCTCACTGGCCTCGCACTGATGTGGAAACATTTTCTGGTGTGTTCGATTGTGTGAGGCACGCTGTCGAGACTCCCATAACCTGTCTGTGGTAACTTTCTCACTGGCTGTTGGTGAATTGGAAGTGCTCCTGCTGGACAGTGTTCCTGGAAGCTGGAGCCAGCAGGCAACCATTCTGGGGCCAGGTAGGGACAGTGTCAGCTTTGGGCACCACCCCGGGGTCTCTGCCACACTGCTCAGTTGTAATTGGGTTTTGTGCTGAAAGCCTGAGTGTCAGATGACTTGTGGGGCCACCAGGCCGGTCAGGGCTGGTGCTGCTCTGTCACATCCATATCCCCTGGAGAAAAAGCATCCGGACAAACGGCATTGCTACAGGGGTCCTCGGCCTGTCTGACCAAAGCTCTTATGGGGTAGGGGTCACGGGCTTCTACCGTTCCAGGTGCTTGGCCCATGGTTTCCAGAACTGTGTGTGCTGCTGCTCACTCTGTAGGGAGTCCTGCACAGCCCCACCCACAAACCCTAGGCCTGCACTGCAAGGATGCATTCCCAGGTTCACTCCAGGCCCTGGCCTCCATTACCATGGGGCTTATTTGGGAGCTGGGACAAGGGTGTCAGTGGTAACAGTGGACCTAGGGATGGGCCTATGCTGGTGGTCACCTGCACAGCTGGAAAGCCAAGCAGATGCCCATCTTGGCCCAGAGCCTGGCCGAGTGGGTGAGGGGAGGGTGGGTGGCATCTTCCCTAACCTGACTATGACTTGCCTCACTTGAAATGGATGTGCCCCCTCCGTCTCATGGTGGATGCTCTTGGACTGTGTTCCATTCCTCCTCTTGGCCAGTGGAGGTAGGGCCTCCCCTGCAGTGTAGATGGGCTCCCACTGGAGGCCTGGCCAGCCTCCCAGTGCCTCTCAAGTCACTCATCTCCTCCTGGGCTCCTATGTTCCTCTGGGTCAGAGTCCCTCCCCTTCAGGGGGGTGGTGGGTAGACAGTGTGTGCAGTCTTTGCCTGGCTTTGCAGGGCTGCACCGGCTCCACTGTGCTCACTTCCCTTGTTTCTCCTCTTCCTTTGGTTAAATATCTCCTCGATTATTTCCTCCACAAGAAAACAAAATTGTGCCATTTCTCTTCTCGCTGAAGATAACTCTCTCTGAAGACCAGTGGCTGGTGGCACCATCATCCCTTCCCTACGGGCAGCTGATGGGCTAATATAGGTTTTCAAGAGCAGAGAAGGGCTGCTGGTTATGGGCAGGTGGGGGCAGGTGCTGAGCACCTGCAGCCCTGTGGGGACCTCTGCTGTGGAGGTACCTGAGTGGGTGCTGCAGAGTGCCTGCTGCTGGGTCAGGCGCAGGCCCTCACCTCCTGCTCGAAGGCTGTCCCCTTACTGCCTCAAGGCCACTTGCACTGGGGGACCCTCCCGGAGTTCCTGGGGGCTTTGTTCCTGTGAGTCATTCTGTTTCTTCTCTTTCTCTTTATTCTCTCTGTTTATTTTTGTTGTGTGACTTTGACCAGCCCGGCCACCCTGTCTCCTGTGTGGGTGCTCACCTCCCTCCATGCTCTGGCCGCATGTGACCAGGCCCAGCTCTCAGTGCGGCTGCCGTCACGGGGGCCATGGGGAACTCCGCTTCCTCGCTGGCCACCGAGACCGAGTCGGACCACAGCTTCCCCGGGGGGCCATCCTTCCCAGGGCCCCCAGCAGCATCCGGCTGTTGTAGGAGTGGCCCCGGGGGACCTGTCTGGGGCAGTGCCCTGGTTACCCGGCAGCACCAAACCCCACACCCCCAGGTCCAAAGGTAAGAAAGTGGCGGGCCCCCAGGGGTGGGAGTGCTGCTCTGTTGGCGCCCTTCCTTTGGCAGAGGGGCTTGCAGAGAAGTGGGGACCCTATATCTTAGGGTCCTTTGGTGACTTACTTCCCTTTAATGGCATGAGACCTGCAAGGCTCTGGGGTTGCTCCATGCTTGGCGGAGGAGCTGGCTGGGTCTCCCTCTGATGCTTGTGATGGGGCAGCTTCTGGAGCTTTTGGCCTGGTGGGTGGGGAGCCTGCCAACCTCGGGCCTGGGTGGTGCTGGCACGCGCTGAGAATGCTGGCTTGCTTCCCACCGGATTTGGGGGACACTGCTCAGGAACTCGTCTCTGTGTGTCACCCCTGTTCTGACATGGCTGCCTGCGGGGGGGGGGGGGTGGGGAGTTTGTGGTGCCACAGGGGCAGACCTTCACATGCCAGTTTCCTCCGGCTGTGGCTGGATTAGCCCAAGTTTCTCAGCTCAGGCTACCTGTTGGATCACCCCTCAGAGATGCTGGAGTGACTAGTGTGAGGGCAGGTCAGGCTTCAATGTCCCACCCTGGCATTGACGCCCCTTTCACCCTGTTCGAGGCCTTGCTGGATGAGGGGTACCCGGTACTCAGCATACTCAGGTTCTGCAGACCTTGGAACAGAGGTGGGGGTAGCTCCTGCTCTTCAGGGTGCCCCGGCGTGAGTTCAATGGGTAATAGACATCTTCCTGTCGCAAAAGTATGTCCTGGGCTTTCCTGCCAGGTGGGCAGCAAACAGGGCCCTCCTAATGGGCCTGCAGGAAGAGGGCCAGACTCCTCCAATGGCATTGGAACTGAGGCTTGAGTCCCTGGCAGAGCTGAGTGGGAGAATCTTGGAGTTCTTGTAAGTTACCTTAGTAGCTTATAAGAATGGGGAGGGAAGGGGTGCAGGCTTTAGGTCTAGAAGGGGTGCCAGGAGCAGGACTGTGGAGGGACTAGTGAAAATTGGGAATGAAGTACAGTGAATTATTACAGAATATCCCCTTGTTACTGTGTTGATGATGTATTAGTGAACATTTCTGTATCCCAGCTTTATTGAGATATAACTTACTAGTATCAAATTCACCCCTCACAACAAGTATACAGTTCAGGTTTTTTTAGTCTGTTTATAGAGTTGTGCCACCATCACCACAATCCAGTTTTTCAGCATCTTTATGCCCCACAAAGATCCTGCTTGTTTGCCATGCCTCTATCCCCGGACAACCACTCTGCTTCCTGTGACTACAGTTTTGCCTTTTCTAGAAATTTCACATCAGCAGAATCCTATGTGTTCTGTGTCTAACTTCTTTCACTGAGCATAATGTTTTCAAGGTCTGTCCATGTACAGCGTGTGCTAATGCTCCGTTCTTTTTATGACTGCATAGTATTCCTTTGTCTTGATAGCACATCTGTTTACCCATTCCTCAGCTGCTGGAATTTGGGTTATTTCCCCTTGTTTTTTTATGTATTGCGCTTCTCTTAGCATTTGTATATAAGTTTTTGGGTGATGTATGTTTTCATTTCTCTTGGGTAGATACTTGGGATAGAATTTCTGAAGTTTATTGCAAATTTATATTTAACTTTTTAAGTTATTTCAGAGATGGAGAGATGGAGGATGGATGGATGGATGGATGGATGGACGGACGGACGGGTGGGCAGACAGATAGACAGATATCAACTGCATGCCCCACACTAGGGATTGAGTCTGAAACCTGGCATGTGCCCTGACCAGGAACCAAACCGTGACCTCCTGGTTATAGGTCGACGCTCAACCAGTGAACCATGCTGGCTGTGGTGTATTTAACTTTCTAAGAAACTTCCAGACTGTTTTCCAAAGCAGCTATACCATTTTGCATTCCCACCAGCATTGGAGGGGAGAGCTCTAGTTTCTCCACATCCTGGCTAACACTTACCATCTATGGTTTTGATCCTGGCCCGTCTTGTGGGTGTGAAGTGGTGTCTCTTGGTTTTGCTTTGCATTTTCCTGATGGTTGGTGATGTTAAGCATCATTTCAAATGTCCATCTATCCACACACTTTTTATTTTTATTTATTTCCTTAGGATAAGTTGGTAGGAGTAGAATTATTGGATCCCAGGGAAAGAGACTGGACCCCCAGGTGAGCAGCAGCCGAGCTGTGGACCCTGTGGCGTTTGCCAGGCAGCTTCCTGAGGCCTTGCGAGCACAGTGTGTGTGTGTGTGTGTGTGTGTGTGTGTGTGTGTGTGTGACTTTGGATCTTGACTCACACCCTTAAACCAACTGCCTGGTGACTTGGTGTCGCCCTTTCTCATGCCTCCACATCAGCATGCAGCCTTCTTGGCCAGGAGAGCCCCATAGCAGTGCTGAAGCAAAGAGAGCCAGGCGTGGCCACATCTAGAACTCACTGCCAGTCTCGAGGCAGGAACTTTGATGTCCCAGCTATTCATCTTAATAAACTATTGAGCCCTGGCCAGTTTGACTCAGTAAATAGAGCCTTGGCCTGCGGACTAAAGGGTCCCAGGTTCAATGCCGGTCAAGGGCACATGCCCGGGTTGCAGGTTCGATCCCGAGGAGGGGGCTTGCAGAAGGCAGCCAATCAATGATTCTCTCTCATCATTGATGTTTCTATCTCTCACTCCCTCTCCCTTCCTCTCTGAAATCAATAACAAAGAAAAACAAACAAACAAACGTTTGGTGTGAGCATTGGCTGTGTACAAGCTCTGGGCCTTCCCTTGGGACACAGAGACGAGGAAGATGACCCAAGGCCGGCTGAAGGTGACCTGTAGATGAGGCCTCAGCACATTTTGGGACCATCAGGTTGTCTGGGGCTGTGCTGCCACAACTAGACATGACATTCGGACTTCCTGGCATGGTCTGCCAGGAGCCCAGCCTCAGGTCCAGTGGCTTGGCCTCGTGTGTGGACACTACTTATTGCTCTCAGCTTTCCAGGGAAGCAAAAAGGTCATCTCCCAGGTTGGGGCCACTCCACATCTGTGCAGACATGCATGTCCTGGGCACTGGGTGAACTTCAAGAGAGCCCCAAGAGCATCTCTATAAACCTCCCTTTTGAATTAGAAGTGAGTATTGGTGACTCGGATAATGAGGATAGAGAAGGTATTTGTTGTTGATTTTTCTGGACAGTTGTCTCAATGTTCCATTTTAGTTGGTCTTTCTGTTGTAAGGAGTAACTCTGACAGCCAATTTCCTCCCCCAGAAGTGATTGCTTCTGTGTCTTGGAGCACAAGTGACTCAGCCTCTGAGTGAGTGTCCTAGAACTTGGGAACATTTGATGTTGAAAATTTGGTTTGACTCCAGGTTTCCAACCTTCTCTTATTTCTAGGCTTTGCTTGGCGGTCTGGCCTCACCTTTGGACACTCCAGGGATTTCACGTCTCTGGGCCTCGCTGAGTGTCTCCTGGGCCCAAGACGTGTCAGGGTGGCCGTTGAAAGTAGCCTAGAACAGCTGCTCCCCTGCTCAGGGTTCCTCTACTCACTCGTCACTATCTGACCTCTGAGCCCCTTCTCTCCACCGATGGCGCCAAGGTGATGGGTGTGAGCTGTAAGGTGTGGGCTGCTGGGTCGGTGAGGAAGAACTATGTCAGTTCTGCAGCTGTGCTACCACCATCCCCAGACCCTCCTTCCAGCCAGAAGGCTGCCCAGCTTACTGTTTTCCCAGGGCTAAATTTAATTTCTAGGCACTGTTTTCATTGAAACCTTTCTGAACTCCAGACAAAATCTTCCTGGTTCATGTCCACAGGACAGCTGTGGAACCTGCCCTGTCCCCAGGTGCTGTCCAGGACCTGCAGACACCTTGCCTTGTGTGCAGCCAGCCCAGGCCGGGGACTGGCCAGCTGGTGGGTTACACAGTGAACAGGACTTGGGATCCTGGCCCTCCCAGTGTTTGCAAGGCTGTCCTTGCTCAGTGTGCCTGGGACCTGCAGGCACCTGGAGCCCAAGGCAGGTGTGTCCTAGGAGGGTCCTGAGGCTTTTCTCTGGACCTTCCAGGCCAGGTCGGGTGCACAAGATGGGTGACCATCCCATGAGCCTTGGGTTGGGGTGAAGGCTGCCTAGGCCCCAACCTTTGTGTGCATGTGATGGGGGTTGGAACACTGTATGCCACATCTTGACTATAGGCCCTTCTCTAATGAAGAACAGTGGGAAGAGGGTTCAGAGTGGTGTCCAGGCAGATTTCTTAGGTTTCATATAGCATCGAAGCTAGGGCTAAAGCTGAGCTGGCCCTTGGCCAGGCCTACTGTGCTGGTGCGGGTGCCCACTCGCTCACCTCGAGGCCTAGTCACACAGGAAGGTGGCTTCACAGAGTTTGCTTTGGGTCTCGGGAAACGGTCATGTTGCCCAGGGTGGATTTTTCTATTTGTTATGAAGAGGCAAGTTTTCTTTCTTCCTAAACAAAAAGAGCTTGGTGTGAGTCTAGCATTAGAAGCTTCAAGTCTTGTTGTAGAGAACAATTGATTTTTTTGCCAGCAGAGCAGCAGTGTAAGAGAGTGTGTGTTGTGGTGTATGGACACCCCCTTGAGGCCAGAGTAGCCCTTGAGAGGCAGGTTAAGGGGTTAGTCTCACCTTTCTCTCAGACCTATTACCCATCTTGGGTGGGAGGAACCATTCCGGAGCACCCTACCTGCCTTGCTGTGGGCCTGAGTGCCCCGGGAGAAGCCGAGGCCCAGCCTTGGGGGAGGTGGGCAGGCGGATGCTCAAGAACCCACCCAGCAAAGGGAGCTGCATTCCAAGGTTCCAATCAGCTTTCAGGGCAGGCTGTGCAAAGAGACCCTAAGAGGGTGGGAAGAGGGTGCCCTACCCTCCTCTGTACCACCAGCAGGGTCCTGGGAGCCAAGTGCAGGTCTCCTGACTCCCACCTCCCTGTCCTTCAGGCATGGCAACTTTTGGAATACCGTGTCCTCTGGCCACAGCTGGCCTGTGATGCAAGGCCTGAGGGTCTGCCATGCCCCTGAGGTGTAAACCCATTCCTGGTATGTCTGACAGCAGCTTCCCTACCCCCTGATGTACAGCCAGAGGCCTCCTGGGATAGAAGCTGCAAGTGGGGTGGAGCCCACCCTGAGTGTTGTTAGCTCTATAGCCACACCCAGGTGCCTCCCCCAGCCAGTCTCCATCCATCCCAGAAGGGCAGTGTCCTGCTGCACACCGGATCTCTCAGGTCTGGTGGAGGCTAGCAGTTTGGCACAGGCTGCTCTGGACACTGGTCTCCCTGCCCCTTTCCCCACCTCCTTTGCTCTTGGATATCCCCACAAACACTAGCTCTCCCTCGGCTCAGCAGCCTGTCCCCCACCACCACTTATCAGATAATACAGTTTGAAAATATTTCCTTCCAGTTTGCAAGTTGTCTTTTCACTTCTTTTTTAAAAAATATATTTTATTGATTTTTTATAGAGAGGAAGGGAGAGGGATAGAAAGTCAGAAACATCGATGAGAGAGAAACATCGATCAGCTGCCTCTTGCATGCCCCCTATTGGGGATGTGCTCACAGCCAAGGTACATGCCCTTGACCGGAATCGAACCCAGGACCCTTCAGTCCGCAGGCCGACACTCTATCCACTGAGCCAAACTGGTCTCGGCTGTCTTTTCACTTTTTTTTGAAGTCCAATTTTGTTTTTCCCCATGCTTTTGTGTCATATCAACTAATCCATTGCTAAATCCAAGGTCATGAAATTTTACCTATGTTTTCTTCTAAGAGTTCTGCAGTTTTTGTTCCTACATTTAGGTCATTTTGATTTTTTAATACAATGTGAGGTAAGAGCCCAACTTCATTCTTTAGTGTTTATATCTAATTATCTAGCACCATTTGTTAAAAAGACTATCTTTTCCCCATTGAATGGTCTTGGAACCCTTGGTTAAAAAATCACTCAACCATATATGTGAGGGTTTATTTCTGGACTCTCCATTCTGTTCCATTGATCATAAAAACTATATTGTATAGACATAATAGTCTGTCTGTCCTTACACCAGAACCACACTGTGACTTTCTACCTCCTTTTTCAAGATTGTTTTGGCCACTTGGGGGCTCTTGTAATATGGTGTGAATTTTAGAAGCAGCTTTTTCCATGGCTAAAAAAAAAAAAAAGCTGTAGGGATTGCATTGAATCTATAGATTGCTTTGAGTAGTATTTTCATCATAATTATATTGTCTTTTAATCCATGAACATATGATGTTTTTCTATTTATTTAGGACTTTATTATTTTTTTAAAAATATTTTTATTGATTTTTCACAGAGAGGAAGAGAGAAGGATAGAAAGTCAGAAACATCGATGAGAGAGAAACATCGATCAGCTGCCTCTTACACACCCCCTACTGGGGATGTGCCCACAGCCAAGGCACATGCCCTTGACCAGAATTGAACCCGGGACTTTTCAGTCTGCAGGCCGACGCTCTATCCACTGAGCCAAACCAGTTTCGGCTATTTAGGACTTTAATTTCAGCAATTTTTGTAGCTCTAAATACAAGTCTTTCACCTCCTTAGTTAAATTTATTCCTGGGTGTTTTATTATTTTAGGTGCTATTTTAAATGGTATTGTTTTCTTTTTTTAATTCTCATCCAAGGACATGCTTTTTCATTGATTATAGAAAGAGAAAAAGGAAGAGGGAGAGAAAAAAAGAAACATCAATATGAGAAGGAAGCATTGATTGGTTGCCTCACGCACATGCCCTGACCAGGGATCGAACGCGAAACATGGTCTGTGTCCTGACTGGGAATTGAACCAGCACATGGGACGGTGCTCTAACCACTGAATTACACTGGCCAGGGCAGTATTGTTTTCTTAACTTTCTTTTCAGATTGGTCACTGCTGGCACAGAAATATGGCTGGTTTTTGTGTTGATCTCATGCCTTACGACTTTGCAGAATTCATTTATTGCCTCTAGTCGTTGTTTTCTTATTTTGTAGATTTTGGGGATTTCGTATAGAGTTATAGTTTTACTTCTTCCTTTACAATTAAATACCTTTTATCTCTTTTTCTTGCCTAATTGCTCTGGCTAGCCCTCCAGTGCAGTGTCGCCTGTCATACTGAGCTCCTGATCTGGTTCCTTCACCTCAGGGCCTGATGCTCACTGTGGTGCTTTGTGGACGCCCTTTATCTTGCGGAGAAAGTACATTCCTATTCCTTCCTGTGACAGAACAACCAGACCCCTGAGGTTACTAAGATGGTGTGGCTCAGTCCCATTCCTCTATGCCCACAGGTCCACCCCTCCATAAAGGATTTGAGGACAGAGCTATGGGGTTCTTCAGAGGCTTTGGGGGGCCTCTTACTCCTCAGAGTCCTCGAGCCCCTCACAGACCTGATGTCTGTCACAACCCAGAAAGGCACAGATCCTGCTGGCTTGATCCCCCCTCATCCAGGTGGAGACGTGGGCCCCATCCTGTGGGCCTCTACTGACTGGGGCCTTCCCTTGCAGCCACACGCACTCGCCCGGGTCCATGGCCACGGTTGGAGAGTGGTCCTGCGCGCGCTGCACCTTCCTGAACCCGGCCGGCCAGCGCCAGTGCTCCATTTGTGAGGCCCCCCGGCACAAGCCTGACCTCGACCAGATCCTGCGGCTCAGCGTTGAGGAGCAGAAATGGCCTTGCGCCCGGTGCACATTCCGGAACTTCCTGGGCAAGGAGGCCTGCGAGGTGTGTGGCTTTGCCCCAGAGCCCGTGCCTGGCACCTCCCTGTTGCCAGTCATCAACGGGGTCCTATCCAAGCCACCCACCATCCTGGTGGAGCCCAAGGGCAGCTGCAAGGAGGAGACAGGTCCAGTGCAGACAGAAGAACTAGTGACCGTGGAGCCAGCTGCGGGTCGGCCCGAGGAGGAGGAGGAGGGGGCAGCAGAACTTGGGAGCGGCTGGGCCTGCCCTCGCTGCACGCTGCACAACACACCCGTCGCCAGCTCCTGCTCTGCCTGTGGGGGCCCCCGGAAACTCTCGCTGCCCAGGATTCCTCCTGAAGCTCTAGTGGTCCCTGAGGTTGTGGCCCCCGCCGGCTTCCACGTCACACCTGCCCCACCCCAGCCGGGGGAAGGTGCTGAGGCCGACCCTCCCTCTGCTACTGACCAGGAGCCACCCCGGATGCCACCATTCAGCCCCTTCTTGCCCACTTTGCAGAACAACCCCGTGCCTCGCAGCCGCCGTGAGGTACCCCCCCAGCTGCAACCACCGGTGCCTGAAGCTGCTCAGCCCTCACCCCCTGCTGGCTTCAAGGGACCCCCCCAGAGCCCAGGGTGGACTTCAGCTGGGGCCTCCCGCTTGGCAGAGCGGCTGTCAGGCAAGCGGCTGAGCGCTCTGGAGGAGGAGGAGGCCGAGGGTGGCTCTGTGCTGCGCCGCTGCAGCTCCTGCTGGGCGCCCGGCCCCTCGAGCCTGTGTGAAGCCTGTGGCGCCGCTCCAGGCAGCGATGTCATTGACCTGGCCGGTGATACTGTGCGCTACACTCCAGCCAGCCCCTCCAGCCCCGACTTCACCACATGGTCGTGCGCCAAGTGCACACTCAAGAACCCCACAGTGGCCCCTAGGTGCACTGTGTGTGGCTGCTCCAAGCTACATGGCTTCCAGGAGCATAGCGAGCCCCCTGTTCACTGCCCTGACTGCAGCGCCGACAAGCCCAGCCTCTGCACTGCCCACAAAGCCAGCCGCCTCTTCCCTGAGGCACCTGAGGGCCCAGGCCAGTGGGCCTGCCCTGCCTGCACACTGCTCAATGGGCCACGGGCTAAGCACTGTGCTGCCTGCCACACACCCCAGCTCCTGGAGGCCCAGCGTCGGGGTGCTGTGCCCCTGAGGCGCAGGGAGAGTATGCTTGTGGAGAAGCGGCGGCAGACAGATGAGGGTGAAGCCAAGGCCCTCTGGGAGAACATCGTGGCCTTCTGCCGGGAGGTGAGTCCCCTCAGGACAGTGGTCCACCCAACAGGGCTGCTGCTCCCCTTCCCATAGGCCCCTCTCTGCATCTTTTTCCTCCCTGTGGCCCTTCCTTAGCCACGGAGAGGGAGCGACCAGAGGCAAGAGAGGCAGCATTCTCTTCCCCGAGCTCTGAGCATTAGCCTGGCACCTACTCACCCCTCACCTGAGTGTGACTGGCCCCCACTGTCCATACCTTGTCCCTTTTTTTCTCTACCCACAAGAGTCCATGGCCTCCTAGTCTGGTCCTGACCCCTCTCAGGTATGATTTCCCGTGGACACTGAAGCCACAGGGAGGTGGGGCAAGCTTCACGCCAACAGGCAGGCCCTGTGTTTCCTTCAGCTGTGGAGACATGGCCTACGCTCGGGATTCTCTTGCCTTTGGAGCTGTGGGAGGCCTGAGCCCAGGGTAGTGTCACCCTCAGGTCAACTGAGGGGGGCTGCTGCCCCTGTCACTGCCAGTTGCCCACCCTGACAGCCCATCTGGTCTTTTTTTAAGAAAATATTATTTTTATTAATTTCAGAGAGGAAGGGAGTGGGAGAGAGACAGAAACATCAATGATGAGAGATAATCATTGATTGGCTGCCCTCTGCATGCCCCCCACTGGGGATAAAGCACACACCCGGGGCATGTGCCCTTGGCTGGAATCGAACCTGAGACCCTTCAGTCCGCAGGCTGATGCTCTATCCACTGAGCCAAACCAGGGGGGGCCCATCTGGTCATGTGTCCTTACTTCCCCATCCCAGTTGGGTCCTCCCACCTCTCTTCCTGGAGCCTTTAATGTGGTGGGCCATGGACTAGCTGGGGATGCTGCCCCAGTCCCCTGTGCCCCCTGCCCTCCACCTCTGTAGCCTCCAGGCTGGTGGCTTCACCATTTCCTTGGGGCATACATACCTCCCACTGACCTGTCACCAGACTTCAGTGACATGGTTGGCTACAGTCTCCCATGCCTGCCTACACAGCTGAGTTCACCACATGGATCAGGGTAGCTACACACACACACCTACCCCCTTTCCTCTGGGTCTCAGCATTTTCAGGGTGCTGTCCTGGCCTGCCAGGTGGAGTGGGGTGCATCTCAGGCCGGGGGCGGCCCAACTCAGCCTGAGCATGTGTGGCTATGGTCTCTGCAGAACAGCGTGAACTTCGTGGATGACAGCTTTCCACCCGGGCCCGAGTCTGTGGGCTTCCCTGCAGGTGACAGTGTCCAGCAGCGCGTGAGACAGTGGTTGCGGCCCCACGAGATCAACTGCTCTGTCTTCAGGGACCACAGCACCTCCTGGTCCGTGTTCCATACTCTCCGACCCTCAGACATCCTACAGGGGCTGCTGGGCAACTGCTGGTGAGTTTGGGCTATCTGCTCAGGCCGGGTGGTGGGACAGTCTGGTCGGGCTGTCCAGTGAGGCCCTGGCTCTGCACAGGTTCCTGAGTGCTCTGGCCGTGCTGGCTGAGCGGCCTGACCTGGTGGAGCGGGTGATGGTCACACGCAGCCTGTGCACGGAGGGCGCCTACCAGGTGCGGCTCTGCAAGGACGGCACGTGGACGACGGTGCTGGTGGATGACATGCTGCCCTGCGACGAGGCCGGCTTCCTCCTCTTCTCGCAGGTGGTAGGGAGGATGGGTGTGGGGTGGGCGAGGGAGGGTCTCGGTGGGCCTCGTGACTTCGGCCCCTCCCTGCAGGCCCAGCGGAAGCAGCTGTGGGTGGCCCTCATTGAGAAGGCGCTGGCCAAGCTGCACGGCTCCTACTTTGCCCTCCAGGCAGGGCGCGCCATCGAAGGCCTGGCCACCCTCACCGGGGCCCCCTGTGAGAGCCTGGCGCTGCAGGTCAGCTCCACTAACCCCCGAGAGGAACCCGTTGACACTGACCTCATCTGGGCCAAAATGCTGAGTTCTAAGGAGGCTGGGTAAGAGGGGCGGGTGCTGCGGTGCCAGCAGCTTTGGGAGGAGAGGAAAGAGGAGGCAAGGGGACAGCCAGGCCGGGGCCTGGAGCGGTGGGCTACTCAGGGGCAAGTACCCTCTGACCAACAGCCTGTGTCTCACAAGATGTTTCCAGTGTGGGCTGACCACAATTAGTTAGAAGGCCTGGCCTGCAGCCCTGTCACCTCCCATTGCTGGCTCATGGGTCCCACCTGCCAATCCAGGGCAGTGGGCAGAATACTGCTGATCAGCCCGTTCCTAGAAGGCCTCATCCTGACCCAGGCCATGATGACCGTCAACACCTGCTTGCACACCTGTGGCGCTAGCCATGGAGGCACCTGGGGGGGAGTGGGCTGCCTTCGGAGACCCAGCACACATTGGCCAGCATGGCTGTAAAGAGGGCACAAAATCCTAAGCCCGAGAGAGGTGTCTTGGTGGTGGTGAGACCCCCCTGCTGTCAGCTGATACCGGGCATTACCACTGCCCCATCCCCTCAGAAAGAGTGGTCCTGAGCTGATGGGACCCAGGCCTCCCGACTCCCAGCCCAAACCCTGTGAGCTCTTGGGCCACTGTGTAGGGAGCAGGCCAACACTTCCTGAGTCCTGTGTGTCCTGCCTGTGTTCCTGGGATCTGCACTCCCCCAGGCAGGCAGAATCCACACCCTCAGGGTTACAAAGGTCCCCTAGTGAGTGAGCCCACCTCAGTGAATGAGGCTCCTGGCTGCTAAGGGGCCCCAACATGAAGAACCCCTGGTCAGCAAGCCTGCCCGGTCAGTAGGCCCCTCTCCCTACACAGGTTCCTCATGGGCGCCTCTTGTGGGGGAGGCAACATGAAGGTGGACGATGCTGCCTACGAAAGCCTGGGCTTGCGCCCCCGCCATGCCTACTCCGTCCTGGATGTCCGTGATGTCCAGGGCTCCAGGTAGGGGCTGGGCCGACCATGGGTAGCCAGGGCATGTGGATGTGGGGTGGAAGCCGTGGCCCTCAGCCCCGTGGTCCGCAGGCTCCTGCGCCTCCGGAACCCGTGGGGCCGCTTCTCCTGGAATGGCAGCTGGTCGGATGAGTGGCCGCACTGGCCGGGGCATCTGCGTGGCGAGCTCATGCCGCACGGCAGCAGTGAAGGAGTCTTTTGGATGGAGTACAGCGACTTCATCAGGTACCTGGACTCTGCAGCAGTGGACGTCCGCTGTCTACCTCGTGGCCGTCCTGTGCTCTGGCCACCCTCACTTTGTCCCACCTGACCTGTCTCCCTCCCTCCCTTGCCCTGAGCCCAGTATGTCCTAGCTGGGGAGCCTGGCCTGGCCCTCTGCAGACCTGAGCAGAGGCGGGGGTGATGAGAGAGACTGTGGAGTTGGGTTCTGCCCTCAGGACTCTTTCCTCTCTGGCTCATCCTTGGGCATGGAGCCTCCTAGTGGTTGGTGATCATGGGCTACAGCCAGGACCAGGGTTTTAGGACATTGGTCCCAAGAAGTGGCCAGGGCACAGTGGGGCAGAGACTGGGGGCGGAAAGAGGCTTAGGGAGGTGCCTGGACTCCTGATGGGGACGGCTCCTGTGTCTGGAGCTGTTCAGTGGGCTGTCTCTCCCTGCTCAGGTACTTCGACTCCGTGGACATCTGCAAAGTGCATACGGACTGGCAGGAGGTGCGGGTGCAGGGCTGCTTCCCCAGGTCGGCCAGCGGTCCCGTCGGGGTGACAGCGCTCACCGTACTGGAGCGTGCGTCCCTGGAGTTTGCCCTCTTCCAGGAGGGTAGCAGGTGAGGGAGGCTGTGCTCTGGGGGAGAGGGTGGGTGGGACTAGAGCACTGGTTGGGGTGGGCACGCGGATCTGGGGGATTTGTGGACACGGGACAGGGTGGGGCCATGGGGCAGTAGAGGCACAGACAGCAGGCGCTGCCCATGACCCCTCCTGGGTCTGGCTATAGGCGCGCAGACTCTGCGGACAGCCACCTCCTGGACCTGTGCGTCCTGGTTTTCCGAGCCTCCTTCGGCAGCGGTGGCCGCCTGAGCCTGGGCCGCCTGCTGGCCCACAGCAAGCGAGCTGTCAAGAAGTTTGTCAACTGTGACGTGATGCTGGAGCCCGGCGAGTATGCTGTGGTGTGCTGTGCCTTTAACCACTGGAGCCCCACCGTGCCAGGCCCACTGGCCACCACACAAGGTAACATTGCCCCTCCAGCCCGATCCCCAACCCTCCCCACTGCAGCCCCAGGCCCCCTCATTCACACCCTTCACAGCCTCCAGCCCCTCAGCAAGGGTCCCGCGCTGCTCCCTGGAGCCACCCGGCCATGTGCTGGCTGTGTACAGCTCAAGGCTGGTCATGGTGGAGCCCGTGGAGGCCCAGTCAACCACGCTGGCAGACGCCATCATCCTGCTCACAGAGAGCCGAGGGGAACGGCATGAGGTGAGGTTGGCGGGGGGAATGGGGAGGGGCATGGAGGAGGAGGCCTCACCCCACCCACACCTGCCCTGTCCCTGCAGGGACGTGAGGGCATGACCTGCTACTACCTGACGCATGGCTGGGCGGGGCTCATCGTGGTGGTGGAGAACCGGCACCCCAAGTCCTACCTGCATGTGCAGTGTGACTGCTCTGACAGCTTCAACGTGGTGTCTACACGCGGCAGCCTGCGCACCCAGGACAGTGTGCCACCCCTGCACAGGTGGGCACCGCCCCAGTCCCTCTGACTCCCTGGCCTCCACTGGCCCTCACCGGCCCCCTCCCCCAGGCAGGTCCTGGTGATCCTGTCCCAGCTCGAGGGCAACGCTGGCTTCTCCATCACCCACCGCCTGGCACACCGCAAGGCAGCCCAGGCCTTCCTCAGCGACTGGACAGCCTCCAGGGGCACTCACAGCCCCCCACTCACGCCGGAGGTTGCTGGCCTGCACATGCCCCGGCCATTGTGACCGCCCTGCCCTCGCCTGCCTGCCTCCCCACATGCACTTTAGGAGGGAGACCCCAACAGAAGATGCTTGAACCAGAATCTCAGGACCCCACCCAGGGAGCTGCAAGCCGCAGAGCAAAACTTCCCCTGGGCCTTCCTCCCTGCCCCTCCCTCCTGTCCTGGGCCTCCCAGCCGCCAAGCAGAATACCTCCAACCTGCTTCTAGCGTGAGGGGCCTGGGCACCCGCTCCTCTGACCAGCCTGCCTCGAGGTCGGGCTCAGATTGCCAGGGCTGAGGTGAGGCTGCCCTTTTCCTGTGGGCCTGGGGCCTCCTGTGTGAGGCAGCCGAGAGCTCCATTTACAAAACCAAATCTGGGCAGGTCAGAAGCTGGGACTCCAGGATGAGCAGGGTCCACCCCCTTGTGGAGTAAGAGGTTGGGACCCTGAAATGAATAGGGACCACCCCCTTGTAGGGGGTCAGAGGCCAGGACCCCAGTGTGAATAGGGACCACCCCCTCGTGGGGATCAGAGGCCAGTACCCCAGTGTGAATAGGGACAACTCCCTTGTGAGGGTCAGAGGCCAGTACCCCAGTGTGAGCAGGGACCACCGCCTTGTGGGGATGAGCCTCCTATCCCCAGCTTGCTTTAAGAGCCCATCTTCCCACCCCCTCAGCCCCCACAAGACAAGCAGGGGTCCCTGGAATCCCAGCAGTGTACCCCAGGAGGCAGGTGCCTGGCGACCCTGGGCTCAGGACCAGGAATGGGGAGGGTCCTAGTTGCCTGCCCCATTTGGCGACACTATGCAATTCCTGGACCACTAGTCAGGATCGAAGCCATGCACCGGGGGGGCTGTGGGTCAGGAGCTACCGTTTGGTGAGGTGGTTTGTCCTCAGCATCGCTGACCTCTGCCAGGAAGACCAGGGTCCAAACAGAAATCCTTGGCCAGCCCTGTCTAGGCACACACAGGGTAGGTTGTGGCTCTTCCCAGCGCCTCCCCTGCCTCAGAGGCCCAGGCTGCTGGGCTGCCAGCACCCCATGGCTGCTCAGAGTCCTGCACCTGCCTGTGGACACGAGGCCAGCTTCCAGGGGCTCCCCTGGCCTCCGCCCTCCCGCCCCCAGGCGGTGGCGGCTCTGCCCACCGCCCCTCACTCCCTGGGCTCACAGGGGGTTTACAACTGGAGAAACACCAGGAAGCACTACACTCCCCTTTGGGCCTCCTTTATATTTTCTCCTTTTACTCTTGAGCTGTGAATATTTTTAACCCTGTACATACAGCCAGCTCTTCTGACACAGAGACTATTTTATCAGCCATCCCCAGCCCTTAGGATGATCCTCCCTGGTGTTTCCAGACTCAGGCTCTGATGGACCAAATGAAATGTTTTGTTTTATAATGTCGTCTCCTCATCTGTCTGTGCCCCTCCCCTCGCCCGTATGTGCAGAGCCGTGATGTTGGGGGTGGCTTGCTGGTACCGGAGTTCATCCTCACAAGGAGCTCTTAGGGCCACCCTGCTCACCAGCTGCCGTTGACCCAGAAAGGAGCAAGTGTCCAAGCGGAGGCTTGGGCCAGACCGTGTGGTGGTCGGCAGGCTGGTCCCCACATGCCTCAGCCCAATACTGATAGGATAGTACAGAGGTGCGGCTTTTCCCAGTGATGTTCTTCTGGGGGTGCCTGTCTGCATTCAACAGGCAGGAGCTGGTGGAGCATGGAGGCCACTGAGGAAGAAAAGTTTCCATTCTCATGTAGGCTGCAACTTGCTGCTGTCTGACCCGGGTCCCCTCCTGTTCATTCTGGGAGGCACCATCCTCATGTCACAGCTAGCAAGCAGCTAAGCCGCTCCCCCATCTGGTATACAGTTTTTGGTCTCAGTCTAGGCTCCTCCCCGAATGGGGGGGGGGGCGCGGGTCTGGGGTACAGAGGCTGGCACTCAGCGAGTGTAAGAGGCCTGTCACAGGCCAGCCTATCGAATGTGAAAGCAATTAAAGCCACCAGCAGTGTTCGCTCCAGGCGGGCCCCGGGCAGCGGGGAGCTGCCACAACACATCTCACCTCGACGCCCGTAGACACCCGCCCTGATCCATCGTGGCTGTGCTGGCCACGCTGGACCTCCCGTGGGGCTGGGCCAGGCCTCGTAGACCCTCCAATCGTCGGAAAGCTAGCTCAGTCACCCCTGCGGCATTCCAGGCGGCCTGGACTAGTTCCAATGGGTGCCTGGCGTCCTTGTGGTGTCAGGCCAGGCACCGGTCATCATCACCGTGGGTCATGGGGCTGCACGCCGATCCCCTTGGCCAGCCTGGAGACACCTCACCCCAGCCAGCACCCCTCCCCTTGGACCCCAGCCTGTAGGGGAAGAGGTTCCAACAGCAAGAGAGTAAGAGAAGGGGCCAGGTGCCCCCAACCCTGGAGGGCACAGTGTCCAAGGAGTTGGGGGACCCCACAGGTGAGACCCTTAATCATGACACTGAAGCTTGAAGGGCGTGCTGGCAGAGCCAGCCACTAGAGGGGCTGAGGCCGCTAGTGGTGAGAGAATGGGGGAGCCAACCCAGCCTGAGGGGTAAACCACCGGTTGTTCTCAGCCATACAGGGTGGCACCTGGACCCCAAGCCAGGGAGTGGACAGGGCAAATGACCACAGCAGGGAGATGGGGTACTGCCACCCTCCTCACTGTTGGGCTTGGCTCCACACTCAGCCTACTGTACCTCGCCTTCAGACTGCTGGGGCTCCTGCTTCCAGGCACTCCTTGCTCCCTTTCTCTTCCCCACCCTCCCCCTTCCCAACACTCCTGGCCTCCTCCTCGTCTCTCTGCCACTTGGGTTGGCCCTGTGCGCCCCCACTACCCTCTATCCCCGCCTCTCTCTCAGGCTGTCTCTGCCCACCCATTGGCCAAGGCAGCCTTCCCAGGGCGGGTGGTGATGTGTTTTCACTTGTGAGGCATCCCTGTCAGAAGCACTTAGTGTACAAATTAGCCTCTGCCTCCCGCCTCCCTCTACACAGCTCTGGGCGCTAGACTGACAAGGCTGCGGCTCCCGGCCCTCTCCCGCCTGCCCCAGGGCTGGGGCGCCAAGCCCATGTGCAACCCTGGCACCCACCCACAACCCTGAAGGAGGGTGGCCCCCAGCCGCCAGGGCTTCTCAAGGACCCAACTTGATCTGGATGGGACCACAGAGGGTGGGGTGTGCAGGGATGTATTGGGGCCAGCACCTGGGTCCACCCCCTGTGTCAGGTCCCTGTTGAGAGCCATGAGGGACAGACGAGCCATGCAGAAGCTCTGCAGCCCCCACCCGCTGGCCAGCCTGCCACTCAGGCAGGAAAAATCGGCTGTGACAGGCCCAGGAAGGCCAGGCCCCGGGGGCCCGAGGAGCAACGCACACAGCTCCTCTTCCAACATATGGTTGCTGTCGGCCTGGGGCGCTGCTTGGCCGGTGCTGGCTGAAGCTGGGTGGGGGCTCAGGGCCCAAGCCACTCAATCCCACCCACCTGGCCAGGCTGCTCCCTCAATGATCCAAAGTTCCTGCACCAGTTTGCATGCCCCCCACAACAGGGAGCTCACTGCCACTGCAGCCCCTCCATCACAGAAGTCTGAGGCACACCAAGTCTCCACACCCCACGCCAGTGGCTGGGGACCTGGTGCCTCTGGGAGTAGAGCACCTGGGGGGGGGGGGGGCAGGCAGCTAGCTGGATGGCGCAGCGCTTTGGAAGTGGGCCCAGGACAGTCTGCTGGCCCAGGGGGGCAGATGCAGAGGCCTGCTGGGGTCCCTGGTATCAGAATCCTGCCAGCTGGGCCCCTTTCCTTCAGGCGGGCCAGCTCGGCAGCCCCCCACAGATTCTCTGGGGAACTCCCAGCCCTCCATGTCATCACAGTGGAGTCGTGAACACTTGCTGGGATCCCCATCCACACAGTCACCCAGCCCCACCCTGCTGTGGACCCCCAGTGCTCTTGGGAGCAGTGACCTCCGGTATGGACGCCTTACAGCCAAGCCCTGGGCCCATCCCTCTCAGCCTTGGCTCCCTGAGGCCCCCTCAAGTGGGCAAGGTGGAAGGAGTGCCAAGGATGACCCATCCTCTGGGCCCCAGGGGCTTGTGAACACCAAGGCAGCCATATATCCCAGCGCCCATCAGCGAGTGGCTGAGCGAGCCATGGCCGTTACCCTGCATGGTGCTGACCCCTCTCAGGGTCCATCTGACCCTGCCTGGGGGCTCCTGCTGCCCCCACCCCCATTCCTCTATCCACTGGGCAGGCTAACTCAGTCCCTACCCCTGCTCTAGCAAAAGCTGTGTATGTACCCTGGGGGGATGAGACAGGCCTACTGGGCACCGTGCCACCGCCCCTGCCTTCCCTGGGCCCCCAGTCCGTTCTACCCCTGCACTCACCCCCAGACACACACACAGGCACTAATGGAGGTGACAGGCGGGGGCTGGGGCAAGTGAGGCAGAGGTTAATGGCCAAGATGAGCTCTGACTGAGGGCAGAGGAAGGGGCAGTGGGTCCCCACACCACCCTGTTCCAGGACCCGCTGAGGAGAGAAGGCTGCTCCCCAGGACCTGGTGCCAGAAGCACCCAGAGACTAAGTAAGTCTCCATCACCCATTCTGCAAGTGAGGGCACCGAAGCAAGGGTTTCAGGACAACATGGGACCAAGCTCCATGCCAAGGGGATGACTGTCACTGCCTCAGGAGACAGCCTCCCTGGGCCCAAGTTTACCCCAATATGTGGGGTGAGTCTCATTGGGCAGATTATCACCCACCCCCACACCCCACTTGGGTGGAAAGTGGGACAGGCCCCAGGCACAATGTGTACCAGCTGTGAGGGAGCAGATGTGCCTGGAGAGCCTGGAGCAGAAAGCACAAGGGTGTGGGGGGCTGGCATTGCTGTCCTGGCCTCGCCCAGTCTCAGGTGGTGGGGTGGTGGGGATGGTTATCTGTGCACCTGATGGGCTGGCCTGACACATGCACAGGCCTCTGGGCTGCAGCTGTGACCGAGCTCCCAGGACCTCCCCCCACCCCCAGAAAGCTTGGGGCCCACTTTATCCCTGCACAGACAACTCCTGGAAGCCCGGAAACATACCCAGGTCATGCCTCTTGAGTGCTGAGTTCCTCTGGAGGTGCTGCCATCTCCCCTCTCACCCAAATTTCTGGGGGGAAGGACAGCCGCAATAGCAGCCACCATGGTGGGTGCTGAACTCACTTTCTGAGGCCACCTGCTCCTTTTCCCAGAACCCAGTCCTAGTCTCTTCCCCAGCGGGGGGGGGGCGGGGGGGGGGGGTCTTGGTCACATGACCTCATTGGCTTGTTCGTTCTGTGTGCTTGGAGCAAACTTTCTAACCCTGGATGATGGCAACAGCCTCTAAACAGCCCACCCCCTGTGGTGGCCTCTCAAAGGGGTCAGCCAGTGAGGGGCAGGGAAGCACAAAGCTGTTTCTGGGACCACGTGGCCAAGATCTGGGATCCCCACTCACACTGTCTCAAGGTGACCTGCGCCCATTGCCCTCCCTGGGTAGTGCCTGTGATGAGGGGCCTGGGCCTGGCTGGGCACGTCCAGGGTTGGGTTTGCGTGCAAAGGAGCAGGCCTCTTGGCCCCCACTCTCCACAGGACTGCTGGCGTGACGGCTGCCCAAGCTGTCTCTCGGCCTGGGGCTGCCTGCACGGTCCGCTGGTCAGCCCAGCCAGGCCAGGCCGGCAGAGGGGAGAGCTGGCATGCTGTGCCACTCACAGCAGCCCTTCCTGCTCCATGGACTTGATGGGGAGAAGTGGAGCACCCCAAGTTGCATCAGAAAAGGTGGCACTGGAGCAGAAGGGAGACCAAATTGCAGGCTCACGCTCGTATCAGTGTCTTCACACTGGCTGCCCCCAGAACCTCAGGACCCTGTTCCTTATGGTTGAATAAGGACACTTGTGCCAATAACCGGGCCATGGCCTGTCACCCTCCTGCACATATTGGGAAACTGAGGCCTGGCTCACAGGGTCCAAGACATGCTAAACTCTGGATCCAGTTCTCTTTTTCCCCATTCGAGATGGGACACTCAGAGACCCCTAGAGGGTACTCCTTCCTTCCCCTATGTACTCCTGTCCCCCAAACTGAGCTGGGGATACTCCAGGAAACCTATAGCTGAGCCTACAGAGAGAGCCAAGTGAACTCTCATGGGGCCCTCTGCCTCCACGGAGCCAGCCTGGAGCAGCACTCACCCTTTGGGCTGCAGGTTCCACCCGCAGCCTGAATGGCACGTCACCATCTCCAGGTTAAGGTACTTTCTCCTGAAGGAGACAGATTTGCTGAGAGAAACATGGCCTGGCTCTGTCCTTTCATGTCTGTGTCTGTGTCCAGTTGGAACTGGCTGGCCAGATGGATTTCCATGAGGACCCAGCTGAGAAGCAGTGGGGCCCCAGACTTAAAATGAGGTATCTTGGGAAATAATGTGGAAGCTGGGATACCCTGGGTGGGACTGGGAGCAGCTCCGGCCATGGGGACATTAGCAGGGACCATGGCGGGTCTGTGGATATACAGCCTCTCTCTGCCCCGCCCACCCCCACCCCCTCCCAGGCCCTCCAGCAGCGGAGAGGCGTGCAGACAGAAGGTGGAGAGCCCGGCTGTACAATCTTCTTGGGGCACCTGCCAGGGGAGTGAGGAGTCTGGGCTGGGACTGGAGGAGGTGGTAATGCTTTCAGGAAGTGGGGAGTGAATGTATGGGTCAGTGGGAAGGACAAGAGTTTGGGGATGCAGATCCATTCAGCCTCCTACTTGGAGGAGCACTGGAGGCATGGCTTGACCAGGCAGAGCTGGCCAGAAAAGGATTCTTGTTCCACCGTCCCCTCACTGGGCTATGCCACTCAGCTCTGTGCTCCAGCCCTCCTAGGACTAGGCTCTGTCCCCTCCTGGGCTGGGCTGCAGCACATACATACACACACCGCCCCCCCCCCCCCCCCCAAGGCTGGCTCTGTTCCCCACAGCAGCCCCTGTCCTGGGGCTTGGCCCCTAGGCCCTGGCTCGGGCAGGCAGCTGTCAGGGGCCAGAGCCCTGTCCTGACGGATGAGTGCTGACGGCCCCTCTCCAGGTGCCCTCGGCCGCTGACACCCCATCACACCGCTGCGGGGACCCCGGGAGACCTGGCCGCCTCTACGCGCACCCCCGCGGCAGCCTGCAGGCGACGGGGGGCGGGGACGGTGCCAGGCGCCCCGCATTCGTCTGTACACCTGCGCCTCCACTCCTGGCTCCTCCGCGACGCTGCCCGTCCCTGGTGGTGCCACCGGTGTCACCGGCCACCGCTCTGCCCAGGAGTTGCCGGCGCTGCGGAGAGAGCTGGTCAGGTCCTGGGCGCGCCAGGCTGGTGAGTGCGCGAGGGGGTGACTGCGCGGCAGGAGGAGAGACGGGGACTGGGGGAGAGCGGGTCACCTGCGGTGGCCAAGGGGAGACTGCAACCGGCAGTCGCTCTCCCCCTCCCCCGCTAGTCCGTGTTGGAGGTCGCAGCGCCCCCCGGAGCCCAGCGCGGCGGCGCACGCGCGGCCGCTCCTGCCGCCAACTTCAGTGGGTGCGAGTCGGCGTCGGGGGTACTCGGCCGATGGTAGAGGCTCCGGGGACTCGCTGCCAAGTGAGTGACTGCAGACCCCGCGCGGTGGGGGGGGGGGGGGGGGCGCTCCCAGCATCGGGCCTCAGTTTCCCCGCGGGAGTCCGTGTCGCTACCCCGAGAGCCTGAGCCGGTTTCGCGGGGAGTGGGGAGAAAAGGGTGCCGGGTAGGGAAGGAGCGAGAAGTTTCTGCCTGATCCTGGGGGCGACGTGCAGACTTCACTGGGCACCACGGGCTCTGTTCCGGCCAGGGCGCAGGTAGGGTGGGCGCGAGCTTCAGCGCAGCGGGCCAAGTTCAGGGGCCGCGTGGGGCCGGGCTGGGCGTGAGGGCAACGTGGAGGGGGCGGCGGGGGGACTCCGGCGGTATCCCAGACACTACTTTCCCCACTTCCCAGCGTCCAGGCTGCTGCACCAGGATCAACTGAGCGAAGCAGCGCCATCCCTTTAGGAGGGCGCCTTCCAGGGTGAGGCTGAGGAGGGGAACCGGGAGGGAGTTGGGTGTCTTAAAGCGTAGCCTACTCATCCCCTCTGCCCTACACTTGTGGGGTGCTTCCCACTCCAAAGGGGCCGGCAGGATGGATGAGCTGTAATCCCTTGGTGGCTAGTGGCTGCTCCAGGAGCTGCGTGTGTGTCCCTTCTCCCCTCCTGGGGTGGGGCCTCCTGCTCCAGGCCTCCCCTAGTTCCCCCCAGACAAGGAAAGGTTAGTGGGATCTGGGTGTCTGGGCTGGCACAATGTGGGTGCAGGCCCCTCTGGAAGCGTGCACCCAGTCACGGGTTGGGACATGTGTGCAAATGAATGTGCCTTTGGATGTATGTGGGTACGTGCTGGCGGCTGGGGCTGTCTTCATGCTTGTGCACCAGTATGCCAGGTGGGTGTCAGGCATCCTCTGGGTCCCTGTGCAGTCAGCAGCTGCTGGGATGGATGGTTCCTGGACAAGCCCCCCACTTGCCCCTCCTGAGTCCTGGGGCCCAGGAGGATAACCCCACCCCAACTCCCATCCATGAGTCCAGGGACTGGGCTGGGAGGTGAGGTGGGCGGTGGCACCAGGCAGCACAGCTGTGTGGCTCCCAGGGCTGGGTGATCGATGGCCCCAGCACAGCCGTCTCTGTCTCCCCAGCATACATGCCCATTTGTCATCTGTATCTTGGGGGGCTGGGGGCTGGGGCCTGCCTCTACACCCACCACTAAGTCCAGGGAGCCCTTTCCTGGTCCCAGCCCCCTCCTCCCAATCCCTAACCCCTTTTGGAGCCCCATCCGCTCCCAGATATAGACATCCACAAACTGCTCTGCTAATCTCTGCTTACCCTGCCTCCCACGTCCCGGCTTTACCGTGCTAACCCCTCTCAAAGGCCTCTTCGCATGGACAGCCTTCTCTGCCTCTCTGGCTGTCCCCGTAATGGGGGTGCCCACCCAGTGTTGCAGAGCAGCAGACATGACTGCCTGCCATGTGCAGAGCCTGAAGGCCGACAGGGAGAACAACCTGCTCTCTCTGGCTGCCCAGCTGCCCCAGCCCCTTGCTTAACCCACTGGCCATCCCTGAGCCCTGGAGCGGGATGAGTGTGTCCGTCCTCACCCATGAGAGTGCATGTGACCATGTGTGTACTGTGTATGTATGTGTGAGCACACTGCACCTGAATGTGTCTGAGTGCTCACACTCCACCTGCACTGTGAGTGCATTCATGTGCAGTTACCACATCCACACTGAGTGTGGGTGAGTCTTGTGTGTGCTTGTGCCCGGACCCCATGAATTTTGGAAGTCTGCTCTCTCGTCCCACTCGGCCCAGCGGTGCAGAGGTTGTCCCCCCAGGCACTGAGTGAGAGCTCAACTAGAGCCGCAAACGTGAGTGTGCGCACACTCTCCCTGCGCCCCACGCAGGCACACACATCGGGTGGCGGACAGCCCAGGTGGTGGCCCAGATGGAGTGCAGAACGGCTCTGAGAGAACATGCAGGGCATGGGAAGAGGAAGAGGTCTTGGCCGAGCTCGGCAACTGCAGGCTCGGCTGCTGACCTGCCCGAAGCCACCCAGATGGAGCCAGGCTGAGCAGGTGGCTGTGCTGTGGGGCCATGCTGTGACGTCCACGCCCCCCAGCCTGGCCTACCCCACGTGAGGCTGACCCCTCAGAAAGCTCGAGTACCCAGTAGGAGCACACACTCATGCGTGTGCACATAGAGGCTCAGAGCCTTCGGCCGGCTTCTCATCTCAGCGGCTTTTATCTCAGCTTCCTGGCACAAGCGGGGGGTCTTTGGAGGGCAGGAAGACAAGGAGGAGCTGATGTCCCGCAGGACCAGGCCTGCTCATTCTTAGCTCCGTCCAGCCACTCACCAATGCCCGCTGGCTAAACAGAAACAGGTGTGGATGGAGTCACCCCAGCACTGGGCCTGCTGGGGGCTAGCTGGGCCTGAGGCAGAGATAAAATACCAGATATCTAGTTAAACTTAAATTTCAGGTAAACAACAAATACTTTTTATAGTTAGTATGTTCCAAATATTGGCTAGATTAAAAAAAAAGTATTTGTCATTTATTTGAGTCAGATGTAACTGAGCACCCTGCATTTCTTTTTGTTTTTTGTTTTGTATTGTTTGGTTAATCTACACCCAAGGACATTTTTTCCCCATAGATATTTTAGAGAGAGTGGGAGGGAGGGAGGAAGGAAGTAGAGAGAGAGAGAGAAACATCAATGTAAGAGACACACATCGATTGGTTGCTTCCCACACACACCCCGACAGGGCAGAGATGGAACCCGCAGCCCGGTAGGTTCTCTTGGTTCTCTACCAAGGATGCCCAAGAGACCCTTCTGTGTGGGCGACGCTCTAGCCGCTGAGCCCCACGGACCAGGGCTGGACACCCTGCATTTTTATCATCTACACCTGGTGGCTCTAGAAGTGGGGGTGGAGCGGGACTGAAGGGTGGGGTGGGGAGGGTGTTCTAGGTCCGAACTACGTGTGCAAAGGCAGGGAAGCCCAAGCTCAGGGAGGAGGCAATGCCATACCCGGCTTCTACCCCTGGAGCTCTGGGAGCCGACAGAGGCACTGACCAAGGGCCCCTTGTCTGCAGGTGGCCATGGTGCCCTGGCCGATCCACTAGCAGGCGGCCATGTCCCGAGAGGTGGCAGGCTCGTGCCGCCTGGGCTCTGGGGCACGGGCACGGGCTCGGAAGCCCAAGAAGCCACACTACATCCCGCGGCCCTGGGGTAAGCCCTACAATTACAAGTGTTTCCAGTGCCCGTTCACCTGCCTGGAGAAGTCACACCTGTACAACCACATGAAGTACAGCCTCTGCAAGGACTCCCTCTCGCTGCTACTTGACTCCCCCGACTGGGCATGCCGCCGTGCCCCTGCCACCCCCAGGCCCCTGGAGCCCACTACAGACTGCCCCCCTGACCCCGCAGGACCGGGCAGGCGACCCCGAGGCGCGCGGCTCCCAGATGCTCCTGCCACGCCCGACCTCGTTGTCACTGACCTTCTCTCCCTGCACCGCTGTGTAGGGGGCCCCAAGCCAGAGGCTGAGAGGTCCCCAGGGACACCACCCCCTGCAGCCAAGGACGCCCAGAAGGGTGTGGGCCTTGGAGGGCTGCTGGCCGAGTCATGGAAGCCAGGCCTGGGCAGGGACCCCAGGAGCGTGGCTGTGGTAGACTCTGCTGCAGTGGGCCCGGAGAGCAGCGTCCCCTGCTACCCTCCGCCCACCTCCAGCGAATTCCCTGAGGCTCAGAGCCTCCAGCTGTCCCTGCTGGGAGTCAACTACCCTCTTGGCCCCAGCTTCTTTTCCTACCTGGGGCCCTCCCTGGCCACGGCAGCCCATATGCCCTTCCTGGGCTCAGCCAGTCCCCTGCTTCCCCCAGCCTCTGCCTTCCCTGGCCTGCAGCCCCTAGAGCGCCCCAGCCCTATCCCCCGCCTGTACTATCCTCTGCTCCTGGAGCACAGCCTGGGGCTGCAGGCAGGCAAGGCCGCTGCCCCTGCCAAGGCTCCTGCTCCTCCAAAGGGACCCCCTGGGACTCTGGCCCCTGGGCTGTTAAAAGTGCCAGTGCCTGGGCTGGGTGGGCCCTGGCCCTGTGGTGTCCCCAGGGACCCAGGGCAGGAGGGAGGGCTGGAGCTGGCTGCCCAGAGTGACCCCAAGAGGAAGCTGCCCCCGGGAAGCAGGCTGGAGCCCCCGAAGGCTCCCTCCAGCTTGGCCAACTTTGGTTCCCAGAGCAGGTAGGTATCAGGGTTCCCCAGTCATATTGGGGGGTGGGTTGAGGTTGGGGGAGGAGGGCCGGGCCTCTGTTCTGACTTAGTGTCCAGGAATATGTGCTTCAGGCCACAGAGAGGATACTGAGACCAGAGAGCCAAGCCAGTCTGTCTGTCCTTTTGGGGTCCTGGGTCTCTAGGCCGGGGAGACAGACTGCACAGGGGGCATGGGAGAGAGTGGGGCAGAGGCTGGGGGGTCAGGGGGGCAGCACTGCCTTCTGACCAGCTCCCACTCCCTAGCCTGCGGAATGGCCCCTCCGTGATTCTCTGGCCTGAGGACAAGGAGCCAGGCGACCCAGAGATCCTGGGCCCTGTTCCCCCCCTGCCGCAGCAGCCACCAGGCCTGGTGCTGGGGGGCTCGGGGCATGTGTGTGAGGACCTGACCCGGGCTCTTGGCGACTATGCTAGAGTGGAGCAGCGCCTGGGGCAGTTGGCACCTGCCAGGGGCCTGGCCCCACGGCCTCTGCGGGAGCAACTGGGCAAGATCCGCAGGGAGCTGCTCACCATCCACCAGGCGCTAGAGCAGGCCGTGCGGCCCCCGGACATGCCACTCGACCTCTCGATGAAACGGACGACCTCCAAGGTGCCCGAGGTATCCTCGGAGTCCTGGGGGCAACCAGAGCTGGGTTCTGTATTGGCCCAGGGAACCCCTGAGCCACCCAGGATGCTGGGCCCCACAGTGGCTGAGCCTTTCTCTGCCCATACCACCAAGTGTGAGGCTGACTCCAGTGTCCCTCCCCCGGGGCTCCCCCTCCCAGCCCCAGATGACCCTGTCATTCCTGGCAGTAGCTGGGGCCCCCGTGGCAGGGCTGGGGGCTCCTGGCCTCCTGAGGCTGTCTCTGGCCTGCGGAGCTCCCCAGGGGCCGAGGTCTGACCACAGCTCCGTAACAGACAGAGGCCCTTCCCCGATCCCAGGCACACCACCTGGCCCCAGGGGCTGAGACCTGGAGCCCGCCCAGCATGCCCGTGAATAGATCCCACCCACCACGGCCGTGGCCTCTCTCTGGGGCCACACAGGGACAGCAGAGAGCCACGGCTCTCTATCCATCACAGCTGTGGACATTAAAATAGAAACCACCTTCACACACCCTGTCTGAGCCTCCTCTTTCCTTTGCTGCTCCACTGCCACCATCGGAACACTGTCCCGCTGTGCCAGCCGTGGGCATCTGGGTAGGCAGAGTCCTGGGCCGCCCTGACCGGTGTCCGCCTTCAGATCCTAACCTGCCTCCTGTAGACTGGAGCGGCAGAGTCTGGGGACAGAGCGGGGCGCTTTCCATCGGAAGGGGCAGAGCAGGGAGCAGCAGGTGCCGGGTCAGATGGGTGTCAGCACACTGGGGTGGGCAGCGCCTCTAGGCATGCCTCCAGCCCCTGTGTCTGGCAGGGCAGCCCTAATGTCAGGTCCATGCTGGAGGCTGCTCCCACTGCAGTGAAAAGGTGCTCCTCACATTCTGTGGCCCAGGGCTGCTTGCCCAGCATGGCCTCCCCTGGGCCCCTGCCAGCCCCTGCAGTCATGATAGGCATCGGGTGGCCTTCACAGCTCGCTGCCTCCCTCCCAGCACCAGCAGGCTAGACTTGGCCTTTCCCACAGGCTGGGGTGGGGGCAGGTAGGGAGGGGCTCCTAGGGGACCCTTGGACCCAGCTAATCATTTCTCTCCCTGGGAATTGGCCCACTCAGGAATAGCCCCGGGGAAGGCAGTTCCTGCCTGCGCCTGGCTCCCCCGAGCTGGGCCAGCCGGGCTGGGGCCAGTCGGAGCAGGACCTGTGGCTGCCCCATTAACTGTGCCGGGCAGCAGATAGCATCGGCCGCCCTCCCCACCAAGGGGCGTTAAGAGCCAGTGTCCAGAGGGGGATGTAGGCCAGCCAGGTGGGGAGAGCTGTGAGTTGCAGGCAGAGGCTGACCCTCCACTTCCCAGGGGCTTCTCAGAGGAGCTGCAGGGGACTATGGGCTGAGTTAGGAAGTGTCCAGAGAACCCCCAGGTCCTGAGCCTTGGGCCTCCCATCGGCACCTGTAGGTGTTGTGTCTGCTGCTCCCTGATTTCTCTTCATGCACAAGGCAAACCGCCTGGCCCTGTTGGGGGAGATCACCCCAGCTTCACCAGAGCAGGAATGGAAACAGAGAGACAGGACCCAACCTGCCCATTCTAGGGGTGAGGGGACAAGATGGACCCCTGGAAGTCCTCCACCTGGACCCTGGTCCTGCGGGGGGATGGGACCGTTTCATCTGCAGATATTTGCTCAGAGCCTTCTGAAGAGTGAGCCCAAGCCTGACATCACAGAAGGGTGTGGGGTGAGGACGGCTGTGGGGCCGCCCTGGGGAGGGGTTGGTTGTGCTAACCACGAGTGGCATCCAGCCAAGCTGGGGCAGCAGGAAGAATGGCCCAGAGGCCGGGGCAAAGGCTCCAAGGCAGGAGTGTGGCAGCACTGGGAGTCTCTGGGGTTTAGCAGCGGAAGCGGAGTGTCAGGACTCCATTGGGCTCAGTGGCTTCTCCTGCCCCCTCCTCCTTGCCCATGTCAAGGTGGCCCCTTCCACTCCCTCAGGCTCTAGTTTCCAACTACAGAGGCTGCTGCTGGAGCAGGATCCAAAGCCTGGCCCTGGGCAGGAGACCCTTCCCGCTGGCCTCCCTGGGTAAGGGCCGGTGGGGAGGGGGAGGACAGGACCCTGGCCTCTTCCCTCGGCTGTTGGAAGTCTCCAGGGACTGTGTCGTATCAATGGGCAGGGGCTTGGGCTATCCCCAAGATGGGTCACTTTCCATGCCTAAAGGAAGGAACGGCTTCATGGGCAAATGAGTTTGAGAAACACTCCTCATCTGTCACCCTCACCCCATCTTGGGACATCTCAATGCCCGCAAGCTCATTCAGGTCTCAGAGCAAAGCCCATAGCAACCTTCACGGTCCATGTCTCCCAGAACTGTATTCCGGGCATCGTGCTGAGAAAACAGGACCTAGAGACAGCTGGCTGCTGGGTTACCGGCTGGACCAGGCTCAGGACCTGGTAGAACTGAGTTTGAATCCAGCTCCCTCACCTCCACCCTCATCTTCACTCCTCAGTTGCCTCCTCTGAAAACCAGAACACCAGCACTGCCTTGAAGGGCACAGGGGAACTGAGGCAGCTGCTGCTGGGCACACCGCAGGGCATGCTTTCTCTAGTTGCCCCAAACTTGGCCCAATCATAGTAACTCGCCGGCACCCCGCCTTCTGGCTTCCTGTTCTGACTTTCTGGGCTTCTCCACCAGCTGGCCAGCTGGCCCCCAGGCCCTTCACTCACTCTGGACCGACCTGGAGACTCGGCTCACTCCTGGCTGCTCAGGCAAATCCCAGTGCCTGCAGGGCTGAAGGGTGGCCCAGGGTCTGCACTGGTCGCTGGGTGGCCTGCTCTTCCTGAAAGATGGAGCTACTCCTGCATCTACGTGTTGGACCTTAAGGGACTCTCTGTCTGCCCCCTGTCCTGCCCGATGTTGGGGTTCAGGGACTTCATGTCAGAAGATGTGGCTGTGACAGCTGCTGCACTCATGGTGGTCAGTGAATTTGTCCACAAGGGTTGTCTACGTATTCCAGCACACTTCCCAAGTGCCCGAGGAACTGGGTGATGGTGGGCACTTCATGGCCCCTCGGGGGCTGGCTGTGGATACCCTTGTCTGCTTCCTGGAGCTGAACAGAGCTTCACAGGGGGACCCACTTTGGAGCTGCTGGTCCCAGCCTCCAGGCTGGGTCTAAAGGGGCCCTGATGGGTGAGCCTAGGGTCTGCAGGGGCTTTGTTGTGAATGAAAGGTTTGGGGATGGTTAGCTGTTCTGAAGTGCCTGCGAGCCTGTTGGGTGTGTCCCCTGATCCGGAGGGTAACATTGTGGCAGACAAGCAGCAGTGTCAGGCTGACCCTTTCCCTTGAGCTGGGACAGCCATTTGCATGGTGTTCGAGGGCTGGGGAAGCCCTTGGGCATGGTCTCTGCGTCCCAGAGCCGGCTCATGGTGATGGACGCAGGGGGCAGCTACATGTAACACTCGTAGCTGACCTGACTAGATGGGCTCAGATGGCAGCAGCCCCCTCACTGTGCATGGTCCAGCCCTCAGGCCTTCAGACCACCATGACTGGTAGAGTCCTCCAGGGCAACCAGCCATATCTTCCTGATCCTGCATGTTTGCTGAGCACCTAGTGGGCCAGGCCCTGGGCTGGCCTCCTGTCTTCTCTTGGTTAGAATTCAGACTTTTGTCAGCAGCCACAAATCAACTGCCTCCCAGCCACCAAAGTTGGGACCTCTCCATGCCCCAGTTCACTGTGCCCCAGAGCCCACCACTCCCATGTCCACTTAGGCCCTGGCCTTCTGGCTCGGGCCCAGGACAAGCTGCCAGCACTTATCCAGGCAGCATCTCCCCCCAAATGCCCCAGTCCCCATCTCCTAATCAGTCAAAGGCAGGCAGGGAGGGTGCGGCTGGGCTGGGTGGCCTGGACAGGGGTGCGGCTCCTCATAATCCCCATCCTCAGAGACGCCCCAGGTCCCGAGCCTCCTGCAGCCTCTCTTGGCCCAGCTGAGGTAAGGAGAGGTGGAGGAGGGGCTACCCTGGGTGTCCCAAGGCTGGATTGGGAGCCTTCATGGCCCTGGCCACCTCTCCCATGTGAGACTATCTCACAGGCTGTCTGATCATTCATTTTCTCCTCTGTAAACCAGGACCAAACAGCTCCAAGTTCCTGGGTGGAGGTTCTTGGAAGGTTCTAGGCAGCCGTCAAATCTAGGAGAGCCTTCCTATGAAGACAGATTCCTGCTCCTTAAAAACAGCAGGGAAGTGAGGCCCCAAAAGAGTGGGAAAATGCGGGTGACTGAGTCTGATGCCCTGACAGGCTCCTAGTACCAGCAAAAGGTCTTGAAGGCTGATGATGGGGTGCTCCTGCTATCACCAGGATATTGGGAGCTGTAGTTTTTAGGCCATTCACCTCTGATAAGTTTCCCTCTGTACACCGAGTCCCTGTGGGTGGGGGCATTAAATGGGTCAATGTAAAACATGTGCAGAAGGTGCTCAATAGTTGGTGCTACTGGTATTAGGGTATTATACCCCAGAGCAGAAGAGGCAGGGAACACTCCTGAGATCAGATCAGATGTCTGAAGCCTCTGGGCTGGCCCTCCCAGGCCCAACAACTTCCTAGCCCACCTGTCTCCGGGGCGGGGTTGGGGGTGGGTGAGATACCGTGTTCGAAGGGGCAAGCCTGGGGCTGGGGAGGCAGCTCTTTCTGGAATTACACATAGGACATAGGTGTCCTTTCACCCTGGAAGAATGCGGGACCTTAAAAGCCTGGGTCCCTCGGATGAGGAAAACTGCAGAGGTTCAGCAACTGTGGGAAGGTGGAGGAATTGGAAGGCAGGGGTGTTGGGGCGCTGCAGATGGATTGGAGGGGACACAAAGACGCTGAGGGGGGCCACAAAGACACTGTGTGGGGCACAAGGATGCTACAGGGAGGGACAAGGACGCTGTGGGTGGGGAACAAGGACGTTGTGAGAGAGGAAAAACATGGCAACTATGCGCGCCTTCCCCGGACTCTGGGGACAGGAACGTTGCTTGCGCGGAACGCTCGGGCAAGGCCGGCGGGCAGCCCGAGCGCCTTTGGGGGCCGGACCGTCGCGCGGCAACGTGAGGAGCCGGCGGAAAAGGGGCTCGTGTCCCGGGGCACCGCCACAGCGGGGCTGGGAACTGCGACTGCTGTCGTCCGCTCTGGCCAGCCCAGCGCAGTCCCCAACCTCATCCCGAACCCTCCGCCCGAGGGCACGACCCTCCGGAGCAGCCGGTGAGCATTCGCGGGGAGGGCTGACGTCCGCGCGGTGTGACCTTGGGGAGGCCCCCCTTCCCGCCCCTGGCCCGGGGCTGAGGACCCCCAACTCCCCGGTCGCGGCGGGACCAGGCGTAGACGGGACAAGGCTCCCCCGAAGACTTGTCCCGGGCCGGCGCATTTCTCTGCCACTCGGAGCCTCTGTTTCATCACCAGTAAAATGGGGACGCCGCCGGCCAGGGCTGGCCCGCGACTTAGGAGGGCAGTGAGCGGCCCCCGCGAGTTCCCCTCCCAGCCCCCCTCCAGGAGGCCGTTTCCCCGGCCGGGTGTATCTGTGACCGGGCCATGTGGGTGCTCTTGGTGGGGAGTCTGGGTGAAGGGCGCCTGGCCAGGGGCTCCCGCCGCCGACCCACCCAACTTGGGTCTTGCTGCGGCTCTTGGGAAGGGCACTCAGGGTCAGAGAAACTGACTGTCAGCGCTTTGTATCGCCCCTGACTGCAGTAAAGGGCAAGCAACGGAATCCTAGATTCATGGCCGTTCTTCTGAAAGGAGAGGGGGAAAGGCACTGTTCACAAAACACGGGGAAAACATGTTTTAAAACACGAACAACATGGGGTAGAAACTCTTTCTTGTGAGCTGTTGAGGAGCGATGCCTGGGAGGCCTCGCAGAGGAGGGTTGCAGCCAGGAGGTGCCCCTGACCTGCCATACCTGGGCTTTTTCCTGGACTCAGTTTGTGCTAAGGCTGAGGGAGGGGGGGTGTGCAGCTCCCCTTGGTCGGGGAGACTGGCCTCTGCGTCTGTGGGGCGCGCCCAGCCATCCCTTCTGATCTGGGAATGGACTGTCTCATGAGGGAACTTGGTACCGTTTCTAACAGGGGAGGCTTTTCTAGGTATGGGCCCTTGTTTTTGTTGTCTGCGTGTGTGTTTTGTTTTTAATTTTTTAGTCTTTAAAGGTGTGCATGCTGCCCAAGTTACTGCCCTGCTTTCTCCGAATCTGCACCTCTGCTATCGATCGCCTGCTCTTTCATCTCTCTCTGGCTGTCTGATCTGAGCAGACTTCTTTGTGCTCATCGCTCCCAGAGGCTGCCGCGGGAGCGGGGATGGGAGTTTGCTCCGTAATCTGTTAAGAGTTCTTTCTCACTGCCCCGCGGGTAAGAACAACTTCTGCTCTCTGCTCTTCCTTAGACATGAGGAGCTGCTTCTTTTTTCTTTGTTTCTTTTTGGTAAACTTTGTAGATGAAGCATAATGTGTACAAGGTGACAGATTTTCCCAAAGTGAGCATACCCTGTAGTCGGTTTCCCTCAGAGCACCTGTTCCCCGTCCCATAGGTCCAGTTGTGCTGCTTCTACAGTGAACCCCCCCCCCCCCTCGCCCGTCCCCATGTAAATAGCTGCCTGGTTGGAAGAATACTTCCCAAATGAACAGTTTCCTTAGCTCTTGGGACAGTTATCCCCACGAAGGCTGTGATGGTGTCATCTGGCTAAGCTGGTATGCCCTGACAGGCTGGCGCTGAGAGGTTTGGACTGTGCTGGCTGGTCCCCAGGATGGTTGTCAAGCCAGACACACCGGGGGTCCCTCACAGGCAGAAATGCTCTGTCCCTCTCAGGAGGGCAGTCCCTGCAGAAGGCTCTGGAAGACTGGTTGGCTCTGGATGCCCTTGATGGCCACAGGGATCTGGCTCCAGGCGGCTACACTGTTGCCTGCCTTCCCTGGTCACTGGGGTGGAGCCTTTGGACTCAAAGGGGCCCTTTCAGCTGGAACCCATAGCTGTGAGAGGCCCTTTTCATAAGCTGGCTGGGAGAGGCCTCGACCCTCCGGTCCCAAGCTGGGCTACCTGCAGGGGAGAAGAGCAGCTGCATCAGTAGCCTCTTAAACCCTGGGCATTTGTGGGTGTGAGAGGCCTCCCAGTGCCCCCTGGTCCTCAGGAAAAGGCTTTCTGTGCCTCCCACAGTGTCACACTGCCCCAACATGCGTGCGTCTCTTTTCCCCTACCCCCAAGGGCCTGGTGAGCCTGGAGGTCTAGGCTCAGTCCAAGGCCTGTGTTTTCTCCTTAGCTCAGGGTGGCTGCTCTGCCCTTTATGCCAATGAGGTGGGAGCCACCAGTGCCTGAGACAGGGCATACCTCAATATGAATGCCCTCCGTCCGTACGTGGTGAGGTCCTGCTGGGTCAGGCCCATCCGGGAGGGGCTCAGGTGGAAGAATAAGGTGATTACTGAGAAACCCTCATCCCCAGTGAGCTTACTTCTGGGCAAGTTAAGGCTCAGGGTCCCACAAAATTCAGGGATTTTGGCCACGTGGGGCTGTTCTTATTGCTCAGAGGCCTTGTGAGGGTAATGAGAGGCCAGGAAGGCTGTGTCCCTCCTCCTGAGAGACGATGATGGTGTCTGTCCATTCCCCATGGCTGGTGAACTTCTCCCACTCCCACTTGTGGTAGCCACATGGTCGGAAGAATACTTCCCAGAGAAGGTGCTCAGCTATGACAAGAGGAAACACCCTGTTGGGAGCCCCTCCCTGAAGTGGCGGGTGGAGGGGCGCCCAGGACAGCATGGGCGTGGCTATAGGCCTGAGGTCAGGGTCCAGGCAGAAGCACTGAGGCTCCTCCAGGAGGCTCGCTGGGCAGGAGGGTGGGCTCAGGTCACCAGGCACATTTCTAGGCATCTTCTGGGGTGTCTGTACCAGTGCCCACAGCCACCAGCAGTGTGCACATGCCTAGTTTTCCTCAGCCCAGCAGCTATTTGTTTAAATTTTCAACTTTATTCTTGCCAGCTTAATAAGTAAATCAAGGTTGTTTAGAGTTTTAATTTGCATTACTTTAATTGTTAATGAGACTACATTTTCCCATGTGCTACACATAAAAAACTAGTCAATGTCTTTAAAAACAAAAGTTAAAACCTTTTGTTTATCTTTGAAACCCCTGTGAGTGGTACTGAACAGGTCATGTAATAGCCTTCTTGTCTCCAAAATGGGGGAGAGCATTGACCTGCCTTGGGATGGGGATGAAGGTGATTTGGGGCCTGTCTCACAACAGCCCAGGGCAAAGTGAGGGCAGCGCCCATGGGAGATGGACAACCGGGGATCCCCCGCCAGCCTCCATGGCCAAACCCAAGACTGGGTTACTCCAACCAGTGGGGTTTGTGCCACACATTGGCCATGGTCTGTAGCCACAGGGATGCCAGCCACCCTGGGACCATGGAGGCATAGTGTTGGTGGCAGCAGCAGCTCTGAGCTAAGCCTCTCCCCTCTCTTCCAGTGTCCCCAGCATGGTGCTGAAGGCTTTCTTCCCCACGTGCTGTGCCTCAGCAGACAGCGGCCTACTGGTTGGACGATGGGTCCCCGAGCAGAACAGCGCTGTGGTCCTGGCCGTGGTGCACTTTCCCTTCATCCCCATCCAGGTCAAGGAGCTCTTGGCCCAGGTGCAGCAGGCCAGCCGAGTAGGCGTGGCTGTGCTGGGCACCTGGTGCCACCGTCGGCAGGAGCCCGAGGAGAGCCTGGGCCATTTCTTGGAGGGCTTGGGCGCCATCTTCTCCCACGAACCCTGGCTCCAGCTGTGCCGGGAGAGGGGCAGCACGTTCTGGAGCTGCAAGGCCCCCCGCCGGCAGGTGCCTGCCTCCCCTAGTGCCCCCAGCGAAGACCAAGTCATGCTCATCTTCTATGACCAGCGCAAGGTGCTGCTGTCCCAGCTGCACCCGCCCACAGCCCTGCCTGGCCATCAGGCTGGGGATGCCACGGCCAGCGCTGGGGGCCTGGCTGCTGTCTTCGACACGGTGGCACGAAGCGAGGCACTCTTCCGAAGTGACCGGTTTGATGAGGGCCTCGTGCGGCTGAGCCACTGGCAGTCAGAGGGTGTGGAGGCCAGCATTCTTGTGGAGCTGGCCAAGCAGGCCTCGGGGCCCGTCTGCCTGCTGCTGGCCTACCTGCTGTCACTCATCTCAGCTGCCAGCACTTGCCGGTAGGTACCCTGGGGCCAGGGTAGGAAGGAGTCAGACTCCTAAGTCCTAGGCCCACCCTCTCAGTGTGAAGGCCCAGACAGGGCTGTTCAGAGGCTCATACCTGTCCTCCATGCTTCAGTCTTCCCCTATTTCTCTCCTGGTATCTCAGAGGGCGTCCTGGTGGTGGCTGCTGTTCTGGTGACCCACACTCCTGAGGAAGAGCCAGGCTTCCTGGCAATCTCGGCAATTGCGTATGACCCACAGGGCAGGGGTACTGGGTAAACCTCAGCTCCAGCCCTTGAGAGGGAAGTGAGACAATGGACAGACTGGGTTGTTGCTGGCTGAGGGCTGGTGTTTGCCCTGCCTGGGAGTTGTTCATCCTCCTAAACACATATAGGCCCGCCCACTTCCCTGTCCCCAGCACCAGCAGGGCAAACATCAGCTGTGGGGTGTATCCACTCACTGACAGTCATGGGTGTGGTGTGGTGGTCTCCAGCCTTGGCCACTCTGGAATCACCTAGAACACTCCTGGCTGCAGGCCTGGTCAATGGATTTATAAAAACCCTAAGGGCCCTGGAGAATTCTGGGGCAGCACCAGGATGTTCTGGCTGGGCTGTAGGGGCCCCCCTCTCTGTGATAAGCCATCTCTCTGGTGGGGGAGCATCTTCTCCCCTTAGGTCTAGGGGTTTAAGTTGTCTGGTTTGGGGACTGATCTTGCCTGCTCATCAGGACAAGGGCCTGTCCAGCAGAGAGACCTTAACAGCTGTCTGTGGACACGCCTTAGATTGTGGAGGCTGCAGGGAATGGGTGGGTTTCAGAGCTTCATGGTTCCCTTGGAATGAACTATGTGAAAGTATGTCTGGGCCTAGCTACAATTTTGGGGAGAGAAGCTTCTTAGCTTTTAATAGCTTTCAAAGGACCCAAGAAAGGTTAATAACTATTCATGTGCCCCAGATTTGGATTAACCCATCAGTCAGATGTTGGTCAAGGACTGGTGGTGGTTATGAATGAGCATGACTGTCACCATGCAGTAGTGAGCCCTGTGTTTCCCCCAGGGCAAGCCCAGAGATGCTGTTGGGGCCTAGGCTGCCCAGGGCTGGTCTGAACCTTGGGGAGACTGCTGTGCAGACAGGAGTCTGTGCAGACAGTGCGAGGCCACCTTCCATTTGATTGTAGTTGGTGGGAGGGGGCAGGAAGTATGCTGAAAGAATTTCATTTCTTTTTTTTAAATCTCTTTTTTAAATATATTTTTATTTATTTCAGAGACGAAGAGAGAGAGAGAAGAAAAAACAAAACATCAGTGATGAGAGAGAATCATTGATCGGCTGCCTCCTGTACTCCCCCTACTGGGGATCGAGCCCCCAACCTGAGCATGTGCACTTGACTGGAGTCGAACCCAGGACCCTCTAGTCTGCAGGCCGACACTGTATCCCACTGAGCCAAACCAGCTAGGGCCATTTATTTTTCAATTTATAATTTTTTTCATTTCTTGGATTTGGTTCATAGCTCATGTGTTGAAGATAAAGCCTTTAAACTTTTCAAGGTTGGACCTCTTCCTTCTGAAAAGTCCAAGTGCGGCTGGTTGGTGGCTCTATAGTTTGCAACAGCCCTTTCTCTTTTCCTGCCAGCACCAAGGTTGTAATTGGAAAGGGGCTCTGGGCATGGCTGAGTTGCAATCCAGCACTTTCTTCATCTTCGCTTGCAAGCATGTCCCCTCAACGTTTGCCTGTCTGTGGAAGCGTCTCAGTGCTCCCTTTGCCTGGAGAGAAGTCAGTCCCATTGGGAGTCCGTGTCAGCCCAGAGGCCCTTGACGAGGATCTCTCATCCAGCACAGCAAGGCGCTGGGTGACAGTACAGTGCTTTCTCTCCACTACTGGGGTGCATTTGGCCTGGAATCAGCTCTTTGTGAGGTGCTCGGGCACCCAGTTAATGCTTGTGAATGTACCATGAGCCCCACTGGGCTGCTTATCTGGGCCCTCCCACCTGTGTTCCTGCCCTGCTGAGTTCACAAGTGTGGCCATCAATGTTTGGTGCCACCGGACTCCGGCTGAGCCTGGCTTCCTGTCTGCACAGTGAGGGGTGTTGGTAATACTGAGGCAGGCAGGAGAGCCCCAGGAGGAGATGAAGGCCCATCCATATCTGCTCCACAGGGTATTCAAGCTGTGGCCACTGTCCTTCATCTGGAGCAAGCTGTCTACGTGCGAGCAGCTCAGGCATCGGCTAGAACAGCTCACATTCATCTTCAGCACCCAGAAGGCCGAGAATGCCTCGCAGCTGATGAGGTTCGGGACCTTCCCTGGGTCTACTTAGCAGCGGCCAGATGCGCCACAGGCCAAGCCCCCGCCCCATCCCCTTCTCTGCACCAGACCCATCCTCGCTGACCCTTTGTGGTCAGGCCGCCCTCACCGTCCACTCCTGTTGGATCCCTCCTTCCAGGAAGGCCAACATGCTTGTCTCCGTGCTCCTTGACGTGGCCCTAGGCCTCATGCTGTTGTCCTGGCTCCATGGGAAAGACCGCATTGGGCAGCTGGCTGATGCCCTTGTTCCCGTGGCTGATGTGAGTTGGATAGGGTGGAGCTAGGTCTGGACTCCAATCCCTGTTTCCTGGGGTGGGGATGGGGCCCTTCCAGGGGGCAGCAGACGCCCCTCAACCACTAGAGCAGCTCTTCCCCTCCACTTTTGTGGCCACAAGAGCATCCTTCTCACTGACCCTGACCAGTTCTCTAGGAGCCATGGAGACTTGGATCTTCCAGGTGCCCACCTTCCTAAGCAGGGTCAAATTGTAGCTCCTGGCTTCTAGCTTCTCTTCCTGAAGGTGGCCATGTCTGGGGTCACCTTGTGGTCAAGGCCTTTAGGGGGAACCCACCTCCCTGGGCCTGGCCCAGTGTCATAGTGTTCTTGTTGCTGCCTCCAGTACATGACTTTCTGCTCTCCGGGCTGCCTTTTGGGTTGGGACCTCTGCATGGTCAGCATCATGAAAACCTGTGTGTTCCGGGCTGTCTGTGTGCGGTTGAGCTCTGGCCTCCCATCTGTCAGAGGTCACCTCACTCCCAGCATTGGTTCTGTAGTTCCCATGCTGAGAGCCAGAGGTACCAGCTCATCTACTATGCTTCTGGACTTGCCCTGCACATCTGCGCAATGTTTCCAAGGCCTGGGTGCCACTTCCCTCCTCTCTGCCACATCATCCTTCTAGGGTCCCCCTGCTGCATTTAGCTTCTCTGCCTTCCTTCCTCAGAGTCAAAGACCCTGTCACTTCTGATGGGAGCTTGTCTTCCTGGTTAGGGCAATTCCTCTGGCCTCTTAAGCTACCCACCAGCCTCTTCAGGGGTCTTCTGTGACTGAGGCCTGACTGGGTGGCCCTTGTGGGCTCAGCCTCCTCTGGTCATTATCAGTGTCCAGCTATGGTTGCTTGCCAGACTCTGTGGGCAGGAGCCCTCACAGGCTGAGTGTCGGTGGCTTCTCAGAATGGCCCAGCTTAGAGAAAGGAGAAAGGAGGGGCTGGTAGCTGGGAAAGAGGCTTGGCTACTTTGCCTGCTCCTCTGTGCTCTGCCTGTGGCCAACTTCACCCTAGACCTCCTTTCTGTGAAACTGCGCAGAAATATAAATATTTAATTAAAAAATGAAAGCCTCTTCCTGCTGCCAAGCTCTTATCCTTTAAATATTAAATAAGCTCTATTTATAAAGAATGTTCTGTTCCCCTTCTCACTGCTCCTAATGCAGCTGAGGCCTTCACACAGGGTTGGGAGAGGCCTGCAAGGCAGGTGGGGTTGAGGGTAGGGATGGTGGTGGTGGCATACCTCTGACCGTGAGGCAGGGATGTCAGTACTGTGGCCACAGCATTGGCTGAGAGTCGTCAGGGCCTGCCCACTGGGGCTGGCATGGTACGTGGACACTGGCTTTCCTCCTATGACAGCCAGGACACTGTCAGCTTCATTGCTTGCTGGTGAGAGTCCCTGTGTTGTCTCTGGCCTTCACTCGACATTGATCTTGGCTCTTGAGTTCTCATATATCCTTCCCTTTAGGGGACCGGGAACCCTCCCGTCCTCCTACCTGCTACCTGAGCCCCTGACAGGCTGGACAACTTCTCCCTCCCCTGAGGTCATCCACCCAGGGCAGGCCCAGGCCTCTGCTGTGGCTGGTAGTGGGTGGGTCCTTGGTGGAGGAAGACTGGGTGGCCCACAGGCTATCCCTGTAAGGTTCATAGTGAGTCTGGGTCTGTCCCATATCCTGGAGCCTGGGGCTAAGGGTTTCTGTGGGTACAGTGGCCAGAGTGGTGAGATGGGGCAAGGATATTTTATTCTGAGGTTGATTCCCATCAGAGGCTACCTGTCCAGAAGGCCAGGAACAGGCTATTGGCATCATAGGTTGTGCTTCTCAGCCCCGAATCCCAGAATATCTGTGAAGAGGGGGTTCCATGGTCAGGCAAGTATAGGAAATCCCATGTACCCATCATGATAGAAGATGGCTCTCCAAATGCCTAAAGAAGGGAGCCCGGGTACCTCTGCCCTGCACAGA